>OW964549.2:43761636-45011636 GCA_943138885.2 Tholera decimalis
CTTTTTGAATTTGCACGTAAGTGCCCGCCGCCGCATTGTCAACGCACGCCGTTTGTGCTTCTCGTGCTTGGGGGCCCACTTTCATCGGGACTGCCCCGACCCCCGCCCGTGTAGAATTTGTAAGGGGTCCCACTTGGAGATTTTGTGCGCCAACGCGAACCGCTCCAGCAGACCAGCTTCTGAGGGGGGTTCGTGCAAGGGGGGGTACCCCGGAGACGAGCACCGGGCTGAGACCCGCGATTCTGTACGCCGCACTCCACCCCCCGCGCAAGTTGAACGGGAGCCCCACGAGCGCCATTTGGTCTTCCCTCGTCAGGGAGAACGCGCATTGGCTGCTAGGCAGCAGTGGCCGGGTCGGCGCCGCTGCCTTTCCCCTCCGTTGGCGGAACGTCCCCGGCTGGAGTCGCGCCCTCCGCCATTCGGGCATCCGGTGGGATATGCCCCTCCAGTGATGGCGAGCGGCTCGGGACACCGCGCAGATGAATATTTGGATTGTTGGCCTCGTCGTGAACGAAGGCAGCCTGGAAGCGGCGATCGGTCGCCGCCCAGGCATCACTAAGAGATTGACGCCTGCCCGCTAAAGGACCCCCCTGATCAAGACGGTTTTGTTGCCAACGGCCTCGGTCAAGGTCTGGGGACCCTTGGGTGACTCAATTGTGGTCCGTGCCATTTTGGGCACGGGAGGCCGGGGTTGCCTTTTGTCGTCTTGGTTAGCGTTGGCCTGAAGGTGAACGACCTTTCAGGCAGGATTTGGGGAATTGGCGAAACGGCTGTCACCACTGTTGAGGGAAGGACCTGGTTTGAAATCACCCTTGTGAGTTGTCCTTACCCTAAAATTGGTGCTCCTGCCCTTGTTATAACTGAACTTGGTTCAATTGTTGGTGACTGATCGTCACACTAAGAACTCGCATGCCGGTTGCAATGCGCTGTTGGCCATTCTGCAGCGAGAATTTTGGATTTTGTCGGCTGATCGCGTCAATGAGACGAGGCCCTTTGCTGGCGTCGTAACGGATTTTGTTGGTCCCCCTTTGTTGAAGACGTCCACCCTTCGTAATAGCAAGATTGTTAGGGCTTATTTGTGTGTTTGTCTGCCTGTCAACCAAGGCAGTACATTTGGAGCTGGTGACCTCCCTCGCGACAGAGGCCCTTGAGGCGACTTGGAAAGATTTGTGTCTCGCCGTGGGTTGCCTTTGATTGGTTTTGATTGCGGTACGAATTACAAGGGTACAAGTAACTATTTGAAGGAGGTATACGCCTTCCTTAATGAGAGCCAGGTTGATGTTGGTAATAGTTTGGCCCGCCGAGGGGTCACTTGGTTGTTTGACCCGCCAGCCTGCCCCCATTGGGGGGGTATTTTGGGGCCGCGGTGAAGGCGGCAAAGGGACGCTGGCGGAGATTGTTGGGAGACACCGTTCTCACCTTAAATGAACTAGCTACGGTATTTGGCCGCATTGAAGCTGTGTTGAATTCGCAACCTTGTCAAGACTTCCAATTGATTAGCGGACGGGTAGGCCCGTCCGGGGGGGGTAGATGTTCGGTCCGACGTGAAACAGAACGCACCCTTTTGACATAAGGAATTTGATCTTGACATTACTTGACTTTGACAGATAGACTTTGCTTGCTGGAAAAAATGCCGATCGTCGGGACCTTCTTGTAATTGTATTTGTTGGTAAAATATCGTTGGATTCGCCTGTTGAAACCGATAATTATTTATTGTTGAACTTTGTACTCCCGGATTGACGAGAATCCAGGGATATTTCTCGGAACATATCGCCTTATTGCGTCACCTCGTGGCACGCGCTTGGTGGAAACGAGTTGGATGTGATGCTGAGTTGGAACCGCGCCATCTGGAGACGGCGCCTTGTGAACGTCCACACACTTGACTTACATTACACTTTTCAATTACTCATCTCATATTACACACACACACACGGACGCGGCCTCAAGAAAGGTCGTAGCTTGTCGTCATCAGCCCTTGGGTAAGTGATTATAATTATTAACCACTAAGGGGAAGCCCAGAGGGCTATAGGGTAACCTTGGTTATTGTTTATTGTAAGCAACGTTAAGCTCCACGTATCGTGGACAAGTTCAGACCGTCCAGTTACCGTTGGCTGGCCTATTGCAGTCTTGAACATAGAGTAAGAAAGCATAGCTCGCTCGTACATTCTGCACTTTGATAATACCCAAAAGAGTTTTCCCGCATCGTTCGGTTAAGTCTAGGTATGCAACATTTAAAAATTAAAACTGTTTAATAGTAGCAAAGCAGATTATTAATATTCAATCGACATCAAAATAATATTAAAAAAACAAACACTGCAACCTTTACAACCGCTATAACCAATGACATTTTTTATTTTATTCTAGATCTAGTTGAAGCTTTATTCACACATATTTTTTGAAAACCATGTATAACCTCTAAGTTTATTAGAATTATTTTGCCCCACCTTGTTTGTTAAAGATGGGAAATTATCCAATGACTGTTTCTCGATCTGGACGAAGTGGGAGGGTGTGACAGACTTATACTGACTAAAATCCATCCATGTTCCATCATATGCCCTTCGTGTTCCGAGGCCGCGGTAACTCTTTCGAACAATTTCGCAACTCCAGTAGGCAACAGCGCCCTTGTAGGTCCTGACAATTTTACTGACTCTTTGAGGCGCGCGTGGAACACGAAGCGTCATCAACACGGGCTTGGTTTCAGTCCGGCGGCGCTACCCATTGCTCGCAGCCCGCGGGCTCAGTCGTGGTTTGCATCTACAGTATAACCATGATACTACAATCATCATCATCTACCCTTTTGCTGCAACTATGTTTGGGTAAGCTTCCAGTCTGACAGGATGCAGTTGAGTACCAGTGTTCCACATGTAGTGACTGCCTGTCTGACCTTCACAGCCCAGTATCTGGGTAACACAATAGTAGTAAAAACTCTCAAAGATGTTCAAATGTCAGCCGAGACCAACGCTTTAACGAGCTTTCCGATATGTTAAGACGGTCACCCATTTACTGGCTGACCTCGGAAAGTATTGCTTAACCTTGAACATAAACCCGTGTACCTGTTATTATTTAGCCACGAGCTGCTCAGTTATTAAAACATAGACAAATTTCTAAAAACAATTTGTCTGTCTACAACGTGTAATTTATTAAAGCGTATATACATACCAAGTGCATGACTTCTTTGAATGATAACAAACGATATGGCAAGGGTTTTGTAATCCTAAGTCTACGTGTGTAAAACTTATTACAAATTCCAATACACTGATACCAGAGACCGAATTTTTCAAATTAAGAAGAACGAAAAGAATTATCGTGTTATTGGCAAGTGACGTGGAAAGTTATTGACCCTCGTAGTGCTGTGACACGTTTGTTATGATTGATATTCAAGAAATAATATGAAACCAATAATTTGGTATCAATTCTTTGAGCCAGTTATTTTGTGCTGAAACTGTTCATAGAGACTCCATACCAGAAGTTGTCTTCAGCCCTTTTGGATAGATATGGGGTTTCCGTTACACGTTGTATATTTCTGTTTGTCCGGTATAATCCAGTTTCAAAGGCAAAAACCAATTTCGATAGGACTGTCACTGGAAGAAAGAGGAGCTTATGGGGTAACATATAATCTTTGTATTCCGGAATTTCCATCGGATCTGTATTAACACGGGAAAATCCGCTATAGGCAATATCGACACTCACTCAAACAAATTCACGCGCAAAAGCAGTAAAAAATAACTTTCATATCTATTCTTGTAAACTTTGCACGAATATGTGTTGCTATCTTATTGTAAACCAATATTTTTTTAATTAAAAATAGGTTTACGTTTGACCACCATCTTACCTGATGGTAAGTGATGATGTGGTCGAAGATGGAGCAGGCTTACCTAAAAGTAACCTGCCGGAGTCTGTGTTTCCCGATAGCTACAACCTAGGAGTCAAAAGACTCCTAGGTTGTAGCTATTGGGAAACACAGACTCCGGCAGGGAATTCCACTCCTTAGCCGTACGCACAATGAAGGTATTCCCAAAACGTTTTGTGCGTATGGGTGGGATGTCCACCGTGTAACGATGGCGCTTCGCCGTTTGTCTCGTAGTCCGATGATGGAACGTAAATTATTAAGTAAATATCAATTTTACATATTTAGGTTTGTGTTTTCTGATTAAGAATATCTGTTTTATGTATTAGAATGTTATTAGTGTAACATTAAGCATACTCTTTTCCTGTTGGCGGTGCTATGTCGTTCACAGTTTTATTTAACATTTTTTTCCCGGTAGGTAAATTATCGAATGACTTCTCCCGCTCTGGGTGGAGTGGAAGGGAGTGTCAGACTTCTACTGACTAAAAACCCACCCTGTTCCTTCAGCTGTCCTTAAGTTCCGGGCCGCGGTATCTCTTTGTGGAGGCCTGCTATTGGCTGTCAAATTTTCATATTTTTTCAAGAATATTGTATTTAGCTGTTTGTTTCCTATGTAAATAAATAAATAAATCTCAGATCTGAAATGCAAGAAACGGAAGGTAATAAGAGAGAACGTCGTGATTTGTGACCCTGAAGAAAACCCTCTATAACTTTTTCTATTCAAGTTAAGAATAGCATTCATAAAGGTATGTTAACGTTCCGCTGAGGACTCTATGGCACAAAAAACCAGCCAAGTGCGAGTCGGACTCGCGCACGAAGGGTTCCGGACCATTATCTATAAAAACGGCAAAAATGTCATGTCTGTTGGATGGGAACTCCCTCAAATATTTGTGTTATTTTATTTATCTATTTTTAAAGTGAATATATAACTAAATATTCTGTGAATATTTCAAGCGTTTACCTGTTGCCGTTATCAATATCGAGCAAAAACAACCAAAAAATCAGGTTTATTGTATCGGAGCCCCCTTAAATATTTATTTTATTCTATTTTTTAGTATTTGTTGTTATAGCGGCAACAGAAATACATCATCTGTGAAAATTTCAACTGTCTAAATATCACGGTTCATGAGATACAGACCCCCCCTGGTGACAGACGGATGGACAGCGGAGTCTTAGTAATAGGGTCTCGTTTTACCCTTTGGGTACGGAACCCTAAAAAGGCTTTTTCTAACATATAGTTTAAGTTCAGATTACAAATTAACGAGTGATAGTGGCTCAATGGCTACAGAAACGATATACTAGTTATCCCTTAATAAGGCAAGATAAACATTATTCCCACATATATTTTTTGTTGTAAACTGTCAAATGTGTAATTGTTCCCACAAAATGTCACTGTAATTTTTTTCTTGATATGTATGAAATATATTTCCCATATGTAGGGAAATAACTTCCCACGTATCACTCAAATGTGATGATCTAAATGGGCTAGATGATCTATTTTCCTGAAAACTGAAAACACTTGGGGATGAAATGATTTACAATCCTACAACACTACACCCATAATGTCAAATTGACTGCGTTTTTGTTTTAAACATCCACATTTTGCCCGTGCCCTATTAAGGGTTATAGGTCGTGGTTGGTTTCGAAGCCATGCAGACACATTACTTTGTGTAATTTACATCATCACAACTGGTTTCATGACGGCGGAGGAAAGTCTCTTGAGGAAAACGGTTAGTCCGAAAATTCGAATACATGCTACGTCCACCAACCACACTGGGGCTGCTTGGTGGATTATGGTCCATTCTCTCTCATAGAGAGAAGGCCTATTTCCCAACTGTGAGAACGGTATAGTCCAGTTATGTTATGTTACAAATTCGTTACTTTACAACGCATGGTTCATAAGCTTTTTTTATTGGTTCGGAAAATTTTCGAATTATTTCTCCCGCTCTGGGTGGAGCGGAATGGAGTGTCAGACTTCTACTGACTAAAAACCCATCCTGTTCCTTCAGTTGCCCTTAAGTTCCGGGGCCGCGGTATCTCGTTGGGGCCCCGTTACTGGTATTGACAGCTCTTTGAGGCGCGCGCGGAACACGACGCGCCGCCGACCCGGGACTGGTCCTTACTGGACAGTGAGCTACACCTCGCCGTCCGCAAGCCCGGGCCTATGGTGGCCAGAAATCGGCCGGCGATCCTCGACGCCCGAGGTGTTTCGTAAGCTTATGATTCAATTTTATAAAATACTAGCCGTCTCCCGCGATTTTGTTCGCGTGGGAAGTTTTTCCCGCACAAATTCTAATTTCGTAGGAATTCCTGGATAAAATGAAGCCTATGTGTTATTTCAAGATGTTAACTATATACTTACCAAACTTCATTCAACTAATTTAGTAGTTTTTGCGTGGAAGAGTAAAAATCCATATATCTTTACAGCCATACTCACAAACTTTCGCATTTATAATATTAAAAAGAAAGCTTATAAGTAGGAAGGATAGTAGGAAGTAAGATAGAATAGAAAGGATTATAATAATTATGAAATTTTCATTCCATTAAAAAGTTTTGGACAAATTCAATATTCCACCAGTACTTTGTCCCTACCAAAATTCAATTTATTAACATTCCAGTTTTCCCGTTATTGTATTACGTTTTAAGAAAGAAACAGTCCTCTGGGTGGGGGATGAGTTTTCCTTTATTACGACGGTCACGGGAACCTTCAAAAAAGTTTCTTTTTTCATATCATTTCCAGTGAACCGGCTTATTTTTTGTTGTTGATAAAACTCGTAACTTTGGTGTAAAAATAGGGTGCTATTTTTAGCACGTTTTACGGTGTGGTTTTTTGGTCCAATGTAATCCTAGGAGATCCTCAGGTTTTCTCATTGATAGACAAGTTTTCAACTTTCATATTATAGCATTTGTATGAAAAATGAATACGGTGGCTTTACATTTCAAATGCTGATAAACCAAAATATACATAATATTTAATTCTCAAGTAAAAAACTATTAAAATGGCCCAAATTTTTATCGATTTCTGAACTTATAAGATTTACTGATACAAAAGTCTTGTTGTAATAAGGCTGCCTGTATAACGCGTTGTTGTTTTGTAATTCAAAAATCATAATGTATCAATCACTTACATTTTATGAATGCATACTTAGATGATACGGTTGGTGAAGTGAGCGAGTGATTGGCTGCTGTGCAGCGAGTCGTGGGTTTAATTCCGGCATCGGAACAAATTTTTGTATGGCTTACAAATATTTGTGCTCGATCTGGGTGATTGTGCAAGTAAATTAAAATATTTGTAAACGCACTCACGTAACAGGACAAATTCCCAGGGTGAGGGGCTTTTTAGGGTTCTACACCTAAAAGGAAGAAACCGGAACCGCCGTTGCCCGTCTGTCTAGTAATGGGAGCAGGAGAGGAGAAATAAAAAGAAGAAGATATAACTATAACTACCTTATAAAGTTCTGTTGCTGTGGCACGGGTCTCCATCTCCACTATAAAAGGTAATGAGCCGTAATCCATCAGGGACAAGCGCAGGAAGGTAAAGTCACATGCATAGATATAATAAACAACTGTATTTTATATTTCTATGGTCACATGTCTTCGAATTATTTGTCCTACGATATGCTGTATTATTCTTTATGTTTTCCAACACTATTTTGAGAATCGGTGACGATATAAATTACAAAAACTGTTGCGTGTCTGAATTGGAAGGAAGCTTATCTAAATTATTTCAAAAATGTTCACCAGTATCTACATAATAACAAGGCTTTATATTTGCGACGTTGCCAAACCTACACTGAAGTCGGGATCTCATGGCCAATCTTACTCACTTTATGAACACGCTAATGAACGACAACCTTGCATACGTTGTCGTTCATTAGGTGTGATAAAGTGTAGTCGCAATTTTGTCCTAATTATTATACAACGTGTAACAGAATAAACGCAATTCCTAAAAGTAGTTAGTTCAAAATCGACTTCTGAATCAATTTCCATTATAAATAAAAACTTTTTACCAAAAAATTAAACCGACTCCCAAAAAACAGTGCAAAGTGAAAAATAACTTTAATTTCGGTAGTCGGTGTCTTTAGTTTTGTATTTTCGTTTTTGGCACCGACTTCCGAAATTAAAGTTATTTTTACCGGTATTACATGGTATTACACTATTTTTACCGGAATTAATCGAGCGAAATGGAGTGCAAAATAATGTAGTGTGTCTAGTGTTTCCTTGGAACATTAAACTTAATATTATTTATAAAAACTTTTTACCAATAAATTAAACCGACTCCCAAAAAACACTGCAAAGTGAAAAATAACTTTAATTTCGGTAGTCGGTGCCAAAAACGAAAATACAAAACTAAAGACACCGACTACCGAAATTAAAGTTATTTTTCACTTTGCAGTGTTTTTTGGGAGTCGGTTTAATTTTTTGGTAAAAAGTTTTTATTTCACTCTTTTTAGGTGGTTGATTTACCTAGTTACAAGAACCTAAATGTCAGCTACTTATAACATTTTACAAAATATTGCTTTTCCCAATGCTGGCCTGTTAATTTTTGAGGAGTTCTACTGGTACTTGACCATCAGCTATACATCACCATATGCATTGTGACGAGCATAAAGTGCTTAACATCCATATTCAAGTAATCGAATCCACGAAATACTTATTATTGAGTAGTTTCGGCGGCCATTTGTGGTCTTCATCATCAGTTTCACTTTCCCAAATGGTACTTTTTGAAAGCAACTGCACAAGTTACTATAAGAAATACCCAAAACGCCATAGGTGTGCCTATAATATTTGAAGAGTTCCCTCGATTTCTCCAGGATTCCATCATTAGATCCTGACTTGGTGACAAATGGTACCAATTTCGAAGTATACCCTATCAAACAAAAACAGAATTTTCCAAATCGGTTCAGCCGTCTTCGAGTAATCGGTGATCATACATAAAAAAAAATACGCTTCGAATTGATAACCTCCTCCTTTTTTTTTTCGTCGGTTGAAAATAGGTGTTACATTTTGACGGAAAAATCTTTCATTTAACTTAAAATGGAAACAAAGTATCATGACAAATTAATACAATCCTTAATTCAAGGAAATGCGCTCGTGTTCGTGTCGGCCGCTAACATTGCATGAGTGTATGCGTCTGCGTAAGGATGACGCACATACGTTTTGCGTGTAGTAAAGATAAAGTTATTTTATAAAAAATGTCTCGGTTTGGTTTCAATTTATTTAGTTACGGATGTTGTTTTAGACTTATAATTTAATATTCTAATTGGGGTGTCTGAGGTGTTGCGCTTAATCTGTTACACCTTGTATATTACCTTCTGCCCACAACTTCGTTTGCATGGAAGGGTTTTCTGACGTAAATTTCAATCCGAGTTCCTAAATAAAAAGTAGCTCATGTGTTGATTCAGGATGTCAACTATCTACTTACCAAATTTCATTCAAAACCGTTCAGTAGTTTTTGCGTGAACGAGAAACATACATCCATACATCTACACATCCTCACAAATTTTCGCATTATTTATAAGATAAGTATTAATAAATTATAATCAATATAAATCTTGTATAATTATTTTTTAAATGGTCTAATTGATCACGTACTGTAACGGGATATGAATAAGAATTTATACTACCTACTTAATATTAATATATTATACAAATAAAAAGTAATGTCTTAATAGTTTCTTTAAAATAATCATGTTTGTCCTCTACGCATTCTTAAATTCAATAAGATTGTGATGAAAATTTGCCAGGCGGAGTTTTGAGGAGGCGTGAGAGGGGGGTATCTGGACCAAATAGCGCAATAGCTAGTTCTAAATAAATAAACTCATATGTTGATCTTATTTTGTATTTCTTACCAACATTTGACTATATACAAAAAAAAAAAAACAAGTGTAACAAACAATTACAGGTCACCACAACATCAACAGATACATAATATACTTAAAAAACGGTTGTTAATTGCTATCCTATAAATACTAGGCCTTTAAAAGAAAAATGCCGAAAAAAAGTGTTATTGGGAGAATATTCCCTTTTTTTTTTTCTCTTATCAAATTCATAGCGAATTAGATAAGAGATATTTGAATATATCGGTTCCGATTTACGGAACCGATCAAGCGAGTTCTTAGAAAGGCACTACTTTCGGTCTTACCTACAAAAAGTACACTAATCTATTTAGAATTCACATAGTAGACAATAGTAATGACGTATCCTTAGATAAACGGGCTTATTCATAAAAACTTAAATGATTTTTTTAAATACTGACCCCTCCTCCTTGCGTCGTTTTCCTCATAATTGAGGGACGTGACCTTCAGCATCATTTTCTCACATATTATCTTTCTCCAGTTGTTTCTGTCTCTGGCGGTATGGAAGGCGTTGTGAACTGTAGAGTCCAAAATAACGACGAAGAGAATCTTTATATGTAACTAAGAACTAATTTCAAGAATAAAAAGATTGACTTAAAAATTATAAAGTAATAAAGACAGCGTGAATAAAGAAGCGCTTATAATTATTTACTTACACCATTCTAAAACACAAACTTTTTATGTTTTTTTTGTCTTTTCTCTTCCTGTTTCTCCGGGCTAATCCCTGGAAGGGCTGATCCAACTTTACTGGGACTTTCGATGGAAGAGACACGAGGTTATATATACCTATTGCGGGATAAGAAGTCTATATGTTGCTAAATATAGGTTTCTTGTCCGGTATTCCACGGTATCGGAATTTAAGCAGGAAAATTCTCCCAAGTCAACAAAATCGCAAGCACAAGTAGTAAATAAATAAATTTGAAACACAACCCCATTGGTTCCAATTTGGTCTCAAAGTTATTAAGGTAAAAATTGGTTCAAATTAGATCTGAGCACGTACCTATTTGAATAAACGAAATTGCTACCCTATTTAATCATAACATTTTCCCCCAACTTTTGTTATTCACCTTTGAATTAAGAATATTAAAAAATAACAAATGCGAACCTTGAGAGGAATATTATACAAGAAATATTTCGTTGCTTATAAATGATAAAGCATTAAGTATCTTCAAGTAGCTGTTGTACGCTTATTTTTATTCAGTCAAAATTTTAAATTCTTTTGTCCCGTACTTTGATGTTTAGTGTTTCTAGAATAAAAGATTCAATAACCAATTTAATTGAGATCACTTATTTTCTCAATAATTCATTTGAAACTATATAAAATGTATCGCCACAAATGAATTTCTGGTTCTGGACTGTATATCACATGCAGAAAGTCACCGCTGTATAAATTACCTAAATAAATATCTGTACTAATATTATGAAAAGGAAAATTTGTTTGTAAGTTGCAAAGCAGGTAATATCCGGATTTAAAGATCCAATTTTAAAAGTGTTTTCATAGGTAGTAAGGTTCTAAATTTTTTTCGAAATCCACGCGAACGAAGAGCTAATCTGTTTTTAGAGTATTCATGAATTTTCTTATTGATCCTTCAACAAGGGAAAATTGGTAGTTTCTTGGTAGGCCTCTGAAAGACTTCAGTAGCGAGCTTCACATATTATAACATCATATCCTGAAAGATTTCCACTGTTGGACATATACACGATATACGATGTAGCTTGCATGACTTTTGTACGAGTAAAAACAAAATTTGCAAATATCCAGTACGAAAAACTCTCGTCTTACTTATATAATAAAATAAATAAACAAATAGATAATTATATATTCTAAACCGTTTAGAGAATTTAAGTCTGTTTAAGAGGATACACAACTTATGCTACGATGAAGTTGAGAATCTTCTATTAAATGTAAAGTAATCTGTTTCTGACCATTCCATCCATTTACACAAACTGATTCAATATTATAAGACATCCACACACACTTACTCATATGTACACTAACATACCCACACATACACGAACACACTCACTAACATGCACAGAACACACACAGACTAATGATAATAAAAATAGTCAATAACTTTCAATTTATTTTTAAAAATATTCTTTAAAGTTACACTTTTGTTTAATGACTACATCTAAATATATATAACTCAAAGGTGACTGACTGACTGACTGACATAGTGATCTAATCAACGCACAGCCCAAACCACTGGACGGATCGGGCTGAAATTTGGCATGCAGTTAGATGTTATGACGTAGGCATCCGCTAAGAAAGGATTTTGCGAAATTCCCACGGGATCGAGATTTACACGGGAATAACATCCCACGCGGGCGAAGCCGCTGGCACAAGCTAGTAAGATATAAAAGGGCGGCGCCTCCTGGCACAAGCATATAATATATACTTAAAAGGAGACGCCACCTACTGTATACAACATGTATAATGTGTAATAATAAAATAAAGCATTTTGGTTTTTTTTTTAATACTGTCTTTTTCTTGTTGTGCATCTGTGAAGAACTTTGTCGATTGTTGATATTACCTTCTACCCGCAACTTCGTTTGCGTGGGAGGGTTTGCTGGCGTAAATTTCAATCAGAGTTCCGGGATAAAAAGTAGCACATGTGTTGTTTCAGGATGCCAACTATCTACTTACCAAATTTCATACAAAACCGTTCAGTAGGTTTTGCGTGAAAGAGTAACAAACATCCATACTCATACATCTACGCATCCTTACAAATTTTCGCATTTATAAGATAGGTATTATTAAATTATCTATACTAATATTATAAAGCTGAAGCGTTTGTTTGTTTACTTGAACGTGCTAATCTCAGGAACTACGGTTCTGATTTGAAAAATTCTTTCATTGTTAGATAGCCCATTTATCGAGGAAGGCTATAGGCTATATTATATCATCACGCTAAGACCAATAGGAGCGGAGCACTAATGAAGAATGTTTCAAAATCGGGGGATTTTTTTCCACGCGGATGAAGTCGCGGGCGGAAGCTAGTCTATATAATAAAAATGAATCGCTAAATGTGTTGCTAAGTGCAAAACACGAAAACGGCTAGACCGATTTGGCTGATTCTTTTTTTGTTGTGTTTGGTTTTGTCAGGAGAAGGTTCTTATGAAAAAAAAAGTAGGAAAGGTCTCAAGGGTAGGGGTAGGGTACGGTACGGTACGGTAGGGTAGGGGTAGGCTATTGGTAGGGTTGGGTAGGGGTAGGGTATTGGTAGGGTAGGGGTAGGGGTAGTGTAGGGTTTAGGTAGGGTAGGGGTAGAGTAAGGTATGGGTACAGTATCGGTAGGATAGAGGATACCACGCGAACGAAGTCGTGGCGGGTCAGCTAGTAATCAATATCTCTGCATCGAATATGATTATGGGAATTAATGTCTTCTCATTTAATTGCCAAAACCTACAACATGTGCTCTAATCGAATATCTCGACATGAACCGATAATTACCGATTTGCATATCCCACTAGATCAACCGAGAATTACGGTTTATGCTATCGCTCATCGGGCAGTGCCTGCTTCTGACGTATTTGGAACACAAGCTTCACTCATGATTGTCCGTTCCCGTTTTAGCGTTTGGTTCCGGGAAATCAAAGCATTGTTAATGAAGCCTTACGCCTGTCTAAACTGCGGTCGGGATCCGATATTGTGTACTTTGTCTGTTGTTTTGAAATTCTGAATTCTGTAGTTGTTTATTGAGTATTGAGGTGGATATTTTGGCTTTATGAATGGATGATTATAAATATTATATTATATTAATTATGTAAATAGGTACTAAAAAATTAAAAACGCTATGACACACCAAAGTTTTCGGTCACATGAAACTAGATGGTCCGTGGTTCATAACTGACTACCCTGAGAAGCACAGCAAAAAATAACAAAAATCGAATGTATGTTTAACAGTATGTTAAATTTAGTTAGTTATTTAGTTGGTTTTTTTTTTTTGATAATAGGCTCGCGTTTGACCACCATCTCACCTGATGGTAAGTGATGGCGTGGTCGACGTTTACTTAAAAGTAACCTATTCACTCTTGACTTAAAGATCCCTAGGTTATAGCTATCGGGAAACAAAGACTCCGGCAAGGAATTCCACTCCTTAACCATACGCACAATAAAGGTATTCCCAAAACGTTTAGTGCGTATAGGCGGGATGTCCACCATGTAACGATGGCGCATCGCCGTTTGTTTTGTAGTCCGATGATGGAACGGGCTTGGCGGAATTACAAATGTAACTGAAATGTAACCGATGAAAAACCGATAGACTAGCAACTCGTCGTCGATGTTCAAGGCTCTGGAGCTTTGATTCGACCAGTGTATCGTTGTCAATGAGTCTTTTGGCTCGTTTCTCAATAGACTCAAGCGCGTCCAGCTGGTACTTGGCAGATCCATCTCAAAGATTAGAGCAATACTCCATACACGACCGAACCAGGGCTTGATAGAGATTGAGCAGCTGTTCGGGTGTGAAGTACCGTCTCACCTTTGCTAGGATTCTCAACTTTTTTGATGCTAATTGAAGCCTTAGCCTCGATATACGGAACAAAATTGAGGGTAGAAGTTAGTGTTACCCCCAGAAGCTCGATACGATCGGTTATCGGCACGGTTACACCTCGAAAACCGTGCCGTTAACCGATCGTACCGAAAATATTTCATCACATGCCACACAGACCCTAACACTAGGATTTTCTGTACTGTGAGGTATAAAATACATGTGTTGTGGTTCCCGTACTAGGATTTCCGGTGTCGTGGGATCTACCTGCGTCAATCTGATTTAATACTTACTAATTCCAAACCAACCTGCTAAGTAATGTCCGCTCGTTTGTGTAAGAACTTTTTTCATAAAAACATCTAACATATTTTGGGATGGTAGAATATTACCAGCCATAAGGGGCAATTTTTATGATTATGGCTCTATACATTCTGTTGAAAATTCTTTATCTTTTTCGATGAAAAGTTATACTATAATACTTTGTATGAATTGAGATTTCGTGGGTTTAAACGTGGAGTGAGTGTTATTAAGCATCAATAGGCTAGTCAATACGTCAATTGGTGTCGGCCTTGTGATTGAGAGGTCACAGGTTCGAACCCAACCCATTACACTATTGCCGTGAACCCACTCCAGACACAAGCATATTTAGCTTAGTTGGAGAGGTTAACTGAATTGCTAGTAATGAGAATTTCACCTACATCGCTAGTTCTCTTGTGTTAAAGGATAATGTCTCACTTTTAAATGATGTCCTTACTTTAATAAGTGAAATATTGTCCTTTGAAACTTAAACAAGAATAAAATGCTTTTCGTTTAGTTACTTATTTATTAGTAGCTGTGCCCGCGACTTTGTACGCGCGGAATAGTGACTTTCGGCAGCATTTTTAATTTTTAAGGTTAATGATTATGAAAACAAAACTCATACAGAATTTGAATGTCGTATTTATTAATATCTAATCAAAAGTCTAAATAATAAGTTTCAGGCTTCAAGCTTTAAAAATGACGCAATTTCCATACAAACTTTCATCCCCTATTTCAACCCCTTACAGTCCTTTTTTCTTTCAGGATCTGGACCATGTCCGTACCAAATTTTATTTAAATCGGTTCAGTAGTTTAGGCATGATTGCGTAACACACAGACAGACAGAGTTTCTTTCGTATTTATAATATTATAGTAAGGATTGAGTAGAAGTAGAACTAAGTGACTTGAGTGTTTCTCAATTATCTTTAGCCCAAAAACTAAGCTAAGTTTTGAACTCCAAATTCTCAGTTGAGATGCCAGGTCAAAGTGTTTTATGAAGGCTTTGAGGGAAGTGTAGAAGGTGAAAATCAAACAATAAGAAAATTTTGAAGTATATTTACATTATATACACACACTGAAAAATATTTCAAGTTACATTTCAACTACAGTTTTAATTTACATACATTTTAGTTTTCTTAATAGGTATATACATAAAATCTAATTTTACTACTGACCTCTACAAAACATACAAATCATTTGTTTTACAACAAATTAAAACCTATATTTAATTACTTTTGATAAACAGTTGATTTTACATTATTCAAAGGGCTTACAAACTAATTTGAATAATGCTTGTTGTGCAACGAGGTATAAAATTAATTTTAATTAATTTTAAAATATGTTATTCGAAGCCTGGGGAATCGAAAATTAATAAAGGTACAATGCGGTATTAACATAATAACCATTTAACTCTGAAAAATCATTTCCTATAAAATAGACGAATTGATATTCACTGTAATGTAAAATCAAATAATAAACAATGCTTTAAAATTACTTTCATTTTTAACTTCTATTAAAAATACAATTTTAATGGTGCTGCTATTGAAATTAGACTCAGATGCTTTGAGTTATTATTAATTGATATTTATTTCAACACTAGCGACCCGGCCCGGCTTCGCTCGGTTAATAAATTTTATATTTGCTTATATAAGATTTTGCTTAATCAATTTCTCGTCCAGTAATTTGCCACACTCATATATCGGCGATAACTCATAAGATATTCATTTCATTGATATAGTGTACCAGGCAATTTTGATCTACATTAAATTCTCAATATATCTGATGTATTTAATTGGATAAGAAATAATACTGTACTGTTAAAAAAAGATTCGTAAATAACCCATAAGTTTAATGTAATGTATAAAAGAAAAAATGGTTATTGTGGGTTATTCTTGAGAGATAGACATATGCCATCGCGGACTTCTTTGTAGATCTATAAAAAAAAAACCGGTCAAGTGCGTGTCGGGCCACGCGCAGTGTAGGGTTCCGTAGTTTTTATAGCAGCCAAGTGCGTGTCGTACTCGCTGACTGATCGTTTCGTACCATGCTCTAACTAAAAGCCAAACATGACTACCTAACTAATTTGACTTCCTATACAAATCCTCACCTGATCCGACAATTTTGCACGGAAAGTTTCAATTTTTTTTAGAGATTAGTATAAAACTTGTCATAGCCGGTGTTTTGAATTTAAATACGGACACAGAGCTACACTACTCAATCGTCACAAGAAGCTAGCACGATACAACTGGCGCTTAGCGCCATCTATCGACATTTCTATAGAGTTGTTCGAAATTTTCGAGTCAAATACAATTGGTCGACTATTACTCGTAAACTTGTAAAGCCCACTTATGTATGATAGTTTTCCTTTAAATTTCGTTATATATAGGTACTACTGCCGTGACATTTGAATTTCTAACTATAACCGTTTAGTTGATAGAGGGGGGGGACACTTGACTCTAACGAAAATTGGTACTTCAAAGCTTGATAAGTCACGAACGGTTTACTTAATCAAAAAACGGTCTGACCAAACCCCTAATATTTTTGAAAGACCTTTCCAACGATATCTCACACTATGGGAAGAACGAAAAAAAATAATTATCATCCCACTTTACATGTATGGGAGGTACCCTAAATAATTGCTTTTTTCAAAATTTTATTTTACCACTTTTTCGGCGTCATTAACGTGTATACTCATGCCAAAGTACAACTTTCTAGTACCAATAGTCTTTGAGCTAAACCGCGGACAGACAGACGGACATGGCGAAACTATAAGGGTTCCTTGTTGACTACGGAACCCTAAAAACAATTCCGCCATACATTGTATTTTTATAACTCAAAAGTTTTTGGCAGCGTTTTCGATTAAGGGTGCGTTTCCACCAGAGATGTGCGATGGAAATGTGTCGTGCGAGGATGTCTAGCTGTGCTGTGAAAAAGAGTGGGGGTTTCCACCAAAGCTGTGCGATGAAAATGTGCCTACGAGGATGTGTAGCGGAGCTGTGAAAATGCGCATTAATGTGTGATGCGAGGATGCGCAAACCTCGCAACACATCCTTCTCAACATACATTCCTCGCAACACATCCCTCGCAACACATCTCTCGCACACATCCCTTGCACACATCCCTCGCTTGTTTTGTATGCGCAAAAATCTAGCTCCGCTGAGCCGTTTCCACCAGAGTTGTGCTGACCGAGGCGACGTAAATGAAGCGATTCTATTGGTTCTTTACAAACATATCCCTCGCTACGCATCCTCGCACATCTCTGGTGGAAACGCAGCCTTAAGCTCCCGATAGGTTTAATTCTTTCTGACATGTTGAAGTAATATCGTCGTATTTCATTCAATCTACACAAAACCTTAACTTATTATATACTAAAACCTTCCTCAGGAATCACTCTATCTATCAAAAAACCTGCATCAAATCCGTTGCTGAGTTTTTAAGATCTAAGCATACATAGGGACAGACAGACAGGGAAGCGAATTTGTTTTATACTATGTAGTGATTTTAACATTCAATCTTAGTTTGGGATGGATAAATTACTAATATTTACATATCGTTAGCCTTTTCCCAACTATCTTGAGGTCGGCTTCCAGACTACCCTTTTGGTTGTAGGAAGGAATCCAGCAGATCTGGCAACTGAGTACTAGTGTTTTACATGAAACGACTGCATATCTGACCTCCAAAACCCAGTAAGCTGGGTAACGTGATACTCAGCTGGGTTGTGGAAGTCATGTAGGCAGTCACGTAAAGATGTACACATTAAATGAAAACCGGGACCTATTGTTTATCGTGCCTTCCGACGCACGGATGAATCTCGACATGTTAGAATGACGCCACATCCACGGGCCAACCTCGCAAACGTCCTTGAAGATTAACATCGAATAACTTCTTCCGCTCTGGGTGGAGTGGAACGGGGTGTCAGACTTTTACTGACTAAAAACCCACCGTCTGTTCCTTCATCAGCCCATTTCCACAACCCCGGCAGAGAGATTAACCCACGCAGTAAATATTTAGCCAAAAGCTTCAGATATTCACATTACGCTAGACATATTATGTACGTAAATATCGTATACAATTTGGTAACATAAAAACCCTGCTATCTACCTTTGGTATTAAAGCACGGTACAATATACAACGTGTAAAGGAAACCCCATATCTATCCAAAAGGACTGAAGACAACATCTGGTATGGAGTCTCTATGCAAAGTTTCAGCTCAAAATAAGTGACTCACAGAATTGAACCCAAATTGTTGGTTTCGTATGTTTCTTGAATACCAATAATAACAAACGTGTCACAGTACTATGAGGGTCATCACTTTCCACGTCACTTGCCAATAAAACGATAATTCTCTTCGTTCTTCTTAATTTCAAAAATTCGGTCTCTGGTATCAATGTATTGAAATTTCTAATAAGTTCCACACATGTAGACATAAGATTACAAAACCCTTGCTATATCGTTTGTTATCTATCATCCAAAGAAGCCGTGCACTTGGTATGCATATACCCTTTAAATTACATGTTGTACTATTGATAGCAATTAAGCACTATTTCTAACACTTGTTCGTTACACTCATGTCCATTCCTTCTTGTTCATTATTTTTATATTATTGTAGTGATGTATTCAAATGTTAGTAACTGTCAATAAATAAATACTTAAAATAATCATCTCTTTAAGCGTATTAAGTTGTCATCTAGGGTTAATATTCTCTAAGATGTCACAAGCAGACGGAACATGATGCAATCTAGAATCGAGGAATATTGAAAGCCAGGTTATTATTTTATCAGAACAGTATAAACGGTTTTAAATTACATTTCTCCAGTAAGCTGGAAAGTTACTTTAAGGATGCCTCATAGATTTTGTGCCAATATTCATCTTTATACACGTAAGGCTCAATTTACACCGCCGCGAAATGGAATGGAAGCGACTTTTTGCAACGAAATTGTACATAGCATAATGAACTTTATGTCAATTGTATAACATACAGTGTGTCATGCTCACTCAAATATCTCGTCATGTAAGTGCGTCTATTGATCAAAACTGGTTGACTTGAATGATGCTGATACACACGCCACCATGACAATTAAAATGTTTCTGTGTATGATTTATTTTATCTAGTGTATTACAAATGCAAAAGTTAAGACGGATGTATGGATATTTGTTCCTCAATGATGCCAAAATAGATGAACGTATCGAATGAAATTGCTCGCAGAGATAGATCATAACCTAAAAAAGCTCATAGTCTTTTTACAAGCAAGCAAGTATCTTGAAATACAAGCTTTGAGTTTGAATTTGTAAAACAGTTAAAAGTTTGCTTGATTTGATGATAAAAACTACACAATATTTTATCATGAAACTTGTGTTGGGTACAATGTTATAAAAAACTTTATTATGAGTGCTATCAGTATTCAGTGCCATTATCATAAAGAAAAAGTTTTATTTTTATGTTTATATCTTCAGAGCAGGTCTGACGGTTAAAAAGCTTTAGCCGAATTCGTAAGCGTTTCTCACAAATGAAGCTTTATAAGAAAATCAAAAGATTAGTCTTTTTTCTCGCCTTTACTTTTAGATGAAAAGGCAAAGATATCATTAAGTAAAATATATGGTAAAACTACTAAATAGTTTTATGTTTATGAATGTATTTATATTGTTTCTATTTGTTGACTTTCAATTATTTTACGTATAAATTATTGGACATTTTGATTATTTGACATTTATTGGCACTTTAATTATTTTGACATAATTTTTTTTTTTCTTAGATATAAATAATTCCTCATTTAGATCTGACATAATTATTGGTTAGTGTTGAATTTATTAAAATGTAATACTAAAATAAAGCATGATATTTTTACAATATTTGGAATAATGATACTCGCAAGCAATATAAGATCTGTACTTTCTACCTTTGTTAACAAATGAATAAATAATTTCTAATTTCTGTTTTAAGAGTAGTTGAATCAAATGTGTATTTCACTACTATAGAAAATGAACTTGAATGAATTTATCTGGTTTTTTTTTTTACTATAGAATTTTAATAAAAAAGATGTTTTTTTTTTATAAATTGTTAGCAAAATAGAAATTTCTTGTCACGACTGACGTAAAGGCAGCTCTCCCACCGCCGAAGATGAACGAGTAACAAGTAGAGCTAGCATCTGAAAACGAGTTGGCGAGCAGCGAGTGTGTTGTTCCGATAGTTTATTCGTTGAGCTATCATCTGGCTGGTCTCTCAGCGTGAGTTCTGACCGCCAAGTGATCGCTGAGCGAGTATTATCTTTGATAGCTCTTGTCGCTCACCGACAAAACTAGTGAAGCGAGTCGTCGCCGGCAGTGTGAATAGTCAGAGAGCAACTATTAATATAATTATGCATCTCTTTCGTTTACACGGAATGTATATATCATTGTGCGATTCTTGAGCGAGTAAATCGCCGATAGTTAGTCGTTTAATTGTCAGCAGTCGGTCAACTGCCAAATTCATTATGGCTTCTCTGTAGAGTGACGTCACTTGCAATGAGTACCGTCTTTTTCTTATCAAACATGGCTATACTCGGCATGGGTTGCAATGCTACGTCAAGTAATGAAGTGAAAAAGACTATTAATTTACGTGGCATTGCAACGGTTTTATTTCACTGGATTTTTTGATCCAGATAAGTTTAGTCAACTTTCGCGCTTCCACAGAACACCTGCCAAAGTTTCATCACAATTTGATCGATTTTTTAAGAATGCGTACAAGTCAAATATTGATTTTTATATAGATTTTCCACAACCCAGCAACTGGGTTGTCATGACATTACACAAATATCAAGTTAGGGAAGGTTCTAAAATGTTAAAACATGATGTTGAATGTACCCATTTTGTCAATCTGGGAAATTCTTCAAAAGGCGCTTAATTTTTAATTACTTCCCAAAATTAAGCGCCTTTTGAAGAATTTCCCAGATTGACTGTGGGATTTTTACCAAAACCACACAGGTGATCACCATGCGAAAATGGAGAGAAGTCATGGGTAATTTTTAGGAAAATACGGTGGAGCTCTCTTTACAACGCCTGTTCGAGATGCACACGACTCCAGAGCGTCTTAAAGCGTCTACTGTGCTGTGCCATCCAAACAGAATGTAATACCCCATGTGCGCCACCATCCTGCCTAATGTTTGAGTTACCTTTCAATGTAACTGATTGACGGTTGCGAAATTTTCTTAACATCAAGTACATTAAAAATTTTATATTCGAATGGCCCTGTACAAAGTTAGTCGGACTGATTAAACATTTTATTCATAATTCAAAACATCTGAGACTTCGAATTTCAACTATTTTTTTCTTTATGTAATCATGTCTTCTATGATTTATATTTCGACTTAAAATTGCTTGTATCAATGTTATAAAGTTTATTTAAGTAATTATTTTATAGCTATAGACTTGATAACGAAAGATACAGATGTGAAATGTGTGGTATTTTGTTAGTAGTAAAAATAAGGTATTATGACTTAAAAAAAACGATCGCAAAAACCTTGGGCTAAAATTTGCAAACAAATAACTTTTGAAACCGATTGTTCTTTGAGGCAGTCGGTGCCATTATTCTTTATTTTTTAACTAGCTTAAATACAGTTTAACAGATTTAAAGCCATCAACGGAACCAGGCTGCTCGAAAAAGGATTTGCACTTAGACATTTTTCCGATCAAGTTTTTTTATTAAGTATTTGGTAAAGACCTTGTGTGTACAACATTACGTCTATAAAGGATACAATATAAAAGATTGCAAACTTTTCAACATGAAATGACAATAACATAGGATCCGTTACAAAAATAAGCAATTACTTATGAATATATGTATATGAATACGTTATGAAGCTGTAAAACGATTCTGAATACTGTGTATTGTAAAATGCGACAATATGCATAAAATAACGCATCTGTACGCAAGTTGTACAGATTAGAGTATGACACTGTAAACAGTGTCAGAATATTACATTGTCAAACTTTACAAATAGATATTACTAGTCTTAAAGTTAGGACTACTAACATGGACTACAATTTAGTAAGCGTAATATCCATTCAGGCTTCATTGTGTCGAGGATCCGACTAGTCTTACTTCTAATAAAAACAACCTTACAATATTAAAATACATTTTGAAATTACACCCTATGACTAGACGCAATTCGTTTTAATTCAGACGATTCTTTATTGACCTCGTTATTATTTACTCTTCTTACGCCTTCGAAATATTTAGTTAAGTAAGTAATTGTAATTAGTAAAAAGTCATTCTAATATTTGGAATTCACGGATGTAATACATCGGATATATGTACTCAAATTTGCTGTTTGCAGTAATTTTCCGAAATGTGTGTGGTTAAATCATATTTGAATATGAATTTGAAGTATGTCTCGGGTGGTTTGTTTACTAGACATACACCTTTACCCTCGCGAATTGCAAATACTAGAAAATAAGTACCAACACTGCTTTATATATTTTATTTCGCAATTTAATAAAAATAATGAAGAACAAGTATGCCTAAGCTATGATGGTCGTCTTCTGTCGATACAACACACGGCTCTCCTGAGATTTTCTGTAAAACCACTCTTACTAATTTGGACCTCTGCCTTGCATTTAACAATAGGTGGTGTCTTCACTTGTGTGTCAATCTTGTCACCCTGGCCTGTATTGTCTAGATCCTCGTCGGATCACGTGTCCGAACCTGGGTATTTGACGATAAGATCCAACTCTTCATCGCTCGGCTTCACAGTTCGCACTTCTGTTTGACCTTCGTATTTCTTCGGTCTATCCAATTTATTTTCGATATTGACTAGGACGTCGGCAACACATCGGTGGTCTTCTGGAGATTTGACTTCTGCATCGTCACCAGGTGCTTCATCACCATTATTGTTTTGCTTGTCTCTTTCTATTTCGGCTTTACTGTCTTCATCTTCACTGTTTTCTTTTCCTTCTAGAATCATTTTGTGTGTAGCTTCTTCTGTCACGCTGTCTGTTGGAGCCTCGTTGATGCAAGAATGTGTAAGGGTGAAGGGTAGTTTGAGTGATAGATCTCCGCCCATTGCGCTGAACGTAAGCTTGACCTTCACGTAGTACGACACGTATATCGCAAATACGTTTCTGTCTTCTGGCGTGTTGTTACTCAGTACTGTTGAGGCGAGGCTAGCACCCGTTTTTGAGTATGAATCTTCGAGTGCTATCCAATTTTTGGTTATACCTGCGAACAATTTGTTTTATGAAGAACGATGATGAAAAAAAAAAAACGTGTCCTATTGCTGTTATAACATTGGGACTTAAAAACTTACGATGGACAGATAACAATCTTACCTCTATGCGGTGTAACCGTGAACGTATCGGTATGGGTTTGGCCCGGCAGGACGACATCATTGCCCTTCACGAGAGCAACCACATTCTTGAACTTTCCATTGGAGAACATGCATACGTCCACATGCTGAACCACCAAAGCCTACGAACAGAAAATATATTTTTACTTTCTACGTGCAGTTATTAAGTTCTCCGTAATAAGGGCCTTTAAGGACGAAATTTCTCGGTTGAAGCGTGAATGGAAATTGCACATTAAGTATGAAATAACGTCATAATTAAACGTCGCTTCACATTAAGGCGCGGTTCGGCGCGAGAAGCGTTGCTAATGCGCGGTCTAATTTAATATACAAAGCTTGTTTGTATACAGTATTAGTTCATACGTGAGATTGTTACAGGATGAACGAACGATAACTATGTGTAAGTTATATTCATTTGAGATTTGATTACGTTTTTACGTATAAGGAGGATTAAAATCTTATTGCGATTCTCAAATGCAGCGGTTTAATACGTTGACTGTCCGTGCGTTATACTCGTATGTAATGCATTTCCGACTCAGCCATGACGTTCGTGCATTACATGTAATGCATTAGGTAATACAAATTACATTGGCTTTTGTAAGTTGGACTAGAAAAAAATTTTTTGGCAAACGCATAGACATAGATACAAGGAAATTCAAACACCAATGTCCGGCGATATTTTTTAAATAATTTTTTATAAGGACAGACATTGAAAACCATAGAAAATAGATATTTACTTCTATAAACTTCATTGATACAAGGAATACAAAATGGTTTTTCACACGTCAGGCATTCTGTAATTACCTGTGTTGCCTTCTTTCTTGCTTCAGAAACGGTGGAGCCACTTTGTTTAAGTTTTTTGTAGCAAACAACACAATGTTTCTGATGAATCTTCCCATTATTCTTTCTGGGTATACGTGTCATCTGTGTCTGTAAGAACAGCCATAGCTGTTCTCGGGACGATTTATCGGATAACTAGGTTCTAGCAATACATTGCCATTCCGTAACAATTATTTTGTTATATATTTATGACCAGCAAGCATTCTCGCGCTCATGCGACGTCCACGCATTAAAAGTAATGCACCCATTGAATGCACCTAAAATAAGCTATAACGTAATGTACACTGAAATTTACGGAAATTTCAGGAATTACATTATAACACGTGGTTCGTGATTATTTCCATTGTAAACAAATTAAAACAAATAAAATATTCAAATAAAATATCGAAAAACATAATCCGGGTGTCTCGTGGTACGTAGTAAATTTTGCTTGGATGAATGAAATGAAATATTTATTCTGTAAATTGGTTATAAATAACGCTTTTACACGTCATGTTTTTTTGCGTGTTTAGTTTAGCTAGATGAGGCCGGTATTTCCTAACTGACTACTCTGAGAAGAAACACCGAAACAAACTCAGAGGTCAAAGTCTCTTTTAAAGTCCAGACAATTTGTGTTTGTATATGAGAAGCATGTAGGTTCATGTCTGTGGTATTCTTTTGAGGAAATAACCACGCAAATTTTAGAAAATTTTAAAGCAAATTTTTAAATAAAGGAACCAACATCATATTCAAAAGCCCTTTACTACAAACAGCACATAATCTTTGCTTGAATAAAATATTGAATAAATCATTGTAGCTTCGTAGGGTGTTGAAATATAAAATGTATATATAATAATCTTATCAAAGTTGGTTTCCCTCCAACCAACGTAACATCGTAAATATTTTTTCTGCGTACCTAAGCTATTTAATTAAAACTGTCTCGTGCGCCGACGCGCGATAACGTGTAATTTGTTGCGCAACATGAGGTCACATCTGTGCTTTAGACGCGCCGTTCTTCGTCCCATAATGTGAAAGACCTTAATTATAATTTTTTTTATTCGGGATGACTCATCTCGCCTCTTGACCTTAATCTCGCCTGATGGTAAGCGATAGATGAGGTCTACGGTGGAACGAGCGAGCCCAAAAGAGTTTTGCAAGTTTTGTTGGCTTTTAATTTCACCATAATATATTTTCTTTGCAAATAAACATATGAAATGAAAAGCTTTTTATCTTCATCAAAAAGATTTATCCATTAACTTCGCAAATAAAAATATCATTACCTTGCGTTGTTTGCACAAACTTGCGTATAACGAAACCCAGGACGAGGAGAGAGAAGTAAGCTAGTTTCCCAACTTACCGCTTCATTATTATACCTAATAGGATTGAGAGCTGTTGTGAGAAGCTAATGCATTCCATTAATTATTATGTGCGCAACATTTGACCAATAGCGGTTTAGTAATCTCCATGAGAGTTGCTTACACTTTGATTAGGGTTGGTAAATAATATATGAATTGAATATGGGTCGTATTTGATTTAGGGTTTATACTCAAAAGCTTAAGGGTATGATTTTGTTTAAGTAGGATATGGGCCCTGGTACGAGATGGTACAGGAAAAGAATATTTGAAAGATCTAAGAATATAATCAAGGGATGATTATGCTAAAAAGGTTTGAATAGACTTCAAATTCAGTGTACTTTAAAAATGTTATCATTTCATTACCGCCTCAAAATACCTTCTTAAAATTTATTTTTGCAAAATCAATATCGTTTAGTCTATTCTGCAGGAAAAATAAACTTCATGTATTTCTGTGAACGTGCTCCCAAGAAATAAGAAGATTTTCTAAGAAATACCCACACGAGTTCAGACCACGAAGGATAATAAGTTCAATGTTTTTTCATAATTATGTTCACCAGACTTCCAAGACTCTCACAAAGCTATTATAAGATTGTTAAAGAGCTAATCAGGGGCTTTCAACACGTGGGACTCTTCTAACATAAAATTACTTTCAGAATACGCTCTGAAAGTTTACACTTCAACGTTTTTAATGCGGGTAGTTCAAGAAATTTCATGACAAGTTTACAAAGTGACTGGGACGGTTATAGACATGATTTCGGTTGGTACTTACAACTTTTTTATCACTTATATTTTTATGGTTACTATACCTACTCACGTTGCAGGAGGGTTGAGCATCTGCTCACATGCTCTTTTTTTAAGTTTGAATGAGAAAAATTCGTTTAATAACGCTGTCGTTTAGGGAAAATATGTATAACATATTTACATAATATAAACATTTTTTACGGGTGGAAATTCTCATAGCACTGGGCTGGCTAAGGGTTCTATAAGACTGTAACTGACATAAACCATCTTGTATTCCCTCACATATTTGCCCCGGACGCTACGGTGGTACATAAATGTAATGTTGACGGCCGGCTTTTGTTGACCGCCTCTGGTCAGGTCAAGAGGTACCCCAACCTAATCATGCTTTAGGTTAATTAGCTACGCTTCGTTAAGCTTACAAAGAAATTTCTTGTTTCATGTTTTTTTGATGTTATCATAACCGTTTTACTAAAAGGAAGTAACGAAGATTTTATTTTGGTTTTTGTTTATTTTTAAGGGTAATTAATATGTAGGGCTTGAAAAGGTCGTAAATTAAAACGGAATGAAAGCCCAGGGCACTGCAAAAGAAAAAGGGGAAAAATCTAAGAGATGAACTAATAATATTTTTTTCTGGGGTAGTTTAGTTAAATTCCGCTCTTACTGGAGCGGATGAAATATACCAATCCCTCCCCGTTCCTTTCAGTTGCCCTGCATTTCCCGAATATAAAGAATGTTGGAAGGAAAATCTGGTTAAACAAAGCTAAAAATATAGAAGAGAGGATGCAGTTGGAAGAGGCCTTTGTGTCACAGGACAGGCTACCCGCTAAACTGTTTTTTTTTTTTCTGGGTGGGATAATTATCAAATGACCACTCCCACTGTGGGCAGAGTGGAAGGGAGTGCCAGACTTCTACTGACTAAAAACCCACCCTGCTTCTTCAGTTGCCTTAGCGTTCCGAAGCCGCGGTATCTCGTTAGAACAATCCCGCAACCCCGTAAGGCAATAGCCCTATTGGGCCCCGTCATTGCTGACAGCTCTTTGAAGCGCGCGCGGAACATGGCACGCCGTCGATTCGGGCCTGTTCCTTACCGGACAGTGAGCTGCCCCTGATCGCCGTCCGCAGGCCCGCGTCTACGGTGGCCAGAGATTGGTTCACGATCCCCAACGCCCGGGGCGTCTCCCGCGGCGGCTGGGGAGTGAGGAAGAAATTTGTCTCTCCCTCACGTGTTCAGCCTCTTCCTTCGCTAGAATGACTGCTTCGCAGAAGGAGGCGACTGCATCCCATTCCCCCTCGCCCCGCACCATAACCAGAACCAAGATCGGACGCGAGAGGTCGTCGTCACCGATTGCCTCCACGAGGACTCTGCAGTGCTCCTCCCAAGCAAACCTCCACTGTATGCTCCACCGTGTCCTCCGGGTGGTCCCCATAATGACGACATCCGGGCGTGTCCTCCCGCTGTATCCGAAACAGGTACCTCCCAAAACAGCCATGTCCAGTCAATACCTGCGTCAGGCGGAAGCTGAGGACGCCTTGGCGTCTCTCTAGCCACTCCTCAAATATGGGACTTATCGCCGCGATTGCGGCGTGCCCAGCCCTCGGTTGTGACAGCCGCGTTTTCCATGCCATCGTGAGATCGCGCCAGAGCTCTATCCCGCGGGCCGCGATTTGCCCTGGCAGCGGAGTTTCACCCCGGCTTAGCACCTCCGTGTGCCAATATTGCATGCGCGCAAGGGATACCGCCTCCAGATCCTACGGCGTACCCGCTAAACCCAGGAATACGATTGTTATTGTTTTGTTTAGTATCAGGAAAAAACGCCAGTGCCGGGCGAAAGCCTCCATCCAGTGGTCACGGTTCTGCGCCTCAACCTTTCAATTCTTAAGGAAACCATCCAGGACGTCTGGCCATCTCTTTTAGTCTCAGGGCACCAATTCTGGGTCTTACGAGACTTCAGCTTGTTCGGCATGCGGCAGATTTCGTCCGCCCAGTCTCATCTAAGTTGAGCAGCCTTTTATGCAGTGCTTTGAACGCGGTCTTTTAATAAAAACTATATAGGGGTTACTCTGATGTCAACCTACCTTGATACGTCGCACAGTTTTCGAAGAGTGATTGCCAACGATCACCCCGACTCTGATGGACTCTCCGTGGGAATACGTTGGCTTGTCCAGCCAGGCCTCGAGTTCCACTCTACAAAAAAACAAAATAAAAGACTTTAATAAGTACCTATACAAAGTATACATACTCGCTTGTATCGTTTTACATAGCTGCTTTGTAAATTATCTCAATGCATGGTAAAAGGTTGAAAATTAAGTATAATAGTAGTTAGTACTTTTAATTTATATCAGCTTTAATTTATAAAAATGTACTTGAAGCTCGCCGTATGATGATTTTGTGCCCGCAATAAAGAATAAGAATTAAGCTGGCACAAAGAAAAGTCCCAAGTTGAGACACACGATAACTGACAAATGCTTGCAGGCTCGCTTATATTTCCGTGCTTCTATCCTCAAAAGAGCACCACAGACATAACAGTAGTACGGAGTTACATACTTCTCATATAATTTGGTCATTACAAATTATATGGACTTAAGAGAAGTTGATAGCACACAACTCACACACACACACAGAACAGACAACCCAACACAGTGTCCTGGCACCTTAAAACGAGGAGAGCCGCAGCCGACCCCAAGTAAAGGGAGCAGGCGTTGTAGAAGAAGAAGAAGAGAAGTTGACACCTGAGTTTTTTTTTTTGGTGTTTCTTGGGAGTAGTCAGTTAGGAAACACCGGCCTCAACTAGCTAAACTTACCAATTTACAAATTAAATATTATATTAATTTCATGCTATGATATTAAGTAGTCAGATGGGTGGTTGGGATCTGTCATAACATCCTGAGTATCTGACCTGAGTCACATCCTATTTTAAGTTGTTGTGATTTTAGCACCTATGTCTGTGTATTCCAAGTAAAAATATCTGGTTCCATGTAAAAACGAAACATTCACTGCAGCACTGCGGTATTTTTTTTTAAATATCGTAGCATTGGGCTGGAGTAGGGGCCTTTTTGGACTCGCAAAAGGTTTTGTTTTACATGTTTTTTTTTTGTATTATTTGATATCCTTTGTGAGTCACAAATAAATATTTTTCGTTATTCTTTTGGTCTTTTCTTAATTTCTTTTCCACTTAAGTTACAAAAATCAAAATGAAACTAAAAACATCTAGTTTACCTACTTTCATCATTTTATATAAATATGGTTCCTAAAAGCACTCGCCAGTTACCAGGTTCCTAGTGTTTTAGCTGTCACCATGTCAGCACCAATTATATATTTATTATTTGTTCATGAATAAAATTCGTCCATACCGCGGCAAAAATAATTGTGTCTAAGTAGCATACCTAACTTATTTCCAGTATTACCTACTCAACCTTTTATGAGAGACGATACCACCAAAGTAAATAAAAAAAAAAAATAGTAAATTTTAAGTAAACAAATATAAAGTGGTTTTTATATAGACAACAATTTATTTTGATATATTCGAAGTGGGGTATCCAAAAGACACTAAATACTGAAAAATGTATGTTTCATCTAGTTAATTCTAGAATCCCATAAGATGGTTTAATTATGGGCTATAAATAAAGGGTTTTATGTGAATTTGCAGAATGAAACCGTGCCGAGTCGCTAGTTAGGTATAAATTAATGTCAATTGCTAAAAATAAAACGATCCGCAACATTTGACAGCTTAACATTTATATTACAGCAGAAAGCTCTGAATGTCGGAATATTCTCGTGAATTGTGGAATCTAACGAATGCCATATTTTCCGGCAGACGTTGAATAAGTTAGCAAAAGCCGGACTTTTCTACCAATGTTGTCTACAAAATGGTTCCATTAGCATAATTACTCAAGCGAAAGTAACGATTATAGCGTTTAAAGGGGAGGCATTTTTAACTAGCAAGTTAGCAAAAATGAGAAAATTCTGATTTAAGATCTGAAGAAAAAAAACACAAAACTTTTATTATTGATAGGCTCACGTTTGACCATTATCTCACCTGATGGTAAGCGATGACATAGTCGAAGATGAAGTACACTTGCCCAGAATTAACCTAAGATTCACTTTTAATAACCCCCAGGTTATAAAACACATAATAGAAAACACAGACTTATCGTATCGCGGGCCTGCGGACGGCGAGCAGGGGTCGCTCACCCTCCGGCGGCGCGTCGTGTTCCACGCGAGCCTCAAAGAGCTGTCAACACTAGTGACGGGGCCCCATAGGAATATTGCCTGCCGGGGTTTGCGGGAAAGTTCTATCGAGATACCGCGGCCTCGGAACTTTAGGGCAGGCGAAGGAACAGGGTGAGTTTTTAGACAGTAGAAAGTCTGACACACCCTTCCGCTTAACCCAGAGCGGAAGAAGTCATTCGATTTCCCACCCAAAAAAAAAAGACTCATCGTATGTTTTGCCTTTTTCCCATGTAGGTCGGCTTCCAGTCAAACCAGACGGAGCTTAGTACTAGTGTTTTACATGGCGCTACTGCCTATCTCACTTCTACAATGCTGCGATGCTAGGTAACACGTCTTTAACCCTTGGAAAGACTGGAGTTAGAGTTTCTAGCTTTTCGTAACGACTATGACAGCCAACGGTTTAACGTGCTTCTGAAGCTCGTAGGAATCTTCATACGTATGTGAAGGCAGTCACTAACTTCTTTTTATCTCAAAGAACGTTTTAAGCCCCTTCATGACACACTTGTTACAAATTTGAGATCATCGGAGAATTTGAGACTTTCAATGCCTGCACATTAGGGTGTCCCGTTCATGTATGGGGGAAAAAAAAAATGAGCTACGTCTACGCAAGAGGTATCAAAAGTTGCGTTTTTGACAAATATATTACGATTATTATAAAATTTAATTAGATATTCGGCATCTTGAGGCCTCTACCAGTCCTTGAAGTTTTTCAAATTTGCTATTTTTAGGGGTTCCTAATATAAACTATAAATCATACAAAAATAACATTTAAATGGTTTTTATTAAATTTAAGGGTACAACAATGAGTTAAAGCAAGGTTTAAAATAGTTGAAAGACAAAATAATCAATGGCAACTTTAAAAACGGAACTGGTTTTTGTGACCAAAATTAGGCATTTCTGAGCGAGATTTTAATCTGTTCCTAATAAAACCATCCCGAGCTGTAGCGTCCGTGACGCTTTGAGAAGCCTCCGTCACTAGTTTTACACATCTTTCCACTGACTGTGTGTGGCAGGGAAAGTCAATAATGTCGAGGATGTGTTCTTTAGCCTTAATTCTAAGTTCATCGTTGGAGACGTGTCGCAAAATTGGTGGAGCTGATATTTCACACTCTTGCCTTATTATATCGGTGTAGTCTCGCGCACAGAAGTTAAGCTTTGGTGCTTTAAATACCCTGCGAGAGTTGCTCTTTTCTGCTTCTCTGGCCTTTAATATTTTGCGAGATGCAAGCTCTCGAATATGCTCTCTATCGTCGAATAACATGGCAATAAGCAAGTTTTCTGGGTGCGCAAAAAAAAGCGTTTCTTTCGATCACCGAATTTACAATACATCTCTGACTATCAGGCAAAAATCGAGAGTATATAACCATTTGAAAAATATGCTTGGCTCCATCTTTAAATGATGAGTTTTGCTTGATTAGGAACCAAACAGGAGCGTAAACTTTGACCACGTAGTTCACAAGCAGCTGCAAATTATTTGACGGCGAAACAGTACTTACGTAAAGTCTGAGTATCCAATTGGCAGTAGTGAGCCATCTCGAATGCGCCATTTTTCCAGGTTGGCGGTTCGCTAGCTCAAGGGAACAGGAACCAGCCATCACAGCATGACACACTTCGTACAGATACTTTTGATCCGTGCTTAGTTCCTTCACAATATTATCAGGTAATACTAGCAAATTGCCAAACACTGCACAAAAAGACGCTAGAGGTTTACTTTCACAAGCAGCTAGCTGTTTTCCAATAGGTCCTGAATATTCTTTTGGCCCAGATGTGCTACCATCCAGAGACATGAACAAATGACGAAGCGGTAATTCATTCGCGTGAAGCATACAAACACACCATTGCAACGGTCTCTTTAAATAGTTTTCCAGGTATTGAATGACACCTCCCTTCCAACCTGTATTCGTAGCAGTACCATCGCACCCCACACAGATCACCTCTTCCAAGTTCAACCCTTGATTTTCTAACAAAGATATGATAGAAGAGACCATCCCTTTGGCAGTGCCACGACTTGGCGTCATATGTCCCAAATAAATAGATCCCGGCTCTGTGAGAACTGAAATGTGTTCTTGCAAGACTTCTCTGCGGTGGTAACTATCGCCTATTTTCTCGTTTATGAGTGTTTTGTCCTTTCGTCCATTAAAGTAGATACTTTTTATTACAATCGTATCAATGTCTTTGCTGGCCTTGGTCCGTGCTTATGAAACAGCTCTATGAATTTTATTCTTATCAATAACAAGACTTAGATCTTCGGAAGATACCAATCCTACGTCAGCTAAGACCGCCGAAGCGACCGCAGCCGCAGATCGCGTTGATAGTCCATACCGATCACATACCTTAGCTACTGTTGGCAGCGCCAGAGTGTTCCGATTCAACGAAGTAGATGGAGTCTCATTTACAGGCACGTCACTATTCGCAGAAAGCTCTGTTACAGGCGACTGCGGTCGAGGCGGCAACTCGCGCACCGGAACAGGATTGGTTTTTAGTGATGCACTGGGAAAACATGCGTGCTCTGACCCTTTCCGATTCAAATTTTCTTGTCTCTGATGTTTCTTTAAAAGTCTCGCTGTTTCTTTTGTGTCTATACCGCTTATTGCCATTTTTCTATCACTTCTTTGATCCAGTAAAAAGTCTCTTTCAGAAATAGGAACTTTCTTAGGTTTTATGCAGGAACAAATGTCAAACGAAGTGCACTTACAAGCAGCAATATCGAAGAGCTTGTTCGACGATTCCAAAAAGCACTTCACTTTGCTTTCGTAACTATCATTTCTTTTATTTTTGGGATATCTTATCAATGACAGGTATTTGTCGAAATATGATTTCAGCAATTGGGTAACTCGTACGTTGGAAACGATAGGAATCGAAGCTTTGGTCCAAATCGTATCAAGTTTTCCAGAAACGATTGAAAAAACTTCTGTGTTAGAAGGATCTTTCCCATTCTTCTGTAGTTTTAGTTCATTTTTAGTAAACAAAATGAATTTGATAACGTCACTTATCACTGGTAACTGGCGATCGTCAAGTTCTTTATATGATCCCAAAATAGCACAAGTAGTCTCACTTCGTCTTGAACCCATTATTATATATAACAAAAACACGTATTTTATCACAAGGAAGTGCAGAGCGACACCTTACAGCAATAAAACCGCAATAGAAATGAGACGAACTGTCTCACAGTAGAAGTAGAGAATTTAAGAAAAACAAGTCAAAACATGAATTTTGCGAGTTTGTTCCAAACCAATTCCTAACAGAAAAAATCCTGTCGTTGCCTGCAAATCATAACTTAGGGTTTCACTATCAATGAAATAAAAAATAAAATGGGAATAATGTACATAAAATAGAATAGACGACATTGACTGGAGGGTTATTTAAGTGATAAAAAAATAAAAAAAAATGCCGGTAGAACCCTCAAGATATTTTTTTATGATTTTTTTATTATTTTTACGGTAATCTAAAACTAATAATGCAACTTTTGAGGGGGCTTGAGTACCGAAAAGCGATAAAAAAAATTTTCGGGACACCCTATTGCACATTCTACTAAATTTTTTGGCTCTTCTCAGTTTACGGTGCAAGCTGTTCGTTTATGAAATGCATTGCCGGTGTCAGTAAGACAAGCTCAGTCACTCGCTACTTTTAAGAGCTCGGTTGTTAATCATTTTTTTTTTTCAAATTTATGATTATTCCTTTGTTTTCTCTCAACATGATGTTAAAGAACACATTATTATCTATATATATAAAAGAAAGTCGTGTTAGTTACACTATTTATAACTCAAGAACGGTTGAACCAATTTGGCAGAAAATTGGTGAACGAAGTTGCGGGCAAAAGCTAGTATTTATATATAATTACTTATGTATTGTATTTATATATGTATTTATATATTTGTATAGGTGTTTTTAAATTTTGGTGTACAATAAAGTATATTCTATCTATCTAATCGGAAAGCTATACTTAGTTTTGAAAATCAACCTATGTGCATGTTATTATTTGGCCACGAGCTGCGCAGCTCTACAACTGACCTTTAACCTCTTTAAGAAGAATTCAAATAAAAATGCCAAATGCAATGCTACCCTTTGACAACAAGAAGGCAGAGTCAAAATTTTATTTAAGCGTAAAAAGAGAAACCACTTCTTGGTAGTCTGTCATTCACGGGCAACTAGAATGGCTCAATCGCGGTCAACATTCGTCAACTGTGACGTCACAACTACATCAAGCAATTTAGGGCAATGGCAACACGCATCAACTTGACGAAATGTTTTGCAACAACAATATTGAGAGATAAGGAGCAACTTCAAGAAACTAGGCAATGCTTTTCTACACGATTCAGTAAATTATTCGCTCGCTAAGGACGACCTTTTTCTTGTTGTGGCGGCTTGTAGCACTTTTTAGGGTTCCGTAGCCGAATGGCAAAAAACGGAACCCTTATAGTTTCGACATGTCTGTCCGTCTGTCTGTCTGTCCGTCCGTCCGTATGTCACAGCCATTTTATTCCGAAACTATTAAGACTATATATGTAAAACTTGGTAGGTAGATGTATTCTGTAAACCGCTTTTTGATTTTAAGAGAAAATTTAAAAAATATTTAAAATAAAGGGGGCTCCCCATACATGGAACTGAAACTGAAAATATTTTCTTTCATGAAACCTATACGTGTGTGGTATCTATAGACAGGTCTTTAAAAATGACATTAAGGTTTCTAAAATGACTTTTTGATAAAGTTAATCGTTTAAAAGAAATACGCTTCCAAAGTGGTAAAATGTGTGTCCCCCCCTCTAACTTCTATAACAATGAAGTGAAAAATCTAAAAAAACCATATGTTGTAGATCTTAATGTAAACTTTCAACCAAAATTGGTTTGAACGAGATCGAGTCAGCAGTTTTTGAGATACAGTATATTTTCTAAAACCGCAAATATAACTTTGTAATTCATACAAATACTATGAAAAACAAAGTTATTTGGCGTAAGTGTAAAAATTGTAAATAATCTAGTTTTAAGAAATTTGTAAGGTATTTTGATTTTTTTTTTCAAATAAATATATTAAGTATATTATATTTATTATAGTTACTACGGAACCCTTCATGTGCGAGTCCAACTCGCACTTGACCAATTTTTTATACTAAATCAAAAGCAAAAAAAAAGGAATAGGCGTAATTATCTGGGTGCAACCGTTTTAGCAAGAAGGACGTAATCTTCATTGTGTTGTGAATTAGATGATATTTTATTGAAAAACTTTACTAGAGTGTCCCGAGCTGATTTTAGATTTCTTTTGAAAAAAGTTAGCCCATTAATTACGAAACAGACGACCAATGTGAGAGAACAAATTCTCTCGTCTCGCACTCCCCGCGGAAGCGAGACGGTAGAAAGCGCAAAACAAACAAGTGCAAACGAGATAGATATAAAAATTTACTGGAATTTCCATAACCAATGGATATTCAGCAATTCGTATTAGCGACATGGAATATATGGAATAATTAGAAGCAATAATGCCGAAACAATTGCCGCATTTTATTGAAATTGCTCCAAAATGCTCCACCTAATTGATCCAGATTGCTCCATTAGTGTTGGCAAGCAATTATTGCTCGAAATATTGCCCATGTAAGTGCACCTTTAGTTTGGTCTTCGTCACAATTATTATGAGCTCTCTTAACCAGAAATATTTATTATAAAGCACCGTATTTAGTAGTTTATTATTTTAGTACATATATCTATTTTATTGGTTTGTACATTATTTCCATTATTTAGTTCTTTTTTTGTACACCAATCACAATGTGGTCTTTTTAGAGAATGCCTTGCTGCATTAAGTCTGCTCATGTACAATATTATTGTATATAAAGTTCAAGTTTTTTGCAATAGGAAACATCGTTCAGAGTCACGTAATTAATCCCCGCCTAGAATTACTAAAACCCACTACAACCGTACGTGAACGTTATTCAATTCCAACAATTTGTTCAAGTAAGCAAGACAAATGGTTCGCTTTGATAATTTAAACCAAGACTTCGTGTAATCTCACCTTCCATCTGACAGTAGAAAAGGTTTCTCAACCGTTGCCCGCGGCGGCTGTACTTCGGAACTTTCTGAAACAACACAAGATTTTGAGTGCCTACTGTTTTTATTGGTAGGTATAGTCAACAGAATGAATTCAGTAGTTACTTAGCGGAAATCAATTCTAAAATAATACTACAAAAAATATTTAATGTTAATTCCATCAAAAACTCGCAAAGAAGATTGATCATGTAGTTTTTAGCGAATTAACACTAGATAATTTTTAGGTATAGTCAAGCATAGTGAGATGGGTGTTACACATAAACAAGATACGACGAGGAATGTAAAACATAGAAACTTATGGTGAAGCCCGTTACTAATAATTCAAAGAAATGGATGTATCCAGTATCTTCTGTGTATCTGCTTTTTAGGGTTCCGTAGCCAAATGGCAAAAAACGGAACCCTTATAGTTTGGTCATGTCTGTCTGTCCGTCTTTCCGTCCGTTATAAAATTAATGGTGACTCCCCATACATAGAACTGAAACTGAAAACATTATTTTTCATGAAACCTATACGTATGTGGTGTCTATAGACAGGTCTTTAAAAATGACATGGAAGTTTCAAAAATATTTTTTTTCCTAAAGTCAATTTACAAGATATAGAATACGCTTCTAAAGTGGTAAAATGTGTGCCCCCGCCCCCACTAACATTTATAAAAATGCAGTGTAAAATCTAAAAAAAAATACATGCTGTAGATCCTAATGTAAAATTTCAACAATAATTAGTTTGAACGAGAACGGTTAAGCATTTGTTGAGATATAGCACATTTTCTAAAACCGCAAATATATCATTGTATTTTATTTTATTTTATTTCATAGGAATAACAAACAGTAGTATATTAAAGATTATAAATAGTACAGGATCGAATCATAGTTACAAATATACTACTCACTACGTTATTCACAAATTATAATAGAGTTTAGCTAGCTGTTGATTAATAAAATTACATTGTTAACTTAGAGCTTACGACTACAATTACTTATTTAATGACTATAAATTTAATTATAAACTGCTATCTTTTAATCTAATCATTGTATTTCATACAAACACTAAGAAAAACAAAGTTATTTGGCATAGTTACTACGGAACCCTTCATGGGCAAGTCTGACTCGCATTTGACCATTTTTTGATCTTGTCGGATCGTATTGTACTTAATTAATGAAAAATCTTTTTTTACAATAAATTGAACCGACTTTAAAACGTACAAAAAAGACCTGCACTACAAAGAGAGAAATAACCTTCAAGATTGTTTTATTGAATGTCTAATTCGGTTTAAAATAAGGGCTAGGTATCTACTCACATGGCTGAAGTCAGTGCCAAGACAATGAATAGTTTTGATAGGAAAAGTATGCCGCATTCTGGGGCACACACGAGGTGATCAAGCTTATTAATTTATCTTGGCACCGACTTCAGTAGGTATCTACTATCACTTCAGGTATTTAGTTACTAGGTACTGATAAACCCCCAAAAATGATGTCAAAATATGCATAAAAGCTCACAAAAGTGATAAATAGTTAAATTAGTTTGTTGGAAATTAATTAGTCGGCTATCTCATTGTTTGACTGTACCTACAAACCTTTTATGAGATAAAGTGTATGTGATATTAAACTTAATCCCAACTTCATAACAGGTGAAATGAGCTGGCGCGACAAGTTGCTTATTTAATTATGACGCTTTTGGCTCTATGCTTGTTAGCTTAGACTGGCTCAGTAATACATATCAGGAATATAAAGGACCCGTAAAGTAGGTTACATTTAGGAATAATTTCGTGAAACGTTAACTTTGTTCATGACGTGTAATTTAATTGAAATAAACCAATGTTTAATCTACGCAATGGTATATTATTATTTATCAAGTAGATTGTAAATAATATGCTCTGATCAAACAGCAGTAGTAGTTACAGGCACGAATTACGAGTTGTACGACGTCGGTTCAAACTTAAAATCAAAATATTTTATTTCCCATAGGCCTATTTGCAACAAAATATTTTGCTTTATTATATTTACAAGGGCAAAAATAAAACGTCAGAAACTACTGCATGGTTCGAAATTAGTCGATTTCTATGGAGAAAAACCGGAGTTTTTTTTTATTGATAATAGGCTCGCGTTTGACCTCAACCTCACCTGATGGTAAGTGATGATGTGGTCGACGATGGAGCACCCTTACCTAAAAGTAACCTATTCACTCTTAAGTTAAAGACCCCTAGTTTATAGCTGTCGGGAAATAAATACTTCTGCAGGGAATTCCATTCCTTAGCCGTACGCACAATGAGAGTATTCCCAAAACGTTTTATGCGTATGGGTGGGATGTCCACCATGTAGCGATGGCGCATCGCCGTTTATCTTGTAGTCCGATGATGGGAACGGGCTTTGGCGGAATTAGATTGTGGGATCAAGAAACTTCACGGTTATTCTTTTCAAAACATCAGTAATTTTTACAATGTATTATCCCAAACCCAGGGATTTCAAAACGGTAAAGAGAATCATCGTGAGGGAATCGGCATGTCCTACGACCAAAAATCCTACATCCACCAACTTGTACTGGGTCCACGTGGTGGAATACGGCCCATTGCCTCTAATAGAGAAAAAGCCAGTGTCGCGTCGGTAGGAACGTTATTCGTTTATAACACGGAATAGATGAATAAGGTTGGAATGGTAATGTGGGCGTAGCGAGCGCGCCACATTTATGATACGAAAATCATAGCGCGACCGATTAATTTATTCACCGCGTTTAGTGCGCTTCGGATTACTTCGGAACACAGAACTCTGCTTTAAAATGCCGTGTTGTGCATTATAAGCTGTAAAACAAAAAGTCAGACCGCAAGTGTAGAGCGAGGAGGTATATATTTTCATCGGTAAGTCGAAAATAACATTTAATTACAATTTTATTTGTAATAAACATAAAAATATTCTGATCACTATGAAATTCCGAACATTAACAACATTATTGCAACAAGTTACAAAAAGTATACATTGCCCGATGTGCACTCGCTTAATCAACGCAATGACCAAGTCCGCTTACAATGTACTGCATGCGCCACACTTCAACCATTGACGTTTTGTCCTTTGCCCTGATTGGCCGTGATGCACGGCGCATGTTTATCGACAGTGAGTTACAATCAGTAGCAAGCTCTCGATTTAAGTGTGTATAATTTAGCTGTGTGCGTAATTCGCATACGTAACGGGCCTTTTGCTTGTAGTGGAGCTAAAGAGTGGGGAGACAAGCGGTGACACGCGTTCTCATACAAATCAGGAACTATTTCTTTTCTAACCTCTTTTATCTGTTCTGTGGTTTATAATGTACCGAACAGTAGAGGAAAATAATATGCTGATTTTTCATTTAACACCCACTTTTACTTATATTTTTTTTTACTAGCCATGTGGGTAGAATTCACATTACTAGCAATCCTGTTAACCCCTCTAACTAAGCTAAATATGCTTGTGTCTGGAGTAGGTTCACGGCAATAATGTGATGGGTGGGGTTCAAACCCACCTTATCCATTAGGCTATTGACGCTTCAAAAATATTGTTTTGGAAAGTCTTCCCAGTGGAACGTGGGAGGCAAATACGAACACAAAACAATGGGAGACACACAAAAAACAATCATCTTAAATCCCCAAAGTTATGCTTCTTAATTTTTTTAAGATTTAGTCTGAATAACGCATTAATTTCGAAGGAAACTCAATTATTTTTACTTACCAATTTCCTCTGGTTTCGGTCGGCAGTTTTCATCGGATTCCATTTTCGTTTTATTTCTCAACCTGTGAACAATAATGTTGCATTTAATTTGTTGATTTTAGCACTACTCTGTACTGTTTTGAAGGTTTTATTTGAACGATTGGGTTGGTCACTGTTGGAAAAGTTAGCCTTTGTATCATTAATGCTAACCTGATTGACAGTAGGTTTGTTCCGGACCTTTGAATCAACTACAGTCCCCGTCACAAAGGATGAAAACGTTGTAAACACACATTCAAGGGTTAGCAACCTTTGGATCAAATAAAAAAAACAGTTTTGGAATGAATTTTTCATTTAACACCTATAGAAATTTGCATTGCCGCATTGGCTTGATATAGGAAATACATAGGTAGCTTTTATAGAACCTCATTTTCTGCGTAGGTATAAGGGCTGTGAGACGAAGTGTCATCAAAGAGTCTGAACTACAGAATTAACTTCCAAGTATGTTCCACTAAATACGTGAGCCGTGAGCGCAAAACTATCAATCCATTGTTTTTTTATTACTCATATTGATATTAACTAATACAATTATCACATTCAAAGCACGAAGAAATCGATCCCTCAAAATGGCGGCACAAATGTTTACGTTTCAGGAATCGTACGCATTCTAATATTACAAGACATTAGATGACCACAGCGCTTTATATCGCTAAAATACAACCCGACCAATTAAAATCGCCTGTTAGTTTTGTATTACACGCGTGATACTTTGAGTTGATTGGATTTGGTAATATTTCTCGTTGATTGAATTACACATAACTTAGTAGAAGTTATTTATTTACAAAATTTTCAGCTTCTTGTGACTCGTGGGACTGGGTACTGTTCAAGTTTTCAGGAATTGAAAATGAGTGACTATATACTAAACACAAGACCATGTTACATAAAAAAGTTCCAATTTATTATTAACAATCTTTTGCCCGCGGTTGCACGCGCGTGAATATATATATTTTCAAAATAAGCCTAATTAAGTAGTTCCCTCTTACATACAAACTCTGATTATTATAATCATGAAATGATTTCTGTGACGATCAATGTCTCTACTAATACTTATCAAAATGTACGTTTTTATAGTAATAATTTTATAGTCACGCGTCGGTAACATCTAGTGTAAACAAAATGTCAGTAATGACTAACGAAGAAACTTTTCGGTTTATCTACCAAGCCGAAAATTGTTGGTAGAACCCAAGAAGCAGCAGTTAGTGCCTCAATATCCATTTTAATAAATACGTCCGCACATTGGCCTGAACCGAAGCAAACTGAACGACCTTCCAACGTGTGGACGCCATCACGAACTCTTGGCCAATATCCTCTTGGCCAATGGCCACTACATTCGCCACTATTTTGGACAACGTGAAGAGCACGAACGCAATAAGACACAACCGGCCGCGGTCTGGAGCGCCCCACTCGATCAGCTCTGAACATTGTACGCGTCGCGTTCCGTTCATACCTTTACTGTACATAATTTTTATAATAAACCAGTATTTTAAAATTAGCGTCGTCATTTATACAGTCCACTCAAATCTCCACAACAGTAACACATTACCCTTCGGCAAGACTGGTCAGAATTTCTGGCTTCTGACTACCGAATTTTACTTATAAAGTTTTCTATAATATTCCTAAATTAAGACTGACATGTATAGACAAGGAGAAAGCTATTTATTCGTCGGATATGGTATATACAATGTTGTTACTATAATATTTAGCGCTGGACATATCCGCCGCTAAATGCGGCATTCGAATATTTATAAATTATATTAATATTTGTAATTAAACGTAAATTAACTTACCTACGCTCTAATAAAACAACATAACATTTAGCGAAAAGGTAAATAAACACATACAAACAATGAAATATAAAATATGGATGATCAAATATAAACTATAACATTTTATCAAATATAATAAAATAATACACAAATTTAAAACCTCTTCTATTTAAGTAGTTTTCTAATCTAATATTTATATTAACTGCACTTATCTTTTAAAAATATTTTACGGTATAAAAAGTATTTTGAAGTAACCATTTCAGTTTTATTTTTGGTAAAGTGCAGTGATGGTTTTAGAAACGTGATTGTATATTTTAACGCTCATCAGGTAACAATGTTTGTAATGAAGAAAACTGAACTTTTATTTATTGATTTTCACACGTCATCAGAGAATTTCATCATCAAAAAATTAGTCTGCAATTTGTTGTAATAAGTTTTAATGACCTCTTGTGTTTTTAGCCTTCTCCCTACTATTTCAGCTTCGAGTCTAACTGGATGCAGCTAAAACAGTTTTACATAGAACAACTACCTATCCTCAATAACCTGGCACCTGAGTAACACGACACTTCATTGCAAGATCTATGTCAGTTTTTCAATTTCTGACTACCCGTAACAAAATTTACATATGACAGCCGAGATCCATGACTTGGTTTTCCAATTGACGTGCTTGCCAAGGCATGAAGATATCTCCATAAGCTACGATGGTCACTCATGCATGACCTCTGTAAGCATTTCTTAACTTTTAAGATCAAGCCGTGCAACTGTTATTATTTAAACACGAGCTCTTCCAAGTTTCTGACTACCCATAACGACTATAAAATCAGAAAGTCGAAACAATATTTTCAGATTTTCTTCGCGTCTAACGTTGCACAATGTACAACCGACTACAGAACTACAGAAGCGCACCCATTGCAATACTTCTTTGAATTTTGAATTTATTTGAAGCTATAACCTAGGAGTTTTTAACTCAAGAGTGAATACCTACTTCTAGGCAAGCGTGCTTCTTCTTCGACCACATCAGGTGAGATGTGACCACCATCTCGCCTGATGTTAAGTAATAATGTGATAACGTAAGCCTATGAATATATAAAAAAAATTAATGACATGTTTTTTAGTCATTTGAATCGTCGCGCGTCGCGTGAATATAGACAAGAACATAATTATTCCATGCAATGCAACAACAGTCAAAAAAATATCGCAAGATACTCTACAGATTATCAGTAGCAATATTTTTAACAATCCAATAAGTATGAAAACACTACCGTACATTACAACTAATACCTAATATGGGCTTGAAAACTAATAGTGAATAAATGGGAGGTCTTTTCGCTAAAAGCGATGTTTTAATGAAAGATTTAACGGAAAGTTACATTTCCAAAAGATGTTTGAAAATTTATTGTTTGTCAATGTTTTGAAAATTTTAATAACTGATTTAATAGATGTTTTGTAAGCATTACTACTACAACTTTTGGCCATGATTTAATGAACAAAATTACTAATTAATGAAGATTTTTTTTCTACAAAACAAAATCAATCAGAGCAGCACCTTACTAATGACATAACCTTCCGGTTGACATTTTTGGAAATGCATCCTTGCCGAAAGCGTCGAGAAAAAATTCTGAAAACAAAAATTGCCGCAATTTATTAACAAAATCTATGAAATATCAAACGGAGACATTTTTGGATACAACCGGATATAAGCTGTTACTTCCGGATATAAGCTGTTACTTTTTGAACGATTTTAACACATAATATTACTAAGTTTATTTGCTACTATTGTAGTACAGGAAATTAAAACACTCAGAGAGAGAACATAAAAAATATTTATTAAACTGATAAATCAGTTCTAGGAAAATCCTATGCTGGCGACATTTATCGATCCATTATCTACCTAATATCGATGATCCGTTTGCTAAATGACTTGAGTCATCTATATTCGAAATAAAACGTTCGTTGAAAAGCTTAGTTCGTATGAATGGAATGTCTCGAATATACTGACTCTATCTGGTAAATGTACCAGATAGAGTCAGTATATTCGAGACATTCCATTCAAAGGAATGCCTTTGTGTAATTTATATCATCTGATTGATTGATTGTCTGTCAGGTTCAGTGCTATTTACGGCCTACCCAAACGTCCTCGCCTTGGTATTGTTCGTCAAATCGTTAAGCTCCTTGTTCTAAGTTGAGCTATACGTTATTTGACAAATGCTTGCACTGTATGGACAGGCCCACTCAAATTTGTGAGCATCTTTCCTCAAAAGATCGCCTCAGACGGTAATCTGCAGAGTTCCCATATATTTTTAACCAGTATAGATTGTATGGACTTTAAAAGAGACGAACCCCTGAGTTTGTTTCGGTGTTTCTTCTCAGGGTAGTCAGTTAGGAAACACCGGCCTCATCTAGTTTAAAATTACAAAATAATGACGTGTAAAAGTGTTATTTAATAACCAATTTGCAAAATAAAGATCATTTATCACCTTTGCCTTCAAAACAGTCAAGGAAAACATTGTGGGACAACCGGCTTGAACCTTCCGCTAGGGACGAGAAAACCGGGCCCATGGCCCATTTCGTCCCATTAAGATTAAGCCTGTATCCCAGTGGTGGGAATTATATATGTTACACCCATTAATCATAAAAAATCCATGTAGATTTCCCATAGTAAATATAATTCCGATCAATCATTTAAACTAATATAAAACACCAATTAAAACGCAATTTTCTTCCATTAGTAGCATCACTGAATAATAATTATTAATTGAGAACAAAGGTATAGTATGCGTATAGATTGATCAATTCTAAAGACCAGCTGTTGACCAATCAATATGCACTTTGCTTCCAATATGCTTTTGATTACTCTGACTAAAGTTATTGAATATTCAATGAAAATGCTTAAAGTTCTCAAAGTATGTATACTTGCTGTACTGTATTTCTAGTAAAGGTCTCGTTTATAACTAATAACTGCGGGCATAACCTAATTATGCCCGCAGCTTCTCTAAAAAATACAGCCAAAAAAACCTAGTCTTTGCACTTTCCAGCCCTTCAGCTACCTATCTTCACAACAAAAGCACAAAGACATTTTCGCATTTAGTGTTATGTACTCGTATAAAGTACGGATTAAATGTTGATGAAAAAGTGGCTCATTTATGTATTTTATTTTATGTCTAAATACAATAATAAAAACACAAATTGCCTTGCTAGTGTCTCTGACATGTCTGTATACATTGAGGTAATAATATGTACTCATTATGTACTACGTACTCTGTATTGATAATGGTTGCTAAAACAAATAAAGATTTTTGTGAAAATAGATCATATAGTTACATAAGTTCCTGTATGATTTTCACTTGGTCTTGAATTAATTTCATCATAATGTTTGATTTTATTGATATATCCAACCACTAATATTAGCACTGTATTTTTACATAATTTTGTAGCAAACTGTGGTAGCAAATGTCAGGATGTCACCAAAGAGAATGTAATATGCAAGGATCTTTATAGGTACAAGTTCCTTGGTAATATGTAATACTATGTAGACTTATCACGTTGTGTAATAAATTCTCTTTGAAAGGCATTCATAGTTTCTAATTTAGGTACGAAAAAGTATTTAATCTATACTAATATTATAAAACGGAAAAGTTTGTTTGTTTGTTTGCTTGAACGCGCTAATCTTCGAAAGTACAGGGTGGATTTGGATGAAAGGGGAACGCCTAAATATGCTTGAAATGGACAGAAACGACTAATAGTCCTTAATTCTATTGAGAATAAAATATGAATAATGAAATAATTCTCAAGTTTGTAAACCTAGGGAGAAAATATCACGATCATAAAAATATTTAACTTGATAACCGTCTAATAATTCTTATTTTTTTAATGGCGGTCAGTGTTTATTTGACGTGAGTAATCGACATTCAGCCAAACAAGAATCGTCAAATAATAACGATTATTATAATATAATAAGATAGATAATATCGAACTATTTTATAGTTATTGCACAGTAATCATGAATTTAATATAATTCGACCTATTTATACCGTAAATGTAATTAAAATAATATTTGCGTATCAATATTAATTATAATCAAATTAATTTCAATTTTTTTTTTGTTTTGTTACTTGGAAATAAATGAAATAAAAATGGAAAACGTATCGTAGGCTGTATGAATCATAATTATGTCCTTTGCCTTACTGACGTCTGACATTTTGACATTACTGCATTTAATTTTTTCGATTGATTACTTGATTGATTTATGGTTTTGCGTGTGTCACTTGAGTTTTAAACAGATTGCTTTTAACGATATTTAACGACGACTGTGGCCATTTTTTAAGGATTTTGATTTGACTTCTGCACACGTTACCCATTTTTCAACACGGACTTTTGCACCCGCCTAAACGACGACTCGGGTTTTTCGGAAATGGTATTGTTGACATGTGGAACTTACCAAATAAAACAGGCTCGTTCATACTATGGCGAGCATACAGGAGCTAATGGTAGGTATGTATAAGACTGAGATAAGCAGAAAAATGGATAATGCATTGGTTGAGGATTTAGCTCTTCCGGGTAATTGTTTTTTACTACGAGGAAAAATACAAAGTAGGCATATTTCTCAAAAAATATATTTTGTTTACATAATAGTTAACAATTCTTTGTCTGGAAGTAAAACTCTTCAGCATCGTTATTGTAACTGCCTAGTGGGACGGCGAACAGTTGGTACCTGTGCCCATACTATGTCAATAATATGGTGCTTAGCATGGGCCCGGTACCAATCCAATATCTATCCTCCTGCACAGTTTCTTGATAACATATTAGTGGTTTTTAATGATGATTAAAACATTTAAATGCTGTTTTGTTGTTTATTTATTGCATAATAATTCTTAAACTTGACCTAACCTATGTTTTAGAAAAATGGTTGGAACTGGTTTCTACCTAGTTTTTTGATAAATATTGAAATTGTTATGCGTTCCCTACGATTTGTAGTGCAATTTGGCGTATATTTTATTGTTGTTCATTTCAAGAATTTTTTGTGTGGCTGATGGGCATTCCCCTTTGGTATGGAAGTAGCTTGAAGCTTGAGGAAGGTTATAGGCTACTTTTTACGCGACTGCAAAAAAGGAGAGTTATGTTTTTACCGTGATAGAATCCACGGGAGCGAAGCCCCGCGTGAGTACTAGTCTTTAATAATACTCATAAAGTTAACATTTAAAGTACCTATTTAGTAATAATAAATGCCTAGCCGTCTAAACGGACGCAACTGAGTACTATAATTAAATAATGATACCCCTTAGCAAGAGTGGTGTTAGATGTTCTAACTTCTGACAACTCTAAACCTCTACTACCGAAGATGTACACTACAAATTACAGCTGAGACCAAGGACCACATCCTCGCTTAACATCAGGTGAGATGGTGGTCAAACGTAAGCCTATCAATTATATATAAAAAAATTGGCCAAGTGCGAGTCGGACTCGCCCATGAAGGGTTCCGTTAGTAACTATAATAAATATAATATACTTATATATTTATTTGAAAAAAAAAACCTTACAAATTTCTTAAAACTAGCTTATTTACAATTTTTACAACTACGTCAAATAACTTTGTTTTTCATAGTATTTGTATGAATTACAAAGTTATATTTGCGGTTTTAGAAAATATACTGTATCTCAAAAACTGTAGTTGATCTCGTTCAAACCAATTTTGGTTGAAAGTTTACATTAAGATCTACAATATACGGTTTTTTTAGATTTTTCACTTCATTATTATAGAAGTTAGAGGGGGAGGGACACACATTTTACCACTTTGGAAGCGTATATCTTTTAAACGATTAACTTTATGAAAAAGTCATTTTAGAAACCTTAATGTCATTTTTAAAGATCTGTCTATAGATACCACACACGTATAGGTTTCATGAAAAAATATATTTTCAGTTTCAGTTCCATGTATGGGGAGCCCCCTTTATTTTAAATATTTTTTAAATTTTCTCTTAAAATCGGAAAGCGGTTCACAGAATACATCTACCTACCAAGTTTTACATGTATAGTCCTAATAGTTTCGGAATTAAATGGCTGTGACATACGGACGGACGGACAGACAGACGGACAGACATGTCGAAACTATAGGGGTTCCGTTTTTTGCCGTTCGGCTACGGAACCCTAAAAAGGAAGAATCTCGATACGTTACAATTACCCATCCATGAACTGACCTCACGATTGACCTGTGTAGCTACACTCCCATTCGACTCCATTTAGCTCCGAGTTCAAAATCGAAAATTAAGTGTTTAAACTCTTTATTTACGCACACTCATGCCAACGATAACGTTGAAAGATTAAATACCTTTCGACGTAAAATACTAGTAATTTTTAAAATAGCTTCAGCAGACGCTGCCGATAATACAAAAACTTCAACGACCGATCTAAAACAGCAATCTCAAAGGCAATGAACCTCGGCGTAGCTCTGAAAAGGGTTCTGCATGAACAACCTTGTTTGGGGCACGAACTTTATTAGAAATCCGTATAGCTGAAAGCTGGACGCTACCCTTTGCGATGACAATGAGACATACGCTTTGAGACCTGTATATTGAGAAATACGGATTTCGGGTTGAATGTAATATGTTACGTTTCTGTTATATTAGTTTAGTTTGTTTTATGTTATTTTATTTATATACTGAGTGAGAATAAATATACGAGACCAAATTTTCTCCGTATTAGTGGGTACCTACAATGATGGGACGAGTGGCGTAGTAGTTTGACGCTTGGCTGCTATGCTGCGCGTCCCGGGTTAGAATACTGCACCGGAACAAATGTTTGTATAGTCTTTTTTTTATTATCGGGGGAAACCTTCAAAAGGCGCCTGGACTTTTGGGGAAAGACCAGGGAATGTGGGATTTCGACCTCATTAAAACCACCCCGGTGATCACCATCAGCACATAGAAAGGGTCCCGGTACCTCTGAAAAGACTACTCCGGAACCCCCTCTGTGCATCGCCTATTAAGCCCGATTTACACTTCAATAAGTACAGTAGCGAGTTAACTTGCGTCATCGGCGAGTTAAGTTGTTATTGTGGTTTGAACGTCAAAAGCGAGTTAAATAGTAAGTTGTTGATTAAGTTGAGTTAAATAGATCGCGATCCTATTTTTCGGCGAGTCCAGTGCGAAGTAGCCCCCTCTATCGCATCTCCCACACTCCTCCAACTTAACTGGCTGGCATGTAGACGGGGGCGTTTAGCTCAGTCCATAAAGTAGGTTGCGGCCGCGAACACGTGTTATTTTCTTTTCTTCTTCTCGGGCAACTTATGACTACTCACTCGCCTACGTTTGGACGCTACTTACAACTTATTACTTAACTGTCTGAGTTCTTAAATGACTACTGTACTTAAGCCCGATTTACACTTCAATAAGTACAGTAGCCAGTTAAGAACTCAGACAGTTAAGTAATAAGTAGTAAGTTGTAAGTAGCGTCCAAACGTAGGCGAGTGAGTATTCATAAGTTGCCCGAGAAGTAAAGAAAATAACACGTGTTTGCGGCCGCAACCTTCTTATGGACTGTACTAAACTCGCCGGTCTACATGCCAGCCAGTTAAGTTGGCGGGGTGCGGGAGACGTGAGAGAGGGGGCTACTTCGCACTGGACTCGCCGAAAATAGGATCGCGATCTATTTAGCTCAACTTAATCAACAACTTACTACTTAACTCGCTTTTACCGTTCAAACTACAATAACAACTTAACTCGCCGATGACGCAAGTTAACTCGCCACTGTACTTATTGAAGTGTAAATCTGGCTTTATTGAAGTGTAAATCTGGCTTTATTGAAGTGTAAATCGGGCTTTAGGGCACATCCCTGGGGAGACTGTAAAGGGGTCTCCCCTGAGCATCGCTGTGCAACAGATTCTTTAGGGTGGGTGTTTGTCAGTTAAGACCAGTTTACATTTACAAAAAAAAATTGGATCGATCTTCAAGGTCAAGCAACACTTGCGAGGTCAGTTCATGGATGGGTGTCCATCTTATAATATTGAGATTCCTCCGTGCCTCACTGAACTGTCTGTGGGGTATGGTGTTACCCGGCTAATGGGTTGTGGAGGTCAGCAGGCAGATGCTCCATGTAAAACACTAGTAGTCAGCTGCATCCGGTTAGACCGGAAGCCGGCCCCAACATAGTTGGGAAAAGGCTAAGCAGATGATGATGAGAACGTCATCATCTGCTTAGCATTAAAATTAACATTAACATTAAATTTAACAACATTAAATTAAAGGATATGGCCAATTTTACTATGGACGTCGGCATAGTTATCGAATTTAGTGTACACCAATGATTTTTGGTGTTTTATATTCGTGAATATTGACTCATTAAATTGCTATAAATAAAAAACTCAGAAATCTTGTCATTACACCAGACTAGACAAAAAACAGTTACAGTAAACCTTTTAATCAGATCGCTAGCAATAAGTTGTTTAGATTATAATTTCGCTATTAAAAACTTATACGCGCTTTAAAATAGTGAACAGTTGTGAATTATTGCGTATAACTGATATAGTTTTAGTATTAAACCAATAAACAAAGTAAGGATTTTAAACTGAATATTGACTAACATTTATTAAACTGGTAATAGTCTCAAAAAATGTGACAATAATAACAAATATTAACATAACATCGCGCCTGTATTACCCGAAGGGTTGGGCAGAGGTGTTCCTATAGTACACCCAGATTTCACCAGTTATTTTGAGTACCATTTAATAGGGGGCGAGTCTGTTTCTATCAACCAGGCACAAATCTAGACTCCGGGCTGCTACTGAGAAATTCCTGATGAATAAACCCAATATCACTGCTCGACCTGGGAATCGAACTCAGGACCTCATGCTCAGCAGTAGTGCTTGCGACCATTAGACCAACGTGGGAAACAGAATAAAACAAAGGAGTAAAAATTATTATTTATTTACTTATTAGAGAAAATAAATAAAAATATTTTGACATTATAATTATTATATCTTAAATGCTTACGAAGATAATATACATTAGAGCAATGCAGCGATAGTGTTAATAAAGAGACCTAGGGAGGTCAATCAACCAGCTTGGATAGAACAGAACATTTTTATTTCACCAATAAACTAACCTGGATTAAGCTTCAGTAATTACATAAATAACTGCTTTAAACATAACCAGACTTGTTAAAAAAATACAATCATAGATTTATTTATTATTATTTTACAATTGTGATTACTGTTCCGTGAGAGAATTTCTGAGACATTTTCAAAGTTCAAAATATTAGCTTTTGACTTCATAATATTAATTATGTCTTCTGTATGGATAGCACTAAATGTAGAATGTGTCTCATTCATTTGAGGTAATAAATGCCATTGATCGATGTGTGTGTGACGACAAATGTGTTTCACACAATCTACAGCTGCGAGGAACATAGAAACTATGTTGCAAAAGCAGTCTTTTAAGGAATTGCGGGACCAAATGTACCATTCTGTTTCTGCACTGTTGAAATATACTGTGAACAGATGTGATCAAAGCTTGCTTGTAATTAGAAATGATATGGTATTACTTTCCCATGGCCCTCTTTGAACAGGCGGCAACGGTGGTGGCTCTGGTGGGCTAACAACTTGGCTAACATTAGGGGCTGCTACATCATTATCCAAAGCCAATTCTTGCATGTCTCGTGATGAGTCATGCACTGCCTGTCTATTTGCTCGCATCCAACACACATGGCGAACATAGTTGTTTCTTGAAGGCTGAAAATAAACCACAGTTAGAATAAACACAATAATAAATTAATTCAATCATTAGATAATTCTTATGTTTATATAATTTTTAGTAACAAAGGTATCTTTTTAAATATCTCTTTATGTTTTTAAGTACTATGTTATAGTAAAATGAGCAGTACTATGTTACACATGCCTACTTTAGGCAAGTATATTATGTTAAAGATGAAAAATACATAAAACACAGATATAACAATCATACATACATAATATGAAAGCTCATTTTTTTATAGATTAATACAACTAGGTATTTATAATAATGAAAAACAAAATGCTTACCACATAATTAGTATTTTGTGATAATAGAACAGCCAGCAACGGACACTCCATACTGACATTATGGTGTCTTATTTTCCTCACTGATTTGCCACAACTAAGGCAAACCACGTTATGCCCCAGTAGTCTCTCTTGTTCACCTGCTTCGGTGTTTAATAATAATAAGCATGGATGACAAATAAATGTATCAAGAGGCAACTGAAAATAAGATGCACTGTAAGATTTCGCATACCAGAACTATATAAAAATAAATCAGGTTAAGTTTTTTCTAGTCCAACTTCTTACCTGGGCATTGGTTATCCAACGCGAAAGTCTTGTTTGATTGTGTGCAGAAAGCGAGGATATGAGATGCCTCTGCAACCTTTGCATGGCTATTCCGCAGTTGATGCACCTCATATTGATCCACAACGCAATGTAAATCAGAGTCCAGTATTAATAGCAAGGTAATCGTGTGGTAGAAGGTATCATCAGTACGTTGAAATAAGCAGGGGTAAAAAATATTAGAAAATAATCACAAAAACAAACACAGGACGCCATATAGAATCTGCAATAACATAATAGTGACATTTGACATAGACAATGACACATTGTCAAACAAGTAACGCGTTCCGTTTTCCGAATTTTTATTGTGTCAAATATAAAAAAAAACTATCTTACGCATCAACATTATGAAAATATAATTTTATTAAATGTCAAAAATACCACCGAAAACAGTTTCGTATAAATAAAATGTTTTTAATAATAGCGTTTTGTCGTCCATATCACACGTCTATGTGATATATGCAAGTAGTATGCTTGATGTGGAACACCCATTATTATATTTATCTTACTCTATGGTCCATTATGGCGGACGTTGACAAATGGTACTTTGAATTCATCTTGATTACTAATTATTTTGAAATAAACACTGACGAGATCAGAGAGGTTAAAAACTACGTATTTAATCATTTTTCTATTTTTAATATACAATATTATTTACTATGTATGTGTACATGGAATGTACTTTTTTGTCCATGTCATTTAACATTAACATTAATTAACATTAAAATCCATAATGATACATTTCTAGAAAGAAATGTATCATTATGGATTTTAATGTTATTATCTTTTTTATATCTTAATATTATAAATATGTCTTAATTAAGTTCAAATTAATAAAAACTTGTTAATAATAACACATAGTATAAAGCAAAGTCGCTTCCTTGTGTCTGTCCCTATGTATGCTTAAATCTTTAAAACTACGCAACGGACTTTGATGCAGTTTCTTTCAATAGAAAGAGTAATTCAATAAGAAGGTTTTCAGGTATATAACATGCATAATATAGTAGAGGAACACTGATAATTTTTGAGGTTTCTAATGTGATGTCGCAAATAAACTCATTTTTTTGCGCTTGCTTTGAAAACGCTGGCTGAACCCTATGAGATAGATCAAAATATTATACTACAGTATTGTACACATTAAAAACGTCAACAAAAAAGTCCTCGATGGCATCTGTCTATCTCTTAAGCCGGCTCTACACGTTGGCCAACACAGTGGCGAATGTAGTGGCCAATGTCTATTCGCCAACGTGTAGACGGGCTGTTAGTGCATGTTGGGTGCACAAACACCCCCTCTACACGTTGGCGAATAGGCATTGGCCACTACATTCGCCACTGTGTTGGCCAACGTGTAGAGCCGGCTTTATAGATAACCCACAACAACCATTTTTTATCCTTTACTTTTTGCGAGAAATACGAGCATATTTTACGAAGCGATTTTAAGCAATACAGCATTAATCCTTATCCAATTAAGTACCATAAATACATTGTGCATTTAATATAAATCAATATTGCCCATTACAGAATATAATTTACATAAGTAGTTTCGAAGATATTACAGATTTAAAATGCAAGGACATAGCGGTTGCGGCGTGGTGCCGGCGGAGGCACGGCGCGCGTGCCTATGTTGCTTAGATTTGAGTGTTGGATGTTTTTCCCATGGTAAATTATGTGTCGCACTTTCAAGAGTAATACTAAAGAGAACCTGTATGTCGAATGACAAAAAGGCTGTCAACGATGTATATAAAGACATTATATAGTATATTTAATATAAACATTGCACCCAACTATAGTAAACTATACATATAATAAAAATGAATCGCTAAATGTGTTGCTAAGCGCAAAACACGAAAACGGCTGGACCGATTTGGCTGATTCTTTTTTTGTTGTTTTGTTTTGTCAGGAGAAGGTTCCTATGAAAAAAAAAAGTAGGAAAGTTCTCTAAGGTAGGGTAGGGTAGAGGTAGGATAAGGGTAGGGTTTGGGTAGGGTAGAGGTAGAATAAGGTATGGGTAGGGTATCGGTAGGATAGGGGTAGTGGTATCGGTTGGGTAGGGGTAGGATACTACGCGAACGAAGTCGTGGCGGGTCAGCTAGTAAAAATGTATTTATTTACCAATGAAACGCGCAAACAGACAAACAAAGTTTCAACATGGTTTCATTACATTTAAAAATGAAATATTTAAATACAACTAAGTAGAACATAGATGGTTGTTGCAGAAAATAAACGTTTTACAAAATGTGTATGCATACATCATACACTCAATAAAACACTCAAAATGCTCATTGTTTGCGGACGATCTAAAGATATACAAAGAGATTTTTCAAGTGCCGACATTGCCTTGCTCCAGGAAGACTTGGACGCAATTCACGAGTGGTGTCTCAGTAACATGATGACTCTCAATGCCAAAAAGTGCTATCACATAACCTTTACACGGAACAAGCTAATTCAGTCCTCAGCATATCACTTAAATGTCATAACTCTTCAGAGAGTTGATACCATTCGTGATTTGGGAGTCCAACTTGACAGCCAACTTACTTTTGCAAGTCATTTTGACAACATAGTTGCTAAAGCAAATAAAATGTCAGGTTTCGTGAAAAGGACTTGCAAAGACTTTCAGTCAACCAGCACCCTTAAGGTTCTCTACAACTCTCTGGTGAGGAGTATTCTGGAATACGCATCTCCCGTGTGGAATCCAACTTATCGTGTCCACATCGACAGAATAGAGCGCATCCAAAAAAAATTTACGAGATACCTGCGCTGCAGAACTAAGAACTGTGATCGTGAAGCTGGATATTCTCAAAGACTCTGTCATTTTAAAAAACTTTTTAACAAAAAATTAAACCGACTTCCAAAAAACACCGCAAAGTGAAAAATAACTTTAATTTCGGTAGTCGGTGTCTTTAGTTTTGTTTTTTCGTTTTTGGCACCGACTTCCGAAATTAAAGTTATTTTTCACGTTGCAGTGTTTTTTGGAAGTCGGTTTAATTTTTTGTTAAAAAGTTTTTATTTCACTCTTTTTAGTTGGATGATTTTTAATTTACCTAGTTACAAGAGCCTAAATGTCAACTACTTATAACCTTTTACAAAATATTACTTTTCCCAATGCTGGGCCGTTAATTGTTGAGGAGTTCTCCTGGTACTTCACCATCAGCTCTACATCACCATATGCATTGTGACGAGCATAAAGTGCTTAACATCCATATTCAAGTAATCGAATCGCAATCCACTCAATACTTATTATTGAGTAGTTTCGGCGGCCATCTGTGGTCTTCATCATCAGTTCCACTTCCCCAAATGGTACTTTTTGAGAGCAACTGCACAAGATACTATAAGAAATACCCAAAACGCCATAGGTGTGCCTATAATATTTGAAGAGTTCCCTCGATTTCTCCAGGATCCCATCATCAGATCCTGACTTTGGTGATAATGGTACCAATTTCGAAGTATACCCATTCGAAAAAAAAAGAATTTTCCAAATCGGTTCAGCCGTCTTTGAGTACTCGATGATCATACATAAAAAAAAATATATATATATATACGCGTCGAATTGATAACCTCCTCTTTTTGTCGTCGGTTGAAAATGAGTTCCTTGGAGCAACGAAGAAGCTGCTCGGACTTAATTTTGCTTTTTAAGATTGTCCATAACTTGGCAATTGTACCGGAGTTAGTTTCAGAAATTAGTCTAATCGTGCCCCGTCGTATCGCTTACAGATCCAATTTTAAAACGGAAACATTTAAAATGCCTAAAAATAGAACAAGTCTCGGCCGTTCCGCTCCTTTATACCAGTTTTTGAGTAGTTACAACAAACTGAGCACACGTACCAACAACTTGGATATATTTTCGAACAGTCTGAGTGAATTCAGACCACAGAAATCAAAAATAATTTATCTATGATTCAGACGGTATGTCCAAGCTCTCAGTGCTTGACTCTCTGACTGCGTTTAATATATTTTACGATTAATTTTAGAATTAATTTTCATAATACGTTTATTAAATTAAATTAAATATGACCCTGTTTATTCTACTGTATAATTTGACCTTTGAATTTGAATTTGATGTATTGTAATTTGACCTACCTAGCTTATTTTTACTTTTAATCTGTATTGATAATAATTTAATTTGTATAATAGAAAAATTATCGTTTATATTTTACATTGGCATTATGTTCTGAGAGATACGTATTTATTGTATTTTAATTTAAGTGGTTGACGTTCCATTGTTATGTTTAATTAATTAATTTGAATGTATTTTTTTATCTCTTTTCAATGTAATTTAAATTAATGTAATCATGATCTCAATTTGCTTAATTTTTTTAAATTACTTATACAAGTGCTGTGCACACCTATAAGTGATGAATTCACTACAGTATTAGTATTTGTAACAATTTTATATGTATTCGATTTAATGAATAAGTCGTTGGTGTGTCATTTAATAAATAAATAAATACAAAGGTTATGAACCCTGTCTCTGGCCTGTGTCTTAAGAGACAGTGATCGTCCAGAAAAAATATTTGAAATATTTGACAGTGCGTCGAAGAGCCACTTTAAAAACATTCAATGTAAGTTGCAAGTTTAAAAGCCCCAAATCAAAAAAAATAAAGATATAAAAAAAAAAAAAACTGTAAGTATGTAATATTTATTATAGGATTATCAATTATGCTAGGTGAAAATAAAATAAAAATTAATTACTTAATTAAGTATATGTGTGCGTATTTGGGTGTGTGCAGCGAGCGAGGTGTTAAAATCCCACTGAATAATTTTACAAAGAATCGAGGATCCGTTTTATTGTTTCTAATTTATTCATGAACCTGAAAGCCTGTCTTGAGAGGCTTGTTGAGACTGAGTTTACCTTTAACGATTTTAACATAAAACTTTTATATTGCATGCTTCTAAAACAAGCAAAGTCAATAACGCCGTACTCAAAGCACCTTTGTACTTCAAGTGTTGTTTTATGGATTCGACATTTTAATATAATGTAAATTTGTATGAAGCTCATTTAAAGACTTAAGGCCAATTAACACCAAAGCGAGGCTTTGTGCACATTTTAAGCTAGCTATACAAAACATAACTTTATTGACGTGACAAAAAGAAACACAATTCACTGAGAATACCAGTGTTTAAAAGACATCAACCAAAATGGGCCATACCGCAAACAGACGTATTGGGAAAAAAGAAATTCATAGATAATTTAGTTTTAATATTTAATGAACATTGGTCTCTAATTGGGAGTGTCAAAATAAATAATATTAAAAACGAATTAAAAAGATTTTTTGTTGATTATTTTGTTTGTGTATGGTGACAGTTGCGGTACAGCGTGCGGGGTGCGTGAATGAACAAAACGCCACCGTTTTTCCGATGACGAAAACGGTTGCAGAAAACGGTTGTCGTTGCAACAAAGTTTCTTGCAATGTACAAACTTGTACTACAAACGGTTCAAGTTGCAAATGTATGAAACGGTTTACTGAATAAAACGTTTTATCGGACAACATTATGATGTTTAGCTTAATTATTCGTGACATAAATGGCATTTAGCTTTTTTATATTAACTGTCTTTATCGAAATGCGAGCAAAATCTCTGGTGTATTTTCGCGGTACAGACGTTGCGATGGGTTGTAAATTATTATATATAATATAATTAGTTTATTAAATATTATGTGTACACTTGAATATTTACAATTCACTCATAAGCAGATCAATTTGTAAAAAAACAAAACAAATAATGGGGTCTCAGTTTGCGAGTGCAAGATTATAACTGACCAAAAAAATGTAAACAAACACTCAAGCTCACTGATTCCAATTCCAGGAATTATATCGTCTGTATAGTTCACTTTTCATGGAAATAACTGTTTGTGCGAAACGAAACGGAACGACGTCACGACAAGTGTGATCGTTTAATCAATGAGTTCTCAACTGTATTTTCATAATTGTAAAATACAAAATCGCATCAAGTAATTCGAAAACTGGTTTGTGCAACGAAGATTGATTGGACCCACAAACTTAAAACGGTTTAACCGTCGCAGAACGTAAAACGGTCTTTGAAAACGGTTTGTTGTCAAAACACCCACGACTAGTGACGATTGTCAATGTCATTCCATTCGATCGTTATTCGCTTTGCGTTTGCGCTCTTTTTCGTATCGTATTGTGAATATTATTTCGACTTTGGCTATTTTTGACGACTTGTGCTATTCAAAATGGATTCTGATGATTAGCTCACCTGATGGTAAGTGATGATGTGGTCGAAGAAAGAGCATGCTTACCTAAAAGTAACCTATTCACTCTTGACTTAAAGACTCCTAGGTTGTAGCTATAGGGAGTTTTACAAATAAACGTTTTTTTTTTATATTAATCAATTTGATACAAAACTTCTTATCTATATGTTTTCTTTGTACTGTAAGCCACTCAATAAAATCAAAAATAGTGCAATATTTTTATGTTCATTTTCTGGCCCAAACGCCATACTGAGTGGTTGATGTCCTTTCGTATTTATTCGAATTCTTGTTTTGAAATATGCAACTTTTGATGTGTCAAACAAATAACTAGATTCAGTTGAGTACCTGTAATGTACATAGAGCAACTGACAGTCCTATCACTACCCAGTAACTGGGTAACAAGAAACCACTAGTGTCAAATGACTGTATGTTAAGATGGTCATCCATCCATAATCCAACCTTAGCAAGCGTTGCTTAACCAAATGACTAGGGTGCCTGAGTTATGATCGAGAGGTCGCAGGTTTGAACCACATCCATTACACTATTGCCAGACACAAGCATATACAAGCTTAGTTAGAGGGGTTAACAAGATTCCTAGTAAAGCTAATTCTACCCACATTGCTAAGAAATTAGGGACAAGTTGTATTTTGATAAAAGTCTATATATACACATCACTATAGGTATCTATCATTTTATATCACTTCTAATATTTAAGTATTGCACCTACCACGATAACTCTACACAACCCTTGGTTGACTGGTAGAGAATGCCTACGGTACCTTAAGTCCGCCTTTGTACCTATCTGCCCTACACTAACTAAATAAAAACTTTTTACCAAAAAATTAAACCGACTCCCAAAAAACACTGCAAAGTGAAAAATAACTTTAATTTCGGTAGTCGGTGTCTTTAGTTTTGTATTTTCGTTTTTGGCACCGACTTCCGAAATTAAAGTTATTTTTCACTTTGCAGTGTTTTTTGGGAGTCGGTTTAATTTTTTGGTAAAAAGTTTTTATTTCACTCTTTTTAGTTGGTCTATTTTTAATTTACCTAGTTACGAGAACCTAAATGTCAACTACTTATAACCTTTTACAAAATATTGCTTTTCTCAATGCTGGGCCGTTAATTGTTGAGGAGTTCTCCTGGTACTTCACCATCAGCTCTACATCACCATATGCATTGTAACGAGCATAAAGTGCTTAACATCCATACTCAAGTAATCGAATCGCAATCCACTCAATACTTATTATTAAGTAGTTTCGGCGGCCATCTGTGGTCTTCTTCATCAGTTCCACTTCCTCAAATGGTACTTTTTGAGAGCAACTGCACAAGTTACTATAATAAATACCCAAAACGTCATAGGTGTGCCTATAATATTTGAAGAGTTCCCTCGATTTCTCCAGGATCCCATCATCAGATCCTGACGTTTATGAAAATGGGACCAATTTCGAAGTATACCCTTTCAATCAAAAAAAGAATTTTCCAAATCAGTTAAGCCGTCTTCGAGTAATTGATGATCATACAAAAAAAAAAAAAAAAAAATATACGCGTCGAATTGATAACCTCCTCTTTTTGTCGTCGGTTGAAAACCGCTAACCCCAAAAAGTACTTTTCGTGTAAACTTAAAAATAAGTGGGAAATGATTTTTCTACAAAACTACGCTAGCTAGGAAGATGACTATAAATTATTTTTGTGGACTTAGTTTCTGTTCACAATATAGGTATGTCGTTTTTGTTTGTAAATATTAATTATTTTATATTATTGTGCTATATATTGTATTGTATAAATAGTATTGTTGTTAAGTCGCTTTTTAACTAAGGAAGTGACAGAAATTTTGTGGTTTAACTGCTCAGCAAAATTGCTGTATCTCAAAAAGTATTAATCGTAGGAAAATTATTCTTAAACCAAAAGATAGAGAATCGAAAGTAGTTTAAGGTTACATTAAAAAGTGAAAAATGACCTTTTGTGACTTAACGGCCTTTTAGTTAGTGCAGGGCAGCTATGTGCATGAAGTGTAAATAAATAATATATTGTATTGATAAAAGTGCGCCAAGCGCCGCTTTGCGTGAGTGCGTAAGCGTGTGATCCGACCCTTAGTTTGTTGCTGTTATGTGTCTAAGCTTTTAGAAGCATAAAATCTAGCAATAAAGTGGCATTAGAGCGTTCCTTACTAGATCCTCAGAGGGTTATTGAGATGCTGCAAGGATCATAGGTATCAGGATGATAGTATCTTCTATATAGTTTAAGGTACTTGGTACTTAATCTAGATAATTCTACGTTTAGAGGTCAAATATGTTTGTTGAGTTTTTGTTTTAATTAAAACGTGCTTAGTTAATTCAGGCTATACGGTTGACTTAGTAGCTATGTGATGCAGCGTAATTTGTGGTAGGTTTGTTACACGCAGAGCTTATTGCCAATATTTTAATCCGACTATTCTAAAACAATTGATACTTCTTGCTCATAAAATAAAAAATTGGCCAAGTGCGAGTCAGAAGCGCCCATGAAGGGTTCCGTAGTAACTACGCAAAATAACTTTGTTTTTCATAGTGTTTGTATAAATTACAAAGTTATATTTATGGTTTTAGAAAATATGCTATATCTCAAAAATTGCTGACCCGATCTCGTTCAAACAAAATTTTCGTTGAAAGTTTACATTAAGATCCACCATAAATACTTTTTTTTAAGTTTTTCACTATATTATTATAGAAGTTAGAGGGGGGGCACATTTTTCCACTTTGGAAGCGTATATCTTTTAAAGGATTGACTTTATGAAAAAGTGGTTTCAGGAACCTCAATGTCATTTTTAAAGACCTTTCTATAGATATCACATACACATAGGTTTCATGAAAAAAATATTTTCAGTTTCAGTTCCATGTGCGGAGAGGCCCCCTTAATTTTTAGCATTATTTCTTTTTTTTTTCTTATAATTAGAAAGCGGTTTACAGAATACATCTACTTACCAAGTTTCACATGTATAGTCTTAATAGTTTCGGAATAAAATGGCTGTGACATACGGACGGACAGACAGACAGACATGACGAAACTATAAGGGTTTCATTTTTTCCATTCGGCTACAGAACCCTAAAAAGTTACCTATACCTACGCCTTTATTTATTATACAACGTGTAATCTAAAGGGTATATACAATACATACCAACTGCATCATGGCTTCATGGCAAGGGTTTTGTAATCCTAAGTCTACGTGTGTAGAACTTATTACAAATTCCAATACACTGATACCAGAGACCGAATTTTTCAAATTAAGAAGAACGAAGACAATTATCGTGTTATTGGCAAGTGACGTGGAAAGTTATTGACCCTCGTTGTGCTGTGACACGTTTGTTACGATTGGTATTCAAGAAATATATGAAACCAATAATTTGGTATCAATTCTTTGAGTCAGCTATTTTGTGCTGAAACTGTGCATAGAGACTCCATACCAGATGTTGTCTTCAGCCCTTTTGGATAGATATGGGGTTTCTGTTACACGTAGTACATTAGGAACATAATCAAATGACTTCTGCCGCTCTGGGTGGAGAGTCAGACTTCAACTAAAAGTGTGGCTTCAGTTGCCCTTGCGTTCCGAGGCCACAGTATCTCGTTAGAACATTCCCACAACGCATACGCTTGTTGTAAAGCTGGCGTCACTGGTAAATAAATCTATACCTACTGGATAATTAATAAAATTATTTTTGTTCAATCACAGATAGATTGATTCGGCCATCGCATGAAAAGACAATACACCTCACAAGTAATACATACATATATAAATTAGATTGTTTAGTGCGATTGCCAAATCAATCTATTTATTTAAAACGTTAAAGATTTTAAATATTGATTTATGGTCACTGTAAGACGTAAATTAATTACCGACTTAGTATTACATGGATCTCACAACTTTTTACGGTAGAAGAACTGAGTTGCGAGCCTTGGTTTTTTTGAGAAGTATTGTTTTTTACAGGATTATTTTTGTTCAATCACAGATTCGAGAAGGTAAGCTTTCGATACAATCTTTACAATATTTGTTTTACTTTAAGTTTTAAGGGTTTTTATTTAGTGATAATAAGGCTCGCGTTTGACCACCATCTCATCTGATAGTAAGTCATGATGTGGTCGAAGATGAAGCACGTTTACCTAGAAGTAATCTATTCACTATTGAATTAAAGCCTCCAGGTTATAGCTATCAGGAAACACAGACTCTGGCAGGGAATTCTTAGGGTTGCTAACGTCCGTATGAAAATAGGAACTCTTATACGAACAGGTGTGTTTGTCTAACAGTTTGTAACCAACAACAGGTTTCATGTAAAATACTACCAGCAAAAGAAAGGACTAATTTTAATAATTCGAAATAAGTTTTTTCATGGATTAAATACAAGAACTTACGTGTTAATACAAATCTATGATTCATTCAAAAACCCTTTGTAGTTAATCTAGTTTACTTTTGTGTTTTGTCCGTGCCTAATTAATATTTTCTGTTCTATTCTAAATCTCTCTTGATACTCTAATTCCCGTGTAGGTTTTCAACCAATTTACCATCACAAAACTTAAAGAAGATACCTATCCAATAATATCGACAGCCAACCTTTTCCATTTTAACCTTTCAGACATGTGGCGCTGAAAATCGATATTTAATACGAAGCTGGTGCCAATAATGACTCCGATAAGATCGATTGATAAATTATCGACTAGTATAGGTGTATCGACAAAATGCCAGTGTGGAATGGCACAACACTATCGTGTTTACTTGAAAACAATAGCGTCATGCGAAGCGATACGCAAAGAACTGTCGACACACGTTAAGGCTAGCATAGACGGGTGCTATGCAATTTGTGACAAGTATTTTATACAGAAATTTTTCTTCCACTTTTATTTCCGTTGATTTTTTTTATACAGAAAGAGATATTGTATAGTTGTCTTGTATTTTTTTTTCTGGGTGGGACAATCATAAAATGACTCCTTCCGTTGTGGGTGGAGTGGAAGGGAGCTTCAGACTTATACTGACTAAAAACCCACCCTGCGCCTTCAGTTGCTTGCATTTCGGGGCCGTAGTATCTAGTTATAACATTCCCGCAACCCAGTAAGGCAATGGCCTTATCGGGTCCCGTCAATGCTGCTGACTGCTCTTTAAGGCACGGTTGTCATGTGGCACCTATCTTTGGTTGCCACATCTTTTTAGGGTTCCGTAGCCGAATGGAAAAAAACGGAACCCTTATAGTTTCGATATGTCTGTTCATCTGTCTGTCTGTCTGTCCGTCCGTTCGTATGTCACAGCCATTTTACTCCGAAACTATTAAGACTATACATGTGAAACTTAGCAGGTAGATGTATTCTGTGAATCACTTTCTGACTTTAAGAAAAAAAAATATTTAAAATATAGGGGGGAACTAGAACTGAAAATATATTTTTTCATGAAACCTATGTGTGTGTGGTATCTATAGACAGGTATTTAAAAATGATAAGGGTTTCTAAAACAACTTTTTCATAAAGTCAATCGTTTAAAAGATATATGCTACCAAAGTGGTAAAATATGTGTGTGTGTGTGTCCCCTCTAACTTCTATAATAATGGAGTGAAAAATGTATGTCTGTAGATCTGAATGTAAACTTTCAACCAAAATTGGTTTGAACGAAATCGGGTCAGCAGTTTTTGAGATACAACATATTTTCTAAAACCGCAAATATTTCTTTGTAAGTCATACAAACACTATGAAAACAAAGTTACTTAGCGTAGTTGTAACAATGTAAATAAGCTAGTTTTAAGAAATTTTTAAGGTTTTTTTTTTATTCGTCAAATAATTATACATATTATATTATATTATTATAGTTACTACGGAACCCTTCATGGGCGAGTCTGACTCGCACTTGGCCAATTTTTTCTCTTGTTTGTGGAGACTGGTAAAGTGAAAGAAGAGAAACACCGTGTGGTTTCCACTCACAAAAGATTGGCTGTTAAACCCTTCGCTAAAGTATTATGAATCTGAATAGAGTATTCATATTCACGGTTTGTAAAATTGACTTGATATGGTAACATTGTTAGTTTAGGACAATATAAGCTTTGAATATTTAGGATAATGTTGGTTTAATACACTCAATTTAATTAATAATAACGCTTCGGATTGAATTGATAGGTTTCTAATTTATTCAAAAGACCGTGCGAAGTTACGTCCGAGTTTCTTAGACATTATTTCTCATAGGCATCTACGTTTTGGAACATGTAACTATCTTTGTATTGTGACTGAACGAATCCTTCATATTTCAAAAGTATCGTGAGTACAATCACATTATGAAATACAAAAGTTTATTTCTTTAACAAAATATTGACAGTTAAATTGTATTAAATTAAGCCTTCTTTTAAGCAAATTAAGCTCTTATTACAAGATCCGCTCTTCTATCTCAAAATAAATAATAAAATATACAACTTTTTTCATCATCAATTCGTTAAAGCAAGTAACTAATAAATAACAAATATGGCGTTTTATCTCAGCTAAGTTAAATCAATGTTGTGCTTCCGTTTCCTTTTTAAACCTGATGGTTTTTTTTTATTACGTATGAGCCCGCTCTTGACCTCGATCACACCTGATGGTAAGTGTAAGATGAGGTCTACGATCGAACGAGCGAGCCCAGAAAATGCCTATTCACTCTTGTTTTAAAGGCTGACGGGTCATATGTGGCAGGGAACACAAGCCGGAAGAGAGTTCCACACCTTGGCTGTGCGCACAATGAATGTTGAAGAAAAGCGTTTAGTACGACAAGACGGTATATCGACCAAGTGTGGATGGTATCCTGCGGTACGTTTGATAGACCGGTAGTAAAACGGGGATGAAGGGATTAGGTCGTGGAGCTCCTGCGCACTCTCTCCGAAGTACAATCTGTAGAAGATAGACAGGCAAGCAACATTTCGCCGCTTTACAAAATCTAGTAACTTCATAATAGTAAATAGTTTAATAAATTGGCTTTCTAGCAGCCGTGATACACACTTGCATTTTGGCACATCCACCGTTTTTTCAAATTTCTATGTGACATGCAATTTTACTCCATATAAACATTAATTGTGCAAGATATCTAAATAAAATTTCTAAATAAAATATAGATAGATAAAATATAATTTATTGTACATCAAAATTTAAACACACCTATTTAACAATATTGCTTATTATATGGTTACAATGGCGGTCTTAGCGCTGAAAGCGATAAGCGACCTTTCGAAGGACTTTAAAACTTTCTAAATTTATATTTCTTTTTAACTTTAAATAGTTACAAACTATCGTAGACAAATTAAATTAAACCTAAATTCAATTACCTAATTTCAATGCGAAGTAATATGCTTGTTTACGACAAACAACCTTGTTAGCCACAGACCTGCTTCGGGAAATAACACTTCCTGTAGAATGCAAACTGAAGTGCGCTGACACGACGAGGCTGTACCATTATTCATCTTGTTTTCAGCAATTTCTCGTAAACAACGTACTGGTTTTAGAGATTAACCTTTGGCATTTTCAACGTGATTTAAAGTCTAGTTTTGAACAGTATTTTTCACACTAGAAGGGCCGAAAAAAAACCTTCAAAGACCGGGACCGTCAAAGATACGAGATGAACATGTGCGTTGTAGAGAAACAGTGTAAGCAAAAATGAAATCTTTGTCGCTTTTAACATTTCTATACGTCCGATGACAAAACGGAGACCTAATCACTCATGTCTGTTTGTCTGTTAACAGCCAAGTCTTAACGTAAGGTTCCTTAAGTCGTAATTTTGGACTATCTTTCTGGTATTAATGAAAAGTAGTGTTATAATTTAACTTTACGCCCACAAGCAATACGTGTTTTTGAGTGTTTCTGATGACACAGTTCAACTTGTGCGGTTTGCCTTAACAGTGTTTAGCCTAAGGATGAGCTACCTTTAAAGGCAAATTCAACTCATTTTTTTTAGAGTTCGACCTAGTTTGTTATTGTTTCTGCTGACGCATTCGTTTGCTCATGATGTAGTTTTTAAGTAATAGTATTTAAGTTAATTGTAACAAAATAGGTCCGGCATAAAAAACTCCCCGATTACAAAGTAACGTGCAGCGGACAGTAGAAGGAGCAGAGTGGTGGGGGGCGCGTCGTTAAGTAGCTGCCTACGTGCCGTTTTCAGTGTACGCCATGGCGTGGTCTGGTGAACATCGTGCCTTCGTAGTGGAAGATTTTATTCGAAAATGACAGGAATTTAACCGTCAACAGTGAACGCTATTGTGCCATGCTCCGCGACTTTCTCCAACCGCAACTAAGGGAGCTTTTTGGTGAAATAGAGAACGTGTGGTTCCAGCAAGATGGTGCTACAGCCCACACAGCGCGGCAGTCACTGGCATTGGTGAAGGAAATGTTTCCTGGACATGTGATCTCGTTGCGTGGAGACGTTGGCTGGCCCCCACGGTCGCCGGACTTAACGCCCTGTGATTTCTTTCTTTGGGGCTATTTAAAAGCAAAAGTTTATGAACAACGTCCACAATCTTTACGAGCCCTGAAAGAAGCAATTACACAAGAGGTTGAAGCTATTCCACCTGAAATGACTCAAAGAGTAATGAATAACTTCAGGGAAAGACTCAATCAGTGTGTCGACAGTGCAGGAAGCCATTTAAGGGATGTTTTATTTAAAAAGTAAGACAATAAGAGTATTTTCTAAAATGGCATAATATGTACTTTTATTTAGTATAAATAAAATTGTTCTACCTTATTTGGTTTTGTTTTTATTAGCTTTCCTTAAAGGGGAGGTTTTTCTGCCGGACCCTGTATAAGAATATTTTTCCAGTATGTATGTTTGTTGGAGCTCCTTCCGCCTGTGATACAGGATTAATCCTAGTACAGGCATTAACATTTTAAGACTTACATAGTTTAATTAAGTTTAATTTTGTACTTTACCTATTATGATTATTGAATAAAGATTATTATTATTTTTCATTTATTACATTTTACATACATTTTTAAATATTCCTATAAAAAAAAAACATTTATAAATATAAAAAACAGTAGCCCACCAGTATCGGGAACAAGGTCCAAGCAGTAGCTTCGACCCTGACCTCAAGAACCCTGGCCACCGGAAGGTGGTCAGGGCTCTTGAGAGAAGAACCTCCTAACAATTCGCACCGTGTCCAAAAGTACTGCTTTAAGGATCAAGCCCTTGATCCAGATGCCCAACGAGAGCCTCCTACACTGAAAAAAATAAAACGAGACTTTCTACTGTTCTTGTACAGTAAAAAAAAAAACGGTTCCGGAAACTTATTTTTACGTTAAAATAATTGATTACTGACAGTGCACTGAAATGGGCAAAAACAGTAAAGAGCTAAACAGTTATTTCAATTGAATGAACATTAAAATTTACTGAAACAAACAGTTCCTTTTAAGTATTGCCGTTTTCAGAGCTTTACTGATATCGTAGCAGTTATTTTTACTGCTTTAGAACAGTTGTTGTAGCATACAGTAAAGAGCCAAACAGTTATTTCAATTGTTTGAACATTAACGTTAACTAAAACAAGCAGTTTTTTTTAAAAGTATTGCCGTTTTCAGGCTTAAATGATATTGTAGCAGTTATTTTTACTGCTTTTGAACAGTTTTTGTAGCATACATTAAGGAGTTAAACAGTTAATATCAACAACAACATTAACGTTTACTGATACAAGCAGTTACTTTTAAGTATTGCCGTGTTTAGACTTTACTGTTATCGTAACAGTTATTTTTACTGCTTCTGAACAGTTTCTGTAGTATACAGTAAGGATTTAAACAGTTAATATCAACTGTTTGAACATTAGCGTTTACTGATACAAGCAGTTACTTTTAAGTATTGCCGTGTTTAGACTTTACTGATATCGTAACAGTTATTTTTACTGCTTCTGAACAGTTTCTGTAGTATACAGTAAGGATTTAAACAGTTAATATCAACTGTTTGAACATTAGCGTTTACTGATACAAGCAGTTTCTTTTAAGTATTGCCGTGTTTAGACTTTACTGATATCGTAACAGTTATTTTTACTGCTTCTGAACAGTTTCTGTAGCATACAGTAAGGATTTAAACAGTTAATATTGTAACGATACCTTCTGCTTCTCCAATAAAAGAGGGTAAAATAGATGTACCATTAAATTTAATATATTAATAATATACAGTATTTTATAAAAAACCTGCCTATCTACCTAGCTATCCTAAAAAAACGGCCTACCTACCTAATTGACACACTCAGGAGAGAAGAGGAGGAGGTTTAGAGTATATTACTTGCGGGACGGCTTGGCAGACCACTCCAGGATCGCCTTCTACTCCACGATGTCTTCGTCGTACAGCAGCTTGAGCAAGGCGGTCTGGCAGTACGCTCCCAACAAGGCGTCTGGGCGTCTTCCATCATTGGAAGAGGAAGTGCAGTACCCGCTGCCCTGACTCCTTGTTGGGAGCCTGCTGCCTTGACGCCTTGTTGGGAGCCTGCTGCCCTGACTCCTTGTTGGGAGCCTGCTGCCCTGACGCCTTGCTGGGAGCCTGCTGCCCTGACGCCTTGCTGAGAGCCTGCTGCCCAGACGCCTTGTTGGGAGCCTACTGCCAGACCGCCTTGCTCAAGCTGCTGTACGACGAAGACATCGTGGAGTAGAAGGCGATCCTGGAGTGGTCTGCCAAGCCGTCCCGCAAGTAATATACTCTAAACCTCCTCCTCTTCTCTCCTGAGTGTGTCAATTAGGTAGGTAGGCCGTTTTTTTAGGATAGCTAGGTAGATAGGCAGGTTTTTTATAAAATACTGTATATTATTAATATATTAAATTTAATGGTACATCTATTTTACCCTCTTTTATTGGAGAAGTAGAAGGTATCGTTACAATATCAACTGTTTGAACATTAACGTTTACTGATACAAGCAGTTACTTTTAAGTATTGCCGTGTTTAGACTTTACTGTTATCGTAACAGTTATTTTTACTGCTTCTGAACAGTTTCTGTAGTATACAGTAAGGATTTAAACAGTTAATATCAACTGTTTGAACATTAGCGTTTTCTGATACAAGCAGTTACTTTTAAGTATTGCCGTGTTTAGACTTTACTGATATCGTAACAGTTATTTTTACTGCTTCTGAACAGTTTCTGTAGCTTACAGTAAGGATTTAAACAGTTAATATCAACTGATTGAACATTAACGTTTACTGATACAAGCAGTTTCTTTTAAGTATTGCCGTGTTTAGACTTTACTGTTATCGTAACAGTTATTTTTACTGCTTCTGAACAGTTTCTGTAGCATACAGTAAGGATTTAAACAGTTAATATCAACTGTTTGAATATTAGCGTTTACTGATACAAGCAGTTACTTTTAAGTATTGCCGTGTTTAGACTTTACTGTTATCGTAACAGTTATTTTTACTGCTTCTGAACAGTTTCTGTAGTATACAGTAAGGATTTAAACAGTTAATATCAACTGTTTGAACATTAGCGTTTACTGATACAAGCAGTTACTTTTAAGTATTGCCGTGTTTAGACTTTACTGATATCGTAACAGTTATTTTTACTGCTTCTGAACAGTTTCTGTAGCTTACAGTAAGGATTTAAACAGTTAATATCAACTGATTGAACATTAACGTTTACTGATACAAGCAGTTTCTTTTAAGTATTGCCGTGTTTAGACTTTACTGTTATCGTAACAGTTATTTTTACTGCTTCTGAACAGTTTCTGTAGCATACAGTAAGGATTTAAACAGTTAATATCAACTGTTTGAACATTAGCGTTTACTGATACAGGCAGTTACTTTTAAGTATTGCCGTGTTTAGACTTTTCTGTTATAGTAACAGTTATTTTTACTGCTTCTGAACAGTTTCTGTAGCGTACAGTAAGGATTTAAACAGTTAATATCAACTGTTTGAACATTAGCGTTTACTGATACAAGCAGTTACTTTTAAGTATTGCCGTGTTTAGACTTTACTGTTATCGTAACAGGTATTTTTACTGCTTCTGAACAGTTTCTGTAGGATACAGTAAGGATTTAAACAGTTAATACCAACTGTTTGAACATTAGCGTTTACTGATACAAGCAGTTACTTTTAAGTATTGCCGTGTTTAGACTTTACTGATATCGTAACAGTTATTTTTACTGCTTCTGAACAGTTTCTGTAGCATACAGTAAGGATTTAAACAGTTAATATCAACTGTTTGAACATTAGCGTTTACTGATACAAGCAGTTACTTTTAAGTATTGCCGTGTTTAGACTTTACTGATATCGTAACAGTTATTTTTACTGCTTCTGAACAGTTTCTGTAGCTTACAGTAAGGATTTAAACAGTTAATATCAACTGATTGAACATTAACGTTTACTGATACAAGCAGTTTCTTTTAAATATTGCCGTGTTTAGACTTTACTGTTATCGTAACAGTTATTTTTACTGCTTCTGAACAGTTTCTGTAGCATACAGTAAGGATTTAAACAGTTAATATCAACTGTTTGAACATTAGCGTTTACTGATACAAGCAGTTACTTTTAAGTATTGCCGTGTTTAGACTTTACTGTTATCGTAACAGTTATTTTTACTGCTTCTGAACAGTTTCTGTAGCATACAGTAAGGATTTAAACAGTTAATACTACAAATTGTTTGAACATATTTTTAATATAATAGCCTATATCCTCCCACTGCTGGACATACCTACGCCTCCGCCGAAAACTTCCAAGAATCCCGGTCTTTCGCAGATTGCCAACACTCCCGGCCGTAAGATCGTCCCGCCACCTTTTACGAGGCCGACCTCGTCGTCGTCTCTCATCTTCTGTATGCCAAGGAGTTATATTATAGCATTGGCCCATCTCAGTAATCAGTAGGTATTTTTATTGCGTACCTATATTTGCCATCGGTCCGGGCGGGTTTCCCCGGATTTATCTTAGTTTAGAGGGCATCCGGGGAGCGTGCTGGCCGGGCTTAAAAATTTATTCTTGGGCCGCCTGCGACTCACGCACTGTGCCCGCAAGCCGCGATCAACCGTAGAACCGACTCTGTAAATCACTGTAAACATATTCATAAGGCGGGGGGCCGCCTTATGAATAGGTTTAAAAAAACCTGTTAACATATCCAGGTTCTAGGCTCTAAAATCCGAGGTTTTCACGCATCTTGTCCTCGTTGCCAAATTTTAGAGATGGCAACCCTAGGTATAACAATAAATCTTAATCTAGGACTTAAGATAAGTAGGTACTTAACTACAATACAATACAAAATCGCTTTATTGTACACCAGATAAAGAACATTACAAAAAACCGGCCAAGTGCGAGTCGGACTCGCGCACGAAGGGTTCCTTAGGTACCATTATCTTTAAAAACGGCAAAAAAATCACGTTTGTTGTATGGGAGCCCCCTTAAATATTTATTTTATTCTGGTTTTTAGTATTTGTTATTGTAGCGGAAACAGAAATACATCATCTGTGAAAATTTCAACTGTCCAACTATCACGGTTAATCAGATACAGCCTGGTGACAGACGGACAGACGGACGGACAGACGGACAGACGGACGGACGGACAGCGGAGTCTCAGTAATAGGGTCCCGTTTTACCCTTGTGTACGGAACCCTAAAAAATAACACGAGACACGTAGGTACCTACAATTAATTAATTAATTACAAGTAATTAATAAGGTAGGTAGATGTTGATCTCTCCGGGTTGCATACGACTGACATGGCAAGCCCAATCCCACTTTAACCTGGCGGTCTTCTCTCCTACATCGGCAATGCCTGTTGTTAGTGAGCGTAGGCTAGCCGCACACACTCAATAATATTGTCAATGCAAGATTGTCAAAATCTTCATCAATAAAATGATCCCCGCACACTACACAATATTATTGACAATTTTTCATGGTACAATCTGACTCAGTCGCTCCGCAGCTAGGTTCATGTGCGCACGTTTAACATAATGGAAAGAAAGAAAAAACTCGTTGCATTGAGTATTGCATTAATTTTACTAACTAAAAAAAGGCAATCAAGAAAGAAACGATGGATTAAGGACTGGATGAGAAAAAAAGCTGAGTTTAATCACTTTAATCTAATAAATGAACTACGAGTTACACAAGAAAATGATTTTAAAAATTACATGAGAATGAAAGATAGCAGCTTTTAAAAAACTATTATCTTTAGTTTCTCTTGTACTATTTGTTTTAATTTTTTTATAAATATTGAGCATTGCGCAATTTGCAATTGCATAGTGCAATTTTAAAAATAATGCTTTGCAGGATGTATTCCATAATTCTGGATAAGTTTCCCATGTTTTAATAAACACTGTCAAATAGTGTTTTTCCGTACGGGTACTACCATCAACAGTATCAATACTATTTTCGCTTTGGATACTGTTTTCGTCTTCCATTTTGAACAAATAACACGAGCGTCCGCCTGCCTTGAAATCTTTTCCTCAACTAAAATATTGCCGCGCGCCCGCACACGTCAATATGATTGACAATACCCCTGCCTCCCCCTGATATTGACGTGACAAAATCAGAATTTCTGGATAATCTACAATATTATTAAACAATACCGCAATACAGGCCGCACACATACAATATTATTGACAATACGTACTTTATTGACAATATTATTGAGTGTGTGCGGCTAGCCTAACAAGATGTTGGGCACTCAGTCAATTCGTTTGAAGCCTAGTAAGTATGCTCGCTCCATCGCCCTTTGGAAAATCTTGAGCTTGGACTTCTATGCTTCACTCATATTGACCACTAGCTGTGCCCGCGGCTTCGCTCACGTGACCGCGTATTCTTTTGGTATTGTCAGGGTACCTACATTACATGGGAACGTGAATTAAGAGTGAGTATATTCCTAAGATCCTCTAAAAATAATATACTAATTAACTGACTTACTGTTAATTTAAACTAAAACCTGTTAGTATATCTTTGCTTTAAGTATTAAAGGAACTCGACTATGAAGTCAATTTCTGGGGGAATCAATTTAGATTACCATCGGCACGCTAAGAAGAAGTTTATGAACGAAAGCAAATTTTAATACATGCAACTCGTGATCTATCCTGGGTCCCAAACCCAACAAAACTTAAAAAAGACGCTCATTTGCAAATAGATAAAGAAAAATACTTAAACTTCAGCAAGAACATGTAGGTATAGGTACATAACAGAATCTGCCCCCTAATACTACTTATTAGATTTTGAAGAAATCATCATCATCATTCTCTTGCCCTTAGCTCAATTTATTTGGGGTCGGCGCAGCATGTCTTCATCTTCCGTACTTTTGTATTATATTTTGTACAAATATTTCAAGAAAAAAAGAGAAAATTAGGAATATAGACTACTATGTCAAACCAAAAATAAAAAATTAAAATATCACAGAATCAAAAAAGAAAACAAATCACAAAAAGCGAACACATTGCCGGGATTTGATCATGCGATCTGTTGTTTACAGAGCGATTATGAAACAGCTAGGCTGCATGCCCGGTTGTCGTAATAAGTTTATATCAGAATCGCATAACATTCCAATAAGTACCTAATGTTTGTTCTCCCTGTGTTCGCTTAATTTACAATATACATAACCAGTCAATTTACGAAGTTTAATTGCTCCTTCCCCTATAACTGGCAGCCTAACGTGGAGCTGAACTGTGAGTGAATCAGTGAACTAGGTACATTTTGAAGTGCAGAACTTTCTCGGGTTTCATAATAATTAATGTGTGTCGTGTAATGTGTTATCATTATCAGTTCGCCAAGACAGAAAGCGCGCGAGCGGTCACCGAAAGTTATAGGTTCGTGAAGTATAATTGTCACTGGCCTCGTGTTCCGAAAATTATAAGTTCGTGAAGTACAATCGTCATTGACGTCGTGTCCCGCCCGGAGAGGTGCGCTCTCGGCACAAAACATTACAGTTTCAAGCAACACGCGTAGGCGTATGGTCGTAATTTGTGTACTAGGTTTTGCCGCAGGTATTGTACACCTGAACCTAGATTACGGACCTATGTGCGTACTGTGTCGGTATGAACCGTGAACTTGTGCAAATAATACAATATAACTTGTGACTTTCGGTGTATAAAGTGATAATCGGCAGATTATTTAGTGCGGTCTGTAAAAACCGTTGGTATTGCGACGCGATCTGTGTTGAATCGGTGAAGTAACTGTGAAGTGTTGTGGGACTGCGAACAGTCTTAGTGCTTAGGTAGAACCTAGACTACCTATAGTACCTAAGTTAGTGATTCGTTCGTTTTGTGGACTATTTCGCAATGGTGTTAACAAGATCACGCGCTGCTAGTCCGACTTCGGCTTCGGCTGGCGCCTTGTCCGCGGACATCGCGCCGCCCGCGCCCTTAGAGCCCGCGCCGGAGGTGGCTCCGCGCGGCGCTGCCGCCGACACCGCTGCCGAGCAGATAGCCGCGGTGGATCCGGAGCTGGCTGCTGCCGCTGCAGCGGCTCCGGTCGATATGATGTAGATGTAGGTACGCTACGCAGTCGGGTAAAAACTGTTTGCATCGTGTACCTACCTAATCGTGCAGGTCAGTAGCTTAAACTGTTTATATTGTGTTGCGAGCTACTGACTGCACAGTAGGTAGACTGTCGGGGGCGTAACGTAAAATAAACTACCTACCTATACAGTAGAAACTCCATTATCTGGCCCTCAGTTATAAGTACGGATTCGCGATTATCCAGACTACCGATCGCAATACATAATTGTTGAGAAATCGTACCTACAAACGTAGGTAGGTAGGTACATAAATATATAATTTCATTATTAAGGTAAAATTATTTTAATGGCAGGTACAACGTATGTTGGATGTATCTCTTAATAATTTCTTAATAAACATTGATTTTCGTTAATATAATATACTTATTTGTTATTTTTAACCCGCTATTCTTCATACATTCGATTATCTGGATTTTCGATAATCCGAATGCCTGACGACAACAATTAGTCCGATTAATCGAGTTTCTACTGTCTGTACTAAGTAATAAATTTTGCTAATGAACGTCTGTGTTGAGAATGCTGTCTGATGCCGCTGTCTGTATCTGTATGCAAGACTAATTAGGTATTATAAATCTTTGTTATTTCAGAACATGAAGTTGACTTAGAGGCGCTGTCTTTGCTCGATGATGAGCAAATCCGGGTGCTAATACCAGCTATTGGCCCACAAGCCAAATTTAAAAGAGCGCTTCTGAAGTGGAATGCTTCTAAGCTAAATTCCGATGTAACTGAGTGTAGTAAAGTAAGCAACCAATAAATTATCTATACTCGTAAAAATGTAGGCATGCCTTGTCATCGATTTTTTGTGAACATAGGTAAATATTTTTTTACAGATTTATGACAATCTTGAAAACCTTGTGGAAGTGTACGGAGAGAGTATTGGTGGACTTACAAATTCACCAAGAAGTTCGGCATTATCATCACCAAGCACCTCATCGTCATGCAAATCCATGTCCCTCGATGTAAGTTATCTATCAATTATCGAATTATTAAATTATAGATTTGTATTATTGATTATGTACCTATTATTATTTTAAAGGGTCAGTGGGTCGTCTTAGAAGTGTTGATATTCAATTTTATAGCTGTTTTTGTCAAATTTAAAGTGCTATTAAATACATCTCCTGGGTAACACGATAACAATTTTATTTGATTACTAGCTGCGTTATCAATAAATATTTTAAACTAAACTAAACACTAGGCCAATGAGGCGGTCTAAAACTAAAACTGAACTAAGTTTAAACTAAGACTAAACTAATTCTTAACTAGGTCTTAATAAGGTCTTTTGTAAGTCTAAGACTATACTCTCATACCTATACATTAACAATCTTCCCTGTTTTCAGAGTCTCACAACGCTGCTCGAAAAGACTCCCGATGGCCTACAGCTTCTAAAAGAAAGGCAACAACCATTGGGAGAACATAACCGTAAGGTACTAGTTCGAGAAATAGCTACACACACACTTCGAGCAAATCCGAAGGCCCCCGTAACAGCCGAAACATATATTAAATAGAATATATTAAATAGAATCGCGAAAAAAAATCAGCTGTTCCATACATTTTGACGAGTTAATGCGAACATATTGTAGGGAACAGCTGATTTTTTTTCGCGATTCAGGGTTTGGTCCCCTAGTATAAGTTGTTCTGTTATTGATAATATGTATCTTTAAATTATCTAAGTGTAAATATTTTAGATTGTTTCCCATTTATTTTGCAGTACCTAAATATTTAAAAAAATATAAGTTTAATACATATGATTATTTTAGAATAAATAAACGTCTCAAAGAAAATATTTTTTATTTCACGCCACCTGCTACTGTACACGTACAATACTCGCTACTGTACCTGCACAGTTACAGGTAATGTGAAGGATAATATTTTTATGTGTATGCTCAGTTGCGGGTATGGTTAGTGCCCAGTTACAAGTAACGTGAATAATAGTACTTTTTAATGTGCATGCATATTAAAAAGTACTGTCCTTCACATTACATGTAACTGTGAAATCAATTACCCGCTACTGTGCATGCACATTGAAAAGTACTGTCCTTCACATTACATGTAACTGTGAAATGCATTACCCGCTACTGTGCATGAACATTGAAAAGTACTGTCCTTCACATTACTTGTAACTGTGAAATACATTACCCGCTACTGTGCATGCACATTAAAAAGTACTGTCCTTCACATTACATGTAACTGTGAAATACATTACCCGCTACTGTGCATGCACATTAAAAAGTACTGTCCTTCACATTACATGTAACTGTGAAATACATTACCCGCTACTGTGCATGCACATTAAAAAGTACTGTCCTTCACATTACATGTAACTGTGAAATTAATTACCCGCTACTGTGCATGCACATTAAAAAGTACTGTCCTTCACGTTACATGTAACTGTGAAATTAATTACCTGCTACTGTGCAAGCACATTAAAAAGTACTGTCCTTCACATTACATGTAACTGTGAAATTAATTACCCGCTACTGTGCATGCACATTAAAAAGTACTGTCCTTCACGTTACATGTAACTGTGAAATTCATTACCCGCTACTGTGCATGCACATTAAAAAGTACTGACCTTCACATTACATGTAACTGTGAAATTAATTACCCGCTACTGTGCATGCACATTGAAAAGTACTGTCCTTCACATCACATGTAACTGTGAAATTCATTACCCGCTACTGTGCATGCACAGTAAAATCAACTGTTTGCTTAAAGTTGTATGACAGTTATAGGTACTATCATAGTTCAGTTATACCTACTGTTTTAAATGAATTAACAAGTCACATATAACGAGTGATATTGAAGATTCAGTGAAATATTCAAAGAAAACTATAAAAAAGTGCCAGAAAATTAACGACAGTGCAAATTCAAAAACACCTAGTGAAGTGATGAAGTTGCCTCTTCAGAACATACTCCTCCTAAGAAAACTAAAGGAAAACATATAATTCACAAGGTACGAATCCAGTAAATCTAAATTAAAGAAATTAATAATATTGCCAATATATCGAATCAAAAGTGAAAGTCATTACCACTCGATAATTTCACTAAACGCCATCTACCATTAACTACCTGAAGTACACATTCAAGTTGCAAGCCCCGAAACCGCCACATATTCCACCACTGCACGGCAGAGGTCGCTAATAGTAGTTAACAAAAGAGAATCAATACGATATCAGTTAATTCCACGAGATGGCGCCAGCACCCTTATGCGCAGGATGTCAACAAAAAGTTCCTATAAAAGAAAACCTTACCTGTACGCTATGCAAGTGCAAATACGACTTAGAGTGCGCCGGTGTCTCTAAAGAGCATTATTCTAAATCTATGACCCTAGAACATAAAAAAATGTGGAAATGTCAGACTTGCATATGCCAAATACCAAAAACAGGAAACACAGATACCCCTATACGAACCCCGAGAGTCCCAGATTATACCGTAAACCTATCCACGCCAACAGACGGAAATAATGTCACGATGAGAAAGAAATCCATAAACTGTAATGAAGAAAGTATTTGTTCTGAAGATTTGAATCTGTTTGGAGACACAATTCGTACACAGGCTAATCAAGAAATACTTAATGATACCCAAACCCAACTAACCATGCAGAGTTTGAGCGAATTATTAATATCACGCTTAAAAGAAAATAATAATACTATAATACAAGAACTACAAAATACAATTCAAATAGAAATTAAGAAAGCGGTTGTCGAATTAAGAAAAGATTTTAATACAAAAACCAGTGCTTTAACTATGCAAAATAATCTAAGAATACAAGATATAGAGCGTATTAACATAGAAATAAAAAAACTACGAACCGAAAACGAGAACTTAAAGAAAGAAATAAAAGAACTATCACTACACACATCTTTAAAACCAAACATCCCTGAAAATAATCGTAAAAAAATTGTACTTTACGGTCTTACAGAATATTATAAAGAACCTGAATGTGAGCTCCATAACAGACTTATAGAACTGTTTTTCGATGTCATGAATGTGGACCTGTCAGGCTATATTGAAGAAATACATAGAGTGGGAAGAAAAGGCATAAAGAACCGACCCTTAGTTATTGAATTACTCAGTAAAAGCATGACTAAGTACATTATACATAACAACCAGTACTTTCAGGGTACGGGACTATTCATATCAGAATTCCTAGATATAAATGCACGAAAAGAGAGAGCTCAAATGCGTGAAGAGCTGTTTAATGCCAGAAAAAATGGCCTACACGCAATAATAAAGAATAATAAACTGTACATAGAAGGAAAACCGATCAAAATGAAAACCTACACCAACGAACAACAACATTTAAATTCAACTATACAGGAAACACAGGGAAATGATACCATAGAGACAAACAACACTGACCAACCTTGCTACCCAATTACGATTGAAGACAATAAAAATAATACATTTCGTAAGCAACGGCCTACAATTTAAAATACTATTCCAGAATATACAGAGTCTTTATAATAAACAAGACATATTTGAAGATTTCATTACTCAAAATTCATTATATAAAGCAATAGGTATTTCGGAAACATGGCTTTCACATGAGAAGCTAGATATTATTAATTTTAGTGGATATAAATTCGCAGCATCTTACTGTCGCAGCAGTCGAACAGGCGGAGGAGTCTGCATATTAGTTCAAGAGCATATAGACTGCATACAAAGAAATGACATTACAGCCATGTCTATAGAGTACGTATTAGAAATATGCGCTACTGAATTGCCAAACGAAAAATTACTAATTATAACATTGTATTGGAACAGAAGAGAGGAAGAACTTTTTTATAGACAATTAAAACAAATTCTGAAATATGTAACTATAAAGTACTCTAGATTAAATATCGTCATAGGAGGCGATTTTAATATTGATATTTTATCTAATAACTTAAAAACAGACCATCTTTTAAATTTAATGTCGGAATTTAAATTGACACAACACATTAAAACCCCTACACGCATCACACCCACAACAAAAACATGTTTAGATCTAATATTTACAAACTTCCTATATACTGATATGTACACAACAGTAGATGAACTAGGTTTTTCGGATCATAATAGTACAATTTTACATTTAAATATACCCCAAACAAAGCAAACCAACTGGTACACGAAGAAAAGACGTTTTAATAATGAAAATATACTACTATTCAAATCTAAATTACAGGAAGTAAATTGGAATGAAATAATAACGGCTGAAAATAACATTAACGAAAATTATGAAACATTTAATAACACACTTGCTACTATTCTAAATCAATGCATACCATTACAAAAAATTAAATTAAAATCAAATAATAAGAAATACTGGCTCTCGAAAGGACTAAAAACGTCCTGTAAAAATAAAAGATTACTGAAAATATTAGTAACTAAAACTAAAAATCCAATCTTAACCAAATACTATAAAAATTATGAAAAAATATTAAAGAAGACTGTAGTGACAGCAAAAAAACAATATTTCAAAAACAAAATTGTACAATCGAATAATAAAATAAAAACAATGTGGGAAATTGTTAATGATAGAACAAATAAAAAAATTAAACGAGAAAAAAATAATATAACTCTACAAATCAATAACGAAGTACATTCAGAGCCCAAGGAGATAGCCAATATTTTTAATAAATTCTTTGCTTCTATTGGGGAAGCTAAAACAAGCTCAACTGATAGCAAACAAAAAAGAACTCTTGCTACTATCTCTTCTACGGAGCACACTATCTTCTTAAGCCCAGTAGACCCCTATGAAGTAAACTCAATAATAAGAAACTTAAAAAATAAATCCAGCTATGGTATTGATGAACTTCCACCAACCTTACTGAAACAATGTGCAAATGAACTTACCCTACCATTTTACAAGCTAATAAACCAATCGTTTGAAGACGGTGCATTTCCTGACCGCTTAAAAAAAGCTCTCATTAAACCAATCCACAAGAAAAACTCAAAAACTGACCCAAATAATTATCGTCCGATTGCCCTCTTACCAACAGCTTCTAAAATATTCGAAAAAGCCATGAGCAATAGAGTCTACGCGTTTTGTGAAAAACATAACATATTTAATGATTGTCAAAATGGTTTCCGAAAAAACCGATCCACTATCTTAGCAGTCTATAAGTACATACAAAAAGCCCTCAATATTATTAACGATAAAAAATACGCTATAGGTATATTGCTGGATATGACAAAAGCTTACGACAAAGTACAATTTCAAATATTATTAAATAAACTATTTAGCATAGGAATCCGCGGCAAATGTCATGAATGGTTTACATCTTACTTAAAAAATAGAGAACAACTGGTAGAAATAGAATATTACAACCATAAATCAAAAGAAATAGAACTATTCCGGTCCATTAACATCCCAATCAAAGCCTCAATCCCACAAGGAACCGTAATTGGCTGTCTTCTATTTCTTATATACATCAATGACCTTCCTAACCATATAAAAGAATCCTGCGTTTTGTTCGCGGATGACATATCAATAGTTGCCTCATGTGACTCCAATATTAACCTAAATAATAAATTAAACTCCATATTTAAAGAAATTATGAATTGGATGACGGAACATAATCTGGAAATAAATTTCAATAAAACCAAAATAATGACGTTCCACCCCCGCCAAAAAACACCGTTAGACATAAATTTTAGTTTCAATGACTCGAAACTGGAAGTCGTTAGCAGTTTCACATTATTAGGCTTAGACATAGACTCACACGTCGATTGGAAGTCACATATCCAAAGATTAAGAACAAAATTATCCAAATTTATATATGCATTCCGGGAAATTAAAAAAACTACAGACTTTAAAACTGCGCTGGTCATATATTACGCGTACGCCTATGCATGGCTCACATATGGGGTAATCTTATGGGGAAATAGTACTGACGCGCCCACATTATTTATAATGCAGAAAAAACTTGTAAGAATCCTTGTAAACATAGATGATACTGACAGTTGTAAGCCTCACTTTAGGGAACTGAAGATTTTGACTTTGCCTTGCCTTTATATACTTGAAATTTGTAAATTTGTGCGTAAATACCCCGAACCCTACACAAAAAGAGAAGACATACAGAATAGATTTACTTTGAGACACAAAAACAGACTAAACATTCCAACATCACGACTGAAAATGCATTCATCAAGTACATATGTAATGTCAATAAAAATATATAATAAGCTACCAGAACAAATTAAGAATATAAATAAATATAGTACCTTTAGTAATAAATTGAAGCTATTTCTATTAAATAAAAGCTACTATACTGTAAATGAATATATGAATGATAAATTGTGACTGCTATTGAAATTAAATATTTGATTCAAATTAATGACATTTTGCGAACATACATTAAAATAAACATTAGTATAATTATCTCTTAATTATAATTAATAAATGCAGAAGTGACCTCAATATTTAATATTTTATAATGATATAATTTGTTATTTAAGTATAAATTGTTACAATTAAAATGTTAAATGCTGTTGGTTAATTTTAAAGTTCTATTTGATTTTAATCTTACTTTAATTTCATTTATTTTTTAATTTGTATTTAGTTTTAATTCCTACAATAATTGTTGCTGTGCCCTTACAGGGTCCATAATTGTACCTTAGCTTTAAGCCTATTTTAAGACCTATAAAAACATTATGGTATGCAAATAAATGAATATGAATATGAATATGTTTTTTTACTGTCTGGAGGAAGGAGAAGGAAAATCTGAATTTTCCTTTTACTGTTTTACTTACTGTTTTACAAACAGTAAGAATAACCGGCCAGAAAACAGTAGCAGATGCACAGTAAAATCTACTGTCATAACTCAACTGTTTTTTTTCAGTTAATTTTACTTATTTGGACAATAGGCTCCATTTTTACTGACCAAAACGGTGAATATTACCGAAAAATCGGTTGGTATTACCGATTTTTTTTTTCAGTGTAAGATGTTTTTCGAGGCTCTTGGCTCTTATTATTATTATTTATTTCAATCAAGTTATTTCCCGTGACTATGTGCTATTTTAAGTTACAACTAGGATGTGTATGCCAAATTTCGTCAAAATCCGCACATACACATACATCGTGTGTTTCCATTTCGCACAGCCGTGATGGCCCATTCACAATATTATTAGGCTTAATTTAATGTATTACAAATATACTTTGGAAAGTGGAATAAGTGCAGATTGATTTTGTCAGTTCAAGTCTTAAATCTAGTACCTAATAGTTTACGTTTTCATCATCTGGTTAGCCTTTTCCCAACTACATATGATGCGGTTGGCTTCCAGTCTAACCACACCTGGGTATTATGTTTAGCATGGAGCGTCTGCATATCTGACCTCCACAACCCAGAAACTGGGTAACTCGATATCAGACAGATTTACTGACTTCTGATCGACTACCCATAACGACTATCAAAGATGTTCAAATGACAGCCGGGAGGACCAACGGCTTAACGTGCTTTCCGAGCAACGGGGTATCACACCTCCAACTTCCAACTCTGATCTACTACTGAGAAATTATTTACAGAAAGACTCAATAGCGGCCTTTACACGCTCGCTCTATCGCGCGTTCTTAAGAACGTACAGGATTACGCGCGAGAAAGCCTGCACGCTCAATCGCGCGCGATTACCTATGTCCGTCATCTTAATCACGCGCCAAAGAATTATAACGTAAAGGCAACGTAAACACGATTGCGCGCGGGACTGATGAGCGTGGCGCGTGGTCTTTCCCCTTCCCTTCCACATCCTTTATACGCGCACTCTTTCGCGCGTGATTGTTGTTTCACGCGCGATAGAGCGAGCGTGTAAAGGCCGCTATTAGCACTTTTTGCCCGACCCGGGAACCGAACCCGAGGCCTCGTGCTCAGTAGTCGCGCTTGCGACCACTCGACCTACGAGGCAGTCACATGGTAAATGTAATCAAATAGTTTATCTTCTACACCATGGCTTCCCAAACTTTTTTTAAACTTGACGCCCTCGGGAAGTTGCCATATTTTTGCGACGCCCTGCCCTTCGTGCCATACATTTACCTACTAGTTGTAGTTCTAGCTTAATAACAATTTGTCAGGAAAACTCCAAACAGTAGCAACATTTTTTATTAGGAAATTACGAGCAAAACTTAACAACAAAACTTTAAGATCGCCTCACGACGCCCCTGGGATAATAACGCGGAGCCCCAGGGCGTCGGACGTACAGTTTGGGAAGCCCTGTTCTACACAATATGTAACAAATTAAGCGCAATACCTCAGACACCCCAATTAGAATATTAAATTATAAGTCTAAAACAACATCCGTAACTAAATAAATTGAAACCAAACCTAGAATTTTTTTTATAAAATAGTTTTCCTTACTAAACGCAAAACCTATGTGCGTCATACAATATCCTTACGCAGACGTATACGCTCATGCAATGTTAGCGGCCCACGCGACACACATACAAATTTCTTGAATTTGGGTTTTTTTTTCTTTTTTTTCGTGGTAAAATCATCAGATGAGTCCTCCCACCCCGGGCAGGGCCGGAGGGACTGTCAGACTTGTACTGACTAAAATCCACGGTATTCCATCAATAGCCCTTTACGTATTATATATATTCGGGGTCACGGTAATGAGATAAGTCCCACGACCCCGGCAGGCTTCGGCCCTCTACAGGGGGGGCCTCGTCATCTTCTTCTTCTGACGCTCTTTGAGGCGCGCGTGGAACACAACGCGCCGTCGACCCGGTCATGGTCCATGGTCGGACAGCGAGTTGCCCTTTACTCGCTGTCCGCATGCCCGCGCCTACGGTGGCCGGAGATCGTCGGCCGACGTCCGACGCCGTGGGCGTCTACCACTGCGGCTGGGCTGGAGGGAGGACGCCATCCTCTCCCTCACGCGGCCCGTCTCCTCCTTCGGAAGCATGACTGCTTCGCAGAAGAAGGCAACCGCTTCCCACTCCGTCTCGCCCCGCAGCATGGCCTAGACCAATGCCGGGCGCGAGAGGTCTCCGCCTATTGCCGCCGTGAGGACACGTCGGTGCTCTGCCCAAGCGGGGCAGTCTTGCACCGTATGCTCTACTGTGTCCTCAGGGCGATCCTCGCAGTGGTGACACCCAGGCGTTTCTTCCTTCCTCATCAGACACAGGTACCTCCCGAAAGTTCCGTGTCCGGTGAGGACCTGCGTCATGCGGTAGATCAGGACGCCGTGACGCCGATCTAGCCACTCCTCAAAGAGGGGTCTTACCGTCGCAATTGCGGCGTGCCCGGGAATTTAGGGTTTGTATTAATTTTTTAAATTTAAATTTTAAATGACAGATTTTTCCATCAAAATTTAAACCTATTTTTTATGATGAAAATCGATTCAGAAGCCGATTTTGAACCAACTACTTTCAGGAATTGCGTTTATTTATTATACGTTGTATAAATAAAATCAATGTTTGTAGATTTGTCCTCTTTGCATCCTTAAACCAACGATCAGATTGTGATGAAAGTATGTCACGATATCTTTATGACCGACAATGTTACAGAACCGAAAAATACAGTGAAAAAACACTTAATTACTTTATACTTATTATTTTTATAGTATTATCATCATCGCATCTCATCATGCTTGTCGCCAAGAAATACTTTGAGAGTATTGATTGCAAAGTATTGTGTACCTACCAATAGCAATAAAATTGTTTTCGTCGTCAATTAATATTAAATTTGATGCAAGATAAGCGAAAGTAATTACTATGACAATAAGTTACGATCAAACTAAAAACCCACGAAGTGGTGGTAAAAAGAAACGTGAAATAAATAATGACAATAACATGAAAGGAAATATGTAAATAAATGAGAATGTAGCGTGTCAGTTAATTGTAATATAAAACTAGGTAAATTGGTAGCAACGTCACGTGAAAACAAACTTACATTATTACCAACATGTGCGTGTCACGCGAGTTATAATTTTATTTACGTAATACGATACCGCTGCCCGTGTTTCAAACCAACATGTTGACAGTTCATGTTAAAAATTATTTATTTAAACGTTAAAACATTATCGTTGTGGTTGATGTTAGCCTGTCAAAAACAAAGTGTTGTCTTGTCAGCGGTTAACCAACACGCAAAAAGCATTTTGGGCGAAAAGCTACGCAAAAATGAACGATTAATTTATTATTGTTTTTTTGGGTGAAAATTATCACATAACTCCTTTCGCTCTGGGTGGAGAGGAAAGTTCCAAGCGAAAGAAGTTATGTGATAATTCTGAATATACAACGTGTAACGGAAACCCCATATCTATCCAAAAGGACTGAAGACAACATCTGGTGTGGAGTCTCTATGCAAAGTTTCAGCTCAAAATAAGTGACTCACAGAATTGACCCCAAATTATTGGTTTCATATGTTTCTTGAATACAAGTAATAACAAACGTGTAATAACAAAACAGTACTATGAGGGTCATCACTTTCCACGTCACTTGCCAATAAAACGATAATTCTCTTCGTTCTTCTTAATTTGAAAAATTCGGTCTCTGGTATCAATGTATTGAAATTTCTAATATGCTCCATACATGTACACATAGGATTAGAAAACCCTTGCCATATCGTTTATTATTATCCAAAGAAGCCGTGCACTTGGTATGTATATACCCTTTAAATTACACGTTGTATATAGGTTTTAATTTGGTACGTATTGAGGTCCACTACCCCTTTCTTTTTCGGTAGGAAAATCCTACTATCGAATGACTCTTCCTGGTCTGGGTGGAGCAAAAGGGAGTGTCAGACGTTTGACAGTGCATTGACACATTTATATTATTCTATGCATCTTTTTACAAGGTTACTTTTAAATAATTTTACTTTTAATAATTAGTGTTCAATTAGACGTGGTTTGGGTCGGACTACTAGCATTTTCATTTCGTCTCAAAAGAATGCAAATGTCAAGGAGTGAACAACGGGATGTTGTTCACTCATTGACATTTGCATTCTTTTACACTGACATTTGACATCCATTTATGCTAGGGGTTGTCCTACAGGTTGTTTTATCTCGTTAGATCATAGTCGCAACCCAGACAGGCAAATAAGATTTTCCTTTTGTTCTAATAACGGTAGCGAATGTTTTTATGTGTGGATCGGAATTAATCTCATTTATATCTAGTCCTTGGAGACCTAAGATTATCCTGTCTAGCTAACTAATTACTTCGTGTAGGTTACCTTTATCTTAATTTGGGCTCAATATGTTACTCACATTACTTTTTCTAATAGATTTCTTTGTCTTAAACACATCTATTTACTCTTAAGCTTTTCTCCACTGTCTTTATTATTAATCTTTTATTTCTGAAATAAATCCATATCAAAGACTAAGCTCTAAATTCAATAAAAAAAACAATATTAAATCAAAGTAAAATGAAGTCACAGTGAATTACGTGTCGAAATAATAAGCCACCATCACCTGAATAAATGGTTTATCTATACACAGGTACATAATACATATAAAATTAACGTGTCTATCTATAGTACTAAAACACGAAAAAATTTTTCTAAATTCTTTGTCTATCAGTTTTTCTGTTTGTTCAGTCACTCCATGTAAAATACAGCTCCATTCGGGTAATCCGAATGCGTCTCCAATATTGTCCAGAAAGGACTAAGCAGATGATATTGATGTCTGTCTGTTCGTCTGGGCTAATCTTTAGAAAGGCTGAACCAATTATAGTGGACCTGATTTTAATGGAGGTTAAAGAGCAACATATCCCTACTTTCCAGTCACTTTTTTTTCTAAAATTCCCACGGTTTAGGGATTTATCAAGAAAAACCGCGAATGTGATATACAACGTGTAATGGAAACCCCATATCTATCCAAAAGGGCTGAAGACAACAGTTGGTATGGAGTCTCTATGCACAGTTTCAGCACAAAATAACTGACTCAAAGAATTGATACCAAATCATTGGTTTCATATATTTCTTGAATACCAATCATAACAAACGTGTCACAGCACTACGAGGGTCAATAACTTTCCACGTCACTTGCCAATAACACGATAATTCTTTTCGTTCTTCTTAATTTGAAAAATTCGGTCTCTGGTATCAGTGTATTGGAATTTGTAATAAGTTCTACACACGTAGACTTAGGATTACAAAACCCTTACCATATCGTTTGTTATCATCCTAAGAAGCCATGCACTTGGTATGTATAAACCCTTTAAATTACACGTTGTAGAATCCCACACAAATGACGTTGCGGACTTGTGGTAGTTAGAAATTTTAATGAAAGCTTTGAGTTTTTAGTTGTTAACGGTTGCTTATCATGTAACGCGTGTATCTATGACATAGCACCTATCTTATGATCCACCAACCGTTAACGATACAGAGTTCTGAAAAATGGTTACAAAGTGTAACACTTCATTTGAACCGAACCAAGTATTAAATTGTTGGAGCAATACTAACAGGCAACCCCGCTACCCAGCGAAGTAGGAAGATGTGAATTATTTATGCTCAGGTGAACAGTTGGCGAACGCGACATTTAGGAGGCCTACCGTTGGCATGGTAAAACCTCTAAAAGGGTAAAATTGAGTTTAGTAAGCAACGAAATTGGATTGCTTGGTAACAGTGTTTAAATATTCGATTAGAATTCCATTTTGTGCTCTAGCAACAACAAGTAACATTCTAATGTTACTTGAAAAGTCTACTAGATTCTTTACAAGTATTTATGACTGACATTGTATTGCTCGAAACATTACATAATTATATACATAGTTTTTGATTTACTACAGGAAATATTAACCCTTTATAAGGCCGAGGAAACTAAAGGCGATAAAAATGTTTGCCAAACAAAAAGTGAAAAGTAATACTACTATGATGAAAATAATGTTTTGTTTTTTTTTTGGAAATACAATTGGGAATTTGTAAAATGTGGTGGCAATACAGTTGCTTCAGCCCGTCAATAAAATACCATTTTCAATTATACTCTATTTTATTGATTAAATACATGGTGGCAACGTAGTTGCCACTACCTTAAAAAGGGAGACTTAAGAGCTCATGTGTATGAAAAATTATACCCCTTGGCAAGACTTGTGATGCAGTGACAGATTTTTTGCCATCATCATACCGTAACGACTGTCAAAGATGACGACTACCGGGAACCAATGGGGCTTAATGTGCTTTGCGAGCCATGGATAAATTTCGATATGTTATGCCCCTGCGCCGACCTCAGCATTTATTTATTTAATTCATTAAATAGAACAGCTGAAACCAATTACACTATTTATTTAGCACATTCATACATTCTTCTCACAAAAATTCAAACATTCTGACAATATTATCTTCCATTCATCCACAAACATATCTAAATCTGTGTTTGAGTCCAAGAGAGCGTTAATAGCGGCTAGAGTTCGAGGAATAGGCGACTTGGAGTGTGCAACTGTGCGGCGAGTGGGAACAGCCAGTAGGCGGTGTTTTCTATGAGCACAGTAGTTTTCCGAGACAAACAGATTGCAGACCTCATTATGCAGGTCAGTGCATCAATCATTCCCCTGATAATCTTAAATATCACAGTCATCTGATCACGCGACCGTCTCACTTCCAACGAATTGAAAGACAAGCAACCCAACAGAAATTTAGTGGGATACAGGAATGGATAATACCCATACAAGTGTTTGTAAAGGTATCTTAGGAATGCTTTTTGTACTTTTTCTAGAACTAGCGCATACTGCTTTTCAAAAGGATTCCATACGCACGCACTAGACTCAAGTTTGCTGCGGACTAATGCCCCAAAAACAAGCTTGATTATGTGAGGGTTTTGGAAATCATAACAGTTTCTTAAAAAAAAGCTAAGGCGCCTGAAGCATGCCTTAATTAACCTTAAATATCGAGCCGTGTGTATATTATTATTTAGCCATGAGCATGTGTAGTCAGAATATTGAATCGAGAGCACCCAGTATTGACGAACTTAAATCGACTCGTACTGCAAGGCCATCAAATGACCTAGAACGTTTAAAGCGCTACCTATACCTATATAAACTACAATGAATGAATCGCGTGTTAACAATCAAAAATATCAATAATGGCCTGTAATGAACTTATCAAAGTTTTACTTTTTATTAGTAAAAACCATTTAAATTTAGTAAATTACGGTGATTTAACTTCCGTAAAAGTTTTGATTTACTTTCATGATATACATAAATAAAATAAATACCATTAGAAATTATCATTTTCATCAGGCTTCTTCATTACAATGGCGATATCTATGAAACACTAATGTTGTATACATTGGTGTTTTAACTAAGAATAGGATCGAAATAACGCTATATTGTGACGTCATAGCTTTCAAATCGAACCGGTGGGTAGAGTGACCAAAACGAGAATTTATTAAAATATTTATTTATGAATAATTGTACGAAAAAAATAGTTATGTTCCTTTAATTTGATGGTCAAACGCAATCCTATGATGAATGAAATAAAAAAAAATCTTTAATTATTTTGCCATGGCTTCTGGGGCCTTAGCGCCATGCGCCCTCTTTACTTTCAGGAGAATTGGTGCCAACATTGAAAATAAGAGAGAGATAAGTATGCGTTAAAATACTACTTATATTACTTTAAATACTTATTATATTTTAATTTGGTGTGAGACTTGTTTAAACAAAGTAACATAAACCATTATTGATTCGATTTTTTTTTTGTTAATTTTCCTTCGCTGTCGGCAACAGGCTTGCACTGATGGGACGGGTCTATTCAAATCTGTGTGGTTCTTTCCTCAAAAGGCCATTTTCAGACTAATCTACATAATCCTCATAAACGATTGTGAATATGTGAACTATGTAGGTTATTTTATTCGAGTTAAACATGATTGTCTGGCAGTTCTAAGTTGAGCTATACGTCTTTTGACAAATGCTTGCACTGTATGGACAGGCCCACTCAAATCTGTGAGCATCTTTCTTCAAAAGATCGCCTCAGACTAAAACCTACAAGGCTCGCATATACCTAATTAAACCAGTATAGATTGTATGAACTTTAAAAGAGACGCGGACCCCTGCTCATCTAGTTAATATTCACGAAAAAAATGACGTGTAGTGTAGTGAAGTGTTATTTAATAATCAATTTGCAAAATAAAGATCGTTTATCATTTCCAAACTGTACTTTTCAAGTGACATTTGACAGATAGAGATCACTGACGTTCCTATTCTTATTTGAATCGTATTGTACCAGCGGATGTATTTTGGATGAAAGGAAATTGTCCCTCTGTAGATCTCTTCGCTGGAAAGATGCTGGTGGTAGTTTTATTGTCTTACCTGAGCATGTTGTATTGCGCCAGCGCACTTAGCGTGTGATGAGGCGAGGGGGGTGGCAACACGGGCGCTGGCACACACTTGCCCGGACCTTGTAGCACTCGTATGCCCATGCGCACAGTGCTGCGCCGAGACACCTTCTCATCTGGACGCTCCGCTGTTGACAATATGGCAAAATATTGAGCTTAGAATTTTAAGCAAACAATGGCGGTTCGTACACAGTCAATCTCGATCGCGATCCGCGATCAAAATCAATGATCGCGATCCAAATTGACTGTGTACGAGCCGTCTTACATTGGCGGCCCGTACACAGTCAATTTCGATCGTGATCCGCGATCCAGTTTGGATTTCAAAAAGTCTAGTTATTTTGAGATCAGATGCATCAATCCGTCAATCTAATTCGTACATTATCAATCTGGATCGCGATCATTGATTTTGATCACGGATCACAATCGAGATTGACTGTGTACGGGCCGGGGTTATCTTATCCACCGAAGGCGCGGGCCTGCGGATGGCGAGCAGGGGTAGCTTACCGCCCGGTAAGAACCAGGCCCGAGACAATCACCTTTCACCTTTCATCTTATACTCGTAGAGCAATCCACCATCGAGTCACGTCAATGGTGCTGCCATTGACGGGACTCGATGGTGTCATTGCTTGCTAGGGTTACGGCAATGTTCTAACGAGATACCGTGGCTCCAGACTGCAAAGGCAACTGATGAACAGGCTGAGTTTTTAGTCAGTAGAAGTCTGAAACTCCCTTTTAGTTCACCCAGAGAGGTAGGAGTTATTTGATGACTGAAATCGGTTCACACCGCAATTGAAGTGATTTTATTAAAAATAAAAGCAGTCGTGCAGGTCTTCGCTCCCGTGGACTTAAGCAGGACAAAAACGTAACCCTCTTATTTTTCAGTCAGGTAAAAAGTAGCTTATAACCTTCTCCAAGTTTCAAGCTACTTCCAGTACATTTGTAATAAAACTTTTACTTTAAATATATTATCTACTTAGTTTAATTTTTTATGCACCTGCCATGTTATCTCTTCTCCACCCATGGTTGACTGGTAGAGAATGCCTATGGCATTAAGTCCGCCTTTGTACATTTTGTGTTACATAAAGTTTTAATAAATATATAAATTGTAACAAAAAACAATTTAACGAATTAAGTTTTTAAACAGAACCAGTCAAATTCCAATTAGCCTTAAACGCGATAGCCGGGCGGGTTTTGTTAAAACTGAAGCGGATTTTCCACCACTATCTGGCAAAGTTAATCCTTTCATCGCCCCATAAATCATTGCGGGATCAATAGAACTTCATATAATAGACACAGATATATAAACAGACACACTAAAAATAAGTAAAAGTTGATTGTGTTTTAATCTTGTGTTAATTATAAACACTTAAGAAATACATTTATTTTGAAGTAACACATTACAGACTATATTTCAATTTTGTTGATATGAATAGAAAATAAATTTTGTTTTGGTGGATATATATTTATGTTGATATGTAAATCAATAAATCGATGGGTCCTATGTATATGGGCCAAACTAACAATTTGGCCATTTTGACTTTTTTATGGTAAACGCATCTTATCGATATAAAGAATTATGTGAGCTATTAAAAAAAAAAGATTTCTGCATAGAAACACGATTTTTTATTACAGTATAACGGCGTATGTGACATGAATTTAAACGTACAAGGTCCTAATAGTAGTTAGAGACTTATACGCGGGGAGTTGCCGCGCGTTTATTTATTGTTTGGACCAATCAGCTGATTTGACAATACATTGAACGGAGCAACGGCCGCACTGTGATGAATACAAATTGTAATTGTTGTGTTTTTGGGTTACAATTTAGTTTAATAAGTAAAAGATGACATCCAATTATCGCGCTAAGTTGTCTAGAATTCGGAATTTAGTGAAAGAAAAAATATTATCCCACCTGCATATCCCAGTTATTATGAAAATTTAGTAGCATCTAATGACATTGCGTCAATTAATGAAAGCGATAATGAAGAAAATTAATGAAGACTTTTTAAGAATTAGCACGGGGAAGCACTTGCTGTTTCCCTTGACATCTCCAAGGCTTTTGACAGGGTCTGGCACGATAGCCTTATTGCTAAGCTTCCTTCTTTCGGTTTACCCACTCAACTTTGCGTTTTGATTGAAGACTTCCCGAGAGATCGGTCCATTCGAGTGGTCATTGATGACTGCTAAATTGCCAATGGCCAATTGGCTATTAATGTCGGGGTCCCTCAGGGGTCGGTTCTCTCAGCACAGTTGCTGAGAGATATGTGTCCAGCGTGCGTGCTGGTGGGTCAGATCCAGTCTCTCCATGAGGACATGGTTAGGCGCTTGAACTTGTCCTTGAAGGCTGTCTCCGAATGGGGTGATGCCAACTTTGTCCAGTTTAATACAGCTAATACCCAGGCTTGTCTCTTCTCCTCAAAAAGGAGCCAATTCGAACCGGCTCCCACTTTCTGTGATGTAATCATGCCGATAACCGATCATATTGAGCTTCTTGGGGTTACACTAACTTCCACCCTCAATTTTGGTCCATTTATCGAGGCTAAGGCTCAACTAGCATAAAAAAAGTTGAGAATCTTAGCAAAGGTGAGACGGTACTTTACACCGGAATAGTTGCTCAATCTGTATCAAGCCCAGGTTCAGTCGTGTATGGAGTACTGCTCTCATATTAGGGATAGATCTGCCAAATATAATTTGGACGCGCTTGAGTCTATTGAGAAACGGGCCAAGAGACTCATTGGCAACGATGCACTGGTCAAGTCAAAGCTCCAGAGCCTTGAACATCGACGACGAGTTGCAAGTCTATCGGTTTTCTATCGGTTATATTTCGGGGAGGGTGTGATGGAATTACACAATCGAATTCCGCCAAGCCCGTTCCATCATCGAACTATAAGACAAACGGTGATGCGCCATCGTTACATGGTCGACATTCCACCCATACGCACTAAACGTTTTGGTAATGCCTTCGTTGTGCGTACAGTTCCCTGCCGGAGTCTGTTTCCCGATAGCTATAACTTAGGGATATTTAAGTCAAGAGTGAATAGGTTACTTTTAGGTAAGCGTGCTCTATCTTCGACCACATCATCACTTACCATCAGGTGAGATGGTGGTCAAACGCGAACCAATTAACAAAAAAAAAAAAAATACTAATGTTGATTTTGTTAATTTTATTACTTAATTATACTACAGAGATTTTTTTTAGTTTATTTACACAAGATAGGTTTCTAATTTTGTTATTTTTTTTGTAATTTTATTGAGAAAATAATAATGTGAAGTAGGTACATTATTTTGTTAATCAAACTAAGATCTTCATTAAAAGTTTCGTTCGTACTTATTATATTTTTGTTTTTTTTTTTTCAAAAGTGTAGTTTTAAGGTTACTTTAATTTTTATTTCAATAAATGAATAAAACTATTGCGTGTTTTTTAATTATTGAAATGATCTAACTGAAAACTGAGTGAGTAGGTAAGCCGATTGTAAAACGTATAAGTGTCAATGTGACATAAATGACTAAATATCTAAATAGCTTATATTCTAATTAATGAATTATCAACTACTTCAATTGTTACTTGATTTTATAAGTAAAAAATATATAACGTATGCTAATTAACGTAATACGCGTATAATGGCCAATATGACACATTGGCCCTTTTAAAGTGTTTTTAGAGAAAAATAATTTTAACAAAAACTAACGTAGAAGGGCCAATGTGACGTAAAAAAAAAAACCGATATATGTATATATAAAATACTATAGTACAAATGAGGAGGATAGTTGTCTTAGCAAACAAGCAAAGATTCGTAAACTTCGGTTTTATTAATCTGAAGTTAAAGTAAATAGAAACTTTGGAAGCCTCTCCTGTAAAGTTGTAATTTTGCACTTTGGCCCATATACATAGGACCCATCGAAATCGGCAATATAATATATGGAAACGTGTCAAATCAAAAGTGTTTGCGTCTGGTGGCAGATATATCTTTATTATTGTCCTTGATTCATAACAAATTGTAGCAGTAGCAGTTGGAAGCAGGTGTTTACGCGGAGATGGCCTGAAGGTGACGAAATAAAAGCCGATCAATCAATCTACTGAACCTTTTTTCAGATGTTAGGGTCGGCTTCTAATCTAATCAGGTGCAAATGGGTATAATAATATTGGGTATAATAATGGGTATACTTTATTTCCGATTTATCGCTAGTAATAGTTCATCCAGAGATTGTCTGGGAGATATCGCTATCAGAGATAACAAGACCGCCGATGTTACCTTAGGTTAAGCAATATTTTAAAGCAGTTGTGTTAAAATTATGGTTTAAAAAAAAACTTTTAGCAAAAAATAAAACCGACTTCCATAATATCGAAGTCAGTTTTATTTTTTAGGTAGAAGGTAGAAATGCCCAAAACGTTATAGGTGTGCCTATAATATTTGAAGAGTTCCCTCGATTTCTCCATGATTCCATTATCAGATCCTCATTTCGTAACAATGCAACCAACTAGAAAGTATACCCTTTCAAACGCAAAAAGAATTTTTCAAATTGGTCCAGCCATCTTCGAGTTATGAGGTAACATAGACATAAAAAAAAGTTCAAGACGAATTGAGAACCTCCTCCTTTTTTTGAAGTCGGTTAATAAAGTATTTATTATTCTATCTTTATATTTTTCACTTCAGTAGCTCAAACATGTAGGTTTTGCTGCCTGCAATCAGTGAGCAAAATGCGATTTTGCCCACTGAGTGAGACAATGTAATTTTTAATTTTTGTTTTCAGAAAGCCACGAATATCTTATTCAGCCTTGGGTTAATCATACAATTCGAAACATTCACACTCTATCTCTTTCCCGCCGTTAGAAAGAGAGAAAGACAAAGACTAGCCCTTTCGAAGTTCCGATTTTGAATTCGACCTCAAAGACAAACACGTTCGGAATTTCGTACTAACTAAAGAAATTATGCAAAAAGATAATTATGTCATTTAGTGTAATTTATTGAATTTTTAACTTATTGTTGTATTTAAACGAAAATAAGTATTTACGGCAAATAAAACTGATATTTAACCTGAATATATTTATTTCTAGTTTCAATAATATTACGTAATATACTTAATTTAAATAAAACACGCCTTAATATGAATAAAAGAGCTGGAATAAAATTTAGTGGCTGGCGTAAAGAGTTGAATAAGTTAAAAAATATTAAAATAATCTTAAAAAATGAGTGAAACTAGCAACGAGAACAGTATTTTAACATCGGAAGAGTTAAAACAACAAGTTATTAATGCAGAATTATGTTTTCTACCTAAGAAGTCTCGCGAGAAATATCTGAAAGCATACTATGTCTTCAATGAATGGAGACTTAAAAAGGGCGCTAGCAGTTTTTCAGAGACGGTGTGGCTATCTTATTTTTTAGATTTATCACAGGCGAGGCGATCATCTACAATGTGGAGTATTTACTCAATGTTGAAAGCTACTTTAAAAATAAAACATAACGTGCATATTGAAACATAAGCAAAGCTCATAATTATGTGTAGCGATACAGACGCGATACAAACGCGCTGGCATTTTGCGTTTTTAAGCAGAACCTCGTCAACAGTAGCAAGATGGCGTCGATCGAGACAGCATTGATTGCATGCGCTTTTTTATATTTAGAAAAAGGAAAAAGAAAAATTACAGACGTTTTTAGGTACACCCATTTAGAAGCGAGAGAAAATTGTGTGATTATACATAGACAGAACGCGCGTGTGTATCGATACAGATGCGCCGGTGCCGCGTGTTTGTATCGATACAAACGCGATGCTAATGCGCGTTTGTATCGATACACATGCGCGTTACCATCGCGTTTGTATCAACAACAAACTGCTCCGTAGGATAAAAGAGCGCCGTCGACGCGCGTTTCTAAAACGCCCGTCGACGGCGCGTTTAAAAACGTGGTGTGCACAGGCCCATAGGAGAAAAATCCGAAGACATAATATGACATGCACAATAACACACAGGGACCGCGTGAATTATGGCCTATTCCCTCTCATAGAGTGGAGACCTGTGTCCCTGCTGTGGGAGCATTATAGGCAACTTTTTTGGTTGGCATAATCGCCACCCTGTATAAACAACAAAAAAATTAATGTGATACAATTTAGTGATACAAATACAAGTTGTTAACTGTCCCTTTAAAATAATAACATAAATAATTTTACAAAATTGAGAAAATGCATTTTTCAAATGAAATAAAAGGCGTTACTTATTGGTAAAAAAATAAAGAATCCCTTATAATGTTAGTTTACTGACATGTAAAAGCGGCAACGCTGTGGCGCCGGCGCCGGCGGAGCACACGCCGAGTGATTGGTCAGCTGATTATGTTTGTGCAATACATGATGTTGTGAAATATTAAAACGGAAAAAAGGTCCCACGGCTATAATATTGTTTATTATTAAATTATTTTAATTGTATATTATAAAATACCTAATATAAAGTACGTGGTTTCAATTAATGTGATAACCTAATAGTAATGTACTTATACTATCGTACTTACTTTCATTTTTTACTAAAACCTTTTATAACGATAATTAAAACAGATTGTCAGTAATCCTATGTACAAGATTGCCTCAGGGTTCGACTAAACCTTATCAAACGCTTTCTTAGAATCTACAAAGTAATTGTGTTAATTAAGTACGAAACAGTAAGAGAATTAATTGTTCAAGATTTGCTTTAGTTGTTGTTGGCTCCAAATGTCTGCGTTTGGCAGAGAACAATATTGAGTTTGTAATATTGTGGATACGATTACATCAGTAGGTACGTGTTTGGGTTTTATGGTTGAAATTGGTTCGGTAAATGGCGTTGTTTTAATAGGGAACTCAATTTAAAACTTTCAGTGTGGAACAGAGATTTAGGCGATATTCCAGAGTTTTAGGATCTGGATTACCAAGATTTGTTAAATGTTAAAGGTTTTCTAAGTATTTTTACTAGTATGTTATTATGAAACTGGTAAGTACTTACGCAGCGGTCAGTGGTCGGTGCAAATAAAAATGGTTTGGTTAAGGGTGTGGGAATTTGCGAGACGCACAGTTGCGGTCGAACTAGTATTATTATTTTAGAAAGATTGTCTTTGAACTCGACTCGAGGTAGCAAATTTGAAGTAAGTACAAGTCTAAGCTAAGTAGATAGATAGATAGATATAATATACTTTATTGTACACCAAAATTTAACACACATATTTAACAATATTGCTTATTCTATGACTACAATGGCGGTCTTATCGCTGAAAGCGATATCTTCCAGACAACCTTTGGAAGGACTTTAGAAAACTTTAATTAAAGTGGGGAGGGCTAAATTAGTGTACTTACTAAATTACTCATAAAAACAGAAAAATAAAATTATTAAAATATATATGCAGATATATATATATATAAATACAATACAATATGTAGGTAATTAAATAATACAATACATATACATAATGTGTTTCTTGACATCATGTGGAGAGAAAACAAAAGAATAATCATAAATTAGATAGAAATTAATTAGCAACCGAGCTTGTAAAAGTAGCGAGAGACTTTTTTTTATTACAAATGAGCCCGCTCTTGACCTCGATCACACCTGATGGTAAGTGTAAGATGAGGTCTACGATCGAACGAGCGAGCCCAGAAAATGCCTGTTTTCTGGGCTCGCTCGCGCTATTCTACTCTTGCTTTAAAGGCTAACGGGTCATATGTGGCAGAGAACACAGAAGCCGGCAGAGAGTTCCACACCTTCGCTGTGCGCACAATGAATGTTGAAGATCAGCGCTTAGTACGATAAGACGGTATATCGACCAAGTGTGGATGGTATCCTCCGGTACGTCTGGTAGACCGGTAGTAAAAGGGGGATGAAGGGATTAGGTCGTGGAGCTCCTGCACACACTCTCCGAAGTATAATCTGTAGAAGATAGACAGGCAAGCAACGTTTCACTGGTTAGCCAGACTGTGAAGCTTGCCTGCCAGAACCTCGTCACCTATGAGCCTTTTAGTTCTGCGTTCGAGACTGAGCTTGTCTTACCGCCACCGGCAATGCATTCCACAAACGAATAGTGAACCGTGAACTTGTTCAACAATATTATATTTGATGCAGTGGTTTTTTTGATACAGGGAAATGCTAAAGAGGCTTCAAGTAGCCACTTACAGAGCGTGAGATCTTATTCATTGTTTTAGTCCCCGAAAAAAGGAGGTATAATTCTGGTAATTCACCTCATATACACATATAAAATCCATCAACCAGCTTCAAAGAATAAAATAAACATAGAAAATGCCAACATAAACTCGTTCTTACCGATATAAGCTCTGACATCGTACGAAGTTCCTATAGGTGCCCCGTGGTACTGCTTGGCTGGTACCAGTTGGACACTAGGGGGCGCCAATGGTGTCAGCTCCAGATGAAATGGGTAGGCGTTGGCACCCAAGCGTTTTATTAAGGCATCCTGTGAACAGAGAACAAGCGTCAAAATGATTAAAAACTTGATAAATTAAGACCAGGCACTCTAAAATAATTTTCACGCAAGCTCCGCCCCCATGCACTCCCGGTTAGGCCGTTGTGTGCTAAACGCTAACGCAGCAGTAATAAAGTGTAATATCGCGTGCGCTCTTTCACCATGTTTGGGTTCGAAAGTAAATGTCGTAAGTCTCAATTCTTATTTCGATTAATTTAGTCAACACTAATTTTAGACATGAAAGCCGAGTAATCTTGATTAAATTTTGAACATTTAAAAAAAAAAGACATGATTTTCGATTAAAAAATGAATCGAGCGAAAATGTTCCAATTACGTAACTGGTCTTAGACATGTAAAGAAAAAGATCCAATGAATCATATACTAAAGTTCCATTTTGATTGCATGCGTGATTGTTTCAGAATATTAATGCAAAGTTACATACAATTTAGGGAGCCTTCTCTTAAGTTACTTATATTAAATTATCACTAGATTCTGCCTGTAATTTGTCCGTGTATCCGAGATAAAAGTAACTTATCCTACTAGCAGTTGCGTGCTCCCGTGGAATTTATCACGATAAAATCATAACTCTCCTATTTTCAGTCGGATAAAAAGTAACCTTCCTAAGGCTACTTTCATACCAAATTTCATTCAAATCCACCCAGTATTTTCGAATATTAGTGCGTTCAAACAAACAAACAAACTTTTTCGCTTTGTAGTATTAGTATAAATGTGCCTCAAGTAGCCTGAAATGGCATAAACTTGAAGTGCCGACCATTTTGACGAATACCTAATATTCTGAGTATTAAAGTGTTTCCTCAGCCCCCGGCGCAAGTGTACGATGGAACTCGAAGTGGGTTTGGCAATTAGAGTATTAAAGACTCCTTCGCCCGCCCTAGGGTGGAGGATAAGACACAAAATATGTTTGCTAAGTTTCGGCCAAATCCATTTTTGCGTTGTCGAAACACAAAATACGAATTATCTACATTTATAATATCAGTAGGATTCGATTGTTTAATTCAATAATCGCGTTCGTCAAAGTAATTTCCAAGTTTCAAGGGCTCTCAGTTTGATGAATCTAACTCCAGTGATTGAAAAGGTTCGGCTTAATAATTATACCTAATTGAGTTTGAAAAGGGCAATGATGAACTTGTCACTTTCAAAAGCTTACTCTTAGATAGATTGCCTATTTTTGTTGCTGGGACACTGGCCTCCGCTCTGAAAGGGAGTGACTTAAAGAACAGGGTGGGTTTTTGTTAGAAGTCTGACACTCCCTTCCGCTCCATCGAAAATGGGAGTAGACATTTGATGATTTTCCCACCGCAAAAAAGGACGGATTGATTAGCACAAAACATTTAAATCCACGCTAACAGTTTTTTTAACTGTCAAGTAAAGTAACCGACAATTACTTGGTTTGAATCAAAAGTTTGAACGTTGTTAATCAAAATATATTACAGTCAGTATCATAAACTTTAATTGTGCCAAATTTGAATACTCCTTCAACTGCTTAATTTTCATAAGAAGGGTAAAAAGTTTTTGCTTCAAGTAGATAATATATAATTTATTGCCAGCATCTACTGGAAATTGGCTTCCCCACGAGTCGAGATCGACATTTCCTGTGCATCTTGCACTCAGCGAAATCCCATGACCTTAATTAAACCAGACCAGATCATCATTTACTAAATTATATATTAAAGCCAACATATCAACTCGAAAAGGGATAGTCACCACATCAACTCGAGCCATTCAGAATTCTTTGGATCAAACTATTTTCTGCAACGCACACGGAATTGTATTGTAATTGACTCGCTTCGGGACAAGCTCTGAATCGCAGCACAATGCGTGGTACTTGCAGTTAACGCTAGTCTTGTGCCTGCTCGGTCATTTTTGAGATTGCTCCGTACTAGTTCATTTTGGACAGTGAACTAGTTAATTCTATTAGTTCTAATAGCTCTATTTGGTCTTCGCTCTTAGCCAAATTAGACATTATGCCATTAAAATAACACGCATCTTATCTCATTCTTGCGAATTCAGTCGGTCGGGTTCGGGTAGCATCGTCATTCGTCGGTTATTCTCTCCCGTTCTCATTCATTCACAGACATCGAATGAATTCATATAACGTTTTTGTCAAACAGACTGTATTTCATTTTTCGTTTGCACATTACGATCGCGCGGTTTAGAATGTACGAGTTCGAAAAGAGTTATTTGACCTATTAGACCGATTACAAGTCAGCGTTCGGAAACGGTTCTTCTAGTACAGTACGAAGATACGGTTCCTATTCGTTCATCGTTCACAAACTACCCAAGACTACTTCACGCCGCACGGTGGGCTGAAAAACGGCTTTCATAGACTTAGGCATTTTATTTTGCAAGTGCCAGTTTTTGTGCCGGATATCACTTCTATTTGTTATAACAATATACAAAAATGACACCAGAATTGATTCTGCACAAAAACGAAGGAATTATAATTTTTTTACGAAAATTTTGTATGGAGCTAGTATGAAAAATCGAAATATCTCTGAAACGGCAGCGATAACCGTAATATCCTTATAGGAGGTTTTAGTACTAATTATTTATGATTTTTTGACATACGTTACATAATGGTTGTAGATGCCTTTTTTTTTTTAAATCGTCAAAATATTTTTATTTATTTTTACATATTAAACGTTCCTTTTAGTGTTTAAGTTGAAGAATTCAGAGCTTTAACAACTCTTAACATAAAATAGCATCACCCCTATAGACCTGAAGGACTAGACAGAGGTGTGTAGTATCTTGTTGATCTTGTAAGATTTCCAACAATACCAAATAGTTGAATATCAGTGTCAAAGTGCCCATGCTGTCGCTTCTTTTAGAAAGATAGGGGAATGAAATTGTTAATTGATCATACCCTAAAAGTATGATTACAACATAACCGGACACATAATAATATCGACACAAAAGGAATTTTAAAACCTTGCATACGTTCAAAATACAAAATAACATATTGTGTAGTCATCTAATGAGTCTGATGACAAGTAATTAAGTAATTAGAATGATGGTTGTAGTCTTCTGATTCTAATGAGCCTATTAAGTGATTAAATGATTTGAAATATCTCGCAACAATACCAACTAAGAACTGCATTCACCTTTTTATAATTAGTGAGCTAATGTGATTTGCTAATGTTGATTAGTTCTACTATGAGTTCTACGAAATGTTTTTGACGATTATAAATTTTTATTATCATATCTTTTATAACTTTAATGAGGGTAGTTAACTAATTATTGACTTTATACAATAAAAGGGCTATAATTTTGTTCCATAATTTAGATTGTTCACAACCGTGTAACTGCTAACACTAAAACTATTTGCTTTGCGACTACAAAATCTTAGAATGGAAAGTTTAATCACCAACTTAGATTTGTTTGTTCTTCTAAAAAGTGAGTGTCCTTCATTTAATCATGAAGTATTGTTTAGTGCAATTGTGTCCCGCATAGGCGATTGCCTTTCTGCCGAAGATCAAGTAACTCTCAAAGAATTTTGCCGGAGATTCACGCGAGCTGCTTTAAACAGGTGGCAGAAATCTAAACGATTCTTTGATAAGTTTAGAAATACGTACGGAGAGTGGTTGCAAGCAAATATTGATTGGCCGAGTTGCGTGCAAACTTTAATAAATCAAGAACCAACTGTTGATGAGATACCAAGAGCACGCTCAGTCTCTCCAGAACCTTCGACATCATCGACTGTTGGAACAATGCAAAAAGGTCCCGAAAACCATTCAAAGATCTGGGAAGCAAACAGAAAAAGAGAAGATCTAGTGAGCACATAGGCGAGGATTCCTGTGAATTGGCATATGCAGCTGCAGCACGTTTAAAAGAAGAAGGTTATGAAGATATCGCATCTGTAATCAATTATATGATCAAAAATCCAGAAGCTGCCGTTAAAATCAAGGAAAGCATTAAGAAAACAGTAATATTTACACCAGAGAAAGCACTTGGATTGCTTCTTTCACTTAAGCTTTCAAAGTGGCAATATATTATGTTGCGAGAGACTGCCATTCGGGAAGGTGCTAAGGATATTTACCCATCCTACTATAAACAGCAACAAACTAAGCTTGCATGCTACCCTCCTAATCAATCAGTATCAGTTACGGATTCATCAGCTAGAATTACACTTCAAGCTTTACTTGACATCACGGTGAAGCGGATTCTTCAAAGTCTTTCTGATAATGTGGAAAATAAGCAGTTAAAGCTGATATCGAAGTGGGGATTTGATGGTGCTTCCAATCAAAGCCGATACAAGCAGAAAATGGACGGCGAGCATGATGATTCAAGCATTTTCATGACCTCCTTGGTGCCACTGAAACTGACAGATGGAGATAATACTATATGGACAAACCCGAAACCATGCTCAACTTTTTATTGTCGTCCGGTTCAGTTCACTTTTGTAAAAGAAAGCCATGCAGTTGTCATTGATAACAAAAGAAAAATGGATGAGGAAATTGAGGCCCTTAACCCCACAGAGTGCATTAATAGTAACAGGGTGACTCATAAACTAATGATGACAATGATCGACGCAAAAGTCTGCACGTACCTTTCTGAAGCTAGATCAAATGCATCATGCTACCTGTGCTTAGCAAAACCAACAGAAATGAACCACTTAGATGCTGTAACATCAAAAACTGTGTGTTCTGACATATATGAATTTGGCCTATCATCCCTACATGCCCGTATAAATTGCATGGAATGTCTGTTACACATTGCGTACAGACTTGACTTCAAACAGTGGGCAGCAAGAAGTAATGAGCATAAAGATATGTTACAAAACAGAAAAAAAAACATTCAAAATAAATTTAAAGAGGAGCTCAATCTGTTAATTGATATAGTAAAACAAGGCTCGGGAACTACCAATGACGGGAATACCGCAAGGAAGTTTTTCGAGTTTCCCAATAAAACTGCAGCTATTACTGGGTTGGATCAAAACCTGATAAAAAGATTTGCTGTTATTTTGCAAGCAATAACATCTGGTGAGAAGATCGATGTCATCAAATTTAAAGATTTTGCTCGCAAAACAGCAGAAAAGTACGTGGAATTATACGACTGGTACTACATGTCATCAACCGTACATAAACTATTAATACACGGAGCTGACATAATCGAAAAAAATGATATTGTCCCGATTGGGACTCTCTCGGAAGAAGCCTCAGAGTCCCGAAACAAAGATTTTAGGAGGTTCCGGGAACATCATTCGCGGAAAAGAAGCAGGCAAGATTCTAATCAAGATATCCTAAATATGCTTGTTGTTTCTTCGGATCCTTTTCTAAGTGCACAAAGGCCGAAGTTAGATGCCAAAAGGAAGACAACCTTTTTTGCTGAAACTCTCAACCTAATACAGTTTCCGGAAACTGAGTTCGAGTTTGTAGGTATATCCGATCTGGATTCTGACTCGGAATTGGAGTCCGACAACGAAAGTTGTAAAGAAAATTTGTAAAATTTAATTATTTTTCTTTATGTTCTTTTGTTATTTATGTTAGTTTATTGTACCAATATGTTTAGTTAATAATTTCATAAATTATAGTTTCAAATATGTATTTTGTATAATTGAATTTATTAGATATTATTTTTGTTACTTCTGTTTTATTTAAATTACCTATCAATAAAAAGTTTATATACAGTCTTTTTTTTTCACATATTCTTAATATTTGGGGAAAAAGCATGCTTCCTAACGATGTTCTTAACTTTGACACAGTTCATGGATCGTTTTGAACAGTTTCATATGTTAAAATAAATAATGTTAGTACTATAATCCCCTATAAGGATATTATTATTATTATGTGTCCGGTTATGTTGTAATCATACTTTTAGGGTATGATCAATTAACAATTTTATTCCCCTATCTTTCAAAAAGAAGCGACAGCATGGGCACTTTGACACTGATATTCAACTATTTGGTATTGTTGGAAATCTTACAAGATCAACAAGACACTACACACCTCTGTCTAGTCCTTCAGGTCTATAGGGGTGATGCTATTTTATGATAAGAGTTGTTAAAGCTCTGAATTCTTCAACTTAAACACTAAAAGGAACGTTTAAATATGTAAAAATAAATAAAAATATTTTGACGATTTTTTTTTTAAAAAAGGCATCTACAACCATTATGTAACGTATGTCAAAAAATCATAAATAATTAGTACTATAACCCCCTATAAGGATATTACGGTTATCGCTGCCGTTTTAGAGATATTTCGATTTTTCATACTAGCTCCATACAAAATTTTCGTAAAAAAATTATAATTCCTTCGTTTCTGTGCAGAATCAATTCTGGTGTCATTTTTGTATATTGTTATAACTAATAGAAGTGATATCCGGCAAAAAAACTCGCACTTGCAAAATAAAATGCCTAAGTCTATGAAAGCCGATTTTCAGCCCACCGTGCGCCGCGCCGTTCCCGAGCTTACGTCTCTTCGTCCACCCTCACCCCTCTCACCCATCCCACGGCCTGTCTGCAGCACACTATTATTGACATAGGTAATGTTCTGTGAGCTACAAGCGTGGGGTCAATATTCAGGTAGCGCACTATACCGTGTTTCGAGAGTTTGTACCGAACCGAGACGATTATATTCCGACTCCGATTAATGGATTGCAATTGGCAGTTTCATAAAAAGAATACTGTCTGTCAGAGATGTATTAAATTTAGAACGAGTAGTAGTAAAGTTTATATGGAGAAGAAAGGAGGTTATTTTTAGTTTCATTTTTTGTTTAGCCGAGTCGACGTATCGCATCTGCTGATTCGGTTTGATTACGTGGTAACGTTAGGTTGAGACCTGTTTGACGGCAGAGTGAAGAGGATACGCTTACGATCCTTGTCCTAGTCGATAGCTATGACCATTGCACTGCGTTCTTCTAGTTTTATAACTCCGGACCCGTTGATCTCAACAAGTATCTATTCTACGAAAAATGGGCCCTAAATACCATGTTAATGAAAGTTACATAAAATAGACCAAAACGCTGTTGATGTGTAGGTAAATTGCTACGAATTTGTATTGTAAACAAAGAAGGGATCACTTCAATCCAATTAAATAGTGATCTCAATTAAGATACGCCACAACGTTACTACGTCCGCACAAAGTAATCTTATTTTCAACGCCTGGCCTTTTCCAGGTGTTTCAGTAAATTCCATTATAAAATGATCTTCTCCAGGTAGCCTGAAAGTTATTGCCTTTTTTCGAAGAATTTTAGTGAAGGATTATTTTTAGACACTGTTTATTATATTTGCGAGTCAATAATAACTAACCTACACAAATTATTAAAATATAAAAAACGTAAAAGGAACTGAAAAAATATTGGTACCTACAAAATCATCAGACAATATTGGTGTTTCGAAATACGCAAATAATTGCTACGGCTTTGATTACGAAGGAATAACGGACGAACGGGGCTTTTTCTTTTTACATTTATTTATTGGGATTTTATAATCGTAAAACCATGAATAAAAATACGAATGTTAAACAATATATGTAAGTATCTATATAAAAACATCTGCTTAACCTATTTCCAACTACGGTTGCTGGTTCCTAAGTGTTCAATAATGAATTTATGTCATTAATTTAACTCAATTTCATTTTTAGGGTTCCGTAGCCGAATGGCAAAAAACGGAACCTTTATAGTTTCGACATGTTTGTCCGTCTGTTTGTCTGTCCGTCCGTCCGTATGTCACAGCCATTTTATTCCGAAACTATTAGGACTATACATGTAAAACTTGGTAGATAGATGTATTCTGTGAACCGCTTTCCGATTTTAAGAGAAAATTAAAAAAAAATTAAAATAAAGGGGGCTCCCCATACATGGAACTGAAACTGAAAATAATTTTTTTCATGAAACCTATACGTGTGTGGTATCTATAGACAGGTCTTTAAAAACACATTAAGGTTTTTAAAATGACTTTTTCATAAAGTTAATCGTTTAAAAGATATACGCTTCCAAAGTGGTAAAATGTGTGTCCCCCCTCTAACTTCTATAATAATGAAGTGAAAAATCTAAAAAAAACCATATGTTGTAGACCTTAATGTAAACTTTCAACCAAAATTGGTTTGAACGAGATCGAGTCGGCAGTTTTTGAGATACAGTATATTTTCTAAAACCGCAAATATAACTTTGTAATTCATACAAATACTATGAAAAACAAAGTTATTTGGCATAGTTGTAAAAATTGTAAATAAGCTAGTTTTAAGAAATTTTTAAGGTTTTTTTTTTTTTTTTTAATTAAATGTATTAAGTATATTATATTTATTATAGTTACCACGGAACCCTTCATGGGCGAGTCCGACTCGCACTTGGCCAATTTTTATTACATGCTTATAGTCTGTTGTCATGTTTTTTTTTCTCTTTAGTATTAAGACTTCGTGCTTTTGCATTCACTGTCACGTTCACTAAACTAGCCAACACTATAATATTTAAATACTACACTTATATTTTTTTTTAAATTGAAAATAGGTTCGCGTTTGACCACTTTTTCACCTGATGGTAAGTGATGATGTGGTCGAAGATGGAGCACGCTTGCCTAAAAACAACCTATTCACTCTTGACTTAAATACCCCAGGTTGTAGCTGTCGGGAAACACAGACTCCGGCAGGGAATTCCACTCCTTAGCCGTACACACAATGAAGGTATTCCCAAAACGTTTTGTGCGTATGGGTGGGATGTTCACCATGTAACGATGGCGCTTCGCCGTTCTTTTTTTATACTAATAACGTGCGATAACGTAGCCACTCAAACTTGATTTAATTTGTAAGTTTTGTAAAAAAAAATCCTTCAAATTGTAATTTTTCTTTTATTTTGTTATGCAAGTGATGTGCACGCCTTCAATAAACATATTCATATTATATAAGAATATATGTTACAAATCATGTTTAGTTTAAGTTAAATATGCCACTAGTATGTCAATAAATAAATAAAATAAAAAACTTCTTTTAATGACGAAGGAACTTGAAACTCACGACATTCAAATGTACTTTTTATAAAATATATATATATTATGATATTATAATATGATATAATATAATATCATATTTTATTATAATATAATATATTATCATAATATATAATATCATATATTTTTTATTTATTTTTTATCATATTATGTATTATTCGTATTCTATTCTATGTTGCGGTCGGCTACCAGTCGAACGCAATGCAGCTGAGTATAAGTGTTTATTCATAGAGCTCCTTTTTTATTCCTCGGAGCGCTCTTTTTAGTATACCATGTTATCGGGAGCGCTACTAAAAGGAGCGCTCCGAGGAATAAAAAAGGAGCGCTTCATTAGGTGCGCTTCAAAATGGTAGCGCTTCGAGGAATACCTCAACGGTTTAACTTGTTTCCGAGGTACGGAGAAATTTCACCCATCCATTCGACCGCACTCGGCAAGCTTTCTTTAATCTCGAAGATTGACTCGTGCGGATGTCAATAAAAAATATTTTTTTTTTTAATGACAATAGGTTCGCGTTTGATTATGTGATGATGTGGTCTAAGATGGAGCACGCTTACCTAAAAGTAACCTATTCACTCTTGACTTATAGACCCCTAGGTTATAGCTATCGGGAAACAGACTCCGGCAGGGAATTCCACTCCTTAGCCGTACGCACAATGAAGGTATTCCCTAAACGTTTAGTGCGTATGGGTGGGATGTCCACCATGTAACGATGGCGCATCGCCGTTTGTCTTGTAGTCTGATGATGGAACGGGCTTGACGGAATTAGATTGTGTAATTCCATCGCACACTCCCCGAAATGTAACCATCATGTAATGTGATCATTACCTAAATAAAAATAATTAAAAAATGAAATCATTATCTCTCTATTGCTCATCTATCATTAGAATGTTATTCAATTTCAACACGTTTCAGTCATAATTTCGAACGTTTCATTTATTCAAAAACGCCCAATTTATTATAGTACCGTTTCGGCACGTGTAGGCGTTGAAATAATTCGTTTTATGTGCCGTAAAATTAGTAGAAGATTGGGTCCATTGAACTCAAGTATTCATCGAGTATTCAGATCATCAGCAAAACAGCGGCTCAGTAATCAGCATTGCTAATGACCGTGGCAATATGGCAGCGCTGTTTACGAATTCCCGATTACTTAGTTCTTAATTATTATATATTGCATTAGTCAAAGCGAAGTGTGAAGCTAGAGCGGGTTCGCTCTGGCTTCGCACGGGAAGCATACATGTTTTACACGCAGTACGACCTCGCCTTTCGACTAACCGACCATTTTTAGTTGCACGTAATTTTGAGTCAGTGATATTTTCTAAACATGTGTTTGTATGATATAATGTAAATGACAATTTTATGCTTTATATAATATACTAGCGACCCGCCCCGGCTTCGCACGGGTGCAATCGCGAGAATCGTTAACGTACGGCAGTTTTTTCGACGCCTTACTCCACAATTTTCACTACCACGAAAAATCCTATCTATTTTCCGGGATAAAATATAGCCTATACGGATTCGGAAGAATCCCTCTAAGTAATGGTAAAAGAAATTTTGAAATCGGTCCAGTAGTTTTTGAGCCTATTCAATACAAACATACAAAAATACAAAGGTTTCCTCTTTATAATATTATAAATTGAATGCGGAATGCACGAAGTAAAAATTACACCTATTTGAATAAGGATTAATAAGAAAGTTTCATCGTTTTCTAATAAATACTTATGTAAAATATTTTTTTTTTGCAAAAAATAGAACCGACTTCCATATCAAAACACTACAAAGCAAAAAATAACTTTAATTTCGGAAGTCGGTGTTATTGGTTTTGGATTTTCTTTTTTTTTCACACTGCCTTCCGAAATTAAAGTTATTTTTGGCTTTGTAGTGTTTTGATATGAAAGTCGGTTCTATTCTGTGCAAAAAAAAAAAAATTTTCACGCTTTTCAGTGGGTCGGTTTGTAATTTATCTAGTTACAAAAGCCATAATATCAACAATTTATCACCTTTTACAAAATATTGCTTTTCCCGATGCATAGCCGTTAATTTTTGAGGAGTTCTCCTGGTACTTGACCATCAGCTCTACATCACCATATGTATTGTGACGAACATAAAGTGTTTAACATCCGTACTCAAGTAATCGAAACGCAATCTACGAAATACTTATTATTGAGGAGTTTCAGTGGCCATCTGTGGTCTTCATCATCAGTTCAACTTCCCCAAATGGTACTTTTCGGAAGCAACTGCTCAAGGTACTATAAGAAATACCCAAAACGCTATAGGTGTGCCTATAATATTAGAAGAGTTCCCTCGATTTCTCCAGGATCCCATCATCAGATCCTGATTTCGTAACAATGAGACCAACTAGAAAGTATACCCATTCAAACGCAAAAAGAATTTTCCAAATTGGTCCAGCCGTCTTCGAGTTATGAGGTAACATAAATAAAATAAAAAAAGTTCAAGACGAATGGAGAACCTCCTTGTTTGAAGTCGGTTAATAAAAAAATATTGTGTTTCTTAATAATATAGGTTGTTGTAGACTGTTGCGGACTTTTACGTAGAGCTTTTTTAGACTAAAAAAGTTTTGAACATTTTTTTGATATATCTCTAATGATTTACATGCACGCTAGTAAAGCGCCCAGTCAGCATGATTTTTTCGGACAGCTGAAACTCATATTTCAGTCAATTTATACAAAATCTTTAATTAATTTTAAACCAAAACTTTTGTTCGGGAAAGCCGTATGAAAATCTGTTCAGTAGTTTTAGAGTCTATCGCGAACAGACAGACGCGTCGGAGGACTAAGTTTTTTATATGTATTGATAGTGATATACATACTATGATATTTGTTTATACAGGATTAGATATAGAACTTAACTAAATGAATCCAAGTGAAAGTTTTGTTAAAACAAAAGTTCACACGAGCATATAACTTGGACATTCAGAGCACAAGTTTAATTTGCATACTTTGAACCAGAATATCGAGCAGCAATCGGCGAAGTTGTATCTTTAACTAGTTTAGTATCAAGATGTTGCCGTCTCCTCTTACGACGCGGGCGTCTTGAGCACGTTCTAGTAATATAATGATGGCAGTTTCGGGTAACACTAGTGGTTTCTGACAACTTTGTTATCCGGAGTCGTGTTTATTGTTATTTCTTGTTTGTGGTTGGTAACTAATTTGTTTATTTGCTTTATTAGTAACTTTTGCCCGCGGCTTCACTCGCAACAAAGATAAAAAAAGCTTTTAAGAAAAAAAATGTGAGGATGTGTGTCCTTCGCCAAGGTATATCCATACTTCCATACAAATATCCATCCACACTAACATTATAAAGGCAAAAGTAACTTTTTTCAGGCCTAAACCGCTAAACCGATTTAGATGAAATTTGGCATGGGAATAGTTTAGGACCCTGAGAAGGACATAGGATAGTTTTTATCCCCGAAATCGTCCCTTAGGGATATAAAAGGGGTATTGGAATTTTGAATTCCCCCCTCCCAATTCATTCAAATCGCGTATTCAAGAACCACTTAAAACAATATTTTTGAAACTACACAACTACATGTAGGCTATAAAAATCTTTGTTTAGGACTGGGGTCGAACCCATGTCATGCGCCAGTCAACCGTTACGCCAACCGTGTCGTTTAAATTTTAACCAATCAAGTTAATATACCTACGAATGATTTCTATTTTTTTTAAGCCAACCCAAAAAGGTGTACCGTTTGGCAACAAGAATTATCTATACTAATATTATAAAGCGGAAAAGTTTGTTTGTTTGTTTGTTTGCTTGAACGCGTTAATCTTCGAAAGTACTGGGTGGATTTGGATGCAATTTGGTATGGAAGTAGCTTGAAGCTTTAGGAAGGTTATAGGCTACTTTTTACGCGACTGCAAAAAGGAGAGTTATGTTTTTAACGTGATAAAATCCACGGGAGCGAAGCCCCGCGTGAGTACTAGTAAATTATAAATGCGAAAGTAACTCTCTCTGTCTGTCAGTTACTTTTCACGCCTAAATCGCTGAACTGATTTAGATGAAATTTGGCATGGGAATAGTATAGGACCCTAGAAAGGACATAGGATAGTTTTTGCCCCACGGGATCGGGATTTACGCGGAAAAACCCTCCCACGTGGACGAAGTCGTTATGAGTGTACTTTAATAGTATGATCTAGGTTGACAATGGTGAGACCAATATAAGTATCCTAGTAAAGAATTTTAAACAAAAGAAACAAAAATAATAGATGAAATTACATATAAGTAGTTCAGTATGACTTTTATATGACTGTGTAGTTGTGTGTGTGTGTGTGTGTGTGTGTGTTTGTGTGTGTGCGCGTACGTTTCTGTGTGCTAAAGTTTATTATTATTAATTTATTTATTTCAGAAAAGAAAGGTATTGGTAGAAGCCAGTTTTTGAACTTTATAACTTGACATGTATACTTCTTTTTCTGATATATAATGGATTTGTGTAATTACTTATGTAGCTGTGACAGTCACTTACAATAATTCAATTTTTCCCTTATTTCTGAATAATAATTATTTGTTAACATATAAGCATTTTGGTTTTACTGTGAGCTTGTATTGTAATTTATTTTTAATTAATAAAAATATAGTTAATATACAAGGTTGATACGACTGAGGGGCTTTCCTTTTAAACTGCCTATATTAGGTACAGACGCCAGCACATGAAGCTACCCGAAACTGTCAAAATTTCCCAATCAACCTTGAACCTAATTTCTTTAACACTAAAGTTGAAAATCTATTAAATAAATTTGACAAATTGTTGTAGCTTGATGTGGTGACGTCTGTATCATTTTCATGCTCTGTACCATAAATCGATTAAATAGGAGTAGTAGTTTAGTCGCAAATGATTTTGATGAGATGTAGGTATATTAAAACGATAAATCTCTGTGTATAATCTACGATGCGTTGTTGCCACTCGGACTCTTTTTTTTCCGGGTGGGAAAACCATCGAATGACTTCACGCGCTCTGGGTGGAGCGGAAGAGAGTGTCAGACTTCTACTGACTAAAAACTCACCCAGTTCTTTCAACTGCCCTTAAGTTCCGGGGCCGCGGTATCTCGTTAGAACATTCCCACAACCTCGGCAATCAATAGCCCTATCGGGTTCCATCACTAGTGCTGACGACTCTTTCAGGCGCGCGTGGAACACGACGTGCCCCTGACCCGGAACTGGTCCGTACCGGACGGTGAGCTACCCCTGCTTGCCGTCCGCAAGCCCACGCCTGCGGTGGCCGGAGATCTGCACGCGATCCTCGACGCCCGGGGGGTCTCCCGCGGCAGCTGGGGCGTGAGGAAGAGAGAAGCCTCTCCCTCGCGCGTTCGGCCTCCTCCTTTGCTAGCATGACTGCTTCGCAGAAGAAGGCGACTGCATCCCATTCCCTCTCGCTCCGCACCATGGTCTGAACCAGGGCCGGGCGCGAGAGGTCACCGCTGCCGATCGCCTCCACGAGGACACGGCGGTGCTGCTCCCAAGCAGAGCACACCTCGATCATGTGCTCGACCGTGTCCTCCGGATGATCCTCACAATGACGACACCCGGGCGTGTCCTCCCGCGTAAGTGGAGTACTCAAACTAACTTGCTCATTGGCTTATTTTTTCATTCCGATGCTCGGAAAGGTTTTGGTATGAAATAGACTGAAGCACACTACAGGTTTTTTTATAAAATAAATAATAACTGTTTAAGCCACCAAATTGTTAAAATAAATATATCAAACTCCTTAAAGTTGGAATAGATCAAAACCTTAAAGAAATTCAAAAAGAAGGTCAAATCGAAACTGGTAACAAACAACCGACGGGAACTTTGCAACAGGTTGAACATTATCATAAATTCTCTGAACCTTCCCGATAAATTTTCCCTAATAGTATATCTACAAGTGTCTAGTGTGAATCTGGTCGCTACACCCAACCTTTTCTTTTTCCTGTTGTTACAATAATTGAATGACATCTCCCGCTCTGGGTGGAGCGAAAGGGAGTGTCAGACTTCTACTGACTAAAAACCCACCCTGCTCCTTCAGCTGCACTTAAGTTCCGGGGCGGCGGTATTTCGTTAGAATATTCCAGCAGGCCCGGCCGGCAATGGCCCTATGGAGCCCCGTCACTATTGCTGACAGCTCTTTGAGGCACGCGTTGAACACGACGCACGTTCCACTTTGCAACAGGTTGAACATTATCATAAAATCTCTGAACCAACACGATAAATTTTGTGAATAATAATAAAATAGTGTGAATCTATTTGTTACCTCCACCTGTAACCCTATATTTAATGCGAGGAGAATGGATGACCATTACAGCTATAGCGCCATTTTGTATGAAGATTTACGAGCCCAAGTGGATTGTATCGAAAACGCGAGTGTATTTTTTTAATTGGTTCGAATTTCGAGTGAGGATTTTTTAATTTGTTCGTGCTTCTTTTTAAATATGTAGAAGAGTGGGGTCGAATTAATGCTGTTGCTGCAAATCAGAAGTGTTAATTTTAACTCTTCGTTAGTTGCTTCCCGTTCTCGATTTATGTTTGAGTATTATTGAGTTTTCAGAGGACTCAATGGCTTCCAAATTACAGCCACACGGGTGGATCATCAAGTCAATCCGTGGTTCGTTGCCACTAGTACTATTAACAGTTCCATGATGAAACCACTGATTATTTTTTTTTGTCACTTTGCCACTTTAAAAGAAACTGAAAATAATGTAACTAATGTTGAATTTGTTATCACTAGTTCCATTTTAAAAGAATCTGAAAATAATGGAACTAATGTTGAATTTTTTATCAGTAGTTCCACATTATTACTTCTCTACACTTGTGTGAAAATTTTCAAGGGTGTAAAAACACTAGAATTAAAAACACCTACTTTTTATAATAATAATATTCAATAAAATCAACAAATATTTATCTTTTCATGTATAGTTCAGATTCATTACATTTATTATAGTACCTACCTACGCGCTCAACAGTTTTCCTAAAAAACGACCTACAGATATTTGGCCTGGTAATAACTGTTTTTGGGCTTCAATGACTAAGTCATTTCTGTCTCGGTAAATTATTGTAGAGTAGTAATTTTTTTATTTTTTATTTTATTATATAAGGTACTCCAACGACTTATTCACTAAAAACATTTTACATATTTAACTTAAACATCTATTGTCATGGTGAATTTGTCACTTATAGAAGCACACAGCTTAAACATAAATAAATTATAGTACATACAAAACTATGAGATCAGATTTAAATTAAAATTAAAGATTATAAAATGAGCTACTTAACAATATAATAGTATGGCAATATAAAAGAAATAATATAAGATATATACATAAGATTTACTTACTCAATAAGCAATGGATACTCTGTTTTATTAATACTATTATTGTAAGTAAAACGACTGCTATAAACGTGATCAAAATGTTATGAGTAATAATGTGGAACAACTGATAACAAATTCAACATTAGTTCCATTCTTTTCAGATTCTTTTAAAATGGAACTAGTGATAACAAATTCAACATTAGTTCCATTATTTTCAGATTCTTTTAAAATGGAACTAGCGATAACAAATTCAATATTAGTTCCATTATTTTCAGATTCTTTTAAAATGGAACTAGTGATAACAAATTCAATATTAGTTCCATTATTTTCAGATTATTTTTAAATGGAACTAGTGATAACAAATTCAATATTAGTTCAATTATTTTCAGATTCTTTTAAAATGGAACTAGTGATAACAAATTCAACATTAGTTCCATTATTTTCAGATTCTTTTAAAATGGAACTAGTGATAACAAATTCAACATTAGTTCCATTATTTTCAGATTCTTTTAAAATGGAACTAGTGATAACAAATTCAACATTAGTTTCATTATTTTCAGATTCTTTTAAAATGGAACTAGTGATAACAAATTCAACATTAGTTCCATTATTTTCAGATTCTTTTAAAATGGAACTAGTGATAACAAATTCAACATTAGTTCCATTATTTTCAGATTCTTTTAAAATGGAACTAGTGTAAAAAAATAATCAGTAGTTCCATCATGGAACTGTTAGTGGTACTAGTGGCAACGAACCCAATCCGTGGATGGGTGGCCATCTAAACATACGAGATTTAAAACCCGTTAAGCTGTTGGTCCTGGCTGTTATTTATACATCTTTATTGTTACGGTTCATGTCGGAAATTTGTGCTACAAGGCTGCTGGGTTGTGGAAATTCAGATAGGCAGTCTCTCCGTGTAAAACACTTATACCCAGTTACATCCAGTTAGACTGGAAGCTGACCCAACCTAGTTGCATAAAAAGTCTACTTAGATGATTAATTTATTATTTGTCGGAGTTTTTATGTGTTTTGTTTTTTTATTGTGCGTATGTACGGCTAAGGAGTAGAATTTCCTGCCAGTCTGTGTGTTAGCTATAACCTAAGCCAAGAGTGAATAGATTACTTTTAGGTAAGCGTGCTTCATCGTCGACCACATCATGACTTACCATCAGGTGAGACAGTGGTCAATGCGAGCCTATTACACACATCAAAAGTGTCTACGGATCAACATATATTTTTGCAATAACTTTTCTCCTGATTGATATTAATTAAAATTTTCTTTAAGGATTCATCAAATAAAGTGTTTTCATTTGTCATAGTAACGATAAACCAAGTCACCTTTGCATTAATAAAGAAATTTGCCATTTTCCTAATAAAGGGATTTTTGACATTTGAACCACTAACATTAAAGTTCGAAAAAAAGACTGAAATAACAGTTTTCTTTAAAATTTTATTGGGTAACTTAAACAATTAATAATCCGTGTTTCTACCGCGAACACTAACAACACAAGAACATCGGTTTGGCATACTCAAAATGAGTTCATCCAAATCACGCTGTGGAATGGCCGCCCATGTTCGTTGCAACAACAAAAAAAGGTCTTCTTGCGACTGGATACCCTCCATATTCGGCAGAGCTCTTCTCTGTAGCATATCCCATGCATGCTCAATCGGGTTCAAGTCTGGCGACTGAGCAGGCCAGAGCAGGACATTGATGTTAGCTGCGGCGAGAGTCTGTCTTACAACTCTTGCGGTGTGCGGTCGTGCATTATTATGCATTAACTGAAATAAGGGACCGATTTGCACTTGTAGAGGAACGATGACGTCAGATACAATCGTCTCAGCATAAATTTGAGCGTTGAGGTTGCCTCTGATCCAAATCAACTCAGTTCTTCCGCCGATCCAAATACCCGCCCATACCATGATGGTTCCACCACTATAAGGATGGACTTCCTGGCAGGATTTTAATCGCTGTTGGCGTCCAGGGGTTCTCCAGTGTCGTATACGTCTTGTATCTGGTCTCATACCAAAACGAGACTCATCAGAAAAGCACACGAAACGCCATTGTTCTTCTGCCCAATTTCTGTGTTCAAGAGCCCATTGATATCGAATCCTACGATTGTGCATTGCTATAGGTGGTACCCGTAGCGGTCTTCGGGAATGAAGGTTCACTTCATGCAAGCGGTTTCTGACTGTTTGGTCGCTAATTAAGTTCCCTGAAGAGTGATGAAGCCTCACGGCTAACATCATGGCGGTTATTGTTGGAGCTCTTCGAGTTAAGATTTGAATGTATCGGTCTTGTCTCCGTGTGGTGCAGCGATACCGTCCTCCATGGCGCTCAGCCACGGTACCAGTGCTTCGGTAACGTGTCCAAAGTCGACTGATAACACTCTGACTTGTATTCAGAGCTAAAGCCACAGTACGTTGCCGGGAACCAGCTTCTATCATTCCCACGGCTCTGAGCATTTCTTCCCTGCTTAAATGACGTCGCCGCTCCATAATAACGTTGGTTTTAATCAGTAGTAGGGAAACAGTAGCACTAATAATGTCTTCAATGCGTTGTATGTTTTTATAGGGAAAATATTGACAGCTGATTTTCATCTTTTACTCGATTTTGATTAACAGTTCCTGTTTCATAATAAAATCATAAATTTATTACAAAGCCACATCTCAATCTCAAGAAATCCGCATAAAAATGCTTGATCCCTAGACACTTTTGATATGTGTATATTATATTAGATTTACTTTTGGTTTTCATTTAAATTTAAATTGTATGATCCAAAGATGATTGACAAAAAAATTAATTAATGAAATCTTATCTTACTTCTTACTAATCTTACTTCTGACTATCTTACTAATCTTATCTTCTTCTTACTATCTTACTTCTTATCTTATCTTATCTTACTAATATCTTACTTCTTCTTACTAATATTATAAATGTGAAAGTTTGTGAGGATGGATGGATGTTTGTTACTCTTTCACGCAAAAACTACTGAAAGGATCTGAATGAAATTTGGTGAGTAGATAGTTGACATTCTGGAATAACACATAGACTACTTTTTATCCCGAAATTCCCACGGGATCGGGATTTACACGGGAAAAATCTCCCACGCGGAACGAAGTCGCGTGCAAAAGCTTTATTAATAAAAAGAAAAAAAAAGAGCCAGTTTTAATTCCCGCCGACACCGTATTTGAGTTAAGTTTCGATCTAATTGAGCTTTCGTGTTTCAAATAGAATTTCAATTTCTGCGCAGTAGTAACTTTAATGAATAAAAAGAAGTTATACTGAAGATTTTCTTGAACTCATTATCTAAAAAGCTTTGAGAGTGTAACAATCAGTCTGTGTACCTAAAATGGTCCCTTTTTATGAAACTATAAAACGTACGTTGCTTGATTAAATGTAAAATCTCTTTACGACCATTTTCCAGAACACAACTTTGCACAATTTCACAATGTTCGCTCCGTAAATAAAGCCTCTGTATGATAATCTAGAAATACTCTTTAAAGGAAAATATGGAACCCTTTGTAGTCAACTGAAGTAAGTAATATAGTTTTTTAGCGAACATAAACAAAAATTGAAATTTTGTTGTAAACTTATTTTTAAATTACGATTTACTGTATCACAGTAACAGCAGAATGCAGTTTCTGGCTACCATTTTTTTGTGCGTGTACTATCGTTTCGACATAGGCGTTTATACACGAGCTACATTTCGCGCGTCAAGACGAGGTCCATTCGCCATTGGGAATGTCCTTAACGTGTAGTCACATGGTTTTAAAGTCTAATAATGATAAGTCCTGGCTGGAGATTTTTTATAATAATTATTAAAACAATACAAGTCTGGTTAAGCAGCCGACAACCTCATAGTTTGATCTGCGAGAACTTGGAGGAGGAATATGGACAGGACAGGATTGTTCTAGAACCGCTACTGGATCAGGATGGATTCTGATTGAAACATTGTTATTTGCTTTTATTATTTGCCGTCGACGGAAAAGACGATGAACATGCTTGGTAACGCCACAGATTACTTACGTAACAGATACTTCCAAAAAAAAATTCCAATACCGTTTTTTTTTTATAAATTGGTGCTGACTGTGCAATACATCTAGATAAAACATAATTATAGAGGTCAGTGTGTGGGTAAAATAAAAAAAATATCTTTAAAGTTACATGTGTTTTATTTTTAACACGCTTTTATTAGGTCGACCTGTATGTAACTAACTATGTAATGGAATCTAAGGTAACTAATTTAACCATCTTCCAAGGGTCGTAGCATAATGAAAACTGGCAGCTGTATGTAGTTCTGATAACAATACAATAATATGGTACTGTCGAACTGATCTGATGATGGAGCCGGAAGTTATGACCCGGAACTTCATGATGGAATACCGTATCATAGCTGTTTTGGATTTCTTAAAAAAGTCTTGTAATGAACTTGACCACGATTAGATTTCAAGGTCTGATGATGAAACCAGAAGATAGGCACTGGTATTCCGTGATGGAATATCGTATCATAGTCGTGTTTGCACTTGTGAGAAATGCCACGTAATGGACTTTGAACACGATCAGGTTTCAAGGTTATAACAAACCTAAAGATTTTTTTTTGTTTTTACGTGCATTTATAAAAGCGTGTTTTTCTAGTGTTTTTTAAACTATTAAATTATTATACATATTACCTCAATGTTTTTATATATTTTTTTATAAATTTCTTACCCTTTCTAAATTCTCGGCTATTAAATTTTAGTGTAGAAAATATCTTGAATCTAATAAAAAGTTTTAGTAGATATTGTTTTGGGAAACAAGGGCAGGGAGAATCAAAATGTATGTTATTTAAAATTTCATAAAGAGTACTACCCGGCCTTTGTTTCATATTTTTTTCAAAATAATTAATAAACATGGTCTTAAGTTCTCTCACGTAATTATGAAACGCATCTGTTGGCACTTTTAACTTTCCGTAAAAGACGGTGTTTTGTTGAATGCTTTAAAATGGATAAACAATCTATTCGTAGATTCATTTAAATCAGAAATGTTCTGTAATTCAGCAACAAAGCCAGGACAGGTATGCTTCTTGCTACATTTATTTTATTTATTTATCACTTACTTTTCTTCATTGGCAGGTAAATCAAAAAATGTTAGGTGTTTATCCCTTCTTTTACTTGATTTGCACCCATCTACAGCACATAAGGTACACATAAGGCAGACGGCGATTTAAATTGAACAACGTGCTTGCGCTTCGCATGCGAAAACCACACTGAATTTGGTCCGCAAACGGCCCTAGACCGCTCGACCGGGCGGTAGGTAATTATAGCGCGCAAGTACATGGAGTGACGGAGCCCTGGTAACGCCTAGGTAGTTGCATCAGGAGAATCAACTGGTCAGTTTAATACACTTTACGAAGAACTAAAGAAAAAGTTTCTCACGGCTCGTGTCAACGCTCGTACGAAATGGCAAAAGACATAGCTGAACTTGTCTATGTACGCTTCAAATACATTCAAAAGTTTTTTTTCTAATGTATGTACGTCAGATCCTTAACTGCATGACCAAACGCGTATTTTGCCTACAGGACAAATATATTTCGATCCATCCCAGGTGCTCCAGGAAGGTGGAGCTGGTTTTACTTACCATTTCACGGAGTGTATCTAGGCTTCCGATGTATTTGGCCTTGTAGGTAATCTATGACTACAAAACGAGCTTGTACGTGGTTACAAATTAGTGAATCATTAGAACTTAAAACAGGATATTTACCATGCGTATTTATTTATTTTTTATTTTTATTTTTTTATTATTTTTTTTTTCTATTTTTTTTTTTTTTTTTTTATTTTTTTTTTAATTTTTTTTTTATATATTTTTTTTTTATTTTTTTTTATTCACCTGCCATGTTATCTCTTCACCACCCATGGTTGACTGGTAGAGAATGCCTATGGCATTAAGTCCGCCTTTGTACATTTTGTGTTGCATAAAGTTTTAATAAATAAATAAATAAATTATTGTAAGCAAGTTAGTTTAAAAACTTACATAAATTGCTGGTCTGAAACCGACCTAAAGAACGACATGCCTGGTTAAACTTGCCTTTTTCACGAGAGAAGAAAAGAACATGTGTTTTCTAGATATTTTATGTAGGTAGGTATGTTGGGGCTTTGTGTGTATAGACTCAACCCAAAATAAAGCATAGATTGTTGGGATAGCCAGGATAGCCCTACAATCCATGATTTATTCTGGGTTCGTATAAATGATAATAAATAAATAGTAGTTTAATGATTAGGTTGACTTATTTTTTTGAACATTCATTTTCGTGAAAATTATCGTCTTGTTGTCATGTATTAAATGATAAATGATCCTTATTTTGCAAATTGGGTATTAAATAACACTTTTACACGTCGTTTTTTTCGTTAATATTAACTAGATGAGGCCGGTGTTTCCTAACTGACTACCCTGAGAAGAAACACCGAAACAAACTCAAGGGTCCGTCTCTTTTTAAAGTCCATACAATCTATACGGGTTTAATTATATGGGAACCTAATAGGTTTCAGTCTGAGGCGATCTTTTGAAGGAAGATGCTCACAGATTTGAGTGGGCCTGTCCATACAGTGCAAGCATTTGTCAAATGACGTATAGCTCAACTTAGAACACGGAGCTTAACGATATGACGAATAATAACAAGGTAAGGACGTTTGGATAGGCTGCCAAAAGCACTCAAACTGCCAGAAAATCATGTTTAACTCGAATAAAATAACCTACATAGTTCACATATTCACAATCGTTTATGAGGATTATGTAGATTAGTCTGAAAATGGCCTTTTGAGGAAAGAACCACACAGATTTGAGTAGACCCGTCCTGTCAGTGCAAGCCTTTGTCAGTTAGTTTGTAAGCTCAACTTTGGACTACTAAGGAGCTCAATGACCTGACGAACAGTGCCAAAGACGGGACATGTTGTTATATAATTTTGCAATCCACTATGGTACCTTCTTATTTAAAAGCAAATTGGTTGTTCCTCAAACTATCATTAAAACAATACCAAAAATTTTGTGTGCATTGTATGTGACTTTCTTATAACACCGAAAATTATCTATTAATAGATTTAGATTTTTATATTGATTCAAACTTCGATCATCTAAACATTTTTCAATTTTGGACATGGCAGATGAAACATCGTAATAGATATCGATATTATTTTCATTTTACAGCGAAACCACTCAATATTCTCGTCTTTACTCTCTCTATGACATTAAAACACATATATTTATATATACAACGTGTAACGGAAACCCCATATCTATCCAAAAGGACTGAAGACAACATCTGGTATGGAGTCTCTAAGCAAAGTTTCAGCTCAAAATAAGTGACTCACAGAATTGTCCCCAAATTATTGGTTTCCTATGTTTCTTGAATACCAGTAATAACAAACGCGTCACAGCACTATGAGGGTCATCACTTTCCACGTCACTTGCCAATAAAACGATAATTCTCTTCGTGCTTCTTAATTTGAAAAATTCAACCTCTGATATTAATGTATTGAAATTTCTAATATGCTCCACACATGTAGACATAGGATTAGAAAACCCTTGCCATATCGTTTGTTATAATTCAAAGAAGCCGTGCACTCGGTATGTATATACCCTTTAAATTACACGTTGTATATATGTATCTATGTATCGTATTGTATATGTGTATTATCTACATTAATTAGATTTTGTGTATGCTATATAATTGAAGTAGGTACACTGACTTTCCCCTTCCCTCTTTGTTTTATGTTCTTAAAGTCCATCCAAAGGTTGTCTGGAAGATATCGCTATCAGCGATAAGACCGCCATTGTAACCTTATGTTGAGCAATATTGTGAATCAGAAGTTTAAATTATTGGTCTGCAATAAAGAATATTTTATCTATCTAAACCGAATATCGACCGAATACTTCCTACACTTAACGTCCGGCTCAGCAAATTACAATGGAATCGATTTCGGAGCCACAGTTAGAACCTTTGATAAAACTGTGTCCATGAATATTTTAAAAAGGTGACACTACTCAGCACAATATTGCGTGGTGGCTGTAGATTAGTAAAATGCTCGAACATTCTATTTGTGGGACAAGTAGGCCTAACATATTATCTGAATTACAGTTTGCTGAAAGAGGGATAGAATACATTTTTGTTTGGCATATACAACATGTAATAGAATAAGCGCAATTCCTGAAAGTAGTTGGTTCGGAATCAGCTTCTGAATCGATTTCCGTCATAAAAAATAGATGTTAAATTTTGATTGAAAAATCTTTCATTTGACTTAAATTGGAAACATAGTATCGTGACAAATTAATCCCATAAAAACAATACTTGTCAAAAACCCAAGTCTCGCAACTTAGTTGTTCTACCGTAAAAAGTTGTAAGATCCATGTTATACCAAGTCGGTTATTAATTTATTCAGTCCCTACTTAAGGGACCTTCTGTCTTAAGTTGTTACGTAATTATCTAACCTAACGACATCTTATAGTGACCATATCAATATTAAAAATCTTTACCGTTTTAAATAAATAGATTGACTCGGCCATCGCATAAAAACACAATATATCTCACAAGTAATACATATATAAATTAAATTATTTATTGCGATTGCCAAGTCAATCTATTTATTTAAAACGGTAAAGATTTTTAATATTGATATGGTCACTATAAGATGTCGTTAGGTTAGATAATTACGTAACAACTTAAGACAGAAGGTCCCTTAAGTAGGGACTGAATAAATTAATTACCGACTTGGTATAACATGGATCTCACAACTTTTTACGGTAGAACAACTAAGTTGCGAGACTTGGGTTTTTGACAAGTATTGTTTTTTATGGGATATCATTGCTTTTTGTAGAAAGTCCTACTTTTTTCCTTTCCGGTACCTTCTACTTCTTGTATACCAACAACGAGTTTTCTTAAAGCCCTCTCTCTGTCTTATGAGCTTTTCTTATTTTTGTAGGTAGCCTTCCTTTTTTTATTTTCTGGTACTACTTCTTGAACTTCAGCTAAAGTTTTTTTCAAAGCCCACTCCCTGTCTCTATGGGTTTTTTTCGGAGGCTTTGATACGCAATATGGATACGCACGTACGTCTTTTGCATTAGTTAGTAATAATTAATGCCGCACTCGTCAAACGTCTCGGTTAAAGTTAATCCATAAGTAAGTAATTATGCAGTTTCGGGCAATTTACTCTACTTAATACTCCCCAATACTCTTAATACTTCTTGCTTTTTTATTCCGTTGACCATTTAACAAGTTACCTTTGAGCATAATTATTATATCTAGGTAGGACCATATGCTCCACCGTGTCTTCCAGTGTAGATAGGTATCTACACTGGAAGACACGGTGGAGCATATGGTCGAGGTGTGCCCTGCATGGGTGGAGCACCGTCGTATCCTCATAGAGGCGTTAGTGGCATAGTGCGAAGCGAGAGGGAATGGGATGCAGTCACCTCCTGCTGCGAAGCAGTCATGCTAGCGAAGGAGGAGGCCTAACGTGCGAGGGAGAGGCAACTCTCTACCTCGCGCCCCAGCCGCCGGGGGAGACGCCCCGGGCGTCGTGGATCGCGAGTTGATTTAGGGCCACCGTAGGCGCGGGCCTGCGGATGGCGATCAGGGGTCACTCACCGTCCGGTAAGGACCAGGCCCGGGTCGGCGGCGCGTTGTGTTCCACGCGCGCCTCAAAAAGCTGTTAATACCAGTGACGGGGCCTCATAGGGCCATTGCCTGTCGGGGTTTATGGGAAAGTTCCATCGAGATACCGCGGCCCCGGAACTTTAGGGCTTACGAAGGAACAGTGTGGGTCTTTAGTCAGTAGAATTCTGATACACCCGAGCGGAAGAAGTCATTCGATGATATTTTTCACCAAAAAAAAAAAGTACCCATCTACATCTATTATATCATTATATTATACAGGTACACTGATTAATTAACTGCAAATGTAACTTTGTAATCCTATATATTTATATGGGATTACAAAGTTATTTATGCAGTTGATGTATCTAGAAAACTGGAACGAAATTGAAAAATATTATAGTTTTTCCTTGATTCATATACTAAACACTAATTGTATTCTAAATTTGAAGCTTCTATGTCTGCTAGAAGTGCTTTAGACTTTTGATGATTGGTCAGTCAGTGAGTGACAAAATTTACAAAATTAAGGAACTTTGACTCGTTATAATTCTTAAACTACTGGTTCAAATTGAATGAAATTTGAAATATACCGTGTTTATACAATGCCTGTTTGGTTACTGAAAATTCAGGCTTCTAGTTTTATGCACAACGAAGTTATAGGGGGTCGAAAATGGCCTGAGTTGCTTCGAGAAAAGAATGGTACGGCCGTGCCGCTTTTTTGCTCGACTTGGCGGGGGCACTGCCGTGCCCCCAGATACAATCCTTAATTCAAGGAAATTGTGTGCATGTCGCGTCGGCCGCTAACATTGCATGAGTGTATGCGTCTGCGTAAGGATATTGTATGACGCACATACGATATGTGTTTATAATAATAAAAATCATTTATTTCGGGCTTTGCACCCATAAAAACCATATACATTAATACCTTAATAGACACTACAAAATTGAAATAAAATTAAAAGAAATAAAATACGTCACAATAAATTAACTTACATAGTCAGAAACAATCATTCATAATATAAAACAATTATTTTTTAAAAAATGCCTAGTTTTGGTTTCAATTAATTTATTTAGTTACGAATGTCTTTTTAGACTTATAATTTAATATTCTAATTGGGGTTTTTGAGGTATTGCTCTAAATCTATTACACGTTGTATAAACACACAATGTAAGAAAAAATAATAACGATATTTAATGAAAAAAAATGTTATTTACGTGCCTAGCAGTAGCGTCAAACGGGCCAGTACATCAAAATATCACCCTACTGAAAGTTGCCTGACGATGGTTTTCAACTAAACCTATTTCGTAGGGTAGGTAAATTATTAACCAGTTTTGACAAAACATGGTAACCAGTTGCTCTTGGCTGGTATTTATAGGTCTTTGGCACTAGCGGATTTTTTTCACATGAGATCAGCCGGCTATCGCCCAACCGCCATTGCGTCAACCGTGTTGTCATGTATAAAAAATTGGCCAAGTGTGAGTCAGACTCGCCCATGAAGGGTTCCGTAGTAACCATAATAATATCCATACTAATATTATAAATGCGAAAGTAACTCTGTCTGTCTGTCTGTCTGTCTGTCTGTCTGTCTGTCTGTTACCTTTTCACGCCAAAACCGCTGAACCGATTAACATGAAATTTAGCATGGGAATAGTTTAGGACCCTGGGAAGGACATAGGATAGTTTTTATCCCGATATAAGGTTCCCGTGGGATAGCTTTCGAATTGTATCTTTGTTGCTCTTTCACGCAAAAGCTACTGAACGGATCTCAATGAAATTTAGTAAAAAGACAGTTGACATCCTGAAAAAACACATAAGCTACTTTTTATCCCGGAATTCCCACGGGATCAGGATTTACGCGGGAAAAACCTCCCACGCGACCGAAGTCGCCGGCAAAATCTATCCATACTTTAATACATACACTATCCATACTTCCATAATCCATATCCATATCCATACTAATATTATAAATGCGAAAGTAACTCTGTCTGTCTGTCTGTCTGTCTGTCTGTCTGTCTGTCTGTTACCTTTTCACGCCAAAACCGCTGAACCGATTAACATGAAATTTAGCATGGGAATAGTTTAGGACCCTGGGAAGGACATAGGATAGTTTTTATCCCGATATAAGGTTCCCGTGGGATAGCTTTCGAATTGTATCTTTGTTGCTCTTTCACGCAAAAGCTACTGAACGGATCTCAATGAAATTTAGTAAAAAGACAGTTGACATCCTGAAAAAACACATAAGCTACTTTTTATCCCGGAATTCCCACGGGATCAGGATTTACGCGGGAAAAACCTCCCACGCGACCGAAGTCGCCGGCAAAATCTATCCATACTTTAATACATACACTATCCATACTTCCATAATCCATACTAATATTATAAATGCGAAAGTAACTCTGTCTGTCTGTCTGTCTGTCTGTCTGTCTGTCTGTCTGTTACTTTTCACGCCTTAACCGCTGAACCGATTTACATGAAATTTGGCATGGGAATAGTTGAGAACCCTGGGAAGGACATAGGATAGTTTTTATCCCGATGTAAGGTTCCCGTAGGATAGTTTTCGAATTGTATCTTTGTTGCTCTTTCACGCAAAAACTACTGAACGGATCTCAATGAAATTTGGTAAGGAGACAGTTGACATCCTGTAAAAACACATAAGCCACTTTTTATCCCGGAATTCCCACGGTTTTGGGATTTACGCGGCGAAAACCTCCCACTCGAACGAAGTCGCGGACAAAAGATATCCATACTTTAATACTAATAATATAACTCCATACTTCCATATCCATATCCATACTATCCATACTTCCATATCCATAAATACTTCCAAGATAATATTATAATAATTCGAAAGTAACTGTCTGTCTGTTACCCTTTGACGCCTAAACCGCTGAACCGATTTAGATGAAATTTGGCATGGGAAAGGTTTAGGACCCTGGGAGAGACATAGCATAGGTTTCGTCCCGGAAATCATTCCTAAAAGATGTAAAAATGGTGTTGGAATTTTGTATAGGGAATCAATGATGTCCCCGCCATCCCCACCCACATAATACACTTGACCGCTAAACCGATTTGGATGAAATTTGCTATGGAGATAATTTTAGACCCTGGAAAAGACATAGAATAGTTTTTATCCTGGAAATCATCCCTTAAGGATGTAAAGGGGTGTTGGAACTTTGTATTCCCCCCTCCCAATTTATTCAAATCGCGTATTCAAGAACCACTCATAACATTTTTTTTAAACTACACAACTGTATGTAGGCTATACAAATCTTTGTTTAGGGCTGGGGTCGAACCCACGTCATGCACCAGTCAACAGTTACGCCAACCGTGTCGCTTAAATTTTAACCAATCAAGTAAATATACAAATAATTTCTATTTCAAAATCGGGGCAATATGCGTTTGCCCTTTTAATATAGGAGAAGATCGTGTGGCAATAGATGTCAACGGGATGATTTATTTGAGCTAAACTGAATCTGAAACTGAAGCTGAAACTGTAGCTGAATCTGAAACTGAAACCAAAACGGAAGCTGAAGCAGAAACTGAATCTGAAACTGAAACCAAAACTGAAGCTGAAGCCGAAACTGGAACTGTAGCTGAAACTGACGCTGAAACCAAACTGAAGCTGAAACTGAAACTAAAGCTGAAACTAATGCTGAAACCAAAACTGAAGCTGAAGCTGAAACTGAAGCTGAAAATTAATCTGAAACTGTAGCTGAATCTAAAACTGAAACCAAAACTGAAGCAGAAACTGAATCTGAAACTGAAACCAAAACTGAAGCTGAAGCTGAAGCTGAAACTGGAACTGTAGCTGAAACTGACGCTGAAACCAAACTAAAGCTGAAGCTGAAACTGATGCTGAAACCAAAACTGAAGCTGAAGCTGAAATTGAATCTGAAGCTGAAAATTAAGCTAAAACTGTAGCTGAATCTGAAACTGAAACTGAAACCAAAACTGAAGCTGAAGCTGAAACTGGAACTGTAGCTGAAACTGACGCTGAAACCAAACTGAAGCTGAAACTGAAACTAAAGCTGAAGCTGAAACTGATGCTGAAACCAAAACTGAAGCTGAAGCTGAAATTGAATCTGAAGCTGAAAATTAAGCTAAAACTGTAGCTGAATCTGAAACTGAAACCAAAACTGAAGCTGAAACTGAAACTAATGCTGAAACCAAAACTGAAGCTGAAGCTGAAACTGAAACCAAACTGAAACTGAAACTGAAACTGATGCTGAAACCAAAACTGAAGCTGAAACTGAAACTGATGCTGAAACCAAAACTGAAGCTGAAGCTGAAACTGAAACTGAAGCTGAAACTGTAGTAACATACATAGTGAACGTAGTCCAAGATACAGATAATTTAATAAACCACGTTTATTCTGACTTGAAAACAAATATGAGGGATAAAGAATGGCTGCGTGAAAGAGTAATTTTGGCACCAACTAACGAAATTGTAGGGCAGATCAACGAAAAGATTATGTCTCATGTGGATTGTGATGTTGTTGAGTATCTGTCCGTCGACATTGTCATGGATACAAAGCAAGTGACGTCGTACTCTGTAGAGTTTATCAACTCTCTGGAATTGTCAGGGTACCCCATCACATTATTTGAGGCTTTAACTTGATGTCCCAGTCCTGTTGATGCGTAATCAGGGCGCACCAAGGCTCTGTAATGGCATGCGACTATAAATTACATACCTTGGATGCAATGTTTTCAAGCAATAATTATGACAGGAACAGCAAGCGGTGAAAACGTAATTATTCCTTACTTTCAGTTCGAAAAACACAAATTTCCCCTAAAAGCGGCATTCGAAATGACCATAAACAAAGCTCAAGGACGGACACTGAAAGTCGCAGGTGTACATTTAGAAAAAGACTGCTTTTCCCATGGGTAATTGTATGTGACGTGCTCACGAGTATTAAGCGTACAAAATCAACACGCCAAGGACGGGAAAACCAGAAACGTAGTTTACAAAAATGTATTGTAAACTACGTTTTTGGTTTTAAAAAGATAAATTTTAAATACTAACTGTCCGTCTGTTTTTGGGGATGGATGAACCGTGGTGATGGTTTTTTAAATATTATATGCGTTTTTTAACCACCCAAAAAGATACGGTACACCTTTTTGGCAACAAGAATTATTGACAAGTGTAAATTAACGCGGGCGAAGCCGCGGGCAAAAGCTAGTAATATAATATGTATATTTATTTGACGAATAAATAAAAACCTTAAAAATTTCTTAAATCTAGCTTATTTACATTTTTACAACTACGCTAAATAACTTTGTTTTCATAGTGTTTGTATGAACTACAAAGTTATATTTGCGGTTTTAGAAAATATGCTTTATCTCAAAAACCGCTAACCCGATTTCGTTCAAACTAATTCTGGTTGAAAGTTTACATTAAGGTCTATAAACATATATTTTTTTAGATTTTTCACTCCATTATTATAGAAGTTAGAGGGGGCGGGACGCCTATTTTACCACTTTGGGAGCTTATACCTTTTAAACGATTGACTTTATGAAAAAGTGGTTTTAGAAACCTTATATTATTTTTAAAGACCTGTCTATAAATACCACACACGCATAGGTTTCATGAAAAAAAATATTTTCAGTTCTAGTTCCATGTATGGGGACCCCCCCCCCCCCCCCTTTATTTTATATATTTTCTAATTTTTTTCTTAAAATCGGAAAGCGGTTCACAGAATACATCTACCTACTAAGTTTCATATGTATAGTCTTAATAGTATCGGAATAAAATGTGTGCTAAAACAGATGGACAGACATATCGAAACTATAAGGGTTCCGTTTTTTGCCATTCGGCTACGGAACCCTAAAAAAGTAAGAATTGAGTTTGATACCTCTACTCGTCCCTGAGAAAATAAGACAGACAGACGGACAACAAAGTATTCCGATAAAGGTTCTATTTTTTAGGGATATGGAACCTCAAAAATATTGAAAACAATTTACCTGAAGCGGAGTGTTGGGTTCTTTGTCGTGGTTGCAGTGAGGCGGCCATATTTGTGCGAGGCTCATGATGGCTTCATTGCAGAATTTCAGACCCATAACCTCTTCGTCTTCTCGCCCATATCTGTAAAACAAATTTTATTTATTGTTTTAAATTGTTTTATTTTGCAAAAACGCTTTTGAAAGGAGCTATTACTAGATTATTATGACACACAGCTAAAAGCCTCACCAAATAACTTGCGTTCTAAATATATGTGAAAGGTTAGTAAGATTATTTTATACTATACCTGCTCGGAAAGTGCCTTATTACATTTTAAAAAGTGTATGAAAATTCATTACTAACGTGCTGGAAATACTGGAGAGGGAGGGAAGTGTATGAAAATCCATTACTAACGCGCTGTTTATTTTTTTAAATTTAGACCAATTCAGTAGCTAACTTAAAAGTACTTATGCCAAAAGACAAGAAACAGATTATTATTACTATTCTCTCTTATTTTCCTCGGAGGTTATAGTATAAAGCACTCTGTATCACTCGGAAGAAAGTGCGATTCCCAACCCGTGTATATTAAGGCCCTCAGCTGCGCTTCAGGCCTCAAACTACACCCTCGTTGGTAATCGGTCATTTTCTCCCCTCGATGAACAATGTACTATCAAATTGTGCAATGTATGTGATGTGGCTGTAATAAATAAATGAAAGGTTGAGAGTTGGGAGGGGTTAGTCTATTAGCAACAATCTTGATAGAATAGAATAAACTTTATCAAGATGGGTACACCTTGTATGTTATAGAATTATATCGATAAAAAAATTATTATAATAGGCGACACAATGACTTTACGGCTATTAGATATATTTTAAAACCAACCTTCGTGTATTGCATTTGCGATACTTTAGAGGTCCATGTACGATAATTTAAGTCTACAACCTACGTGTCATTGGCTATATCACCTTTTACTTAAATTTTTTTTTGGATAAAACTTTGCCTCGCACTAAGAATTTTACCTGTATCTTAGTGTATTTTTATAAAACACGAACAATTCTATGCACAGACTCAAAACAAGCATTTGTAGCCTATAATACAATCATTTTTTGTTCCGGTTTTGGAACTGAACCCGCGAAATGCAGAGCAGCAGACAATTTCTCAAAAACTGCACCAACCGTGTCATCAAATCATTGTGTTTCTTACAGTCAGTAAGAGGAACGCGTACGGAATGAAATCTCATAATGAAAAATAGAAAACAAAAACATTTCAAATCATTGTGTAAATACATTACAATACCATCCATTAAGCACGAAACGATTCCCAAGCCCAGAATTATAATAAATGTAACGGAAAGGCCTTTAATTAAAGGTCCAAGGGTTGAAATGTGAGCTGACTTCCTCAGTATCAGCAGCGGAGGGTTCAATTACGGGATATTTTTGTACAATTTATTTTCATAGGCTGCGGCTAGCGGGTGATTTAGATGGAGGTAATATTAAGGTAAGTTTTACTTGGTGAGCCTAAAATGGGACAAGGAACATTTACTGCGGCTATTTTTTTCTGAGGAAAAATTATCAAATGGCTCCGCTCGGGGTGGAGTGGAACAAAGTGTCAGACTCCTACTGACTGAAAATTGAGCGTATTGCTTCCTTTTCCGTTGTATCCAGGTTGGTGTATCTCATGTGGCTACTTGGAAAGGAAGAAAATTGTTATCTTGTAATGAATTTCCATTCTTCACACTTTCTTTGTGACCGACGTGGCTCTTATTTGCTTATTAATCTAAATGTAATTAATGATTCGAGCTTGTGACAAAATAACAAAATACACATGGGTCGATCTACAAAATTACGCAACGCTTGCCAAGCTTGCACTCATTGGCGGACAGATCTTTCGATGAGTGACTTATCTTAAAGAACGATTCAAATTCCTTCATGACACACATGCAAAATCTCTGAGATCATCAGAAAACTTAAGGCTTGCGGTACCGAGTCACGCCACCAATTTCTATGGTAAGCCGTTTGCAGCTCAAGCAGTGCGGCTGTGGAATGCTCTACCAGTGTCAGTAAGACAAGTACAAACCATATCGTCTTTCAAAAATTTGGTAAAGGATCTTTATCTCCCTCCTTAAACTATTGTTATTATGTATGTCTTTGTTTCTTTTCCGTTTTTTGCCATTCGGCAAAAAATGGCAAGAATGGCAAAAAACGGAACCCTTATAGTTTCGATATGTCTGTCCGTCTGTCTGTCTGTCTGTCTGTCCGTCCGTCCGTATGTCACTGCCATTTTATTCCGAAACTATTAAGACTATACATATCAAACTTAGTAGGTAGATGTATTCTGTGAACCGCTTTCCAATTTTAAGAAAAAACAATAAAAAATATTTAAAATAAAGGGGGGTCCTCATACATGGAACTAAAACTGAAAATATTTTTTTTCATGAAACCTATGCGTGTGTGGTATCTATAGACAGGTCTTTAAAAATGATATAAGGATTTCTAAAACCACTTTTTCATAAAGTCAGTCGTTTAAAAGATATAAGCTTCCAAAGTGGTAAAATGTGTGTGTGTCCCCCTCTAACTTCTATAATAATGAAGGGAAAAATCGAAAAAAATTGGTTTGAACGAAATCGGGTCAGCAGTTTTTGAAATACAGCATATTTTCTAAAACCGCAAATATAACTTTGTAATTCATTCAAACACTATGAAAAACAAAGTTATTTGGCGTAGTTGCAAAAAATGTAAATAAGCTAGTTTTAAGAAATTCGTAAGGTTTTTTTGTTTTATATATATTATATTATGTATTATATTATATTATTATAGTTACTACGGAACCCTTCATGGGCGAGTCTAACTCGCACTTGGCCAATTTTTTTTTAAATATTTATATGTATATATATGTTTTGAGAATGTAATTTATTGTTTTTGTATTTTATGTCGATAAATAGTACACCGTTGACTACCCGCGTATTTATTTTCTCCTATGTGTTAAATCCATCCAAAGGTTTTGTTTTTTTATTAATAATAGGGTCGCTTTAGACCACTATCTCACCTGATGGTAAGTGATGATGTGATCGAAGATGGAGCACGCTTACCTAAAAGTAACCTATTCACTCTGGACTTAAATAATCCTAGGTTGTAGCTGTCGGGAAACACAGACTCGGGCAGGGAATTCCACTCCTTAACCGTACGCACAATGAAGGTATTCCCAAAACGTTTTGTGCATATGGGTGGGATGTCCACCATTTAACGATGGCGCTTCGCCGCTTGTCTCGTAGTCCGATGATGGAACGGGCTCGGCGGAATTAGATTGTGTAATTCTATCGCACACTCCCCGAAATGTAACCGATAGAAAACTGATAGACTTGCAACTCGTCGTCGGTGTTCAAGGCTCTGGAGCTTTGACTCGACTGAATGAGTCTCTTGGCCCGCTTCTCGATAGACTCAAGCGCGTCCATTTGCTATTTCGCAAATCCATCCCAAAGATGAGAGTAGTAGAGTTGTCTGTAAAAGATCGCTTTTAGCGATAAGACCACCCATTGTATCACCCTTTTTAGGGTTCCGTAGCCGAATGGCAAAAAACGGAACCCTTATAGTTTCGATATGTCTGTCCGTCTGTCTGTCTGTCTGTCTGTCCGTCCGTCCGTATGTCACAGCCATTTTATTCCGAAACTATTAAGACTATACATGTGAAACTTAAAATCGGAAAGCGGTTCACAGAATACATCTACCTAAGATGTATTCTGTGAACCGCTTTCCGATTTTAAGAAAAAAATTATAAAATATTTAAAATAAAGAGGGGTCCCCAAACATGGAACTAGAACTGAAAATATATTTTTTCATGAAACCTATGCGTGTGTGGTATCTATAGACAGGTCTTTAAAAATGACATTAAGGTTTCTAAAATGACTTTTAGTTAAAGTTAAGAGTTAAGCGTTTAAAAGATATACGCTTCCAAAGTGGTAAAATGTGTGCGGGGGGCACCCTCTAACTTCTATAATAATGAAGTGAAAAATCTAAAAAAAGAATATGTTGTAGATCTTAATGTAAACTTTCAACCAAAATTGTTTTGAACGAGATCAAATCAGCAGTTTTTGAGATACAGTATATTTTCTACAACCGCAAATATAACTTTGTAATTCATACAAATACTATGAAAAACAAAGTTATTTGGCGTAGTTGTAAAAATTGTAAATAAGCTAGTTTTAAGAAATTTTTAAGGTTTTTGATTTTTTTTTTCAAATAAATATATTAAGTATATTATATTTATTATAGTTACTACGGAACTCTTCATGGACGAGTCCGACTCGCACTTGGCCAATTTTTTTAATATTCCAGAAATTTTATAGCAATAATTTGAAAGGCCATTTTACAAATAAGCCTGATTGGTTAACATTAGCAACGAAGTACGTAGTAAATATTTGAACCAGACAACCAAACAAGAAATCAAGAGAAAAGATAAAAGGCTTATCTTTCGCTTTATATACCATTATATGTAGTATTAAGTTTCGCACTAACAAAAGACTCTTAAATTATATGAGAAGTCTTTCGTTATCTTCGGACTAAGTTTTCGCTCCCCTTAGTAACTTCATATCGCAATGCATTTGTATAAGGAAAATGGTATTTTGTTATACTTTGATGTTAACACAAATACTTTAGGGAAATATCATGTTTCAATAATTTCAAGAAATGGAATCTATACTTATAATAAATCTGTAGAGAGGTCAATTCTGTACATGAAATATATTTACAAAATAACTATCAGGGGGTGATTAGGGATCGATACTGATACCAAAAATGCAATCAGTAAAATTTGTAAAGGGAAATGTTGGGAAAACGGGAGAAGTTACTCCATTTTTTAAGCTTCCGTCGCGTGTGCAACCTTAATGGTTAAAGCTAAAGAAATCATTTATGACCGAAATGTTCTCCTTAAAATTATATAAAAAATATCCCACGACAGCATATATTTATCTTTTATGGTTGACTCACAATAACACGTGTAACTCCCGATTGCTTAGCAGTTCGAAGCTTTCTGATTATTATTCTGCTCTGAAATTTAAAACCACCACAACTTTGCAATGGAACTCGGCTAAAAGTAACCCAGTTGCAACAAAATATAATCGAGGCTCAAATTTTAACAGGTTGCGGTGCAGAAGAAACCGTCTTTATTCCCAGAATTCCCATAATACCAAATAATTTTCCATTCCAATTTAAAAGAACGCGATTCCCAGTATCGGTGTGTTATGCAATGACAATTAATAAGGCTCAAGGGCAGACTTTTCGTGTTGCTGGAGTAGATCTCGGTGTCAGTTGTTTCTCGCATGGTCAGTTGTACGTCGCTCTTTCCCGGGTTAGCAGTTCTAGAAATCTTTATGTTCACGTGCCGGACGGGTCAACTTTCAACATAGTTTACCCGGAAGCTTTGCGCTGAAGTATTGTCGTTCTATAGGTACTTAAGCCTCATGTGAACGTGATCTAAACAATATTACCAATACATTAACTTAATAACACACAAGGAGTTACACGCTGACGGAGTCGCGGGCACAGCTATTAACAATAATATTGTGCGGTTCGGTATTGCGATATTTTTCAACAGTATTATAGATTCACATATTATATTTCCCTACTAAATTACGAAAGTTAATCTGTCTGTTACATCAAAATCACTGAACCGTGAGGAAGGACATAGGCTACTTTTTTTTACGAAAAATGACGGAAACGTGGACGAAGTCGCGGGCAACAGCTATCTATGCTAATAATATAAGGCTGAAGAGTTTGTTTGAACGCGATAATCTCAGGAACTACTGGTTCGAATTGAAAAAACATTTTTAATTAAATAGTCAATTTATAGAGAAAGGCTATATATCATTACGCTAAGGCCAATAGGAGCGGAGCACCAATGAAGAATGCTTCAAAATCGGGGTTAAATTTAACGTTAGCCCAAAGTAACTATTCCACGCGGACTAAGTCGCGGGCAAAAGCTAGTCTCTGATAATAATGAAATGTAAAAAAAAAATTGACACAGAGTAAAGACATACAAATTTGGCATTTCTGCGCTTCAGATAATTTTTTATATATATTATATTATGGTGTATTACCAAAAGGTACTGAGATACTGTTTCCCAAACTAGGCTGGAGCCTGTATGTTGGGAGACAGTGATCGGACCGGCAGAGAGGTTATTTACACTTAACAAAAATAGAGGTTATAGAAAAAGTCAAAGGTATTATTTTTATTTGATCATTCAAAGGCACTGTTCGTAGTCAATATTTATGGTTTAAAAGGTATATTTAAAACTATCTTCTGACTTCTGGCTACACAATAATTAGAGGATGGGAAATCATCCAATGACTGTCTCTCGATCTGAGCGAAGCGGGAGGGTGTGTCAGACTTTTACTGACTAAAACTCATCTATGTTCCATCATATGCCCTTCGTGTTCCGAGGCCGTGGTAACTCTTTCGAACAATTCCGCAACCCTAGCAGGCAACGGCCCTCTTATGGGTCCCGACAATTTTACTTATACTCTTTGAGGTGCGCGTGGAACACGACGCACCGTCTATACGGGCCTGGTTTCAGTCGGGCGGCGAGCTACTATGTCACTCTCCAGCTTCAACTATTTCCACATCAATAACAACATCGATTCATTGCTCTGTTTTGATTTCAATAAGTTACTTTTGGCTTTGTGTTTTGATATGGAAGTTGGTTTTATTTTTTTGCAAAAAAGTTTTTTTTTTCACGCTTTTTAGTGGGTCGGTTTGTAATTTATCTAGATACAAAAGCCAAAATGTCAACTACTTATCACCTTTTACAAATATTGGTTTTCCCCATACAGAGCCGTTAATTTTTAAGGCGTTCTACTTCACCATCAGCTCTACTTTACTATATGCATTGTGATGAGCATAAAGTGCTTAACATTCATATTCAAGTAATCGAATCGCAATCTACAAAATACTTAGTATTGAGTAGTTTCGGTGGCCATCTGTGAACTTCATCATCAGTTCCACTTCCCCAAATGGTGCTTTTCGAGAGCAACTGCACAAGTTACTTTAAGAAATACTCAAAACGTCATAGGTGTGCCTATAATATTTGAAGAGTTCCCTCGATTTCTCCATGATTCCATCATCAGATCCCAACGTGATGACAATGGGACCAACTAGAAAGTACCTATATCCTTTCAAACTAAAAAAGAATTTTCTAAATCGGTCCAGCCGTCTTCGAGATATGAGGTAACATACATAAAAAAAATGTTCAAGACGAACTGAGAACCTCCTCCTTTTTGAAGTCGGTTAAAAAGGGAAATAAAAACACACTATCACATTTATAGATAGATAGATAGATATATTCTTTATTGTACACCATAACAGTAAATGCAAAATTATGGACTTAACAATTAATAAGGGTGATACAATGGGCGGTCTTATCGCTAAAAGCGATCTTTTACAGACAACCTTTGGATGGATTTGACACCGAAGGAGAAAATAAATACGCGGGTAGTCCACGGTGTACTAATTATATATATAAAATACAAAACAATAAATAACGTTCTCAAAAACATATATATACATACAAATATTTAAAAAAAGAAAGAAACGAAGACATACATAATAACAACAATTTAAGGAGAGAGATAAAGAACTTTTACTATGTTTTTGAAAGAAGATAGTGTTTGTGCTTGTCTTACTGACACGGGTAGAGCATTCCACAGCCATACTGCTTGAGCTGCGAACGACTTACCATAGAAATTGGTGGCGTGACTCGGTACCGCAAGCCTTAAGTTTTCTGATGACCTCAGAGATTTTGCATGTGTGTCATGAAGGAACTTAAATCGTTCTTTAAGATAAGTGGGGGTTTTAGCATTAAACAGCACACTGTAAAGCAGAGACAAATTGTGTAAGTTCCGGCGAAGATGTATTGGAAGCCACTTGAGTTTCGTACGAAATTCGGATACGTGATCATATTTGCGCAAGCCAAATATAAATCTAATGCAAACATTTTGGAGTCGCTCAAGTTTATCAAATTGTGCCTCAGTAAGATCAAGATAACTGACATCAGCGTAGTCTAGGATGGGGAGTAAAAGAGACTGTGCTAGCGCAATTTTAGTAGCAGTTTGCAGAAAGTTACGCAACCGTCTTAGGGAATGGGCAGAAGCAAATAATTTGCGACTGACTTCTTGTAATTGGGGACCCCAAGAAAGATGTTTGTCAACCCAAACCCCAAGGTTCTTAACTTTCTCGCTTAATGGAATAGCAGTGCCGTTGAAAATAACCTGAGGAAGCTGCGTCCATTTTACCTTAGGTGCCAACCTGGAACTGCCAACCACAATAACCTGGGTCTTTGACGGGTTAACCTGCAAACCATGTGCATCACTCCATTCGCAAACAGAAGCCAAGTCCTGGTTCATGATATCAATAGCAGTATGCAAATCTGTATAGGGAGCTTGTCTGTAAATCTGCAAATCATCAGCATAAAGATGGTAGGAGGACTGAAGTTTTTTAGAAATAGAATTTATGAATATTGCGAAGAGTAAAGGAGATAAAACGCCACCCTGAGGAACACCGGCTGAAGTACTACACCAAGACGAGCAGGACTCATCTATGCAAATACGTTGCCGGCGGCCAAACAGGTAACTACGAAACCAGTCAATCGCTGTTGGAGATATGTTAATAGAGCGTAGCGTTGAGCATGATTTCGAAATCAACAGTATTAAAAGCGTTGCTAAAATCTAGCAAGCAAAGAATCGTCATATTTCCTTTATCCATGCCCAACCTCATCTCATCCGTAACACTTACTAAGGCGGAAGTGGTACTATGACCAGGACGAAAACCGGATTGGAAAGGATTCAGCAGACTATTCTTGCAAAGAAAAGAACTAAGCTGATTGTCGACAAGGCGTTCAAGGACTTTAGATAAAAAAGGCAGGATGGAAATAGGTCGATATTCTGAATTATATATTATTAGGTTGATATTATAATGCAGTAATACTGAATGTGACAGTGTAATACTGACCGGATGTGGAAATGGAGAAGTTGTTTTAATACCTACTAATTTACCGTTTCTATTTAAAAGATTGCAATTTCTAGTGAAACTGTTTTTTTTTTTTCAATGACCATGATAACGTCATAGGGTCAAACATTCAATGTTACAGGTTCAGATCTAAGCGTTCAGTGTTTTTTCACATGGAAAACTACAATGTAACATTGTAGCCCTTTCACGTGTAACTTCGAAGCAAATTCTGTGTGTGCTGTCTAATGAAAAATCTGCTATAAACATTGTTTATAAAGATATTTTGTAATTAGTAGCAGTTTAGTCTGATTCAAGATGAAACTTTTGTATTTAAAAAAAAAAACTTAAAATATTTGAAATTAAATGATAGCTAAACGCACTTTTTGTAACGACGTACTATGACTGTCGAAGCAAACAATTAGTCAAAGGACCACGTGTGAAGGCTGGCCGGGTGGCTAGTAGTTAATAAAGTGATTCTAATGACCATTCACAAATGTTTTATGGAGAAGAACGGTCAAGAAAATCCACCATGCTATGCCCATTCTCTATCAAGCGCAAGTTCGGACGTGTATGGAGTACTGCTCTCATCTATAGGACGGATCTGCCAAATACCAGCTTGATGCACTTGAGTCTATCGAGAAACGGGCCAAAAGGCTCATCGGCAACGAGAAACTGGTCGAGACAAGGCTCCAGAGTCTAGAACATCGGCGACGTGTTGCAAGCCTATCAGTTTTCTATCGGTTACATTTTGGGGAGTGTGCGATGGAATTGCACAGTCTTATTCCACCAAGCCCGTTCCATCATCGGACTACAAGACAAACGGCGATGCGCCATCGTTACATGGTGGACATCCCACCCATACGCACGAAACGTTTTGGGAATACTTTCATTTTGCGTACGGCTAAGGAGTGGAATTCCCTGATAGTTACAACCTGGGAGTCTTTAAGTCAAGAGAGAATAGGTTACTTCTAGGCAAGCGTGCTTCATCTTCGACCACATCATCGCTTAACATCAGGTAAGATTATGGTCAAACGCAAGCCTATCAACTATAAAAAAAAGACATTTTAAACAAAATTTTTAAGATTTTCGATGTATGGACATGATTTTTTATATTTAATGGTGTGTGAGGACAATGCGTCTACAATAACTAAACTAAAATAACTAAAATAAAAATAAATCGATTATAATGCTTGTTTGTGAAATTATTCTTCGCTTAAAACATCATCTTCCTAGCCTATAACTAACTATGTGTGGTAAATAACAGGATGCAACTGATTTCCAGTAAATTGTACTTGGAGCTTTTGGGTACGTCCGAGACCTACAAAACCCAGTAACTGGGCAACACTATATCTGTATGCTAGACAAGTGCCAGGTCTTCTATCGTCGGACAACCCATGATGCCTAACACAAATGCACATATGATAGTCGGGACCAACTCATTACCGTACCTTCCAAGGCATAGAGTGATCTCGATTATATTATTATGATACGGCCACGGGCCGATCTCGGCAAGAGCTTATCCTTGAAAATAACTTACCCTAGAAAGCCCTTGCATTCTTCACCATAAGCGATCAAATTCTATTACTCGAGAGTTTGCATTTACTTAAAAAAAAAAAAAAACAATTAATTAAGCTGGAACTGAGGTTATTTGTTTTATAGACCTAGTAGTACACCGGGGTTGCTGGAATGTTCTACCGAGATACCGTGGCCCCGGATTGCAAGGGTAGCTGAACAGGGTGGGTTTTTAGTCAGTAGAAATCTGACACTCTCTTCCCCTCCACCCAGAGCGGGAGAAGTCAGTCGATGATATTTCCACCCGAAAAAGAAAGAAAAAGTAGTACAAGGATTAGTACAAATCTCTAAAAATTAAACATAGTATATACAGGCCAAAATAAAAAGAAATTATAGGGCATGGAAAAATTCGTCAACATTGCTATCAATAGGAAAAGTGCCCAGAACACTGGCTGCATTACCACGTTGAATGGCAATGCTGATTCTCTGTCCGAAGAAAAGGCCAGCCCTCTGGTCACTTGAGGAGTTGAATAATCGATGCGCAAAAGAGTCGATGCGCACTCGACCCCATGGTCCTAACGTTTCGACCCGAAACGGCTCAAACATATAGCTCCCAATTAGGTTGTTATATTTGCGCCGTTTGAGATTTTCTGCACCTGCTGCGGCCGCTCCAGCACAAATTCATTAAATTGTTAGTACAAATTTTATTGAGACTCATAAGTGCCAATGGAATTATAAATACGGGTCAGAACCTGTATCGAGATTGGAACTGAACTGAGTGCAAACTATAGGGTTTGCCAGAGCTCTGAGCGATGCACTCTTAGAAGTGAGCAGCGATTAAGTCACTGGAGTGACTCGCTGCTAAATACTGACTAGGACTTCTTTATTATTTCTATTTTGTTTATATTTTATGTTTATTTGAAAATTTTGCTGAACTGGGCCTATTTGGCGCAGCGATGAGTCACACAGTATTATTAAAAGTCCTAGATGTGTTCAATTCTATTATTTTTTAATGTATAATTTCTTTTAAAAATAATATGATGTTATTTCTTTTTTTTACTGTGTGTATACTTGTGGCATGTGTCAATAAACGATTTTTTCCTTCTTTCTTACGATACAAAAATATTTACAATTTATAGACACTACACTACATATCAATGTAATGAAAACAAAATCAATGAATATTGACTGAAATATACAGTGAGATCTCTTTTAAACTAAATCTCGTTCTCCAGATAGACCCAATACGTCATCTCACAAACCCTTTCTACTTCATACAAACATACAAAGATCAAGGCAGGAATGTACATTTGTATATATTGAACAAATTGTTACCTCGGGTAAAAGGCAACGTGTTAACAAAGGGTAGTTGTACACCTACATCGACGTGTATGTATCTCGGGGGCAACATTTGAGATCGTATTCAAAGAGATTGCAAACATTGCTTACTTAGTACTTAAGCAAGCTTTAAGTATAAATGAAGTAATCTGTGCTCTTTTGTTGGGCATTTTGAGTTTGTAAGATAACATGTTTTTTTATCATGAAAGTCTTACTTTTATAACTTTTCCGTTGGAAAACTGCCTCCTTAGGGTGCGAAAAGGTAACTTTGTCGTCGTGATACGTGTTTCGGTAAAATTTCCGGGTCGGGCACAGTGTTATTATATAAAAAAAACTCTTATGTACAGGAACCTATAATGTACCAAACAAATAGATTCAATAGAAATAAGAACCAACATGTTGCTTATTATATATAATTCTAAATTCGGTATACAGTACCAGGATAGATTTCATTATGCAAAGATATCTCCAACGGTTTCCAAAGTTAAATCCTTCTTTGAAAAAGTTCTCCTATCTTTTATTGATTCTGTTTTCACGTGGAGAAGGTTGGAAACATTCATAAGGAACGATTTACGATTACATTCAGCCTGGAGGCGGTTCTCACTTTGACACGCTTCAGTACTTATTTTCATCTTTTGCAAGGAAATGACGCAATTCTAACTTTGGGGTTAAGGTAGAGAGTTTTCCACACACACATTTTAAGTTGTATTATCTACTATTGAATAATATTTACATATTCAAATTACTTGCAGCAATTTTTAACGCTCCGAACATTAATTAAAAGTCAGTAAGTATATATAATAAAAAAACAGCATGATTTTATGCATGTGGAGTTTACCCGTAAGTGATTGTTGCAGTGATGTACATATATATTTTTTTCATGACATCATTCGCTTAAAACCAGTGTGTACAATAATTGTTTAGGAACCAATAAATACATATTGACTGATATGAAGGTAACGGATGTCAAACGTTTATCGTATCTTGCCAAAACTATACGGGGCAAAGACTGTTTGGTCACCTATATATATATTTTGTAGTAGCAGTCGTGTGGGCCTCCGCTTCCGTAGACGATAAAAACATTACCTTTCTCAAGCTTCAAGCTACTTCCTTACCAAATTTCATTCAAATCCGCCCAGTACTTTCGAAGATCAGCGCATTTAAATAAACAAACTTTTACCTTTTTTAATTATAGGATACATAATAAATATTAATTCAGCGTATACCGTTCCCACTACTGGGACATAGACACGTAGTACTACTACTAACTAGACTGATAGTTCCAACACTGGGGCCATGGACCACGTGGGTAGGTACTTCCATATCAAATTTCATTCAAATCCACCCTGTACTTTCTTTTCGCGTTTAAATAAAAAAAAACTTTTACCTTATTATTATAGCATACATAATAAATATTAATTCAGCGTATACCGTTCCCACTACTGGGACATAGACTCGTAGGACTACTATTATACTGATAGTTCCAACACTGGGGCCACGTGGCCCCAGTGTTGGTTCGCGGATGTCATAATATGTCTTCGAATTTTTGGTTTTCTTCTCCGATTTGGGGACTAAACATTGGGCTTGTGTTACCCCTTCCAGGAAGTTAACAGTTCTAATTGCCTTTATAAAGTAACCTGTTATGATCAAAGAAATCTCAAAATGGCTTTTCGAGACTTCCAGTGACTGAGCTGATATTACTTTGGCCAAACGGTGAGCATTATCATACAACGTGGCAATGTCGCCAGTTACTCGGTAACACATTACCAGCTGACAGAATCAAAGGCCATTTTTTTAGGCAAATTATTTTTGAGGCAACTAAGAACTTATTGGGCTCCGTCGATTTGGCGTAGAAACTGTTGTCGCCTAACAATTAATTCAGTTGCTACACCATAAAATCACTGCCAACTTAAATTTAAACAAAGCTTGGAACTCAATATAGGTATAATAAAAGCTGCTACTTTATGCTTAAAATGCTACTTCACTGTAGCTGCCAACCTATTATTTTTCCTACTCATTTTAATTATTTTTAAAACCCTAAATCAGATTCGTTTGGCGCCGTGTTAAATACATGCCATTTTTTTTATGTCATAGTTTAGTTTATAGTTTAGATATGGTTTATGAAATGTTACAAAAAAATTATTTCATAAATCTACTATACGAAAATTTGATTTAGGTCACCCCGGCCATTTAAAGAAATTGAGATACTAAAACACCAGACGACCAAAAAAAAACACTGAACCCTATAAACTAGGTCTCATAAAATCTATAAAAATGGACCAGTAACTTGATACGAAAAGAACGGTATTGGGATATTTTTTACTTTTTATGGAATTACACCATAAACGGACATAATAACATGTGCCGCAGTTAAACGAACCAGACATATCATATTATCTTTTACAAGATGAGAGAGTATCTACTTTTATAGTATTACTTATTTTTACCGAAAACAATAAATTGAGTTAATATGTACTACGTAGTACATATTAGCTCAATGATTGAAGGTGAGTTATTCTATGAAATTGGGACCTTTGTCGAGCGGACGTGACTGAAAAAATTGAGTGCACTCGTGAAAAGTGTAATTGTATCAACATTTTTTTACAAGTCTGGAGTTGAGACACTTTTTTTTCTATCTCGTAATAATACGTCTGAAGCCCTGGCAGGCAATGGCGCTATCGGGCCCCGTCAAAGTTTTGAGACCTATCATGACCAAGTTAGGGCAATAGAATACTAAGATTACATGGTACTTAAGCATACCTGGTGTAAATTGGCATTCGATAAAGATATCTACACTTCTGCTTAACTCTTTAGGTTATACCGGCGTGATGTTTTCTATGGAACTTATCTTCATGAAACATTAGTGCTGAAAGTGATTATGTGCTTCGTCAAGTGGCAAACATGGCGTTTTACGTTTTTTTATCAAGTTCAAAATAGCTACACATTATCGCGTTAAAATCCCCTGGGTATTACGCATCCGGATGTAACCTTTTACGTGTCGTCAGTTTCCTTTGAACCGGTTAACTGTATCGATAAAAATATAGCGATGTAGTGTTGTCCCTAACTTTGTAGCAACTATAAAAATTGGCCAAGTGCGAGTCGGACTCGCCCATGAAGGGTTCCGTAATCCGTAGTAATAATAAATATAATATACTTAATATATTTATAAGAAAAAAAAAAAACAAAAAACCTTACAAATTTCTTAAAACTAGATTATTTACAATTTTTACAACTACGCCAAATAACTTTGTTTTTCATAGTATTTGTATGAATTACAAAGTTATATTTGCGGTTTTAGAAAATATACTGTATCTCAAAAACTGCTGACTCGATCTGGTTCAAACCAATTTTGGTTGAAAGTTTACATTAAGATCTACAGCATATATATATATTTTAAATTTTTCACTCCATTATTATAGAAGTTAGAGGGGGGGACACATTTTATTTATTTATAATATACTTTATTGTACACCTTACAATATTTCATTAGATCTTTAAAGACCTATCTATAGGTCTATAGATACCACACATGCATAGGTTTCATGAAAAAAAAAATATTTTCAGTTTTAGTTCCATGTGTGGGGTGGTATACAACATATGGTTTTTTTAGATTTTTCACTTCATTATTATAGAAGTTAGAGGGGGAAACACACATTTTACCACTTTGGAAGCGTATATCTTTTAAACGATTAACTTTATGAAAAAGTCATTTTAGAAACCTCAGTCATTTTTAAAGACCTGTCTATAGATACCACACACGTATAGGTTTCATGAAAGAAAATATTTTCAGTTTCAGTTCCATGTATGGAGAGCCCCCTTCATATTAAATATTTTATAAATTTTCTCTTAGAATCGGAAAGCGGTTCACAGAATACATCTACGTACCAAGTTTTACATGTATAGTCCTAATAGTTTCGGAATAAAATGGCTGTGACATACGGACGGACGGACAGACAGACAGACGGACAGACATCTCGAAACTATAAAGGTTCCGTTTTTTGCCATTCGGCTACGGAACCCTAAAAATGAAGTATGTGTGACGGTTTTTGATATCTTCTTGAAAACTAGAGGTCAACATTTTAATAGACAGTTTATCTGATACTAGGGATTAGGTCGTGCGCAGGAGCTCCACAACCTAATCCCTTCATCCCTCTTTTACTACCGGTCTACCAGAAGTACCGCAGGATACCATCCACACTTGGTCGATATACCGTCTTGTTGTACTAAGCGCTTTTCTTCAACATTCATTGTGCGCACAGCCAAGGTGTGGAACTCTCTGCCGGCTTCTGTGTTCCCTGCCACATATGATCCATCAGCCTTTAAAGCAAGAGTGAATAGGCATTTTCTGTGCTCGCTCGTTCGATCGTAGACCTCATCTTACACTTACCATCAGGTGTGATCGAGGTCAAGAGCGGGCTCATTCGTAACTAATATAATACTATATATACTATTTACTATTAATATTATAAAGAGGAAACCTTTGTATTTTTGTATTTTTGTATGTTTGTATTGAATAGGCTCAAAAACTACTGGACCAATTTCAAAATTTCTTTTACCATTACTTAGAGGGATTCTTCCGAATCCGTATAGGCTATATTTTATCCCGGAAAATAGATAGGATTTTTCGTGGTAGTGAAAATTGTGGAGTAAGGCGTCGAAAAAACTGCCGTACGTTAACGATTCTCGTGAACGCTGCCTATATTTAATATAAACATTGCACCCGTGCGAAGCCGGGGCGGGTCGCTAGTTCGTAATAAAAAAAATACTTTTGGTACAGTCGTATCATTTATCGATAAAATTATTGAAACAGTGAAAAAATAAAATTACTTAGTTATCAAAAATCCATATATCCATACTGATATTATAACGCGAACGTTGTTTGTTTGTTTATCCTTCTTTCAAATCAAAGCAAAGAAAGCAACGGATCAATCTGATTGGAGGGTTGGAGAGTGATAGAAGCTACATTTTTCCGCTGAAAAAATATTTTCAGTCGAACGCGAGCAAAAGATATCTATAAAAATTGGTTAGTTCAATACAGCAATCTCATAGTTTCTTAATTAAGGATATAGATGATTCATACTATTATTTACTTTTACACAAGATACTTAGAAACATTATTTATTTATTTATGTACACACATGACACTTATAAAGGAAAAAATTAAATACAGACAAAAGAGCACAAAGGTGCTGCTTATTTCCTAAGAAATTTCTTCCAGCAGACCTGCGACAGGAGAGTTGAAGAGGAGATGATAGACACAGTGTGTATAAATACTAATTACGATATAAAACATACTTAGCTATAAAATTAAACTAAAATGATATATTTAATAAATATATACATACATAGAATTAAAATACATGCTATAAAAATATATACCTATAATAAATATATAAAATTACGGGATGTTAGATAGGTAATGATCTTTGACCTGCTTTTTTAAAATAGTAATGGATTTAGCTTCGCGGATTTTAGCGAGAAGTGAGTTCCACAGTCGTACTGCATGAAAGGAGAAGGAGTGGGAATAGAAACAGGTTTTTTGGGATGGGAAATTGAGATGGAGTTTAAGGTGGGATCTACAAAGGGCATCAGTGGGACGAGTGAATGAAAAACGATCGCGCAGGTAGCTAGGATATGCAGGATTGAATAGGATGTTGTACAGAAGGAATAATATTCGAGTGTTCCTGCGAAGACTGATAGGGAGCCACTTGAGATTCTTGCGAAACTGAGAGACATGATCGTATTTCCTCAGACCAAAAACAAAGAGAATACACAAGTTTTGCAAGCGCTCAAGCTTACATAAGAGCTCCTCAGTGGCATCCAAATAGCAGGCATCAGCATAATCAATAATCGGCTGAATTAAAGTTTGAGCTAAAGAGATTTTAGTTTTGAAAGGCAAGAAGCTTTGAAGGGATTTTAAAGAATGGAAGGAAAAGTGCACCTTACGACTAACCTCACTTACTTGCGCTCGCCATGAAAGATTGCTGTCAAGTAATACACCAAGATTCTTTGCAATATCCGTGTATGTATGTGCAAGTTACGTTCATAAGTAATTATTTTGCTTTATAACTCGATACTACAACATTTGTTCCATAAATGACTGTTAATTAAGTAGATACTGTTCTAAGAACCAATGGTCGATGGCAGATATAGCATTCGGGTAAAATATTCTTGGCATTCAGTTGATTGAACTAGCGAAATAACTAACTAATGAATATGTCAACTAGATTTAAAAAAATTGGCCGTGTGCGAGTCAGATCGCCCATGAAGGGTTCCGTAGTAACTATAATAATATAATATGTATATTTATTAGACAAAAAAAAACCTTACAAAGGAGATTGACCGATTTGGACCAAATGCTGCCCAGGCATGGGAATATTTTTAATTTCTTCCTTATATGAAGACAAATTTAAATAAAATAAAATTAAAAAAAAAATACCACGGGGTTATACAGTACCTAAGAACTTATCTTATGGCTTTTGTGGTGCTTTAACTTTGATATTTATTTTAACGTTTACGTTAAATAATATGATTATTTTACTTATTCTAACTCCTGAGTCTGGTCTCGACCTCGTTACTCTCGCTCGAAGCAAGTTTTTTTTGTAAGCTCTACACGAAAATGATAGCTTTGTAGAGCGCTGTCTCGATTTTCAATTCCAAGATAAGTACAACAAAATCACAACGAGAGTTGAGAGAACTCAAAGGTCTCGCTTGCTCATATTCAGATTTGGAATGTGTCTGTCTCTTTCGCGCACGGTGGGCTTATACCTGCTTGCGCGCGCGCCATTTTGTTTGTATCGCAGTCTAACATCACTCTTTGACGTGAACCGTTGTGTACTGTGCGCTTATCTATCTCCTTATTTTTTTTACAACCCGGCATTACTTTTGGACTATCGTATCTGCATCACCTGTTGACCCGGCTATTCGTTTGGACTACTCGATGTATCAACCACATCAAAGAGTGTGTTTGTTTTGTGTTCGTTCTGTGGAACGAATCAGAAGATATATGTTAACTCGAGATCTTCAAAACGAACATCAACATACAGTTCAAAACATCATTCAAGCTCTACCACGTGAGGTAAGTACTTAACTTTATTGAAGTAGTTATATTATTACACAAAATAAGCCATTATCTCAACAGTTAAGACAATTATTTACATTACTTAAATTATGATTTAAGTAATGTAAATAATTGTCTTAGACAAATGTGTTCTTAGATATCTACTTAGAAGTACTCCACTTGGATAAAACTACAAGGAACCGCACAAGAACTCTTTATAGATAGTTATAGTCTACGCGTCATCAGGCATGGGACCCTAAATGTCAACAGCCATAGGCATGTCCAATAAACCAGTCAAGTTATCGGTAGTCCGCTACCTGCGCACCGAGATCGTTGAATCACTGTGACCCTCCTAATTACCTGCCTGGTCCTGATTGATGGTTAAAATAGGCTGAATGTTGTTTTGTATGTACCTACTTATTTTAATTAAAAACTACTTTTGTGTTACCACTAGTTGTGTGCGTGGTGCGTGTTTTCTATCGTTGATCTGTAGAAGTTACGTGGTGACGTTGAGATAGATATTGTTATAGGGAAATGTTTTCTTACCCGACGAATTATTTTAAAACGCGTTGAATGTAGTTACCTGAACGTTTGCTCTTATCAGCTCCTAAAAATCTTATTCAAGAGTCACCTTCCCGGTTCGAGTATACAATATAATTGGACTACACTTCGGATTCATGTTACGCCGTGGGTTATTTGTTTATCACTTTTTAATTGGTTCCAGATAACATTCAATCATGCGGAATACCTCTGCCACAACTGTTGGACAAGAGCTCACCGTGGGACGCTACCTGCAATACCTGCTGCGGAAGATGCGCCTGCTGTGGAAGATGCACCTAAACGGGATTTTAAGATTTTTCGCCATGAATACTGTAATCTGGCCTTGAGCCACTTTTATACAGACCTTCGGATCGCTGCAGCAATAACTAATGCCTTCCATGTTGATATTTTAGACAATGGCAATGCACGTGAATTTATAAATATAGCCAGAGAGCGGCTGAATGTAGCCAATCACTTAGTTGAGTATGTTGATGAAAGAAGGCTAAACCGGAACAGAGCCAACTTCGAAAATATTTCAGTGGGTGGAGATAATGTTGCTTCATTTCCCATGTTAACACCGGAGGAATTGACTCTCTTTGCAGTAGGAACGTACCAACTCAAACTTGCGCCTAGCTATTACAGCGAGCATATACGCACTACGGAGACACAACGGTCGCCTTAACGACCTGTCCGATTTTTCGATGCCCACCAGCAATGTGCAACTAATTCGAGTGCACATAAAGAGCAGACATACATCGTCAAAAGTGTATCATTGCTACATTTTAATTGACGATAACAATCATGGGCTTGATTCCGTTCAACATTATTGGTGCTCATGTTTTACTGGGCGAAGAACGATCGGCAGTTGTGCCCACGTTGTTTGCTTAGTTTGGTTTTTGGGGTGGGCTAGGCACCAAGACGTTGTGAGGCGCCCTGCTTTATTTTTAGATTCAATAATTATAGACGACGATGAGGATGACGATTGATTAGGTATTTTAATGTTTACATGAGGCCTAACATAGAGGACCATTTATTATGTTGTAAACCTGTGTAACGAATAAATAATTGATTGATTGATTGAATGACTATCCTTAACTAAGTGTTGTTATAATAATTATAATCCACTGTTTATATTATACCGTCTTTTATTTAAAAAATATGCTTTTGATTATGATTTTTCGTCAATGTTAAACCTAAACAAGAGTATTTTTCTCAATACTCCTCGGATAGATTCTGATGCGCTTTGGGTTACAGACTAGTATTAGTCTAAGGAACATTATGCACTATGATTCAATGTTGGGCAGCACTTGGTCCAACGTCCATACAAAAATGGTCAATCTCCTTTCTTAAAACTAGCTAGTTTACATTTTTTACAACTACGCCAAATAACTTTGTTTTTCATAGTGTTTGTATGAATTACAGTTATATTTGCGGTTTTAGAAAATATGTTGTATCTCAAAACCTGCTGACCCGATCTCGTTCAAACCCATTTTGGTTGAAACTTTACATTAAGATCTACAAACATATTTTTTTTTCACTCCATTATTATAGAAGTTAGAGGGGGGACACATTTTACCACTTTGGAAGCGTATATCTTTTAAACGATTAACTTTATCAAAAAATGGTTTTAGAAACTACAATGTCATTTTTAAAAAACTGTCTATAGATACTACACACGCATAGGTTTCATGAAAAAAAAATATTTTCAGGTTTGGTTCCATGTATGGGGAACCCTTTATTTTAAATATTTTTTTTTTATGTATTTTCTTAAAATCGGACAGCAATTCACTGAATACATCTACCTACCAAGTTTCACATGTATATTCACACAGACGGACGGATGGACAGACAGACAGATATAACGAAACTATAAGGGTTCCGTTTTTTACCATTCGGCTACGGAACCCTAAAAATGGTAATTTTGTAAAACATGTTTTTTTATTATTTTCCTATTCTACTCGGCAAACTCTTTCATCACACTACATATTTATATGATGGCAGTGCACGGAAAATAACTAGTCCGCTATCTTGTGCCGACAGCCTTACTTGATTTTCAATGCCGTAACTAAGCTAACCATTTTTTTTCTAATGGGATAATCCTCAAATGACTTCTCCCGCTCTGGTTGGAGCGGTCAGTAGAAGTCAGACACTCCCTGTGTCTGACTTCTTCTACTGACTAAAACCCCTCCCTGCTCCTTCCTCCTGCTGCGGTATCTCATTAAAAGATTCCCGCGTCAACTAAGCTAAACCATAGATTTACAATCAATCTAATTGTGTATTAAAATTGCATCTATTATATATATATACTAGCTGCTGCCCGCAACTTCGTTCGCGTGGGAGGATTTCCCGCGTAAATCCCGATCCCGTGGGAATTCCGGGATAAAAAGTAGATAGTAGCCGATTCTCAGACCTACTGAATATGCATATAAAATTTGGTAAAAATCAGTAAAGCCGTTTTGGAGGAGTAAGGTAACTAACATTGTGACACGAGAATTTTATATCGACGGTTGAAAGGCTAATTGATCTAAGCGACATTTTTTGCGATATTGAGTTATATACATATTCGGAATCAGCAAATTTTTCTCCATCGTTTGAGTTAGTTTTCAAATTTTTTTGACTACTTTTTTGGCGCTTAGCACCCACTGCAAAACAGGCCTCATTTCTAAGCTCATTGATCTATACGACACAAAATTAGACATATTTGAGGACTCGATGACTTAAGCTATTTTGATTTTTCAAACTTTTATAACATGTGTCGATTAAGGCATTTGGCTTTGCTAATTGTGATTTTGTCGTTTGGCCTATTTTGCAATAAACCAAAAAAATAAGCTATGTCGTTTAGCCCATTTTGCATTCAACTACATTAAAAAATCGTGTTACTTGAACCATTTTGCATTAAGTTATATTAATTAAATATGTCTCTTGATTCCATTAAGCGTCTATTAAGGATAATCAGTAATGTCACTTCGGCTATTTTGAGTAACACTAACTAATAACAATTTATTTGTTGTTTTATTTGTAAAGTGATACTAAAGTACAATGTATTCCGTGGTGATACTACTAACTTTTTTTTCTGGGTGTGAAAATCATCGAATGAATTCTTCCGCTCTGGGTTAAGCGGAAGGCTGTGTCAGACTTCTACTGACTAAAAACCCACCTGTTCCTTCGGCTGCCCTAAAGTTACGGGGCCGCGGTATCTCGATAGAACTTTCCCGCAAACCCCGGCAGGCAATGGCCCTATGAGGCCCCGTCACTGGCGTTGACAGCTCTTTGAACACGACGTGCCACCGACCCGAGCCTGGTCCTTACCGGACGGTGAGCAACTCTGCTCGCCGTCCGCAGGCCCGCGCCTACGGTGGCCGGAAATCGGCACGCGATCCCCGACGCCCGGGGCGTCTCCCACGGCAGCTGGGGCGAGAAGGAAGAGGGTTGCCTCTCCCTCGCGCGTTCGGCCTCCTCCTTCGCTAGCATGACTGCTTCACAGAAGGAGGCGACTGCATCCCATTCCCTCTTGCTCTGCACCATGGTCTGAACCAGAGCAGGGCGCGAGAGGTCTCCGCCGCTGACCGCCTCTACGAGGACACGACAGTGCTCCAGCCAAGCAGGGCACACCTCGACCATATGCTCCACCGTGTCCTCCAGGTGGTCCTCACAATGACGACACCCGGGCGTGTCTTCCCGCTGTATCCGAAACAAGTATCTCCCGAAACAGCCATGTCTGGTCAGCACCTGCGTCAGGTGGAAGGAGACTTATAGCCGCGTTTGCGGCGTGCCCAGCCTTCGGTTGCGACAGCCGCTCTTTCCATGCTGCCGTGAGATCGCACCGGAGCTCTATCCGCTGAGCCGCGACTTGCCGCGGTAGCGGAGTTTCACCCCGGCTTAGTACATCCACGTGCGCGGGGGCGGTAGCCTTCAGATCCCACGGCAGCAATCCGGCAAGGAGGTTCGTCGTCTCCCCAGAGATCGTGCGGTATCCCCGGATCATCCGGATAGCCATGACCCTCTGAGAGCCGACCAGCTCGTGAGCTGATCGCCGCAGCAGTTTCAGCGAACACAGAGGGGCCCCATAGAGGGCCATGGACCGCACAATGCCCGCATATAGCCTTCGGCAGGAGGCGTTTGGCGTCCCTAGATTGGGTAAGAGCCGCTTGAGTGCAGCCCCCGCCCGGTCCAGTCTTGGAGCCAAACGTCGGAAGTGTTCGACGAAGTTCCACCGGCTGTCGAGGACAAGTCCCAAGTACTTCATCGTCGTCTCGACACCGATGCGAACCCCTCCCACCGTTATTTGGGAACCCGAAGGTGGCGCGTTCCAACGGCCATGAAAACACATGGTCTCGGACTTGTGCAGAGCCACCTCGAGTCCCAGTTGTCAGATCCTTTCTATGACCGTCACAACCCCTTGCATCGCTACTTCGGCCGCCGCCTGGTGCGATCTTCTATGGGCCAGGACCAGCGTGTCGTCAGTGTATAGGCGTCACCTGTGGGAAGGTTGGCGCGCAACAACCAGTCGTAACTGATGTTCCACAAGGGTGGCCCCAGAATCGATCCCTGTGGGACACTGCATGACATCTCTCATCAGTTCCACTCTCCTTGGTGACCAGAGTAGATGACGGCCCTGTCCGTCAGGTAGGCCTCAACCACACGACAGAGGTAGGTTGGCATCCGGTGATACCGGAGTGCCTCCCGTATGCAACTCCAGGGCAGGGTGTTAAAGGCATTGGCGGTGTCTGTCGAGAGAACCCTCACACGCATGATTGTATCCACCGTCGAGCGCCCCTTGCGGAAACCAATTTGGATATCCGCAAGATCCGGCCAACGAGGCGGTTTGCAGGTGCGGAGTTTGTCCCGCACCATTTTCTATGGACGTTCCCACGGGTCCCGATTAAGAATCCCTAACATCTCCTTGCGGGCCAGATCTTTGGCCCGCCGGATTTCTTCTTTGAGGACGGTCTTCGCTGCTCTGTACTCCTTGTACAGCTCCGCCTCTCTGGCTTCCGTAATTGGTGAGTAGTATCACCTAGGCTTAGGATGATATACCACCTTATCTAATACCTTGTTCCAAAACATATTGCATCAACATCTTGAATGATACCTCTACACAAAAATGTTTTGAATTATGATAGCCTAAGCATCAGTATCTACTATAATCTAGTAAGGGTTCATTTTGTTTCATCCTACAATCCCTCTAATGGGCATCTGCATCAAACTACTTCACTCTGGTGCAACACCATCATGTTGCTTATGCTCATTGGGTATATTCAACTGTCAGTTGACTTGGCGCTAAATTCATTTTCTCTCGTTTTATTTTATTCTAGGTTAAAACTTGAGCTAGTTTACTTTCAGCTATTTTATTTACGGTAGGCATTTGAACCATTTTGCCTTTCTCAAAAAATAACTAAATTTGATGCATTTTGGGCTAACCAACATAAATTTTCTAAAATAATACACAATTTTCAACAGTAATAACTTCAACAACTTCCTTACTTAATTAGAGATATACTGTATTAAATAAATGAAAGTTTATCAAATGGTTGCTTTTTTATGAATTTTTTTTCAAAATAAATAACGTTGATCCGTCCTCCTGCAAGTTTCACAAAATGTCGCTTAGATCAATTAGCCTTTCAACCGTCGATATATTAGATTATATACCTATTTTAGATGTGTTTAAATTTTGGTCTACAATAAAATATATTCTATCTATCAATCTATCTTTATCCGTTGAGGATAACTGCTTAATTTTCATTGGAAGACCAGAGCCAGATAGTATTTGCCTGGCATTAATTGACTTTTCTGGCGCAGCTATGAGGGGCGTACTGCCTTTTTTTCTCACTCTTTTTCATTTATTTGTGAAGAGCTCGTGATTAAATTATTACAGCCGTACGGGTCGATCTTTAAGGTTAAGCAACACTTGCCAAGGTCGGTATATGGATTGGTGAACATATCGAGATTCCTTCTTTCCTGAGAAAACACATTAACACTTTGGGTATGAATTTTCGGCTAAAAATAAAAGATCCTCATCCATGTTTACAACCTCTGACAACAAATCACAATCGCGCAAACGCCTGGCGGCCAATGTGAACACGAACTCGCCACGTCTTCGCGCCCGCGCTTTCCAACGTGAACAAGTACTATGCAAGGAACTTGTTAGAAGATCCTTGGTACTATGTCATTGGTCCCGTCAATTATACAGTATGTTAACTAACAGAGGGCGTACCCGTTAACCCGCAATAGTATAGCATCCATACATGCTAAAAAAAATTACCATTCGAAAACAAAATGTTTTTATTTTTTTTAACACGTTGGAGGACAGAACGTGATTGTACGTTATAATTTAAGATTTTGATATGGCACAACGTATAATGACGTTCAAATAAAAATATTATTTACGACAGTACGTTCATTTCCGATGAACTTTCAAGTTAAAATCCTATTGGATGTACCTTGTGTCACAACATGTGAAATACCCGACACTATAATATCATATAATATCATGGGACTCTACGTACTTATACGTCATATAACTTTGTATGGCCATTTACTGTGTCATTCTAGAACAAAGACTCAAGTGGTAGCGTCCGCGAAAGTGTTAATATTAAAATATTCACTAAAAATGTTAAATTGATACGTAAAAGAAACACTCTGTACACGCGTACTTGAAGGACGGCAACGTCGCAATATATTTATGAACGATCTAATTGATGTGCTTATTGCGGGTTAATACCTTTGACAGTAGTCACGGGTAGTCCGAAGCCAGAAAATCTGAATCTGATATGAATCTAGTCTTGCTAATCCTTTAACCTAGCTACTGAATTGTGGAGGTCAGATAGGCATTCGGTCCACTTGGAACACTAATACTCAGCGCCATCCGGCTAGACTAGAAACCGGCCTTAACATAGTTGCGAAAAGGTTAAGCAGGTGATGAGGACTTTTTTTGTATGTGTGTATTGACAAACTGATGCCAAATAAAATTGTTTTTTCAATACACTTCTTCGAAAACTGGCTCTTATCGCACTACGATTAGGTTCAACATGCAATGTATTTTACACTCGTGGATATTTTTTTTAAATTTTCACACACGAGGATTTACCATTCCAGATTTTGCCACAGATAACATTGAACAACTATTCAATTGCCTATATTCGGCGGTGATTGTTTTTTTTTTCACAGCAAAGAGGCGCATGTATTAAGGCCTTATGTTTAATGAAAATTAAAATTGTGTTTATGAACAGAATATCAGAAATAAACATTATTATTTATAAAATAATTTTGCTTTTATCAACAAATTAACATTTATTTGTGTTCTAAATAAAAAAATATATTTTAATATCAGGCTGTTTTGCGGCTTCATACCTTTGCTTCTCCTTTAACCCGCGAAGGTAAGGCGCGGGGAAAATTAAATATTTTAATGACAAAAATACTTTTCATTCTATTATTTTATTTCTTCGAAAGTGTATTGAAAAACGTCGTTTGATACACGTGGACATTTGTTACTGCAGTACTCGGCTCCATAACCCTCTCGCCTTGCGGCTTAGGCGTAACTCCGCCTCGGCCGCAATAACAAACTTTCTCCACTTGTATCAAAATGTACTATTTCTTTCTCTCTTAATTTCATTTGTAAGATTCTAACCCAACTAACATACATGGCAAGTTAAATTAAAGCTTGTAAAATAATACTAAGTTAGGCTAACTTGTGGCCAAAAACTTTTTCATCAAGTATTAGAAGATTAAAGAAGTACTTAATGGGAGTCAACCAACTCATGAAAGGACTTAGAGTTTTGAGGTATATAAGTCAATATTAGAGATTTCTGGCAACGTGCCTCGCTTGTAGTTTGTGGTTTATGTGATAGACTAATTCTATGCGTTAGTATATATATATCGAAAATGTGTGTGTGTGTGTGATTTAATTAAGTACTGCTGAACTATTTTGCTGGGTATAAGGAATAGCATTAGGTAAATTATGGATACACATTTTAGTACACTTGGAATTAACGTTTAGAAACAGGCGATATTTACCATGTGTATTTTTTGTTCCGAGTTTCTGATATTTCGGCACTGTTGCAAGCGCCATGATCACGGATGAACACGCCCTTGCAACAGTGCTGAAATATTTTAGTTACCTTTAAAACTTTTAAACCAAAAGTATATTTTATTACAGTAGGTAATCGAAATAAAATAGTACTTAGGACGAAATGTGTCAAACTTGTTAAAAGGCCTATAATGTTTTAAAAGCAAAAAAATAATAAAGAAATACAAAATTATTTTACCCTCATTAGGGAGCAAATTGTCGAGCAACGCAATTTAAACCTTAGGTTCCAAACCACAAGCTACAACTTATATAAAATTACGTCTGGACCACCACTCCCCATGATTACGGTACCTATTATTAGTTTGGTAGTTTCTATTTATTACGCGAAAGTAAATACACATTACTTATCATTACATAGTTTGAATAGCGCTCAGTAACTTCGCGGTTAGTTCTACACATTTTAGTAAATCATGATCATAATTTGGCAACATTTAGCGATGTACCAACTAGGCTTTTACTTGTCTAATATTGTTAGGCGTTAATGGATTTAGTTACCATGTTCTGCATTAAATTTGTTTTTACTCTCTCTCTCTGTCTTTATCACACATTTTGCCATTATTCAAATACAAATAGCATTTTCAAAATAATTATACAACGTGTAATTTAAAGGGTATATACATACCAAGTGCACGGCTTCTTTGGATGATAACAAACGATATGACAAGGGTTTGGTAATCCTATGTCTTCATGTATGGAACTAACTAGAAATTCCAATTTTTCAAATTAAGAAGATTGAAGAGAATTATCGTGTTATAGGCAAGTGACGTGGAAATTTATTGACCCTCGTAGTGCTGTGACACGTTTGTTATGATTGATATTCAAGAAACATATGAAACCGATAATTTCGTATCAATTCTTTGAGTTACTTATTTTGTGCTGAAACTGGGCATAGAGACTCCATACCAAATGTTGTCTTCAGCCCTTTTGGATTGATATGGGGTTTCCGTTACACGTTGTATATATTTATTTTATGTATACATGCACTAGACACATTTTTTTATAACCATCTACTTAGACTTTTCCTAACTATATTGGATCGAGCGATTGCCTATTCTGACTTCCACCACCCAGTGACTGGGTAACGCGACACCCCTTGCAAAAACTAGGGTCAGAGTTTCTGGCTTCTAACTGGTAATGACTGTGTCAAAGATGTACAAATGTCAACTGGGACCACGGAATAGATGAATAAGGTTGGAATGGTAATGTGGGCGTGGCGAGCGCGCCACATTTATGATACGAAAATCGTAGGGCGACCGATTTTATTTGTAAAAAATTGGCCAAGTGCGAGTCGGACTCGCCCATGAAGGGTTCCGTAGTAACTATAAGAAATATAATATACTTAATATATTTATTTGAAAAAAAAAATACAAAAATCCTTACAAATTTCTTAAAACTAGCTTATTTACAATTTCTACAACTACGCCAAATAACTTTGTTTTTCATAGTATTTGGATGAATTACAAAGTTTTATTTGCGGTTTTAGAAAATATACTGTATCTCAAAAACTGCTAACTGGATCTCGTTCAAACCAATTTTGGTTGAAATTTAAGTTTACATTTAGATCTACAACTAGTATTTGCGTGTTGCGCGAGGTGCAAGCACCTCGCGTGCTTGTGAAAAAAAAAATTGGGGTGGGGTGATGGGGGGGGGTTGCACAATTATTTCGACTAAAGCATTGCCCCTCTAAATGAATATGAAAAAAAAAATTCCAAGTCTCTTAATTTCCGAGATCCGCCTAAAGGGGGTAAGAAGGGGGGCAAGGGGGCGACTTTGAAAAATGTTTTTTACTTTACCGAGCCTCCTCTATACGAATCCGTAAAAAAAAGAAAATACGGGTCTCGTAGTTTCCGAGATACGATAGGGAGGGGGGAGAAGGGGGGGGAAAAGGGGAGGTTTGGCACTTTTCCCGCAGGTTTGAGAGTTACTTGTTTACGAATCTGTTAAAATATACCCACCTCCCCATCCACCATCTGGGAGAACAATTATGTCAGTGAGTCAGTGAGTGAGTGGTAATTTATCTTTATAAAATATAACTAGTATTTGCGTGTTGCGCGAGGTGCAAGCACCTCGCGTGCTTGTGATAAAAAAAATTGGGGCGGGGTGATGGGGGGGTTTAGTATTTGCGTGTTGCGCGAGGTGCAAGCACCTTGCGTGCTTGTGAAAAAAACTAAAGCATTGCCCCTCTAAATCAAGTATTTGCGTGTTGCGCGAGGTGCAAGCACCTCGCGTGCTTGTGAAAAAAAATAAGTGGGGGGGGGGTGATGGGGGGGTTTAGTATTTGCGTGTTGCGCGAGGTGCAAGCACCTCGCGTGCTTGAGAAAAAAGAAAAAAAAAAAGTGGGGGGGGGTAATGGGGGGGGGTTGCAGAAGTATTTTGACTAAAGCATTGCCCCTCTAAATGAATCTGAAAAAAAAAATGTTCCAAGTCTCTTAGATTCCGAGATCCGCCTAAAGGGGGGAGAAGGGGGGCGGGGGGGGGGACTTTGAAAAATGGTTTTTACTTTACCGAGCCTCCTCTATACGAATCCGTAAAAAACAAAAAATACGGGTCTCGTAGTTTCCGAGATACGATAGGGGGGGGGGGAGAAGGGGGGGGGGAAGGGGAGGTTTGGCACTTTTCCCGTAGGTTTGAGAGTTACTTGTTTACGAATCTGTCAAAATATACCCACCTCCCCATCCACCATCTGGGAGAACAATTATGTCAATGAGTGAGTGAGTGAGTCAGTCAGTGAGTGGTAATCTAGCTTTATATAGTATAACTAGCTTTATATAATATAATATATGGTTTTTTAGATTTTTCACTTCATTATTATAGAAGTTAGAGAGGGGGGACACACATTTTACCACTTGGGAAGCGTATATCTTTTAAACGATTAACTTTATGAAAAGGTCATTTTAGAAACCTTAATGTCATTTTTAAAGACCTGTCTATAGATACCACACAGTTATAGGTTTCATGAAAAAAAAATATTTTAAGTTCTAGTTCCATGTATGGGGAGCCCCCTTTATTTTAAATATTTTTTAAATTTTCTCTTAAAATCGGAAAGCGGTTCACAGAATATATCTACTGACCAAGTTTTACGTGTATGGTCTTAATAGTTTCGGAATAAAATGGCTGTGACATACGGACGGACGGACAGACAGACAGACAGACAGACAGACGGACAGACATGTCGAAACTATAAGGGTTCCGTTTTTTGCCATTCGGCTACGGAACCCTAAAAACAGAAAAATATTCTGATCACTATGAAATTCCGAACATTAACAACATTATCACAACAAGTTACAAAAAGTATACATTGCCCGATGTGCTGTAATCGCTTATTCAACGCAATGACTAAATCCGCTTACAATGTACTGCATGCGCCACACTTCAACCATTGTCGTTTTGTCCTTTGCCCTGATTGGCCGTGATGCACGGCACATGTTTATCGTAATTTATTTATTTGTGTGCGTAATTCACATACGTAACGGGCCTCTTGCTTGTAGTGGAGCTAAAGAGTGGGAGACAAGCGGCGACACGCGTTCTCATACAAATCAGGCACTATTTCCTTTCTAACCTCTTTTATCTGTTCTGTGACTGGGCCCAACGGTTTAAGGTGCTTTCCGAAGCTCGGAGGAATCGCGATATGTAAAGACGGTCTCCTATCTACAGACCGACATCCCATAGATCTACAAACGACAAGCGATGCTTCATCTTGAAGATCTACTCATGCGGCTGTTACTATTTAGCCACGAGGTCCACATTTGTGTGTGAAGTGACAAGCAGGCGAGACCCAATAGAACGTATTCTTTTTTAAATTTGACGGGTCCGCCTGCTTGTCATTTTTTAAAATAAAAATGTGCTTGTTCCTTGCATTTCAGTTGAGCAGTCGAGATTTTTAGATTTTATAAATTTCTATTTTTTTCAATTTTTCAGTTAAAATATGAATTAACAATTTTTTAATTTTTCCGTTCGTGTCTCATTGGCACCCCACCGGATTCAGAAAGTGAAAGAGCTGAATTCCATATTTTTAAACTTTCTCTTTGTATTATTATTGCTAGTATTACACTAATGATAAATATGATAGACAAACGGCGAAGCGCCATCGTTACATGGTGGACATCCCACCCATACGCACCAAACGTTTTGGGAATACCTTCATTGTGCGTACGGCTAAGGAGTGGAATTCCCTGCCGGAGTCTGTGTTTAACCTAGGAGTCTTTAAGTCAAGAGTGAATAGGTTACTTTTAGGTAAGCGTGCTCCATCTTTGACCACATCATCACTTACCATCAGGTGAGATGGTGGTCAAACGCGAACCTATTCTAAATAAAAAAAAAAAAAACCTTTTTGAAATCCTTGTGATAAGCCCTTTAATTTGATACACATATTGTGGTATTCGAAAAAAACAATTTTTTTTTCACTATGTATAATGACTTCGCACAGCCGCCATGTTTAAGAACACTTGGGCTGCTAAGACAAATCTAACGATACCTCAATTATGTGAATCCGTTCAGTGATTCTGAAGATATGAGGTAATAAATAATATTACAAACATACATACATACATACAAGATACGCGCGAAAAACATAACCCTTCCTTTGCAGTCGGGTAAAAAACGTATCACCCATCTGGTCACAGCAAAATATTTGAAAAAGCTTTGGACCCCTTGAGGCAAGGATTTCGACCCCAATCGTGAAAAGTTCAAGGTACCTACTTGAAACGCGAAAATCAGCACTGTTTATTAAGTTATTGTTGTAAATTTTTGATGTATGGCTTGATTTTTGTCGCTATTACAGGGTAGTTGGTCCCATAGTAAATTATTCATTATGGTGAGTTCAATGACCGCGTTTCAGGTTTCGCGTGGTTTCTGTTTAACCTTGTGTGGCCATTGTATGGGAACTAATTTAAAATTAAAAGAAACATACACATAACTAAAATAAGTACCAAATGGACTACACGCGTCTTCTTTTTCTCCTTCTATGTCAAATCTATCCAAAGGTCGTCTGTAAAAGATCGCTGCTAGCGATAAGACCGCCCATTGTATCACCTTTTTTAGTTATTAAGTTCTCATTTAATTTCAGGTATGGTGTATACTAAACCGTATATCATTCTATCTAGTGCAATTGCGGAAAATGAAATCAGCTAATCAATATAACAAGGATTCATAATTAATGATGAATAGTCTCACCTGAAAGTCAGCGTAACCTGTCCATACAATTTCTTGTTCTCTAGGTGCTCTGGTTCCACATGAAGGACCCCCTGGATCATATCGATGGAGCCATTTTCCACCACCAGGTCACGTGAAGCGAGGTACAGCGTCAGCTTGTTGTTCGGTGAGGATTTCTTGAATACCCTGTAAAAGATAGTGGTGTTAGCATTTATAGGAGATATAACAATGTAATAAAAGCGGTAATAGCCAAATGGCTAAGGTGTCGGCCTTGTGATCGAGAGTCCGTAGGTTCGAACCCCACCCATTACACTATTTTCGTAAACCCATTCCAAACACAAGCATATTTAGCCTGGTCGAAGGATTGCTAGTAATGTGAATTCTAACAAATGTGTCTAGTTCTCTTTAAAAAAAAAAAACCGGTCAAGTGCGTGTCGGGCCACGCGCAGTGTAGGGTTCCGTAGTTTTTATAACAGCCAAGTGCGTGTCGTATTCGCTGACTGATCGTTTCATACCATGCTCTAACTAAAAACCAAACATGACTACCTAACTAATTTGACTTCCTATACAAATCCTCACCTGATCCGACAATTTTGCACGAAAAGTTTTAATTTTTTTTAGAGATTTGTATAAAACTTGTCACAGCCGGTGTTTTGAATTTAAATACGGACACAGAGCTACACTACTCAATCATCACAAGAAGCTACCACGATACAACTGACGCTTAGCGCCATCTATCGACATTTCTGTAGAGTTGTTCGAAATTTTCGACTCAAATACAATTGGTCGACTATTACTCGTAAACTTGTAAAGCCCACTTATGTGTGATAGTTTTCCTTTAAATTTCGTTATATATAGGTACTACTGCCGTGACATTTGAATTTCTAACTACAACCGTTTAGTTCATAGAGGGGGCGGACACTTGACTCGAACGAAAATTGGTACTTTAAAGCTTGATAAGTCACGAACAGTTTACTTAATCAAAAAACGGTCTTACCAAACCCCTAATATTTTTGAAAGACCATTCAACGATATCCCACACTATGGGAAAAACGAAAAAAAATAATTATCATCCCACTTTACATGTATGGGAGGTACCCTAAATAATTGTTCTTTTCAAAATTTTATTTTACCACTTTTTCGGCGTTATTAACGTGTATACTCATGCCAAAGTACAACTTTCTAGTACCAATAGTTTTTGAGCTAAACCGCGGACAGATAGACAGACAGACGGACATGGCGAAACTATAAGGGTTCCTTGTTGACTACGGAACCCTAAAAACAAAATCATTAACAACAAAAATTGCGCTGAACATGTCCGAACGCTCCAACACAGCATGGCGAAAGATACTCAGCACTGTTTTCTGTTCGCACCCCGCAGTGACAACGATAGTAAAGAAAACGGACGAGGGTATATAAGATAATACGGAAGAATGCGTAGAGTTTGTATTATATTTAAAAAAAAAACAAAACTGTTATATGGAATACGGAAACAAGGGGGGCAGTATATGCGGTACAAGGATGTCCTGAAACGTGACCTTAAAGCTATTAGAATACCTGTAGCTCGGTGGGAACAGCTTGCTTTCCTGAGACCGGAATGGCGTCGCCAAGTATCCTTGTCGGCCGAAAAGTTTGAAGAGCGGCGTTTAGAAGAACTCGATCTAAAGCGCCAGACATGCAAAACCCGCCCTTAGCCTAATACTACTACACCTACGACTCTACCGACCAGCTTCACTGCGCGCGATGTGACTGGACTTTTAAATCCAAGTTTGGATTGGCGAGTCACATTCGGACGCACAAACGGAACTAGCAAGGGTCGCCGTCGTCTGTCACGACGAGGAGGACTAACTATATATAAAAAAATGGTTTAAGTAAATAGTATCAAAATTACTCCTATCAAAAGTACGATAGGTCGTTGGTCCCAGCTCTCATTTGTATATCTTTGACAGTTGTTACGGTACTCTTGCACAGGGGTATCATGTTACTCAGCTACTGAATTATTGAATGCAGATTGATAGTCGCCCCATGTATAACACTTGTACTTTAGGATTATATTGGGAGTCGACTCCGATATAGCCTGGTAAAGACTATAAACAGATGGAATTACATAAAATCTTAAATACCAGACAAACTTCGCAGCAATGACATAAATAAACTGCGAGGCCGTCTTTTAAATGGCAACTTAAAAAGGTAATTAACGCCTACACGTTGCGCACGTAAATGTAGCTACCGATTGTGTTTGCTTTGTTTATTAGAGCTATTATGTTGATGCATGACGTTTTAATACAACACGTTGTTGCATAGCAGTGCATTAAATCCTAAACTAATCGTCTACATACAAACTCGTCACAATGCATATGGTAAAGTAGAACTGATGGTGAAGTACCAGGAGAACTCCTCAAAAATTAACGGCTCTGCATCGAAAAGCAATATTCTGTAAAAGGTGAAAGTAGTTAACATTTTGCTTTTTGTAACTACAATTACAAACCGAACCACTAAAAAGCGTGAAAAAAAAACTGAAATTAAAGTAATTTTTGGGCTTTGTAGTGCTTTATATGGAAGTCGGTTTTATTTTTTGCTAAAAAGTTTTTTCTGTACAAAATTGAAAAGGTGCCTCAGTGAAACAAAATGTGACTGTTTATTACCGAAATGTTAAATATACCTTATTCTAATTTGAATAACGTATATTTAACATTTTGATAATAAAAACAGTCACATTTCATTTTATTAGAACAAAATGAAACTAATGCAGTGTCACTAGATCCAATAAATACAAAGGAACCGATCTCAGAAGACGTAACCCCATGAGTAATTTTCAAAACTCAGAAATTCCCCCATCTAGCTGAACACACCTAAATTACATCAATGTAGGTCTCAATGAGCTGAACCAGTGTTGATAAGGTCAATTACCAGGCCAATTGTCAGAAATGGCGCCAACGCCCGCAACCAGAGCGACTCAAATTAACTGGTGTATCAACCATTTTATAAGGTCATGAGATATTACGTCAGGATCACATTTGAGGAGCGTCAAATCTAGTTAAAGAGATTGAGGTCGCGTGTTGTGATAGTCTGGAATGCGATGTATCAATTTGCACTATTTCAGGATCTCTTTTAGGCTAAGTATTATTCCGATGAAGAAGTCTTTATAGAATTTTATCGGGTCTATAAAATTCTACAAAGACTTCTTCATCAGGTCTGTTGCAACAGTCGATATTGTTACGCCGGTGAGTCGCTTCGACGTAGCCGAGAAACTTCGACCGACATGTAGAATGTTCGAGACACTAACGCCACCTGGCGGCGAGTAAAAGTACTGAGTATGTCGAGAAACTTCGACTTCTAGAACGTTCGAGACACTAACGCCACCTGGCGGCGAGTAGCAGTACTAAGTATCTCGAGTAGCTTCTGGAACATTCTTTTCAGTATAGGCAGTGAGTCGATTGTACAAGAATGTTCTAGAACACAGATCGGGGTATAAATAGATCGCAAAGGAACGCAGACGGCGTAGATACGAGGCGATATCATCGAAACTACAAGTGAATTTCAGTGCGATTTAAGTGTTAAGTGACAAGTATTGTAGTGCGAATAATTGTGTTAATTTTTGTGTTGTGTTTAATTAATTAAAGTGATGATTTTGGCTTAATTGGCGTTAATTATTTCTATCCCGAACCCCAGCTCGTAAAAATATTTTAATCGAGCCAGAATGCAGTCAGTAAAATACCTATGTATATGTAAGAAACCTTCCAAAGGGACTTACTGGTGAAAACAAAACTACCCCAGTAATCACTGTCAGCACATAGGAGAAAGGAATGTAGGTATCTCTCGCACAAATAATGTCAAACAACTTTGTATACTAGTTGAAGATCGGTCGACTCGTGCGACTATTATTAGGCCGTGCGCGCACTGCCTTGCGGTGGCCGCAATTGCGGTAGTTCTACCGCACTAGTAGAATGACCGTGGCCACCGGTGACTACCGCACGCGTTTATTCCACCGCAGTGCGCGTACTTCTATGACACTCCATACTTCACAGATTTTGCGTTTCGAAAACGCAACGCAGTGCGCGCACGGCCTTAGTCACGAGCTCTTCCGTTCAAATATTGAACAGATTTTAAATAACATTAACATTGATTGTGGAAGCGAGGCTGAACGTGTTTAATTACTGTCAGAGAAACAGAACCACATTTAGTAAGAGTAGAAACAACTTGGTAAGAGATCTGATAAGAGGACCTAGCAATGATAAGAGGACACAGCCAAGTTATAGAACTCTCTGCCGGCTTCTGTGTTCCCTGCCACTTATGACCTTTTAGCCTTTGTAAGTCTTACATAAGGTGACTGTAATGTCTTGGGGTCCAATAAAACTCATTTTGCATTCTCACGTGGATATATAGTATACAAAACACTGAACACGCGTCCGTACTCGATCGTAGCCGGTGAGCGACTAACTTGCCACGTGCTCGCATACACTACAGAGACACCTATTTGAATTTTCGATCCTTTACTCAGATCCAATAATTAAGAGAGGTTCGTGGCTAAATAGTAAATAACAACAGCTGGAACGGTTGATATTAAAGGTTAAGCAACGTTTGCCGAGATCGGTCCGTGGATTAATTAAGCAATGGCTTAACGTGCTTAGCTACCCATTGCTCGCAGCCCGTAGGCGCGGGCCTGCGGGCTGCGAGCAATGGGTAGCTCGCCGCCCGACTGAAACCAGGCCCGTGTAGATGGCGCGTCGTGTTCCACGCGCACCTCAGAGTGTCAGCAAAATTGTCGAGGCCCATTAAGGTCGGGGGCCGTTGCCTGCTGGGGTTGCGAAATTATTAGAAAGAGTTACCGCGGCCTCGGAACACGAAGGGCATACCATGGAACACGGATGGGTTTTAGTCAGTAAAAGTCTGACACACCCTCCCGCTTTGCCCAGATTGGGAGACAGTCATTGGATGATTTTCCATCCTTAAAAAAAGCCATTGGTATTAGTTGTCATCTGAAAATCTTTTACAGCCCTTACTGCAGTCGGAAACCAGATAATCTGACGCCAGTCTTGCCAAGGTATCGTGGTATCGTATTACCCAGATACCGTACCATACCATACCCAGCATGCGCGTGCACAGGATTATGACAGGGTATGCGGCGGAGTAATCGGTCACAATAACTTTCTCTTTTATAGATTTTTAGCATAGCCACAGCTACGCATCGTAGCATGGTGGCGATGCGTGGCTGTGGCTATGCTAAAAATCTATAAAAGAAAAAGTTTTTGTGACCGATTACTCCGCCGCATACCCTGTCATAATCCTGTGAACGCCCCTGATACCCAGGTACCATTTAAAACCAACTTCATGTGGTTAGGCTGGCCGCCAATATAGTTAAGTAAAACCTAAGCAAATCAGAGCCCAAAAAAATCATTTTAGTAAAAAATTACACCGACTTCCAAAAAATACTGCACAGTGAAAAATAACTTTAATTTCGGAAGGCGGTGTCTTTGGTTTTGTATTTTAGTTTTTGGCACCGACTTCCGAAATTAAAGTTATTTTTCAGTTTGCAGTGTTTTTTGGGAGCCGGTGTAATTTTTTGTTAAAATGTTATTATTTCCCACTTTATAGTTGGTCTGTTTTTAATTTACCTAGTTACAAAAGCCTAAATGTCAACTAGGTACTTATAACCTTTTACAAAATATTGCTTTTCCCAATGCTGGGCCGTTAATTGTTGAGGAGTTCTCCTGGTACTTCATCATCAGCTTCACTTCACCATATGCATTGTGACGAGCATATTGTGCTTAATAACCATATCCAAGTAATCGATGCGAACCCATGAAATACTTATTATTCCTACCTACTTATATATTGAGTAGTTCCAGTGGCCATCTGTGGTCTTCATCATCAGTTCCATTTCACCACATGTTGCTTTTCGAATGCAACTGCACAAGTACATATTAAATACCTACTCAAATCACTATAGGTGTACCTATAATGTTTGAAGAGTTCCCTCGATTTCTCCAGATTTCCATTATCAGATCCTGACTTGGTGACAATGGGACTACAAGAGAAGCATCAGCTTACAAATAAAAAAAGACTCATCAAAATCGGTTCTTCCAGTCGAAAGTACTGAGGTAACAAACATTAAAAAATACAGTTGAATTGAGAACCTCCGCCTTTTTTGAAGTCGGTTGAAAACAATAATAATTTGTGCTATACATTACGGGATCTACATATTTCTGTCTTCCTAATGTTAAAATGTTTCAGTAATTTCCTGAAAAAGGACCCTCGTTTAAAATACAATTACTTTAGGCACCTAAGATTGATGTCATCGTTAAAGGTAATTCTAAGATCTAATTCGATAAAACTCGTTCGGATTCACGTCACGTTCAATCACACAATTCAATACAAACTATTTTATTGAACCCAGCTTTTATTTTCTACAATCCTAAAAACGTTTCAAGCAAAAATCAAACGTATTGCTACGACTTACCGTTGAGAATTGAGTGCGTTGTCACTCGTCATGTTTAGATGCTTTTGTGACCTGTGGAAGAGAGGATACTGTTATTGTTCGCACAAATCAAATTGTAATTGATGAGATCTATGAACATAGGAGAACGGTAAGTGTTTTTCGTCAGCCTTTAAAACAAGAGTGAATAGGCATTTTCTGGACTTGCTCGTTCGATCGTAGACCTCATCTTACACTTACGAGCGGGCTCATTTCTAATAAAAAAAAAAGTTTATTTAAACTCGGTATTTTTGTATCGTCTGGCCTCATTATTAAGATAGGACACAATAAAGAATGTGTGACATTTCCAAAGCCGTATACTATCGTTAATAACGTTACTCTTTTAAGTAGGTATATAAAATTTTGGACTCGGTAATCACAGCGGTAATAGTGAAAGCAGAGGCGGCCCAGTATTTATGACTTCTTTGCCGACATGCGAAAAAGAACGGCTTCCATGATGAGCAGGGTTCGTGCCATTTCCAGCAGTATCGTCAGGGTGTTAGCGGAAAAAATCAATAGTCCGTTTATCGTATATTGGGCAGGTTACACCTGCATTCAAACAGAAAATATTTTTTGTCCTGTTACTAACACATTACTAACTTATCTATAATGCTTTGCAAATACTAACCATCTACTAAAATGTAATTAATGGTTTTATGGGCCTATGGGTCTGAAATAAAGATAATTATTATTATAACCTCGACTTCCAAGTTCGGTTCTAAATGATAAATGATTTTTATTTTGTAAATTGGTTATAAATAAAATTTTTACACGTCATTTTTTTTTCTAAATTTAAATTGGATGAGGCCGGCGTTTCTTAACTGACTACCCTGAGAAGAAACACCCAAAATAAACTCAGTGGTCCGTCTCTTTAAGGTCCATACAATCTATACTGGTTAAAAATATATGGGAAGCTTGTAGGTTACGGTCTGAAGCGATCTTTTGAGGAAAGATGCTCACAGATTTGAGTGAGCCTGTCCATACAGTGCAAGCATTTGTGAGATAACGCTCAATATAAAACAAGGAGCTTAACGATTTGACGAACAGTACCAAGGTAAGTCGAACAATATCATGTAATCTAGGTCTTGAATTTAAATCCAATCAGATTATGTTGTGTAATTTTCAACATTACCACTTGCCACTCCAAGGCTAGGGTTGCCATCCGTCCGGGTTTTCCCGGATTTGTCCTAGTTTGGAGAGCGTCCGGGGGGGTCCTGGGGATTTTCCCAATAAGCGTCCAGGTAAAATCCGGACACACATTGGTCTTACGGGTACCAACAAGCACGATCTATATTATTATTTTTCTATGGTATTTCATCTCATTGCTTATGTAACGTTGATTAAATGAAAAGGAAGAGACTGTTATTAAAAAAGTTCTAAAGTTCTACAATGTTATCACTTTATCAGTAAATAAAAACCATAATAAAACATCGTTATTTTTAGTTTCAAGTTCAAAAATGTATTTTTCTATGGTGTCCGGGGAAAAACTGAGATTTTACCCAAATATCCGGGGTTTATAAGTCTTTGTCTGGGGCCGGCAAATTGATGGCAACTCTACTTAAGGCGGTAAGGAAACCGGCATGTCATAGGACCGAAAAGCCGAAGACATGCGACATCCACACATCCACACTGGACCCGCGTGGTGGATTACGGCCAAGTTTTCACAGGTGGGACACAGGCGTTATAAGCCGATTATCTATTATCTAATAGTGTAGCTGTCCTTAAATTAATGTTGTTTTGTAATCAAAAACCAAAACACAACGACATCCAACATATAGACCCACTTAACATTTACAATATTACTTTCATTTATATTCGTTTGCCTATCTGTATAATATGTATAAGGGTGTTGGTTGGTTGTTTACTGAAACAGTCGTCTCGAATTTGGTCACCAAACGTCTGCTGTAAAATGGACGTAATGCGCGCAACGTTTGCACTAACGAACACTCACTTTGATAATAAAGTTTTATCATTTGGACGTGCTGCTCAATCGAGTAACTTGCCATGGTGATTTGGCGTCAGTAACTGAAGAAATAACAACGCATTTGACAGATGCCGCAAAAACAACATGGCCGCCACAAACTGTCAACATCGACCCTTCCTTGCTGAAAGACCCCTTCTAAAAGCGAAATACCACTCACTGATTAATCACGAAATATCAGAAACTGCAAGTAGTATGGTTCTCAAATTTTGCATGCATGTTCCTTTTAGTACGTAGATGCTCGCTAAGACGGAATTTTGCAAAATTACCAAGGGATCGGGATATACACGGGAAAACTTCCCACGTGAACGAAGTCGCGAACAACTGCTAGTAGTATTATAAATGCTAAAGTTAACTATACAGTATGTTAACTAACAGAGGGCGTTTCCATTAACCCGCAATAGGATAGCATCCATACATGCTTAAAAAAATATTACCATTCGAAAACACTATGTACACGCGTACTTGAAGGACGGCAACGTCGCAATTTATTTATGAATGCGTACGCGTGTACAGTGTTTCTTTTACGAATCAATTTAACATTATTAGTGAATATTTTTTAGCATATTATTGCGGGTTAACGGGAACGCCCTCTGTTAGTTAACATACTGTATATGTATAGATGGATCTTTGTTATCTCGCACTAAAATTCAAACATAGATAGATGTTCTGGAATATTATCTACATAGATATGTTTTATACCGAGATAATGTACATTTTCCCAGTGAAAGACTTATCGTAATTTTCCCGTGAACGAAGTCGTAGGCAACAAATAATTCTTCATATAATTATGTATTCAACTTCCGACTGCGGTTTTGCTCGCATGCAATGTTTTTTTTTCACCGAAATAAAAACGTAGTAGGTACATGTCATTCTCCAAGGTAAAATCTTTATCTGTACCATATTTAATCAAAACCGATGAAGTCATTTAGACGTGAAAGTGAAACAGATTGACAGACAAAGCTGCTTTTGCATTTATAATATTACTAGCTTCTGCCCATGACTTTGTACGTGTAACTCTCAATCCCATGCCAATTACGGGATGTATGTCTATGTGTTATTTCAGGATGTCAATTAACTACTTACCAAATATCATTCAAATCCATTCAGTGCTTATATTTTCACGAAGGAGTAACAAACATCCGTTCAACAATAAATCCATCCTCGCAAACTTTTACATTTATAATATTAGTAATAAGTAGGTATAAGTGAAAACTTATCAAGCCAAAGTCTAAATACGGACCTTACCTACTACCCAAGCCACAACGACAATGGTCCACAACTATTTATAACTAGTGTTGCCCAAATTCAAGACCAAGACGAGACTTAGCCAGTCTTGGTCTTGCGTCAATACACCTGGTCTTGGTATTGCGCTCCTATTCTTGCTCTTGGTCTTGCGCAAGAGTCTTGCAATTAACGATTATCCTATTGCTATTTATTAAATGGTAGTTTAGATCTTAGAACAATGTAACAGAGTAGGCAAATTTTGAGCTTGAATTGACATAGGCATGGTAAAGGCCAACCAAATTAATAAATTTAATAAGATATTCGAAATATCAACTGACACATCATCTCTGTGTCTGTGTCAAAAATGCAAGAACAAGACTGTAAGATCAAGACTGATTTTGGGCAACACTATTTATAAATCAAAAACAAAACACTATTTCATAATATCCAATCCATTCAAATACAAAATTACCTGAATGTTGTTCCGACGGTTGTCACAAACTAGATCCACGATTTAACAAAGATATGAACACAATAAATAAACTTCTCACTGTCTTATTTAAATAATAACAAGCTGTCTTTATATTTCATCTAAAAATACTACGAAAATGGCTATAATGGAAAAACAACCACTCAAATCAAACTGTTTGCTATTCGATACTTTGTATATAAATTATTTGTGGGTACTCGTAAGTAACATCAAAGCTTTATGAATATTTAATTTGATAACAGTGACGCATATAAACTTATATAATCATCAAAAGATTTATATTAAAGAACTAGCTATGATAAGTTATTATTTTGTATTATTTTACAATGAATTGAAATTTTATTCGAATTTAAAATGTTCAAGAAGATGTAACTTTTTTGTTTTCTTTTTAAAAGCACAACTATTAATTAATCATTGTTCCCTCCATATTTTGTAAAAAGAACGACCGTTAAAACAATAGGTTTCGCTTTTTCATTGATTAATATTATAAACCATGGAAGTAATGCGTTAGATTAGATTAATTACTTAAGCCCGACGAAATTCGAAAAAAAAATGACCAAGTGCGAGTCAGACTCGCTCATGAAGGGTTCCGTAGTAACTACGCAAAATAATATCATTAGAACATAAAACGTGATATTCACCATGTGTATTTATTGTTTTGAGTTTCCGATATTTCGGCACTGTTGCAAGCGCCATGATCACGGATGAACTGAAGTAATTGCGGGTGGAAGTCACCACCCGCAATTACTTCCTGCCTGGAATCCAGTGGTTCAAATGTGTAAAAACCGAAAAAGTTCCGTAGAAAGTTCGCGAGTCGACACGGTGAGTTATGTATGTCGGGAACAGAATCGAGTGTTTAGTGATACATGTGACAGTGGTAGCGGTGTCGCTAACAGAAAACGAACGAGAAAGAGGGTAGACCGATTTGTCTGCTCATAAACTTTCACCCGCAATTACTTCAGTTCATCCGTGATCATGGCGCAAGCAACAGTGCCGAAATATCGGAAACTCAAAACAATAAATACACATGGTAAATATCCCGTTTTAAGTTCTAATGATACTGTTAGTGACCATGTTAACTTATAAACTTATACGCAAAATAACTTTGTTTTTCATAGTGTTTGTATGAAATACAAAGTTATATTTGCGATTTTTGAAAATGCGCTATATCTCAAAAACTGCTGACCCGATCTCGTTCAAACTAATTTTCTTTGGAAGTTTTAATTAATATCTACAGCATATGTTTTTTTAGATTTTTCACTTCATTGTTATAGAAGTTAGAGGGGATTAGGGGGACATATTTTACTACTTTGGAAGCGTATATATCTTTTAAACGATTGACTTTAAGAAAAAGTGGATTTAGAAAGCTCAATGTCATTTTGAAATACCTGTTTATAGACACCACACACGTATAGGTTTGATGAAAAAACTTTTTTGCAAAAAAATAAAACCGACTTCCATATCAAAACACTACAAAGCCAAAAATAATTTTAATTTCGGTAGTCGGTGTTATTGGTTTTGTATTTTCTTTTTTTTCATACCGCCTTCCGAAATTAAAATTATTTTTGGCTTTGTAGTGTTTTGATATGGAAGTCGGTTTTATTTTTTTGCAAAAAAGTTTTTATTTTCGCGCTTTTTAGTGGGTCAATTTGTAATTAATCTAGTTATAAAAGCCAAAATGTCAACTACAAAAAAATAAAAACGCGCGAACAAAAAACACAATGCAGAGTAAACGAAAAGATCATCAATGTAAATATTTTTTTAGACTTTTGTTGATTTTTCAGAAACGGCTTGTCCGATTTCGATAAAATTTTCATGGGACCATTTGGAAAGTATACCCTTTCCAACAAAAAAAGAATTTTTGAAATCGGTTGGAAAGCGACGGAGCTATGCCCGAACAAACATAAAAAAAAAACAAGCAAACATCCGAATTGAGAAACTCCTCCTTTTTCAGAAGTCGGTTAAAAAAGAAATTAATTTCTATATATGGGGAGCCCTCCATTCTTTTTTGTATAAGAATCGGAAAGCGGTTTACAGAATACATCGACCTAGCAAGTTTCACATGTGTAGTCCTTATAGTTTCGGAATAAAATGGATGTGACATACGGACGGACGGACAGACAGACGTGACAAAACTATAAGGGTTCCGTTTTTTGCCATTCGGCTATGGAACCCTAATAACAGAAAAAAGGTATGTAATTTTTCTTCTGTTTTTTTATACACACCTTGTCCTGACAATTAAATAACGAACACAAAAAACTTTTTTGCAAAAAATAAAACCGACTTCCATATCAAAACACTACAAAGCCAAAAATAATTTTAATTTCGGTAGTCGGTGTTATTTATTGGTTTTGTATTTTCTTTTTTTTTCACACCGCCTTCCGAAATTAAAATTATTTTTGGCTTTGTAGTGTTTTGATATGGAAGTCGGTTTTATTTTTTTGCAAAAAAGTTTTTATTTTCGCGCTTTTTAGTGGGTCAATTTGTAATTAATCCAGTTATAAAAGCCAAAATGTCAACTACAAAAAAAATAAAAACGCGCGAACAAAAAACACAATGCGGAGTAAACGAAAAGATCATCAATGTAAATATTTTTTTTAGACTTTTGTTGATTTTTCAGAAACGGCTTGTCCGATTTCGATAAAATTTTCATGGGACCATTTGGGAAGTATACCCTTTCCAACAAAAAAAGAATTTTTGAAATCGGTTGGCAAACGACGGAGCTATGCCCGAACAAATATAAAAAAAAAAAAAAAAAAAAAACAAACAAACATCCGAATTGAGAACCTCCTCCTTTTTCAGAAGTCGGTTAAAAAGAGAATTATTCAATTTGGTTCAATCGGTCGTATGTTATGCGCATACATACATTTCGGTGATTTATTTTTACTTATATACCTAATTATCTATATTATACCTAATTATATATTATTCATAAATTACTTTCCAGTTCCAGCAGGTTTTTGTTGTTTGAGGTTTTGATTGTTATATTTTAAATTAATTCTCTTTCTTATGGGAATAATAAAATTAAACCACATTCTCACTTTTTTATAACGCACTTTGAAAACTGGGGTATTTTTGTCGCTAATTTCGTTTATTTGAATAAATTAAAATATATTGTTGAGTGAACAATCGATTACATTTATTATGTCACAAATGATGTCAAATTTATCGGTACCGCGCTACACTGACTCTAACTCGGGTAGATAATTAATTAAATTAATTTATACCATCTCATAGATACTGTTCGGAGCAGAACTAACTTGGTTCATTATTGTCACAATACTGACATTGTGTTAAGCACAGCAAATGCTCATAGAATTTATTTAAAAACTTCTTTGTCTCGATCAATTAAGTTGGCGATTTCGGCGACATATTTGTACAAAATATTCGACAGCTGATGATCGATTATTGGGACAATGAAACAATTGAATCTAGGCCATATTTTCATAACAATAAGGTGTTGTTTACAATATGGATTGTGAGATTAAATAGTAATTTGGTATGCATGGAATGTTACGCACAATTAGCGATTGAATTTCGACGAATGACACAATGCGTTGAAGTGTTGCTGCATGGAAATAATCGAATTATTTCTAGCATAGCTGGCATGATGGCGGTGACAGACTGTTATTACAAACAATTTTGATGCTTTTGTCCTGTTCGTGTTCGAACGGAGACAGATAGACATGAGTGCTTATGTGACGAGTAAAATAACCCGCTTACATGTAGGCAGTTAGTTCTCTACACAAGGGTCGATGCTGGCCCAAAATTCTGTTATTGGAAAAAGTCGATGACTTTTCTTTACTTCAAGATAATCTAAAATAATTAGAGTGTCGTCGTCCGTAAAATATTTAAGCAATCGATTGTCTATCAAACTATGAAAATAATTTATTATCGTCGCTATCTATGTATAGTCCTTAGTTCAATATTCAATGGCAGAGAGTTATACCCTTTGGTTGCCAGACTAGGAAAATATTTAAAGTATACTTATTTATGAATCGTATTCACGATATTACAGTAGAATACCTAGATAATGATTCACAATAGAGTTTGCCCATTACTTCAATAACGTGACATTATCTGATTATGTCAATTAAATCACTTGGTTCAAATGCAGTCTTGCGTTATAACTTGATAATATTATATTCCTAGCCAGCCATCGGAAATAATGAACGATTGCAGGATAATTATATCCATTATATAAAAACTAGCGGACGCAGCAAACGTTGTTTTGCCATATAAATATCTTTTTCTAGTGAAAGACCACACACAACGCAAAATATCATAAAAATCGTTCTAGCCATTTCGGAAGAGTACTTACGATAATAAACACTGTGACGTGATACTTAAATACATTAGATAATAATTAACTAAATATATATATGTTATTTTGTTTTAAAAAGGTTGTGTAGTAAATAATGTGATAGTTCATATTATGGAGAATTCATAATAAAACTTTAATGGCATTTTGTTTTTATTTTTCAGTGTCTGACAGTATGCAGCAATAATTAAAACCTTTTTGGTTAATATCACTTAATGCACAACATATTATTTTCTTGTTTTTAATATATTTTGTATAACACTTGGTAACATACAACGGATTATGGAAGAAGGATACGCAAATCTGTTTAAAAATCATGACGATAAAAAAGTTAATCTTTATATTAAAAAACTAGATTTTTTCTGTTTTTATTATAACTCCCGGCTAAGTTTGTTAAATTAAATAGTTTACGACCAAAGCTACTACTATTTTTAAATATTCATAAGGGGCCTCCACCCTCATTTTCATGTTTTAGAGGAGAAACTTTGCTTGCTTGCGTACCCTCGAGTTACCTTGACCCAGTAAAGTGCTTATCAGGCAACAATATTATACATTTTCAAGGCTAGTTTCTAAGAGAGGTAGACATAAAGCAGGGACTGAAAGTGGCAGCTGCGATTAGGGGCAGTTTATTTTAAAAACAGACTGACGACTATTAATTGCTTTTTTGATAACTCTTTATTCATATATTTTTTGATAAATAACAGGTTCATCTGTCGATAAATCACGGCTCAATCTCTTCATCATCTGTTTAGCCGCGACAATATTTTACATGGAGTCTGCCCATCTGTCCTCCGCAACCTGGTAACTATTTAACACTTTACCCCTTGGTAAGACTTCTGAATACCCTTAACACGTTCGCCGTCAGTGAGCACTTACCTTGACACCACATTACGACAGTAGAATTTTCCATACTAAATTACAAATCAACGTAGTACTCGTGCACAAGTAAGCAATATGAAACTACCCACAAAATACTCGTATTACGGCAGTAAGAAATATGAAATTGCTCATAATATGACAGTGGATACTGCTCTTCATAATACTTATATGAAAAATTATCGTGAGATGACGTACTCTTAAAAATAAGTGGCCCGTCCCTCAACGTACTGTCATATCATAACGCACTATTTTATTTTCCCGCCTTACGACGTACTGTCAGCGAACGTGTTAACTACTGTCAAAAATGACGATGAAGACAAATGACAGCCGGGAGCAAGGACTTGCTATAAGGCACAGAGCAATCTCGGTAGTTTATGTTGGTCACTCAGCCATGGACCTCGGCAAGCGTTTCTAAAATTTGAATATCGACTTTTGCAGCTGTCATGAATTAGCTCCTCAAATCACGGGTCACAGAGTTAGGTAAAGTCTATGTTGGTGAAAATGCATCAAAATTCAAACTGAGCATATCTTGGAAAGATGCATTTTTTAATAAGTAAGTAATAACAGCATTCTGAAAACTGTTGCGGAGAATTTTTACTCCCCTATTTTGAGACATTTTGTATGGGTGATGAACAATGAAATACTTGCCTGTTTATCCCTCATGCAAGATGTACTCGACTTATTAATTATTTCGTTATATTATTATTTTTTGTACTTGTAATTAATTTTTATACTAACATTAGTTTTAAGCGTGTATATTTACTAACATCATGGATTTATGTTGTCCGAATAGAATAAATTAAAAACCTGTTCGATCATCTAAGACTTTCAAGACAAGAGCAAAGACGTTCGTAAAAGCTAGTAATTTACAAAATCCTCTATTTTCGGTTTTCAAAACATTTTTGTTTTAAGCAAAACAAAAAGTTTTTGGTACAATAATAAAATAAAAATTTACTACCAATCGAAACTTTCATAAACCAAATTACTATCATAAATATTTATAGCAGTTTTATGTACCCATGTAAAAACTAGAATATCGGCTTCTTATATACCTACATACTAGAAATGTTTACGTTTTGGAATATTCATGAGGTCAAGCGGCTATCCTGTGTTATAATTAAAAGAAAAACGGATGTTTCAAAGTCTTTGAAGTCTTGAATGTCTATGATACAGGCTGGTTTGATTAAAAGAACCACAGTAATGAAAAAATATTTTTTACGAGGTCTAAAAAATAACTAGGTTTGTATTAATTATGTTAAGTATTCAGTTTAGCATGTGGTTGGGAATGGTTATATTGATTAATATTATTTTAGACTAGATGTGTCTGCAATTTCGTTCGTTTTCGAGTAAAGCTCGATCTCGTCGGAATTCCGGAATAAAAAGTAGCTTATATGTTACCTACTGTATCTTTCATTGAAATACCCATTAAAATCGGTTCAACCGTTCCAGATCCTGCTCGAACCAACAGAAAAAGAGAAAGACAGACAGACAAAAATTTTACAAAAAAAGATTGTGTTTTAGTATCGTGTAAATAACAAAAAGTGTACTTATGTCTGTGATTACAAAATAACTGTATTTTCACAAGTGTTTATAACTTGTGAAAATACAGTTATTTTGTAATCACAGACATACAATTAAATTTTATTTATACAACGTGTAACGGAAACCCCATATCTATCCAAAAGGACTGAAAACAACATCTGGTATGGAGTCTCTATGCAAAGTTTCAGCTCAAAATAAGTGATTCACAGAATTGAACCCATATTGTTGGTTTCGTATGTTTCTTGAATACCAATAATAACAAACGTGTCACAGCACTATGAGAGTCATCACTTTCTACGTCACTTGCCAATAAAACGATAATTCTCTTCGTTCTTCTTAATTTGAAAAATTCGGTCTCTGGTATCAATATATTGAAATTTCTAATAAGTTCCACACATGTAGACATAAGATTACAAAACCCTTACTATATCGTTTGTTATCATCCAAAGAAGCTTTGCACTTGGTATGTATATAAACTTTAAATTACACATTGTATATAGAAAATCGCTCATGCAGTAAAAACTAGCGTTGACGTGGAGGATCTCTCTGTGTTGTAAAGTACGCCTCGCAGCCGACTCGACTGCGACAGTACCTATAGCAATACTTTGTTTGTGAGCGACATCTTTTAATGCTTGAATTTCACCAAATTTTAGAACGTAACAAATCTAGCAATTCCAAACATGAATATCCCACGTATGACAGGTACCTATTGCGGGAATGGGAAGCAATCGCCATCGTAAGTGAAGCAGTAATTCTAGGAAACGAGGAAATGGAACATCTCTCTTCATTACGCCCCAACCGCCACGGGCGACTAGGGATTGCGAGCTGATCTCCGGCCGAGCTCATTGCCTGTACGGGTTTCGGGAGTGTTCTAACGATATACCCCGAGCCGGATTAACCCTGTCAGAGGCCCTAAGGCAATGTCATTCTCGGGGCCCCTTTTCTTACTTTGACTGACCAAATCGTGTGTGAACTGAAGAAACGCACATTAAGGGCTGTGGTTTTTAATATATTTGTTTACTTATTCCCAGATTTGTTCTAAAATTGTTTTAATTCTACTATTAAATCTAACGGTTTGTATTTTGTGAGATAACAGTGAGGTGCCCTAAGTTCACACGCGCATCGAATTCTCGTTCGAAGAAACATGTTTTCTTGGTGCGTGCACTGGGCCTGGGCCCCTAGTTGATGCGGGACCCCTAGGCAGTTGCCTACTCCGCCTAATGGTTAATCCGGCCCTGGATATACCACGACACTGGAATGCAAGAGTAACTGAAGGAACAGGGTAGGTTGTAGTCAGTAATAGTAGTCCGACACTCCGTTCCACTCCACTCAGAACGGGAGTAGTCATTTAAAGATTTTAACCCCCAAATAAAAAAATATTTATGTAGTTGGTAAATTTATTACACCATAGCACAGATTACTAAATAGTTACTTCGTAAACCATAGGTTTAGATAGCTGAGAATTTTTGAGAACAGTATTGATATTTTCATCAAAAGTATCAGAATTACTTTTATAGCCATAAATACTCTGAAGACATCGTTCCGACTCTTCCAGCATACCAAGTGGGTTACTCGAGACACTCGTAAATGTTGCCTGTCTCCGCTTGACCTTTCAAACTCCTTGAACTTGATCAAACAACTCGCAAGTTTGATACAAATCAAATATTATACAACCTCATTTTGTGAAACTTTTTTATATTTTCAAGTTTATGATTTATCGTGAAAAGTGGATTCGACTTTTTGGTGGATATTTGAGTTTGTAACGATACATCATAATTGGTCACACCAACAATAATTCAGTCCTGAAAGGTATCAGAACCAACCTTCGATACGGTGGACGTGTTAATTAAAGTGAAGCGGCAGTGGCAAAAGTCGAGGCGGAGAAGAGAGGAAGAGAAGGGACATGCAGCACTTACCAGGGGCAGGCCAGCGGGATCCAATCTCCTTCGACCAGCACACAGCAGAGTATCACTACGCAGGTCGCGCGACCAATATTTGAATAACTTTTTCTTCTTATTACACTGGGTAATCAAACACAAGGATGCGTTTGGCGGAGCGGGAACGTATTGAAAACTGCAGAGAAAGGCTCGAGAAGATCCTCGTCTCTTCGCGGGGTCAGACGAAAGGGCTCGTCATGTGGTGCGGGGGTGATTCGAGAGATCCGTTACACACGTGCTTTCATGTGCAATTTCTTCATCGAACTGACAGCTGTCAGTCCTCGTTCTCTCGTTCTCATGTTCACCTTTTGAATGATGCTAAAGCGCTGCATGTACAGGTGGGAAAAGGAGCGGGAAATACAAACTGCCTCATAGTATAAGAGTAAATCTATATAATCAGTGTTGGCGTTACCAATAATTTTGACTTTAGACTTACGAATAAAAATTACGGTTTCTAAGCTTCAATGGGGAACATTTCAAATCAACTATTTACAAAGCATATTTTACATTTGTTTAATATTTTAACAGCCGTTAGACCATTAATAAGAGCTTTGAAATGTCAAGGATTGTGTACTGTAATTATAAAAATACATAATTAATAATAACATCCCATTCCATCCATTAGACAGGCCCGTTGGTATAGTGGTCAGTGGCCCTGACTGCTATGCTCAAGGTCGTGGGTTCGATTCCCACCCAGGACAAATGTTTGTGTGATGAGCACGATCATTTGTTCTGTGTCTGGGTGTAATTTATCTATAATATGTATGTATTTAGAAATATATATGTATGTTTATCAGTTGTCTAGTACCCATACCACAAGCTCTGCTTAGTTTGGGACTAGATGGCGTTGTGTGGAAAGTTGTGGAATATTATTATTATTATTATTCCCAGAGGCTGAATCTTATTGACAAGATTCTTTTGCAGTTTTACAAATTGACTAATGTGTATTTATACTGGAGTAAGAAACTTTGTAGCAGTCCAGAGTCAGTTAGTTAGAAGTTAGCGGTGTGATACCCCGCGCCTCAGAAAGTACCCGGCTAAAGTGTTGATCCCGGCTGTCATGTAGTCAGAAGCTTAAAAATCTAACACTGATCTGACCAAGGGATGTCGTGTTACCCATCTGACCTTATCTGACCAATACTGATACTGCCTAACTGACCTCATAAGTTAGAAGTCAGAGAAAAGCACTTTAGTCAGAGAAAACACTTTAGCCGGGTACTTTCTGAGGCGCGGGGGGCGCCTCAGAAAGTACCCGGCTAAAGTGTTGGTCCCGGCTGTCATGTAGTCAGAAGCTTGAAAATCTAACACTGATCTGACCAAGGGATATCGTGTTACCCATCTGACCTTATCTGACCAATACTGATACTACCTATCTGACCTCCATAATTCGGAAGTCAGAGAAAAGCTTAAAGCTGCATAAAATCAGTTCCTAGCACTTTTCCTGAGTTTTATTGCATTCGGTTAGACAGACAGATATTACAATTTCAGCAAGGATATTTTTTTTTATTTAATAATATGGCAGATATTATAAGTGAATTATATTTACCCACAAAATGCTATAGAAATATATCACGTCATAGCAAATTATATTCATACAATTAATTACCCGTTTAACGACACGGTAACTTTATTATTTCCGCCAGCAGAGCAAACACACCGCAGCTAAATTTGTATTAAGGCATTTGCGCATGGCTGGCTTTGTACGTACCTATTATATAATAGTAGCTCATAATACTGAAATATGACAAAGGTGATTAAAATACAGGGTTATTGGTAAAACAATAACAATTTTGCAGGACTGTTTTACTATCATCATAAACAACAACTTTTGTTCTATGACTCAGGAAAGCAGTTCAGGATTTATTGTGAGGCATCTCGCAGATCATTCTCTGAATTTGTCGGTTGCTTAACCGGACTTGCCTGTGGCTGCCTTAATTAATTATAATTAACGCCTCAAATCAAGACTTATTTAAAACTTAGGTACAAAACACGCTAAGGGGGGTACGGACTCGGCTTAGAGCATCGCAGGGGGAGTGTAGTAAGGGACTGAAGGGCTAGATCAGATCATTATTATTATATAACAGTTTAGTAGACTAAGAACTGATTTTAAACAATTTCAACCTTTTACTTTGACCTCTGATTTTGTTTCATTGTTTCTTTCCAGGGTGTTAAGAAACATTCACCTAGTTAATCCAATTTGAAAATAAATATCCTTTAGCAATAAACGGAGTGATTGATAAGTAATATTGTGGTGTTTACTTATTAAGATCTCTCATCTTGGCCAAGAGGCCAAGTTTTTTTTTTTTTTTTTTTTTTTTTTTTTAGGTAGGGCCACTTGTAGATCAGCACACTAAGGCTGTGAGTCTACTTAACCGGACTTTCCTGTGGTGACCTCTAATAAATTAAAGGCCCCCAGCCAGGGCTTACAAACTAAAATATACTTAAAAACTAATGACCGCACGCTAAGGGCACTCCCTGTGGAGTACGGGCCTCGGCATAGCGGGGTCATTTTGGGAGGGCAGCAAAGGGACAGGCTGGGTCATATTATTTACGGGAGTATTTATTGCTACTGGCTCAGCATCGCGGGCTGGCTCGTTTGGCAAAGGTCGGGGAGGATTTTCATTACAGGTACGCGGACGTCGCGATGGGCCTCGTCGGCGAGGCCGGAATAAGGAACGCGTTCTGTATCTGTGTCTTCTAAGAGTGCTGGTTTCCCTACTGCTCTCTTGTCGGATGGTGGTGGGGTCGTCAGGCTCGTCTAGGATGATACGCGGGCGACGAACCCGAGAAATCTTGGAGGGTCTGTATCGGGCGGCCGATACGATCAGGGGGTTAGTGTGGGTCTCAGCAGAGGTGAAGTAACGCACTGACATGCGTTTCAACACTTGCTTTATGGTCGGGAGTTTGAGGTCTACGTGGAGATCCTCGTTCCTACAGAACCAGGGCGCGCCCGTGGCCTTTCGGAGAAAACGGTTCTGAACGACTTGCATCCTATGGATCTGATTGGGACTGGCATGAGCAAACACCGGACAGGCATACGTCATGATAGGACGTATGCATGTCGTGTATATTCGGATTTTACATTTAAGGGAGAGCTTGCTGTGTTTATTCAGCAGGGCGTGGAGCCTACCGAGAGCGAAAGCGGCTCGCGAGCGAACCGACTTTATGTGCTCACTGAAGTTGAGAAACTGGTCGAGGATCACACCTAAGTATTTGGCTCGCTTCTCCCAAGGGATTGGCTTGCCGAACATAGTGATCGGGCGTGGGGGGGTGAATTGTTTATGCTGGCGAGCCCTGCGAAACAGGACTGCTTGACTTTTGTCGGGATTTACCTCAATCCTCCATTTCCTAAACCAATCGCCTAGTGCGTTGGCTGAGGTCTGGAGGGTATGAGCGATGCTAACGGGATTATGTCCCGAGTAGTAGATGGCCGTGTCGTCGGCAAACAGGGATAACTCTACTGGGGGCTTTTTGGGGATGTCGCTAGTGAATAGCGTGAAGAGTGGGGGGGAGAGCACGGCGCCCTGAGGGACGCCGGCTCTGATAGGGCGGGGAGTGGAAAGCGCTCCTTCGATACGATATCTGAAGGAGCGGTTCGACAGGAAGTCTCGAATGATGAGCACGAGACGGTCCGGCACACCTAGTTGGTAAAGCTTGTAAATTAAGCCATTGTGCCAGACTTTGTCGAAAGCCTTCGCTATATCAAAGAATAGGGCCCCCGTCACCAGACCGCGTTGAAAGCGGCCGCTAATGTGCTCTACGATGCGGTGGGCTTGGTGGACACTGGAATGATGGGCTCTAAAGCCAAACTGTTCGTTAGGGATTAGGCTCTTGGCCTCGACAAAGTCCTTGAGCCGATTAAGAATAATCCGCTCGTAGACCTTGCCGAGGGCGCTGAGCAGACTAATGGGTCTATAGCTAGTCGGGAGGTTCTTGGGCTTTTTGGGTTTTGGGATACCTATCACTATAGCCTCTTTCCAAGCTTGTGGAAACAAGTTGTTGGACAAGGCGCCATTGAAGATGGCAGTCAGTAGGACTATTATCGTACGTGGGAGGAGTTTAAGTGCCCTAGTGGTCAGTCTGTCAGTCCCGGGAGCTTTCCTAGGTTTGAGTTTCTTGATGATCTCCTCCACCTCGTCCTCCGTGACGGGGGGGAGGGGAGCATCAGGGTCCTCGACAGGGGGTAGGGCAGATCTACGTTCGACCTCAGCATCCACGTGGGCAAGGTGGGCTGGGTCGACTGGTTGGGAGCTGGGAGAGCACTGTGCCTCCAGGCTGTCGGCTAGGCATTCGGCTTTGTCTTCGTCGTCGAAGGCAATGCTTTTGTCCGGGCGGATAAGGGGAGGCATTGAGGCAACCTCAGTGGCGCGCATATTCCGCTGAAGTTGCCAGAAGGCATGGTGGGTGGGTTCCAGTTCGCTCAGGGTCTTGTCCCAGCCGGCTTCACGCCACTCTCTGATGCTGTTACTTACTTTGCGCTGTAAGTACCGCATGAAAGTTTTGTTATTCTGGCAGGGGAAAGATCTGTAGGCACGGACTGCTGCGTTCTTCTCAGTCAGCAGGGCCCGTACATCGTCCGGGAGTTTCCGGCGCCAGTGCTCTGACACCGGAATCTCCTTTGAACAGTCGTTCAAGACAGATTGTACGTGCTCCGTGAGTGAGTCGATCGCAGCCGTCGTGTCGGCGGCGGACTGGATGTGGTCGGGGATCTTGTCCAGGTGAGGAGACGTGTTGGATTTCAGCAATTCGCCTACTTTCCTCCAGTCAGTGATCACCTGTGTGGGAGGGGGGCGATTAGGGTCATAGGGACCCGATCTCGGAGTTAACTCCAAGATCACCGGTCTATGGTCAGAGTCAAGTTCGTCTACCGTCTCTAAAGAGTGCAAACGTAAGTTCACATTCTTCAGGAGGGCAATGTCGAGTACGTCGGGCAAGTGGGATGGCTCGAACGGATAATGAGTAGGCCGCATAGGACCTATGATATCTATGTGGAGAGGTGTGCAAAGGTCGTATAGTACCTTCCCACGGGGGTTGGTAATACGACTACACCATGCGGGATGTTTGGCATTGAGATCCCCCGCTATAAGGACGGAGTCACTCATGTCAAGAAGGGCTGTAAGGTCGCTTCGTAGTGAGGCGTTTATCGAAGAATTTGAATCTACGTCGCTGTGCGGTGGGAGATACGCGGATACTATTGTGATAGAGGGATGGCCCGTCATGCCTAGCCGGCAAACGGATACCTCTAAGTGGGCAAGGGGCGGCGGATCCATAGGGATGCAGTGCAGGGAGTTCCTATAATATATTAGAGTGCCACCTCTGTGGCATCTAGTCCTATCGTTCCTAACTAGCCGGTAGTTGGCTACCTTGGGATCCCTAAGGTGGGGTTTGAGGAAGGTCTCTTGGACCAGAAGGATGTCGAGACTATGATCGCGAAGGAAAGTCGCGATCTCGTCCCGTTGATTAGTGATGCCATTGGCATTGAAGTAACCTAGCTTTAGGGATCGGGGCTTTAATCTCTTACTAGCCGTGTTATACATTATGGCTGTTTAAAAAGGTTGTCAAAATGGCTTTTTACATCAGGATACTTATAGTATACCTGAATCAGGGATTCAATGCTTTTGCAGGCCACGACCTCCTTTGCCATTTGGATGGCGCGGGGGGACTGGAAGAAACTGAATGTTTTCCCAAGGATGAGGAACGCATCGAGTTCCGGCTCATCCGAGCGAGGGAGTGACTGGGGAGGAGGTGGGGGCTGAGAAGCCACAACAACCGGAGCGGAGGGCATGATGGGTTGATCCATCAGCCCTGGGACTTTCGGCCTTAGTGCCGGGAAGTTTTGGGCGTGATTCGCCGCCGTCCAAGGAGTTGGACGCTGGGGACTGAGGGTCTGGGGGAGCTCAGACGAGAGTGTAGGACACTCTCGTCCCTGGCGTGCGCTAGCGCGCGTTGCCAGTTTAGGGGCGGAGGTTTTCGGGGCTTTCGGACAGCCTCGGTAGTTGGCGGGGTGGCCGGATTGCCCGCACAGCACGCAGCTGGGCGGGTCTGGGCACTGGGACCTATCTTTTGGGCGACTGCACTCCGCGGTGCCGTGATCGCCCAGGCACTTTACGCACCGGGGTTTGCCGAAGCAATTCCGTTGCGCGTGGCCGTATAACTGGCAACGGTGGCATTGGCCTACCGTGCCACTTTTGTGTGGCTTCTCAATGAGTATTCCTGAAAGACTGCATACAGTCTTCAGCGCAAAGATGGGGTGGGGACCTTCGGAGACGGGGTGGCAGATGACGAGGACGTTGTTAGACGCCCTGCCACCTCTGCCGTGCATACGGTGCACCTCAATCACCGGGATGTTCTGTGACTCTAAGTCGCAGACGATCTCGGTGGTGGGGATCTCACTGGGGATCCGGCAGAGGACCACCCGAACGGGCTTGCTCTCATGGAGCGTATAAGTGTGGTGGGGGATATTTCGAGCCTTGAGTAGCTTCGAAAGCGCGCGGTGGTCGTTAGCTGTCGCTAACCCTACTTTTATGCCGTTCTGAACGGCGCGGGCATTCGTGTAGGCGATGCGTTGCTCGCCACACGCTTTGGACACGTTTGTCCAAGCCCCCTTGTCATGGATGAAGATGGGTGGGGGAGGGATGGTCTTGCGCACTGAGGCGCTGACGACTGGGGTGTGGGTAGGGCTGAGCCTAGTGGCCGAGGAAGAGGAGGGCTGGCTCTGCACTAAGCGTGCTGGCTCGGGAGGGGAGAGTTTCTTGGCCTTAGGGGCCTGAGTGGAGGACGAGGCCTGCGACCTCTTCTTCCTCTTTCCCTCGACGAGGATAAACTCGTCGGAGGAAGAGGTTTGGTCGGAGGAGTGCTCGGACTCCGCTCGCTCCGAGCGCTCAGAGTGTATGCTCTCTGCGCGCTCCGAGCGCTCGCCCTCCGAGCCCTCTTTTTCTTGTTCCTCCTCCTCAGAGTCCATTTCGACGTCTGGGGGGGAGGGGGACCTATCTGCGTTGGGCGCGGGGGTGGGACCTAAATCTGGCTGTGGGGAGGGAAACACCGCGGGGGGTAAGGAGTCAATCTCCTCCTCATATTTCCTTTGTAGGGCGGGGTTTTCAAATAGGATCTTTCCTAATATATCGGTTGTTCTATTTAACCGAACCGTTAGGGAATCTACTTTGGACACGAGATCCTCAATCCTGTCCTCCATATTGGAGGCGACAGAGGTGGGCATCCTAATCTCCTAACCCTAACATAAGCTCCTCGAGGAGACACGTCAAACGTGAGCTCCCCGAGCAGACGGTCCCCAAAGAGCCCTGCCCCGGAGTTTCTCCTAACACTTCGCTACCGAGAAGAGAAACCCAGACAAACTCGGTAGCTGTGTTGCCGTCTGATGTGGCCTGAGGGGCCCTATTTGCCTAACCCTCCGGGCGGGAATGACCCGGAGGTGAGTTCGCTCCCTGCGGGGATAGCAGGGAGGTGTGTGCCTAATGGTGTGCCCTAAGCTTGTAATCCGGTCGCCAATCTCAATGTGCGTACCGGGCCCTATTGGGTCTAGTGCGAAGGGGTAGATACACCCAACCGACACTAGGTGTGTATGCTGTGAAGAGAACTCAGTAACTAGGTTTGACTAGGAGATCCCCCAAGGCCAAAACCTAGCACTCGACTCCAATTGACTGCTTCACCCTGAAGGGGATCAGCGGGTGCGTCGGGTCAGCACCCCCTTGGTATTGTTGACACCGTGAGGTTTCCAACCAAGGACCACGAAACTGTGGTTTTACCCTGAAGGGGCCAAACCAAATTGTTTTGACAATCTCTGTTAGAGAAGCACGATATCCTTCACCGCCTCGAAAAAGGCGGATCCGGACCAGGCGTCGTAGTCGGCGACTACGAGTGACGTCACGGCGGGCGTGACGAACGGAGCGATGACTCAGGCACGGAACGATCGAGAGCGCGGAGCGGCACGACTGTCGCGGGCGAGCGTCGGAGCAGAATGTGACAGGCCAAGTGGTTACAGGCATGACTTTATATTGTAGGTCGTAGGTTACACCCAGGCAAGCAAATTACTCTGTGTATCCACCATATAACCACTGCTCACAAACGGTAAAGTAAAACATCGTGAAGAAAGCGATGTCCTAGGACCGGAAAATCAGAACACGTACTAGGCCCGCGGATTATGGCCTATTCCCTCTCATAGAGAGAGAGCCTGTGTCCTAATTTCACGGTGGTATGTATGTTCACAGAACATACTAGCTATACAGAACACAGATACACGTACATATGTATTCCCGCGTCAGCTTCTTACTGTTGCCTCAAATATCAAACGCTACACGAAAACGAACTCTTTTACAATGAATATACAGTCTTTTTACAAACAAAATGTACTCAATTTCTAAAAAGACATTTATATACTTACAAAGACATATATTTCATTACATCTTACGTACCTCACGTTTTCTAATTAATTCAAACACGCGCCGAATTTCATTAAATGGTACATTTATTTCTTCCACTGTCTTACCAAATTTATATCAAGCTAGCTTTGTTTGATTAAAAGGATGAGACAGGTCTTATTCGACGAAAACTCTGTAATAATATCGAATACTAGCTTCAATCCGCGACTTCATGCGCTCGAAAATGTTTTTTTTTTTCAATGAAAAATATAGCCTATGTCACTCAGGAATAATGTAGCTTTCTATTGGTGAGAGAATTTTCTAAATCAGTTCAGAGATTACTTATAATAAACTTACAAACTGTAGGTAGCTTTTATAAAATTAGTATAGATGCACACATATTTTTTTATGTTATAAGCTGTGGAACTCCATAACATGTTCGAAATACAAAAGTTAGTCTTCAAAAAAGATCAACGTAAGTCCTCTCCTCGTAAGACCTCTGGTACCCACCGTGGGTAATTAATCATAAACCTACTTGATGACGTATCACATGTCATACACAACATCGTTGTAATATTTTGCGAATACGACAATACAATCGTCGGACCGTCCTCTGTTTCAACTTCATTTGCTCAGTATTTTCTCTGCTTTTCCAATGTTTGGAATAGGCTTTCAGTCTGACTGCACGCAGGTGAGTACCTACATTTTTTTAAATTAGAGAGATTGCTTATTGGACCTCCACAACCGAGTAGGGTGGTTAATTTTCAGATTTCTAACTACCTGTAACGGTAGTCAAAATATAGAGAATTTTTTTTGTTCTTTTATGTTTTTTTTTTTTTTAAGATAACTGGCAATGTGGGTAGAATTCAAATGACTACCAATCTTGTTAACCCCTCCAACTAAGCTAAATATGCTTGTGTCTGGAGTGGGTTCACGGCAAAAGTGTAATGGGTGGGATTCGAACTGGGGACCTCTCGATCACAAGTCCGACATCTTATCCATTAGGCTATTGACACTTATTATAGTTACTACTACTACTATAGTTTACAATAGCATATAAGCTGTAATTTTATCTCGGGAATGTTCCCGTGTGAAATTTCTGTGCGAACAAATTTGCGGTCAACAGATGGTTTAATATAAAATAGTTTAATCCAACCGTTATAAGTATTAATCTACGATTTACTTTCTCAACTTCGTAAGTATTTAAATCCTTGTAACGGAAAAGTTAGTAAATAGCTCAAGAACAAAAAACTATTTTCGGAATACTTTTAGGCTCTTCGATTTTTGAGATCAAAGTTAAGGGAAATTAAAGAAGTTATATCATAGCCTTCTGGTATGTTTACGTATTTTTATACAAGGCTATTTTTAGTAAACCGATTAGTTTATTTTTAATACACTGTTTTTTTTTTAATAAATGTTAATATAACATTCCAGTACCCCGGTAGGTAATGGCTATCTGGCCCCGTCAATATTGCTAACTCTTTGGCTAAAACATGCTGCTCATTGAAAATAGCTCACAACATATAATTTCATTCAAGAGAGGCAGTATCAATAAAGTCTTGTGTCCACATGCAGTTTATTTTCAAATTGCTTATTTACCAATTTAAATGTATTGCATCTGTTTATAACAGCAAAAGGACTTAGTACTTACAAATTGCCAATAGAATTGAATAGAATATACTGTATTGTATATCAAAAAACTTTTTACCAAAAAATTAAACCGACTTCCAAAAAGCACTGCAAAGTGAAAAATAACTTTAATTTCGGAAGTCGGTGCCAAAAACGAAAATACAAAACTAAAGACACCGACTTCCGAAATTAAAGTTATTTTTCACTTTGCAGTGCTTTTTGGAAGTCGGTTTAATTTTTTGGTAAAAAGTTTTTATTTCACTCTTTTTAGTTGGTCGATTAATAATTTACCTAGTTACAAAAGCCTAAATCTCAACTACTTATAACCTTTTACAAAATATTGCTTTTCCCAATGTTGGGCCGTTAATTGTTGAGGAGTTCTCCTGGTACTTCACCATCAGCTTCACTTCACCATATGCATTGTGACGAGCATATTGTGCTTAATAACCATATTCAAGTAATCGAAGCGGAACCCATGAAATACTTATTATTCCTACTTATATATTGTGTAGTTCCAGTGGCCAACTGTGGTCTTCATCATCAGGTCCACTTCACAAATGGTGGCACTATAGGTGTGCCTATAATATTTGAAGAGTTCCCTCGATTTCTCCAGGATCCCATCATTAGATCCTGATTTGGTGACAATGGGACCAATTCCGAAGTATACCCTTTGAAACAAAAAAAGAATTTTCCAAATCGGTTTAGCCGTCTTCGTGTAATCGGTGATCATATCGCAAACTTAGAATGAAAGTGACCTAACTCTAAATTCGTGTAATTTCAGATTTTGATGTAAACTGGCCTGAAACATAACTCTGAATTGCCGTGGAAACAGGAATCTGAATTACGAGTTATAAAGAGACAGCTTATACATTTGCCACTTGAGATATATGAATATAATTTATTCAATGCTGCCTTATTACTAGCTTATGCCAGCGGCTTCGCCCGCGTGGGAAGTTTTTCCCGTGTAAATCCCGATCCCGTGGGAATTTCGTAAAATCCTTTCATAGCGGATGCCTACGTCATAACATCTACCTGCATGCCAAATTTCAGCCCGATCCGTCCAGTGGTTTGGGCTGTGCGTTGATAGATCACTATGTCAGTCAGTCAGTCAGTCAGTCACCTTTGAGTTATATATATATATAGATTAAAACTCAAATCCAAAAAATACAATTTTTTTAATTTGGTCCCTTTCATTCTGAGTGTGCGATATTAAAAAAAATACGCGTCGTATTGATAACCTCCTCAGTTTTTTTCGTCGGTTGAAAATAGATACTGCCTCGTTAGTCAAGTGGTCGCTACCGCGATTGCTGAGCATGAGGCCTCGGGTTCGATCGATTACGATTTCCTATAAGAAATTTCTCTCTTTTCTGTAGAAATTAGGGGTGTGACACTCCCCATGCCTCGGAAAGTACGTTAAACCGTTGGTCCTGGCTGTGACTTAGACATCTTTGACAGTAGTTACGGGTAGTCACAAGCCAGAAAATGACATTGGCAAAAGGCTAATTAGAGTATGTGTATAAAATAGATAGAAAACTCTTATACGCAAATTACGTTATTGATTAAAAAAGGTTTGCCACCTCACATGAGCTGAATTGACCAATTCAGCGAATTGGCTAATGAATACATTGTTCATTTAATTTACTGGAAATCTATACTTAATATCTATACTAATATTATAAAGCTGAAGAGTTTGTTTGTTTGTTTGTTTGTTTGTTTGTTTGTTTGCTTGAACGCGCTAATCTCAGGAACTACCGTTCTGATTTGAAAAATTCTTTCAGTGTTAGATAGCCCATTTATCGAGGAAGGCTATAGGCTATATATCATCACGCTAACACCAATAGGAGCGGAGCAGTAATGAAGAATGTTTCAAAATCGGGGGATTTTTTTTTCCACGGGGACGAAGTCGCGGGCGGAAGCTAGTAATATTATGAAGCGGAAAAGTTTGTTTGTTTGTTTGTTTGCTTGAACGCGCTAATCTTCAAAAGTACTGGGTGGATTTGAATGAAATTTGGTATGGAAGTAGCTTAAAGCTTGAGGAAGGTTCAAGTGGCTCCCTATCCGTCTTCGCAGGAACACTCGAATATTATTCCTTCTGTACAACATCCTATTCAACCCTGCATATCCTAACTACCTGCGTGATCGTTTTTCATTCACTTGTCCTACTGATGCACTTTGTAGATCCCACCTTAAACTCCATCTCAATTTCCCAGCCCATAAAACCCGTTTCTATTCCCACTCCTTCTCCTTTCATGCAGTACGACTGTGGAACTCACTTCCCGCTAAAATCCGGGAAGCTAAATCCATTAATATTTTCAAAAAGCTGGTCAAAGATCATTACCTATCCAACATCCCGTAATTTTATATATTTATTATAGGTATATATTTTTATAGCATTAATATAAATATGTATTTTAATTCTATGTATGTATATATTTGTTTATTATATCATTATAGTTTAATTGTATAGCTAAGCATGTTTTATTTATCATAACTAGTATTTATACACACTGTGTCTATCATCTCCTCTTGAACTCTCCTGTCGCAGGTCTGCTGGAAGAAATTTCTTGGGAAATAAGCAGCACCTTTGTGCTCTTTTGTCTGTATTTAATTATTTTTTTTGTAAGTGTCATGTGTGTACATAAATAAATAAATAAATAAATAAGGTTATAGGCTACTTTTTACGCGACTGCAAAAAAGGAGAGTTATGTTTTTACCGTGATAGAATCCACGGGAGCGAAGCCCCGCGTGAGTACTAGTAATATTATAAAGCGGAAAAGTTTGTTTGTTTGCTTGAACGCGCTAATCTTCGCAAGTACTGGGTGGATTTGGATGAAATTTGGTATGGAAGTAGCTTAAAGCTTGATGAAGGTTATTTTTAAGGCTACTTTTTACGCGACTGCAAAAAAGGAGAGTTATGTTTTTACCATGATAGAATCCACGGGAGCGAACTATAGAGGCATTATCTATCACAATGTAAACGTGTCCGCACCGATTTTATAATTTTCAAAAATATATAATTTTAAATTTGATTCGTCAAGTAGATTATTATCAAAACATAAATAAGATTTAAATATAGAAAAAAAAATATTGTTACTCTGTATTTCTGTTCGTCTGTTAAACAGTTTAAACCAACACAACTGATTTTAATTAAATTTCGTACAATAGATTAGATTTAAAAAAAGGATATAGAATACTTTTTTCGTGAAAAGGAAATCTTTTGAGGCGAGCGAAGCTGCGTGTAAAAGTTAGTTGTGAAATAAATAAAAATGGCATCAAGGGCACAGGAGTGGAGACTTGTAACGTCACTTCTAGAGGACCAAGAAGAGACGTTGATGGGGTTGTCATACGCAAGAGACCCATATGAAAAAAAAGAAGATATAGCTAGAAATTACAACACCCTGAATAGCCTTGATTGTTTGTTTACGTGTCAAAACAGAAAATACATGTCCAATATTGTTTAGTTTCATCTCACTGACAGACCAAACTGATTTTCTAGGAATCTAACCTATTTACTAACGTTATAGTAAGCTAATCCAAGTATCAGGAATTAGAAACCTTGGCGTACTTAAACGAAGATAATATAAATAATATCTTCAATAAAGACTGAAAAAAATATGTCCGATACAAACCCTGCAGTAATGTACCTACTAGTATTTTTGTTAAAGATGAAGACGGTTAGACATATGAAGGGAATACTCAACTTTAATTCTCGTATAAAAAAGATGCAAAAGCAGGGGCTCTCAACATTATGTTAACCACGAACTCTTTTGAAACTATCTGAAGCATTTTTGGTACTTCAATCACAGAACAGAACATCATGATCTGCTTAGCCTTTTCCTTACTTTATCGGGGTTAGCTTCCAGTCTAACTGGATGCAGCTAAGTACTAGTGTTTTACATGAAACAACTGCCTATCTAATCTCCACAACCCAGTTGTTGGGAAAAACGATAACCCTTGGCAATACTAAAATAACATTTTATATATATTAGATATGACTACTTATTCATTTATTTATGTACACACAATACAGGACACTTAATAGAGAAAATAAAACAATAATACAGACAAAAGAGCACAAAGGTCTTGCTTATTTAATAAGAAATTTCTTCCAGCAGACCTGCGACAGGGGAATTGATTTAGAGATTATAGACACAGTGTGTATAAATACTAATTACGTAAATTAAAACATCCTCCTTGCGTCGTTTTCCTCATAACTGAGGGTTGTGACCACCCTTCTGCATCAGTTTCTGTCTCTGGCGGTGTGAAAGGCATTGTGAACCGTAAAGTCGAGAGCGGTGCGGATCTGGTCAGACCAGCGTATTGGGCTACGTCTACGAGGCCATTTCCCGTCTACTTTGCCGGTCACGATGAGCTTTTCGAGGTTGCCACTGTCTTTCCTAGCAATGTGACCGAAGTATTCGAGGACTCTGCGTAGACACACGGAGACTTTAAGTTCTAGCAGTATGGAGAAGTTAGTCTGAAATGCTGTCCAGGAAATGCGAAGCATTTTTCTCCAGCACCACATCTCGAAGGCGTCAATGTGTTTGCGGTCTGCAATTTTCAGTGTCCATGTCTCAGCGCCATACGAAAAGATCGAGAAGACTAGAGTCAGTACCAGTTTGGTTTTGGTTTTGCCGGAAATATTTCGAGCTCTCTAAATTTTCTCAAGCTGAGACATGGCACCCTTCGCCATACCAATTCTTCTGCGCACTTCTTTCTCGCACGAATCATCGTTACTGATTTGAGCCTAGGTAAATGAAGTTGTCCACTGTTTCTAGGCCCAACGCGCCAGTTAGTTCCAACTTCCCGGATCTGTCCATCACCATGACCTTTGTCTTGGACCTGTTGATTGAGAGGCCCATCTCTTCGTTAATCTGCTCCATTCGAACATACATATTAAAACATACTTAGCTACTAAATAAGTAATTAATAATTGAATAAATTATAAAGATACAATTAGTTACCTGTGAAAAATTTCAAAGATGTAGGTACAAATAACTGCCCGCTTACTGAGAGGCGGAGGAAGCTTCGATAAGTTAAGATACTTACCTATCCATGAAACAACCTCGGCAAGCGACGATGAACCTTGAAGAGTTTGCATTATTAAGGCAAGAACCCCTCATGGAATAGAACCCTTAAATATAACCACATTCTTCTGAAACAGCCTGTATCAGTCAGTTATGACATCCCATTGGTATCAATCTCTATTACAATCCATCAATTACAGACTAATGTCTTCACGTTGTTGTAACAGTTATGATTGATACATCTTTTCCAAGATCGAATTTTTGGAAGCACAAAGGAACCTAAATAAATACAGCAGAAGGTTGAGCATCCCTGTATTAAGCTATTCAAGTTTTTGTACGTTGTATACGTTACAGGAGAAATTGCCTTGTGAAGAGGCTTGTGAATTGTGATGATGATTACTTTATTTGCTTAGATGAATTGTAGTATAGGTTTCTTGAAGCTAATTTTCTTCGAACAGAACAGATTGTATGGAATTCAAAAGAGAGTTTGATCTCTGATTGTTTCAGTGTTTTTTCTCAGAGTAGTCAGTGAGGAAATACCGGCCTGATCTAGTTTAAATTTAGGGAAAAAAATGACGTCTAAAAGGGTTATTTAATCACCAACTTGCAAAATAAAGATAATTTAACATTGAATCTTAATAGTGACTTTCGGTGGCATTTTTAATTGTTTAGGCTAATTATCTAAATATATATAACTCAAAGGTGACTGACTGACTGACTGACATAGTGATCTATCAACGCACAGCCCAAACCACTGGACAGATCGGGCTGAAATTTGGCATGCAGGTAGATGTTATGACGTAAGCATCCGCTAAGAAATGATTTTGCGAAATTCCCACGGGATCGGGATTTACACGGGAAAAACTTCTCACGCGGGCGAAGCCACTGGCACAAGCTAGTTTCGAAAATAAAACTCATACATAATTTGAATGTTGTATTTATCAAAAGTCTGAAAAATAAGTTTCAAGCCTCTAGGTTTAAAATTGATGTAATTTCCGTACAAACTTTCATCCCCTATTTCAACCCCTTATAGCCCTTTTTTCGCATTAAAAAGCAGACTATGTCCTTTCTCAGGCTCTAGAGTATATAGGATACATACCTACTACATAATCTTTGGGAAAATGAATGACTTCGACCATTTTCCCAAAGATTATATAGTAGGTATGTACCCTACAAGTATGTCCGTACCAAATTTCATTAAAATCGGTTCAATAGTTTAGGCGTGATTGCGTAACACACAGATAGACAGCGTTACTTTCGCTTCACTTGCGTAGACTTTATCACGATAAAAATAAAACCTCCTTCTTTTTCAGTCGGATAAAAATCCAAAAATTATTTTCGAATATTAGCGCGTTCAAACAAACAAACTAACTTTTCCGCTTTATAATATTAGTATATACAACGTGTAACAGAATAAACGCAATTCCTGAAAGTAGTTGGTTCAGAATCGGCTTCTGAATCAATTTCCGTCATAAAAAATTGGTGTTAAATTTTGTACAATATTTTATACCATCTATGTACATAATATGGAATGCAATAAAGTATTGAGTATTAAGGCGTAACAGCATGTTAAATGAACTCAGATTTTATGTTTAAATAAAATTTGATTATATAAAAAATACATTTATTTGCACTGTCACATGAAGCATAAGAAGATAGGTAATGAAAACACAAAAATAATTTAAACCAGAGAGATATGTTTACGGCATTATTATTTGTGTCAACTTAAAATTGTATGCAAGCCAAGAGAATAAATTTTGATCGTAGGGCAGTGATGTGTGATGCTTACACGTTGTCAAACAATTGATATTTGCGATTGCCTGTTTTACGATTTAGACCTCTCTCTCTGGATCCTCCTAAAGATAATTCTACTACGAAATACAAAATAATGCACTTACTATAGGAAAATTTATTCTGTGTTCCTATTAGTTCAGGAAATTTATTTCTGGATCTAGTTTTAAGAACATTGAATTAGATTACTACACCAAAAAATAATTGACTCGCCCATGAAGGGTTCCGTAGTAACTACGGCAAATAACATTGTTTCTCATAGTGTTAGTATGAATTACAAATTTATATTTGCGGTTTTTGAAAATGTGCTATATTTCAAAAACTGCTGACCCGATCTCGTTCAAACCAATTTTGGTTGAAAGTTTACATTAAGGTACATAAGTACATATTCTTTTTTTTATTTTTCACTCCATTATTATAGAAGTTATAGGGACACACACATACATTTTACCAATTTAGAAGCATATATCCTCTAAACGATTAACTTTACAAAAAAGTGGTTTTAGAAATCTCAATGTCATTTTTAAAGACCTGTCTATAGTTACCACACACGCATAGGTTTCACGAAAAGAATATTTTCAGTTTCAGTTCCATATATGTTCCTATATTTCAAATATTTTTTAATTTGTTTTAAACCCGAAAGCGATTTACGGAATACATCTATCTACCAAGTTTCACATGTATAGTCTTAATAGTTTCTGAATAAAATGGCTGTGACATACGGACGGACGGACGGACAGACAGACATGACGGAACTATAAGGGTTCCGTTAAAAATAATTGTATTGCACAATCATTATATACATAAGAAGAGAAGAATCGAAGCATGGCAATACTTACGTGTTTCCGGTGACCTTTTCCAACACACTTGCAAAGTGTATTAAAAATCGCCGTCTGAAACAATAATAAGGCAATAAGAAACATTTTTCGATGAGGTGTGTTGAAAATATATTTTATTGTGTATCTAGGTGTTTTTCATCTAGGGCACGCAATCGCGGCGATAAGTCCCCTCTTTGAGGAGTGGTTAGAGAGAGGCCACGGCGTCCTCACCTTCCGCCTGACGCAGATGCTGACCGGACATGACTTTCTTCCCCACACCCCAGCCGCTGCGGGAGACGCCCCGGGCGTCGGGGGTCGCGAGCCGATCTCGGGCCACCTTAAACGCGGGCTTTCGCACGGCGAGCAGGGGTAGCTCACCATCCGGTAAGGACCAGACCCGGGTCGGCGGCGCGTCGTGTTCCACGCGCGCCTCAAAGAGCTGTCAGCAACAGTGACGGGGCCTCATAAGGCCATTGCCCGCCGGGGTTGTGGAAATGTTCTGACAAGAAGCCGTGGCCTCGGAACTTAAGGGCAGCTGAAGGAACAGGGTGGGTTTTAGTCAGTAGAAGTCTGACACACCCTTCCGCTTAACCCAGAGCAGGAGAAGTCATTCGATGATTTTCTCACCCAGAAAAAAAATAAGTTGTTTCTATATCTAAAGGCTGACCCATAACAATCGATTCTTTCGCGTAGGAAGTTGCGTGCGTATAACGGCCAAGTAATAATAGGATTATGATTATTTATTTGAATGCCTTTCCTGAATTAAGGTCACGGCTTTTTGTAAAATAAGCGTTTCTATTTTTGCTTGCCATCTGATGACGTAGAGACCGAAATAATATTAATATTGTTTTTAATTTTTTTTGTAGTTTTCTCTTAGGTTTGTTTCCGAAAGATATCCGACAGGAACGGAGTATTTGTGTTATTAAAAGTTTTATTTTGATTTGTTTTGTTCGTATGAGTATCAGTGGGTTAAGAAAGTTCCAACTTGGAATAGTATGTCCATTTGAGAGGACCAAACAAGCTAACTCACGTCACCCAATGTACGGATGCGTCCCACAGTGTCCCAGAGGCTGAAAAGCCATAAAAGCTTTCTCGGGTGTGTTATTCCAATTCAGCTAATCTAATAGCAACGCCTCCACAACAAGGTGTGCTATTTGGCAGGAACTTCTCAATCCACCTGATGGCTTCATCGAACCATCTATGAGCCTTCCAGCACGTGTTACCGTGGCCGGCTTGGAAATGCCTCAACAGACTGCGATCCCAAGTCAGCCGAAGCAAAATAGTGTCTAAAGATAGGCATTTACAGACGGCTCAAATCTGAAATATATACGGCGTGACCTCACGGCAATGGCCCACCTTCTATCTTGTTCCGCATGCATGTCCTGTCACCTCTGTCACTCTTGACAATCTTATGTCTGCATGGAGCGGAGTTCGCGTAGCTGAGTTTTAGGCCAGTCTAATATAAAATATTCTTGCCATCAACACGCTAAGAAGAACGATGTAGTATAACTTAGGAGACAGTGCAATAACGTGGTACAAAAGACAGTTCCTTAGTACGTTACCAACTCTCTGACGATGAGTTTGGGATGGCCATAGAAACTTCTCAATCAAACTTATCGAATACGTATTAGCAAGATGGTGAGTTTTAATGTTTTTTTTTTACAAACATAATATAAATACAGAAATATAAAGTTATCACCGAATAAAAAGTAAAAACTAAAACATAATATGCAATTTTATTAATAAAAAAGCATGATGATTTGCACCTTGATGAGGCTACTAGAACAAGAAAGTGGTTGCTTTAAGTAACTTTTATTTTATTTTAAATTTTTATTCGGTGGAAGTATCATCATATGACTTTTCCCGATTTAGGCGGAAAGAACGTTTTTGTCTATATAACAATAACGTGAAAGTGTCTATGTGTATCATGTAGAAAGTTGTGAAATGGTAGAGAGTGACAAATGTCATGTAAGGTAGCCCGCTGGCAGAAGCCAGTATTACGACTAGAGGGAGATTAGGAGTAGGATCAACGAGAACGAGATACTACTGAGAAATTTCTACTAGATAAGGGTCACAGCACACATATCAACTCAGAAGCAGATCGTCACCACCTCGTCTTTCCCCTTGGCGTCAAACAGGCGCCACATAACGTAAAGACGTAACGTAAGCGGATCAGAAGCTCCGGCATGTCGACTAGGCTACAACTAGGCGACGCCGCGCTTACGGCTCGCCGACTGCTGGTTGATGGCTAGGTGGCACGGTGGCACGTTCGGCAACGCAGACCATGGGACGAAGAGACGTAAGCTAGGGTACGGAAAGCCGTAAGTTAGTGTACGGAGAACCGTAAGTGCGGGAACTGCAAGTCGACCACGCACCGCACCGCGGTTTGTGAGCTTGTCCTGAAGCGAGGCGATTACGTTACGTTTCCGATTGTGTGCGTTGCAGTAGGGAGTTTCATACAAATAATACTGAACGGCTCGAGTTGACACAGTGACGATCCCTTTCCGAGTTGATACGTGTGCTACGATGTTAAACCTTTTTGTCCGACTCGGAAATTGAACCCGAGACCTAAATGCTCAGCAGTCGTGCTTACAACCACTAGACCAACAAGGAAGTCATATACAGTACAGTCGTATACAGTATATGATACTGTTTAATATACTATTATATACGAGATTAACAAAAAGTATGATTTTTTACTTTACTTTTAACAAGCGGACACAAACCGGCCATTACTCCAGCGTTTCCCCTCTAAATTACCGTTTAATTACAAAAATGTTGTTCACTCACGCTCCTACGTCAACTTTGATAAAAATAAAGGTTTTTATGACTACCCGTCATGTTGATAAATGTTTCATGTCCTTCGTAAAACGGAGCATAATATTTACATTATGGTTTCATCTGGCACCAGTAGGTCTTACAATGTGACAAAGAGTTTGCAAGCTCCTTTGGAAGGCCTAAGGAACTTTCAAACACACATACAAGACAAACACATTGTTCACATAGTATACACACCTTGAACACTATCCAAATTTAGTATTAGAAATGCTTATATTATTTACTTATTTTTATTAGTTTTAAAATTTTACGTATTAGTTATTGTGTTAATGTTTATGTAAAATTGATTGTAAGTAGGACATAAAATTTACTTCCATTTAATTATATATTTTTTTCAATATCATTGTAAACATTTTTGTAAACTTAAAATGTAATCTATTCCTTTAGGGGGGAGTCCCTGGTGTCCTGAATGAAATACAAGTCACGGCTTAGTTTAGGCAGCAGTCTCCCACAAATAAACATTGTAAATAAGTAGTTATGTTATCTTTACCATTTTTTTGTATTAGTGCATAAGTTTTATTTGTGGAAGAAAATAAATAAACATTATTATTATAAACACAGATTGTTATTTTTATCAGCGATAACTTTGTACAAAGATGTTTGAAATGGGCCTTATTTGTTGTACCTCGTACCTACAGTGAAAACCGTTATTACGACACAAACTCAAACTCAAAAATACTCAAATTATTTTATTTCACATAGGCCTACTTGGGCTTACAAAACGTCAGAAGTTAGTGCATGGTTCGAAATTGGTCGGTTAATATTGTATTCATGTTCATAATTATCTTCAATTCGAATATACAGTATGTTAACTAACAGAGGGCGTTCCCGTTAACTCGCAATAGTATAGCATCCATAGATGCTAAAAAATATTACCATTCGAAAACAAAATGTCTTTTTTTTAATATTCACTAAAAATATTAAATTGATACGTAAAAGAAACATTCTGTACACGCGTACTTGAAGGACGGCAACGTCGCAATTTATTTATGAATGCGTACGCGTGTATGGATGCTATAGGTACTATTGCTGGTTAACGGGAACGCCCTCTGTTAGTTAACATTCTATATAACATTGTTAGTTACGCATTGCTAGATCATTATATATTGTTGTTAAATGTTAACCATGTGTAGTGCGCAACTGTTAGATTTCCTTAATAAATAAACTGAAGTAATAAGTTCGGATAGAATGATTTCATCAATTGGTGTCACTTATTAAGATAATTATATAACTATTTTAAAGAAATCAGGTTCGAATATGCTGCCTTATATGTACATTCACTCAATTTCGTGCCATTACCAAATGACGACGGTTGGTAATGACGTGGCACCGGAAACGTTTGGTATTATGATTGATTCCTCATTTTTCAATGGTTTTATTAAAACATGCAATATCACGTATTTTTTTTTTCATTATAAACCGATGCTACTGTTATATTAAAAAGCCTTCAAATTCACTTACAGTCAGAAAAAACTTTTTTTTTTCACATACTAATAAATGTGCAGGGCGCTTTAGTCAACTGTGGTTAAGGGAATGTTCTAATTTGATGCCGCGGCCCCGGATCACTAGGGCAACTGAAAGGAACAAGTCAGTAGAAGTCCGAACCCCCGTTCGACTCCACCCATAGCGGGAGAAGTCATTTGAGGATATTCTCACCGCAAACAAAAGTAGATCTTTTTAATCAAAAAACATGTATGAGTTACATTTAAAGTTCCCGTTACCCACACACAAGCCAAAAACTTTACACTACCGCGATGATATAAGTCAGCCATCATAATATCATACACACATATAAATCTTAGCACAGCGCTCGATGACAAGGACCGGTCCCTTCTATTTGACAAATGGCAACATCAGCGCTCTCAAATTGCTGTTGCCGAAACAACACACATTACACCCGAATACTAAACTTGGGATCGATAGAACAGGAGTGGGAAATAAGCATTTTGCGATATTTGGTAACAGCATAGGCCGAACATCCAGGAATCGATCTTCTTAAATAAAATTCTTTCCCCATTCCAGTTGGTTTGTATACAATCAGTTGTACTACTAAACTAACTAGTGAAAAGTACCAGAAAAAGAAACACAACTAATTATTATACGCAAAAGTGGCATGTATGCGTATCCGATGCCCCAGCTTGGGGCTGTCCCATCTGTAAGCTAGTGTTTAGGATGCTTTTGGGGCTGACGAATATTCTGGGTATAATGGAAGCGAATCACTCGCACTTCATGGCATGAAAGCCATCTATCCGCCTGGCCCGCCTCTACGAACATACTTATATGTACTGGAAATGGGAGTATTTGTAAAAAAACATCCCCAGATATTCAGTAAAGCCGATGGCAACAATGTTGATAAGGTGGACAAAATCTCAAGGAATCCGATAGACAATGCCAAGATGTAGAACACCGTGCTGCCATAAAAACACTAGTCAAATGGCAATAAAGGTATTTAATAATAATATACTAAAGGTTATTTGCGAATCAGCTTATTTCAAAAGCATCCCAGAGCATGGTTTATGAGAAATAGTTTTTAGACTTTTAAAGAATTTATGATTTTAGGAAAAATGGAAAAGTTGCATGACACAAAAAAATAATTTGACTTTTTTTTTAATAATTAATATACATTAAGCTATTATATATATTAATAATTAATTATAATAAATAGTAAAAAATAAAATAATAAATATTAAGCTATTGACATTTAAAATTTTAATTTCTTTAGTTGACATTTAGAAAAACTGTACACGAAACAAGAACTGTATAAGAAAAATAATGTATTATTTTTGTTTCATTCAATTATTTCATACATTAACTATCTATCTACCATGTATGCATGACAATACAGTAACGCGGCAATCCCTTCAACACTGAAAGAGATTTGTATTGAACGCACAGAGCGCTGTGTAGCGGCCGCGTTTAGTAGACTCACAGACTGCATGTATAGAACGACTGACGGCACGCTTTGAACAGCCTTAGCCTTTACAGTCAGTCGAGCATTTAGATAATCTGCGAGCCAACATATTGCAACGGACAGTCAACGCTTTGCGCTCACGCTCAATGTCCAGGCCTTTTAGGTCATCAGAAACCCAGTGGCCCAGAAAATCAACGCGTACTGAGGGTACATGAACGAGTGACCATCTTTAAATACCTATTGGGATTCCTCCGTGTCTCGGAAAGTATATTAAGGCATTGGTCCTGCCTGTCATTTGAACATCTTTGACAGTCATAACAGGTAGCGAGAAGTCAGAAACTTTGACATCAATCTTGCTAAGGGGTATCGTATTACTCGGGTACAGGCTTGTTTTTTTTATCACTGATGGGCCCACTCTTGACCTCGATCTCGCCTGATGGTAAGCGATAGATGAGGTCTAAGATGGGACGAGCGAGCCCAGAAGATGCCTATTTACTCGTGCTTTAAAGGCTGAAAGGTCATAAGTGGCAGGGAACACAGAAGCCGGCAGAGAATTCCACAGCTTGGCTGTGCGCACAATAATAATTGATAAACAGTATTGTGCGCACAGCCAAGCTGTGGAATTCTCTGCCGGCTTCTGTGTTGCCACGCCTTTTAGCAATTAAGTTAGAGATTAATTAATCTCTAACTTAATTGCTAAAAGGCGTGGCAGATTTATTTGATCGTAGGTACAATAAAACTTCTTAATGCGTGTGCGTAGGAGCTAGGGGCAACAGTCTCAATGTGAAATGTCATTGACACTTTCAAGCTTTGGAATTTCAACGTTCGTTCATTGATGTATTGTAACGGGTCTTCCAATAGGCACGTCAGAACTTTGGCAGTTAGTAGCGGCCATCTTGTTGAAGCTACATCTGTCAAATTGGTTGTCATTTATTCATTCTGTTTTGTCAAATCATCATGGATAGCTATAGCATTCAACAACACGTGCAAATGATAAAATTGTTTTATCAAAATGAGTGTTCTGTTCGGGCAACGCACCGCGCGCTTCGCCCATTTTACGGTCGCCATAATCGTCCTACCGGGAGGACTATTCGTCGTGTGGTGGATACATTTGAGTCCACTGGTTCGGTAAATGATCGACCAACACCCGTACGTTAACGAAACGTAAGGTCTGCCGAAAACATCGCTGCTGTCCTTGAGAGTGTGCAGGAGAATCCGAGGCAGTCGATTTCGCGTCGCTCACAAGAACTCGGCCTTTCACAGACCACAACTTGGCGAATTTTGCGTCGTGACTTGGGCCTGCACCCGTATAAAGTACAACTCACCCAGGAATTGAAGGTAAACGACGTGTGTTCGCTGAATGGGCACTGGAGCAGTTAGCAACTGACCGTAATTTTCATAGAAAAATTACTGGCCACCGAGATCTTGTGACTTAACCCCGCTAGACTTTTTCTTGTGGGGTTTTCTTAAGTCGCAGGTCTATGCGAATAAACCACAAACCACAGCGGCCCTCAAAGCCAACATAACCTATGCCATAGGTCGAATTCAGCCTGATTTATGCGCAAAAGTCATGGAAAATTTAATATCTCGCATGCGCTCCACCCAGAGAAGCCGTAGCGGACACTTAAATGATGTTATATTCCACACATAATGGCATCACTACATCTTTCAAATAAATAAATAATTTCGATAATATCTCACACACACTTTATTTTATTTAAAGATAGGACACGCATAATGAAAGACCCGAAATGTAATTCATTCGGCCTATCCGTGCGTATGAGTAATCTATTTATACTTTCGTACTATATTCAGGAGCATTTGGTCTAGATTTAAGTCAAGGTAAACGTACTGTCAGTTAATCTACGCTACTATATTATAAAGCAGTAAAATTGTTTGTTTATACATTTCTAAAGATTATGGCTTAACCGGCGTTTCTTGTTGGTCTTCTCCTTAGGCAAACAGTATACTATTTATGACATTTTATTTAATGCACATGTAGGTCAATGGGAAATAAAATATTTATGATTGATTGATGAAAAAGTTATTCGTAATGAATGCCGTCAAACGGTTCTGATGACTGACTGATGATGAAACATTTTCACTGAAGATAATTATATGTTTTTGTTTTAGAATTGTTAGGCTCACGTGAACTTGGTGAACCATACTGAGGTCGATGGACAATCGATCACACTTATCAAGAAGTAACTTTTAGCTTTTGACATCACTGTTGGCGCAGTGGATGAGTGATTAGCTGCTGCGCTGCGTGTCATGGGTTTAAATTCGATTCCAGCACTGGAACAAATTTTGTATGGTCAGACTGAGTGATTATAAAAATGCACAAACCATACTGGAGAAATTCCTAATATGGGGCAGATCTTAAAAACTTTTGATTTAAAGACACCATATAGTTTTTAATACAAGCTATACTATTGCTACGTCTCAAATGTAAAAATCTTTTTATCTTTTAAAATAGCAAAGTTCATTAGGAATATACTTCAAAAGCATAGACACGGGAAAGGTTAGTTCTATTTAACTGTTGCTTTGCGTACATAGGAGGGACAAAGCAGGGCTTTTTATGTTTCGTTGAAATGGAAGCTTTATGGATGTAATATAGATGGATTAAGGCTGTCGAGTTTTATGTGATTAGATTGTTAGACTTCGCGTAGGATACTGCTCAATAAATGAAAGTAGGTTCTAATCAGTTATGGTACTAAAATAAATCTTTATAAATAGTACAAAAGTATCCAATGAAAAGGTACAGGTGCGAAGCAAAACATGACCCCAAATTAGATAGTTCAACTATCTGGTTAATCTCTGTATAGAGAATGCTAATAGCGGCTCAAAAGACATCAACCAAAATGGGCCATACCGCAAACAGACGTATTGGGAAAAAAAGAATTCATAGATAATTTAGTTTTAATATTTAATGAACATTGGTTTCTAATTGGGAGTGTCAAAATAAATAATATTAAAAACGCATTAAAAAGATTTTTTGTTGATTATTTTGTTTGTGTATGGTGACAGTTGCGGTACAGCGTGCGGGGTGCGTGAATGAACAAAACGCCACCGTTTTTCCGATGACGAAAATGGTTGCAGAAAACGGTTGTCGTTGCAACAAAGTTTCTTGCAATGTACAAAGTACAAGCGGTTCAAGTTGCAAATGTATGAAACGGTTTACTGAATAAAACGTTTTATCGGACAACATTATGATGTTTAGCTTAATTATTCGTGGCATAAATGGCATTTAGCTTTTTTATATTTACTGTCTTTATCGAAATGCGAGCAAAATACACAAAATATACAAAGTACACTTGAATATTTACAATTCAATCATAAGCAGATCAATTTGTAAAAAAACAAAACAAATAATGAGGTCTCAGTTTTCGAGTGCAAGATTATAACTGACCAAAAAAATGTAAACAAACACTCAAGCTCACTGATTCCAATTCCAGGAATTATATCGTCTGTATAGTTCACTTTTCATGGAAATAACTGTTTGTGCGAAACGAAACGGAACGACGTCGCGACAAGTGTGATCGTTTAATCAATGAGTTCTCAACTGTATTTTCATAATCGTAAAATACAAAATCGCATCAAGTAATTCGAAAACTGGTTTGTGCTACGAAGATTGATTGGACCCACAAACTTAAAATGGTTTAACCGTTGCAGAGCGTAAAACGGTCTTTGAAAACGGTTTGTTGTCAAAACACCCACGACTAGTGACGATTGTCAATGTCATTCCATTCGATCGTTATTCGCTTTGCGTTTGCGCTCTTTTTCGTATCGTATTGTGAATATTATTTCGACTTTGGCTATTTTTGACGACTTGTGCTATTCAAAATTGATTCTGATGATTAGCTCACCTGATGGTAAGTGATGATGTGGTCGAAGAAAGAGCATGCTTACCTAAAAGTAACCTATTCACTCTTGACTTAAAGACTCCTAGGTTGTAGCTATAGGGAGTTTTACAAATAAACGATTTTTTTATATTAATCAATTTGATACAAAACTTCTTATCTATATGTTTTCTTTGTACTGTAAGCCACTCAATAAAATCAAAAATAGTGCAATATTTTTATGTTCATGTTCTGGCCCAAACGCCATACTGAGTGGTTGATGTCCTTTATCTTGCAAATATTATACAACTAAAGTTAAAAAAAAAATAGTTTTTGCCCACACCGAGAATCAAATCCAAGACCTCTTGCTCAGCAGTCATGCTTGTAACCCCTACGCCACCGAGGCAGTTACCCACAATATATCTATAATAATACTAAGTAATATGGTCTTAATTATACTAAGTTTAAATCAATATTATTAAATCGGTGCACTAATAAATATTTAAAATAGCCTAAATAAACATAAGTAAATCAGACAATGTATCTCAGTAACAATTAAAGTACTTATTTATTTATTATTTACTTTATATATACTTTATTGTACACCTTACAATATTTCATTGGATACAAATATTTACCTACCTATAAATGTACCTACTTGATATTAGACTACTTGATTTGTATGTTTAATAAATAGGCTTAGTGTTAATCTTTATAATGATGATGATGTTAATATATCAAAAATTTTAGCTTATACTGTGATTCTATACCTTTAGCTTAGGAAATCACCCAAAACTTTTTAAAAACTAGTATTCGCTCGCGACTTCGTTCACGTGGGAAGTTTTTCCCGTGTAAATCCCGATGCCGTGGAAATTTCGCAAAATCCCGTCTTAGCGAGCATCTACGTACTTAAAGGAACCACCATGAAAAATTTCAGAGCCCTACTACTTTTACTTTCTGAGATTTCGTGATTAATCAGTGTGTGACATTTCGCTTTAAATATATAGATAACAGGGTCCCTCACAAATTGTTATTAATATGATGCTTTCAAAATATAAAATATAGGTACCTATGATTTAAGCTGCTTTTATTTTATTTTGAACATTATGGGGATTTTATTAACCCATTTTTACAAATCCACATAATAAAATTAATTAGAGGTTAATCGGGTTCGAGAGGTTAAGTCAATGGGGATTAAAGGTTAAAACGATTAGCTTTAACTCTTTGACGAACCGACATTGAGAATTCAATTGAATTGGTAAATTATTTATACGATACAAATGTTTTTAAATTGATTTTGATTAGGCAGAGGACTAGAGGTACAAATAAGCTAATGAAGTTAGAATATGCCACTTAAGACCAAGCAATTTCATGCATAAGTTGGGAGCTACCAAGGATAATGAGGTCAATTGCTAGACTGTGGCTTGCAATATAATAAATAATTTATTCGACCTTTTTGTAGGTGTACGTTTCCACATGCAATCATCTCGTATGCAACTTGCAGTATTATATACTTTATTTGTACACCTTACAATATTTCAGTGAATACAAAAAAAAATTATAGTATACAATGGGCGGTCTTATCGCACAGGGCGATCTCTTACAGATAACCTTTGAATGGACAGAACTTAACGGATATAGATGTAGGACTGTCAGTGTACATACATCATAAATTATATTCAGTGAAAATAATAATATAAAATACATATTTGAAACAATACCAAAACCATATACTAATAAAAATATCAAATGTATAAATGGGAAAGGAGGGTGAAAATGATATTGAGAGATAATGCTCCTTCAACATTCTCTTGAACGCAGGATATGGCTGGGTTACCTATGTATTCTGGGATCGATCGTTCGCTCGTGCCTCACAGAGTCAAGTTAAATTGCATGGGAGGCTTAAAATTAATGATACAAACTTTTTAGTAATTAAACAAATGGTAGGTAGGAACAATGACCGCTTAATAGGTTTAGCGGTCAATTGCTTAGGCGAGGGTGGAGTTCTAGGTAAAATTTATTTTGAAAAACAATTTGATAATTGCCGTTGTTACTTCGAGTACTATATGCTTGAAGAGAGAAGAAATTTAAAACAAAATGGATATACTCGTTTTTGTACACCATAACAGAACACAAAAAGGGCTGTCTAATCGCTAAAGCGATGTTTTACAGACATTCTTTAAAAAATCTAAATAAGAATGAGATTTTTTGTTAACTATAACAGAAAACTGTTTGCTGAAGAACCAAGCGAGCAAACTGTCTAAGATTTCCTTAGAGAGATGCTGTTGATATTTCCACGAAACTTCATAAAACGGTATGTCTTCCGAATATTTTTCCATCTCCGGTGAAGGCACGGAAGATTGACTTTGACACTTATAGATTTTCCACCTGGTTACCGGATACTAACACGATAAGTTCGGATATTTTCAAAGTAAGGGGTTCATCAACTTTCAATATGTCATGATCCAGGAAAATGTACGATTACATTTAATGGGTATCTGGGAAAAGATTGTCGGGAAAAATGTTCAATGTCATTTGGCAAAAGTTGTACCTACGTTGTTTTGCTGAAAATAACATATTTCGTATGTAAAACAGACTGCTTAGCCCTTTTCTCCGGGGTTGCGGGGCAGGAATGTTCTAACGAGATTTATGCACAGGGTGGGATTTTGGCAGTGTTGCCAATTAAGCGACTTTGTCGCTAGATTAAGCGACATTTTGATATCAAAAACGACTTTTTACTACGATTTAGCGACAAAAATAACTTAGCGACATTTCTAGCGCCTTTTCTAATTTGGTTACCATTTTTAAAAACCATAAAATTCAATAAATTTTGTGAAAAGCGCGATTATGACGCGGCCCTTGATTATTTTCGAGGTTCAAACAAAGTTCGTGCCAATCTTAAAATATTTAAACATCAAGGTGAAGTTTAGCAAGTTATAGACAATTTCTAAGCAGGGTGACTACTGACAATTTGGATTTCGCGGGCTACCTTTGTGCATCCACCGTAACGACGATCTCATCAAGTAAGCTCGTTTACCACAGAACACTAATAACCTACCGGTCGTTTAGTCAAAATATTGGTTCGAAATTTGAACGTAATTCTATTTTTTAAATTGATAGCAGTAAACCTAGTCAACAACCACAAAAAAACCGTTTAAAAACTATTTTTTTTGGCCAAGTAACATCTAGCGGCGTCTAGCGACTTTTGAACCTTAAGAGCCTATACTACCTCACCGCTTCTCATTCTTTATCTCGCTCGCACACTACTGGCCGCGGTCACGCGAGCAAGTGAGACAGGGTGGCAGGAAAAAGACTTCAAGACACCGATAATTTAGTTTATTACTTTTTACGGTGAAAATAATGGTAATTTAAAAAAAAAAAAACAAGCCCGTTCCATCATCGGACTACAAGACAAACGGCGATGCGCCATCGTTACATGGTGGACATCCCACTTATACGCACTAAACGTTTTGGGAATAACTTCATTGTGCGTACGGCTAAGGAGTCGAATTCCCTGCCGGAGTCTGTGTTTCCCGATAGCTATAACCTAGGGGTCTTTAAGTCAAGAGTGAATAGGTTACTTTTAGGTAAGCGTGCTCCATCTTCGACCACATCATCACTTACCATCAGGTGAGATGGTGGACAAACGCGAGCCTATTATCAAACAAAAAAAGTAAATAACGTAAGACCTGCTTTATAGTTAGTTCAATTAATATGCAAAATTTCATTTTTTAATTTAAATTTATTTTTGAATACCAGCGTTTTATTGTTCGGTTTGGAGGTAACTTTGAATTTTTTTTCTATCAAGAAAATTTTATGGAATCGTGTTTTCGTCAAAGAGAGTACCTAACATTAATCCTCAACTTTACCATATATTTATTTCAAAATTATTGCTGCAGTATTTTCGACGTAACGGAGGATCATGCTAAGTCATTTGAGGTAGTATAGGCCCTTAAGTCTAGCGACGTTTGCTTTAGTCGTGTTGGCAACACTGGTTTTTGGTCAGTAGAAGTCTGACACTCCAGTCTAATTGAATGCAGCTGAGTAGCAGGTTTTTTACACGGAGCAATCATGTGTCTGATCTCCCACAGTGGGTTGGTCTTTGCTAGACTGCTGTCAGATTTTCTGGTTTCTGATGTATAAATGACAGCCGAACCAACATCTTAACTTACTATTCAAGGCGCGGAAGAATCTCAATAGGTTTCATGTTGCTTAACCGTGAATTCGACTCGAGCAGCTGCTATGACTACACGAATCATAGCTTTAATTACGACGTCCATACTAATATTATAAATGCGAAAGTAGCTCTGTCTGCCTGTCTGACTGTTACCTTTTCACGCCTTAATCACTGAACCAGTTTAGATGAAATTTGACATAGGAACAGTTTAGGTCCCTGGCGAGTACATAAGATAGTTTTTATCCTGATATAACGATCCCGTAGGATAGTTTTCGACTTGCACGTGGATGCAGCCGTGGAAAAAGCTAAATTAAATTAAATAGATTTGATTTTTAGGGTTCCGTAGCCGAATGGCAAAAAACGGAACCCTTATAGTTTTGTCATGTCTGTCCGTCTGTCTTTTTTTTTTTTATTACTTATGAGCCCGCTCTTGACCTCGATCACACCTGATAGTAAGTGTAAGATGAGGTCTACGATCGAACGAGCGAGCCCAGAAAATGCCTATTCACTCTTGCTTTAAAGGCTGACGGGTTATATGTGGCAGGGAACACAGAAGCCGGCAGAGAGTTCCACACCTTGGCTGTGCGCACAATGAATGTTGAAGAAAAGCGCTTAGTACGACAAGACGGTATATCGACCAAGTGTGGATGGTATCCTGCGGTACGTCTGGCAGACCGGTAGTAAAAGGGGGATGAAGGGGTCAGGTCTTTCTGTCTGTCTGTCTGTCCGTCCGTCCGTCCGTCCGTATATCACTGTCATTTCATTCCGAAACTATTAGGACTATACATGTGAAACTTGGTAGGTAGACGTATTCTGTGAACCGCTTCCCGATTAAAAAAAATAATATTTTAAATAAAGAGAGGCTCCCCATACATGGTACTAAAACTGAAAATATTTTTTTCATAAAACCTATGCGTGTGTGGTATTTATAGACAGGTCTTTAAAAATGATGGGGTTTCTAAAACCACTTTTTCATAAAGTCAATCGTTTAAAAGATATAAGCTTCCAAAGTGGTAAAATGTGTGTGTCCCCCCTCTAACTTCTATAATAATCGAGTGAAAAATCTAAAAAAAAAAATATATATCTATAGATCTTAATGTAAACTTTCAACCAAAATTGGTTTGAACGAAATCGGGTGAGCAGTTTTTGAGATACAGCATATTTTCTAAAACCGCAAATATAACTTTGTAATTCACACAAATACTATGAAAAACAAAGTTATTTGGTGTAGTTGTAAAAATGTGGATAAGATAGTTTTAAAAAAGTGAGTTTTTTTTTGTCTAATAAATATACATATTATGTTATATTATATTATTATAGTTACTACGGAACCCTTCATGGGCGAGTCTGACTCGCACTTGGCCAATTTTTTAATATTATATGAGATTTTAACCACCCAAAAAGTGTAAATTAACGTGGGCGAAGCCGCAGGCAAAAGCTAATTATATGATGTTTCTTATCTCAGAAGTTGCTAATTTTAAAAGAAATAAAAAAAATATCCACTTTAAGGCAAATACAGCAACTTGATTAAATCAACTTAACTGCTCGAAAAGAAAAACAAATATTTTTTGCTCTGACACAAATTATATGAAAATATTTGTACGGAACTTTTAGTTGATTTTCATCAAACTTTTGCCCGCGGTCTAACGCCCTGGCTAAAACTTCGGAATTAAAACTCAACGGACACTTGCCGAGAAATTGCTCGTAAGACCTTTTTTAATCAAGTTTAATTTCTTTCTTTTTTAATAGCGTTGCATGAAAGTATAAAATTTAGTTACTTTAATATAACGTGAGTGATTGTAACTTTATGTGTACCTATAAAACAAAATAGGTACGGTTGAAGATCTTTCATTGAGTGTTATGCTAATTTAGCAAACACTTCGGCACTTGTTTGATGATAGCTAAAAACGGGAGTTATTTCGGCACTTCTAGGCGAGCTAAGGCTGAGATTCAGAGACAACAACATAAGACGGGCGAAGACCGCTCTAAGCCAAGTCGTGGCTAAGCGCATCTTAGAATTTCGTATTCAGAGACACAGTCCCTGTCAAACTTACGTTGGTCTTAGCAAGGTCTTAGCTAAGCTTACACTCTCTTCTCTATGGCCATTTTTAAAAGCAAAATGTTCATTGGTGAGTTTACAATCGTAATTTTACAATCTAAAAGAGAAAAGAATACCACGCGCTCGAATAAACGTCAACTTTTTCATTGTCGAAATTAGTCACACCTTAGCCCACTTGGTGGCGCTAGTTTCGTCTTAAGTAGTCGATATTGACTACTTGGCTTATCTTAGTTCACGCTAAGTTTAAGACGTGTTTCGAACGTCTCTGAATACAAATTTAAGGGTAAGTCGTTGATTTTGACAGATGGAAGTGTAAGTTCAAGCTTAGACTCGTCTCTGAATCTCAGCCTAAGTAACAGCATTTATGTGGAGCGACTACCTATTTGACCACCACAACCAGAGCTGGATTAACCCTGTCAGAGGCCCTAAGGCATTCTCGGGGCCCCTTTTCTTGCTTTGACTTACCAAATCGTGTGTGAATTGAGGAAACGCATATCAAGGGCTGTGGTTTTTAATATATTTGTTTATTTATTGCCTGATTTGTTCTAAAATTGTTTTAATTCTACTACTAAACCTAACGATTTGTATTTTAGTTATCTCAATAACAGTGAGGTCCCTAAGTTCAAAGAAACGTGTTTTCTTGGTGCGCGCACTGGGCCTGGGCCCCTAGTTGATGTGGGGCCCCTAGGCAGTTGCCTACTCCGCATAATGGTTAATCCGGCCCTGTCCACAACCAAGTACCCGATACCCCTTGGATAGACTGTTTTTAGATTTTCTGAGATCTGACTCCCCGTAACGACTGTCAAGGCCGTGCGCGCACTGCCTTGCGGTGGCCGCAATTGCGGTAGTTCTACCGCACCGGTAGAATGACCGGGGCCACCGGTGACTCTACCGCACGCGTTTATTCCACCGCAGTGCGCGCACTTCTATGACATTCCATACTTCACAGATTTTGCGTTTCCAAAACGCAACGCAGTGCGCGCACGGCCTTAAAGAGATAAAAAAAATTGGCCAAGTGCGAGTCAGACTCGCTCATGAAGGGTTCCGTAGTAACTATAATAATATAATATTTATTTGACAAAAACAAAACCTTACAAATTTCTTAAAACTAGCTTATTTTAATTTTTTACAACTACGCCAGATAAGTTTGTTTTTCAGTGTTTGTATGAATTACAAAGTTATATTTGCGGTTTTAGAAAAGATGCTGTATCTCAAAAACTGCTGACTCGACCTCGTTCAAACCAATTTTGGTTGAAAGTTTACAATAAGATCTACAGACATATATTTTTTAGATTTTTACTCTAGTATTATAGAAGTTAGAGGAGGACACACACAATTTACCAATTTGGAAGCTTATATCTTTTAAACGAAAACTTTATGAAAAAGTGGTTTTAGAAAACCCTTAGTCATTTTTAAAGACCTGTCTATAGATACCACACACGCATAGGTTTCATAAAAAAATATTTTCATTTTTAGTTCCATGTTTTTTTCCCTACTTCATCTTGTTTTTTTAACTAAAACTGAAAATATTTTTTAAATTATTTTTTTTATATTTACATATTTATTTATTTTTTCTTAAAATCGGAAAGCAGTTTACAGAATACATCTACTTACCAAGTTTCACATGTCATCATCATAGTCCTAATAGTTTCGGAATAAAATGGCTGTGACATACGAACGGACGGACGGACGGACAGACAGACAGACAGACGGACATACATGACGAAACTATAAGGGTTCCGTTTTTTGCCATTCGGTTACGGAAACCTAAAAAAACAGCCGGGACCAGTGTCATAACTAGTATTCCGAGGCATGGGAGATTCTTGATAATATTGAGATGCTTTCCCGTCAACGGACCGACCTAGACCTAGGCAAGCGTTGCTTATACTTAGAGTTCAAATAGTGAGGATATTATAGTGTATTTTTTTATTACTGGAGCTATAAAAATAAAGTACCTAGGCTTAACCAAAAAACCCAATCATCTTTTTTAAAATCTTTTTCTACTTGAAAAGCAAAACATCTTTATCGTATTTTTAAGAATGCGTAATTAAATGAAGAAAGAATTTCATAAGACCCATCGAATTCACATCTAAGATTAAATCAGAATTTTATCGAGATTAGTGAGAGGAATCCAATTTAGTTCTTTTTCGTCTGTCATTAAGTTGAGATTTGATTCAAAAGAAAAGAATAATTGGATATTTTTTTTGTTTTTCGGTGAGGAAGTCGTCCAATGTTTTCTTCCACTCTGGGTGGAGTGAAAAGGAGTGTCAGACTTCTACTGACTAAAAACCCAGTCTGTTCCTTCAGTGGCCTCTGACTTCCAGGGCCACGGTATCTCGTAAGAACATTTCCACAGCCCCGGCTGTGTCGCCATCAGGGTCCGCCAATGGTGCTGACTGCTTTGAACAAAACAACTTTTAAAACAAAAACCATAGTGGCCACAATTCCTCACTAAATCAGCCACAAAAAAACCACGCATTTAAACGATCAACTAATTATGTAAACCAATTGTTAATAAGTCGAACACTCGTTTAATTTAATATGTAAGCTTTAAATTAGTAAGAAATGCTATGTGGCTCACCTTGGCGCGACTTGGCAAGCGGCCAAGTCAGCCAAAATACATGCGTGACATTTAGAGCGCATTCTTATTTGCATCTGCTGTGAAAATTTATGCTAATCGTGTCTTAAGGGTCTTAAAATGATTGATATGAGGAAAGAGTGAGGAATAATAATCTTAAACCTAACTGTAGAATTGATATCCACTTAGTACATCCATTTTGAAATCGTCAATTCCATTTTTGAAGTTGACAGCAGTATACAAAGTGTAACGGAAACCCCATATCTATCCAAAAGGACTGAAGACAACATTTGGTCCATACCAGATGTTGACTTTGCATAGAAACTCCATAGTCTCTATGCAAAGTTTCAGCTCAAAATAAGTGACTCACAGAATTGATCCCAAATTATCGGTTTCATATGTTTCTTGAATACCAATAATAACAAACGTGTCACATCACTATGAGGGTCATCACTTTCCACGTCACTAGCCAATAACACGATAATTCTCTTCGTTCTTCTTAATTTGAAAAATTCGGTCTCTGGTATCAATGTATTGAATTTTCTAATAAGCTCCACACATGTAGACATAAGAATAGAAAACCCTTGCTATATCGTTTGTTATCATCCAAAGAAGCCGTGCACTCGGTATGTATATACCCTTTAAATTACACGTTGTGTAATTGAATTAAAATAAATGCTAACACATTTAGGAGTCGACTTATATGACTAATTTATTTAAACAAAATTAGTCTTTAATTTTTTTATCATTGGTTGCCTCGCGTTTGACCACAATCTTACCTGATGGTAATTATTCACTGTTGACTTAAAGACAACGATTATTATAGCTATCAGGAAACATAGACTCCGGTAGGGAATTCGACTTCTTAGCTGTACGCATAATGGACGTATTCCCGTAACGATGGCGCACTGCCGTTTTGTCTTGTAATCCGATGATGGAATGGTCTAGTAGGAATTAAATTGTTTAAATTTGAATCCGATTTTCTATAATATTTTACTTTGGTACTATTTCGATTAGAATGTGTAATTAATAGATTTATGCATAATTGCAAAAAAGCAACGAAACTAAAAGTGGAAACGTTACCTTTTGTCCGAGCACTTCTCCTATACTTCCCTACCAATTTTATAAAGTGGTAACGTTTGTGAGGAATTTTGTTTACAGAAAGTAAATCTTCAAAACTACTCATTCGACTTAAAATAATCACCGGTAGAGTGCGACGTTATCACTGAACGAAATTGGCTACATTTTTCGGTGAAAATATTCATACCTTTTTATTACGGTTGAGCTCACTCCTGACCTCGATCACGCGAGAGAAGCCGAAGGCAGACGCTAGTATTAACTTTATAGATATGAACGGGACACTTACAAATCTAACAACACCTTACTCCTCCACATACGAGGAGTATTAAAAAAAAAAAACAGAAGATATCTCCATCCGACACACAATACTGTCAAAACCTATACGCCTTTCAACAATCAAGTAAAAGGGGACTAGTGAGCAGTAAGATCGCTTTTAGCAATAAGACTGCCCATTATATCACCCTTTTTAGTTGTTAAATCCTTAATTGTGTCTGTTATGTTGTACAATAAATACAAAAGAGTATATCTATATATCTAACTAGCTTCCGCCCGCGACTTCGTCCGCGTGGAAAAAAAAATCCCCCGATTTTGAAACATTCTTCATTAGTGCTCCGCTCCTATTGGTCTTAGCGTGATGATATATAGCCTATAGCCTTCCTCGATAAATGGGCTATCTAACACTGAAAGAATTTTTCAAATCAGAACTGTAGTTCCTGAGATTAGCGCGTTCAAGCAAACAAACAAACAAACAAACAAACTCTTCAGCTTTATAATATTAGTATAGAGTATAGATGAAGTATGTAGTGGGTCGCATTTTCTCTTTTTCGGGACACTGTTAAATTTGCAGGTATTTTGGTCTTTAAATAGGCGGGCCAAATAGACCGTTAAAATTGGGCCAAGTACCACACAGTGCTGGTTAATACCCCAAATTTGAGGGTTAGGTTTGAACATGACTATCCACATGTTTTTTAAAATGAAAATGCATGTAAGCGGTATATGGTGGAAAGTCCGGCAAACTCATTGAAAATAGAAAATCCTCGGATGAGACGTGTGTCTGGTGTGCAATGGCTGGATAGTTATTGTTTACAACGAAACCGGAACGCACTAATGCTCGCGAACCGAGCATCACCACAAAAAGATGGAACGCGACGCGATGACAAGATCCTGTGGCGGCCATCTTCTCTTCCCTTTTTTCTCTACGGCGGATCGCGCGTACGCATTATGTCGCGCACCCTTTTGTAAAACTAAATATAACTTGTAACGAATAAACGAATGTACACTAAACGCCGTCGACTTTACTTGATCGCCACCAACATTTGGTGACCCCGACGTGATCAAACATACTTATTTGAAGATCAAGACTCTGGTGGCATGGCGGCGACGAAACCGCGAGGCGGCCAACTATAATCTCCAACAATTCTTCCACTACGCCTGCAATCTGATGCCTGATGTTTGGTACATGACTGAACAATAAAAAGAAGAAAAGATGACCTGCTCAAAATAACGGATTCATGTAGTGAGTGATTTGGTTTGGCCACAGGGAAGTACGCCCAATTTAGTCATATTTCTACTAACTGCAAAATGAAAATATAGCCTGCAGTATCTACTTTTATGTTTTGCCTATATTACTTGGAGTCAGATTAACGATGAATAATAGGGAGGTACCTAAAATATGACATGCATACCTTCCTAACTTACTTTCTAAGTTTTGCTTGTTCTTTGGAGTCAGATTAATGATACAGATAAACTAATAGTTAGGCACCTACTTATTTAAATGACAATTATGCCTTCCTATCTAATTTCTTATTCACTGAATTTGCATTCTATGGACTCAGATTAATGATAATTTCTTAGTAGGTTGGTACCTATTTAACGACATTTATACCTCCTACCTTAACTTCTTTCTACTTGCACCTCGCTAACGGGAACACCCTGGCATTTTCCAGATTTACCGTGTGCACCTGCTTCTTGGGTCCCGCTGGAATGCGCTGCTATACATCTATCTACTTGCTACAGCAACTGCTTGCTGGTTCTTGAGCTGTGTGACCTGCTTGCTCGTGTGTGTCGCTGACTGAAGAGTTGTTGTCGTAGCTAATGCGCGACTTGCACGGTTTGGCTTTGTTTGTTAACTTCTACTCGTGGTATCTTATACCGGAATAACTTATTTCTTGACGGTCTGTTCAGTTCTTATAAGCTTTCACTATGTCGGCTGAATTGAAAGCTCTTATTCAGCAACGTGGTACGATAAAGGCTAGAATAACTTTATTTTCAAAATACTTAAATACTATAAAACTGATAGAAACTGACAGCATTCCTAAGCAAATATTTGTCGAAACTGAGATAAAGTTATCTAGATTTAAAGAATTGTTCTTACAGTTTGATGATTTAAAAACTAAAATTGAAAGTTTAGATCCTGATCAGTTGGAAGAAAATGACATGATAGAAAGTGAATTTTGTTCTAACATTGCTAAAGCTCAATTGTTGATTGAAAATCTTGGTCCTACTAAAAATACTAACTGCAATTCTATAACTAGCTGTCAGAATAATAAACAAGATTGCCGTAACTATAATATTAAATTGCCTACCATTCAGCTGCCTTCCTTTGATGGTAACTATTTGAAGTGGATGGAATTTCGAGACACTTTCGATTCTTTAATAAATAATAATGATAGTATTCCAGAAATAAATAAGTTCCATTACCTCCGTTCTTCATTAGAGTCAGGAGCGTCTGATATAATCAAGTCAATAGACTTCACTGCTACCAATTATAAATTAGCTTGGAATTTACTTACTGAACGCTTTGATAACAAGAGGATACTTACAAATAATCATTTAAAGGCTATTTTGAATTATGACACTATAAATAAAGAAAATTACAAATCTCTGCGTTCCATGATAGATTACTATTCTAAAAATATTCGAGCCCTATCTACTTTAAATGATCCTGAATCCCGCTGGGATACTTTACTTGTATACATTATGGTGTCTAAACTAGATGGCGCCACGGGTCGCCAATGGGAGGAGCATAGGAATACTATTGCTGCTGCTCCAACGATTGAGGATTTCTATACTTTTTTAAGAAATCGAGCTGATGTTTTGGAAACCTTGCAGTACAGTACTAATACTAGTAAATCTGAAAAACGTCCTTATTCTAAAGATATTAAACAAACTAAATCATTTGTTTCTTCTAACACAAATTATGATAATAACTGTGTTGTATGTTCACAAGATCATTTACTATATAAATGTAAAAAATTCAAGGATATGTCTGTAGACGCTAGATACAGTGAAGTTTCCAAGCACAAACTCTGTTATAATTGTCTGCGTCCTGGTCATTTCTCTGCTCACTGCAAACATCACTCTTGCAAAGTCTGCAACAGAAAGCACAATTTACTGCTACATAAATCACAGTCCAATAATGACAAGACAAACTCATCTGCTCATAAGACTTCTGCAATATCACTTCCTCAAGAGGCAAGTTCTTCCCAGGCAACTTCTACAATTGCTATGTTCAATCCTGTGTCACTCTCTGCGGCAATGCCTGGGCAGATCCTGCTATGCACTGCTCAAGTGAAAATAATTGACAATCAATCCTCTGAAACATACATTGTTAAGGCACTCTTAGATAATGGCAGCCAGTCCTCATTTATAACTGAAAGAATGCAGAGAAAAGTGAATTTGTCTTGTTCTAATACAGACATATCAATTGCTGGCATAAATAATAAAGTGACTCATACTAGTAAAATGTGTAAGATAAAACTTAAATCGCGGATTAACTTATTCCAGACAAATGTAACATGTTTTGTAGTGCCTGAGATTACTGGCATGTTGCCTAGCTCCGTGATTAACTCTTCTGATTTAAACCTTCCTAAATCTATAGACCTAGCAGATCCTACCTACTATATACCCTCTGAAATAGATTTACTGCTAGGTGCTGATGTTTACTGGGAAATTGTGGAAACTAGACAAATTAAATTAGGGAAAAATAAACCTACACTACAAAATTCTAAACTGGGTTGGCTCGTGTCAGGCCCTACCGGTGTGAGGCCTACTACTACTAATACTTGTTCTAACTTTTCTCAAGAGATTAGGGACTCTCTGGCTAAATTCTGGGAAGTTGAAAGTATTCCTACTCTGGCAAATAAAATTGTTAAGTTTTCCAATGAGGAAACATATTGTGAAAACCACTTTATCGAGAATACTGTCCGTCTGAATGATGGAAGGTTTTGTGTAAAAATTCCTTTGCGTGAAGTACCTAATGAGGCTTTAGGAGACTCTTATCTTACTGCTGAAAGGCGTTTCTTGAATTTGGAAAAGAAACTGAATAAATCTAGAATGAAAAATTACTATGCTAAATTTATTAATGAGTATCAACAATTAGGACATTTAATTGAAGTAACACGTCCAAACTTCGGATACTATATTCCTCATCATGCAGTGATTCGCGAAAGTAGTGAAACCACTCGCTTAAGAGTAGTATTTGATGCATCTTGTAAAACTTCCTCAAACAAATCGCTAAATGATATCCAATTTGTTGGACCCGTAGTTCAGGACGATTTAATGGCAATTTTACTCAGGTTTCGTCAGTATACCTATGTAGTGACAGGTGATATTGAAAAAATGTATAGACAAGTTATGGTAAATGAATCACAGCGTCATTTACAGCTGATACTCTGGAGGGAAGACGAAAGTCAACCACTGAAAATCTTACAGCTGAATACTGTCACTTATGGAACATCTTCAGCTCCGTATCTGAGTACTGGGTGTCTTGTTCAACTCGCAGCGGAGTGTACTAATGAAGCTGTTGCCAATACTATTAGACATGATTTTTTTGTTGACGATTTGAATACTGGATCGGACTCAAAATCGCAGTTAAAAGCTAACATTTTAGGAGTAATCGACAAACTTGCTGAAGGCCGTTTCCCTTTGCGTAAATTTAGATCAAATTCACCTGATATTTTTGATGACATACCTACTACTGACCAATCTCAGGATTTCAGTAAACAAGCCTCTGTCTTGGGATTGGGATGGACACCTAGCTCTGATACTTTGCACTATTCAGTCGAAATTAAATCTATTCCTAAAATAACGAAACGCTCTATATTGTCAAACTCGTGTCGAATATTTGATCCTTTAGGTCTCTTATCTGCTTGCACTATTTTTCATAAAATCTTACTACAGAAACTTTGGTTACTTAAAATAGACTGGGATGATGAAATTCCAAAGGATATTGAAAACTCATGGATAGAATTCTATAATGAAACTCAATGTTTCACTCAGATTCAGATACCTAGATACATTTTCTGTAGTTCTCCTATTTATATAGAGGCACATTGCTTTTCTGATGCCTCACAAGATGCATATGGTGCATGCATTTATCTAAAATCAACGAATAGTTTAGTTGAGATTAAATGTAACTTGTTATGTGCTAAAACTAAAGTTTCTCCTTTGAAAACTGAAACGATTCCCCGTCTGGAATTGTTAGGTGCTTTACTTAGTGCAAAACTATACTCTAAAGTACTTCAATCTTTAAGAATTAAGATTTCACGCTCAGTATTTTGGACAGATTCAACTATAGTTTTAGGGTGGTTACACACTCCACCCAAAACTCTTAAAACTTATGTAAACAACCGGATTGAACAAATTCGGGAATTAACTGATATTACTACTTGGCGTCATGTACCATCTGAGCATAATCCTGCTGATATGGCGTCCAGGGGCATTCAACCACGTCTTCTCTATAATAATACTCTTTGGTGGCATGGCCCTTCATTTCTGGCCAAGTCTGAAAATGAATGGCCCCAATTTAAATCTACTTCTTCTACTTTACCTGAAATAAAAATAAGTTTAAATGTTCAAACTATGCCCACTAATATTGTTCCATTTCAAAAATACTCTAAACTATATAAACTGCAAAGGATATTTGCTTATGTACTAAGATTTATAAATAACATAAAAAATATGCATACTAAATTTAATGGTGAACTTACCTGTTCTGAATTGAACAACTCACTGGTACTAATAGCTAAGGCGTCACAGAAAGAATGCTTTTCAAAAGAAATTCACTCACTTGAAACTTTACATAAATTAAATTCTAAATCGAGAGTTCTCTCTTTGAATCCATTTTTGGATGAACACGGTGTGTTGCGTGTCGGTGGATGAATCGATAATGCATCTCACTGTCCTTATGGGAAAAGACATCCTATACTACTGGACTCCAAACAAACTTTCTCGAAACTGCTATTTGAGCAAGAACATCTTCGTCTTCTACACTGTGGCCCTCAGCAACTTTTAAATACTATTCGTGAGCAATTCTGGCCTACAAGTGGAAAGGTATTAGCTGTAACTACTGTTAGAAAGTGTGTTCGTTGTCAAAGATTTAGAGCTAAGCCTTTAAACCCCATAATGGGTAACTTGCCGCAACCTCGTGTAACTCCTGCTTCACCATTTGCGACTTGTGGCACTGACTTTGCAGGACCCTTTTTAATCTTAAATAGAAAGGGCCGCGGTGCCAAAACCTCTAAGTGCTACTTATGCATATTTGTTTGTTTCAGCACCAAGGCTGTTCACTTAGAAGTCGTAAGCGACTTAAGTAGCGATGCCTTTATTTTATGCTTGCGTAGATTTGTTTCACGACGAGGCAAACCTCACACTATATACTGTGATAACGGTAAAAATTTTGTAGGTGCGAATAATGAACTGAACAGACTGCTTAAGGAAAGTGAACGTTTAGTTAGCGACTACGCGAGCAAGGAAGGTATAACGTTTAAGTTCTCTCCCGCATATGCACCGCATTTCGGCGGTATCTGGGAAGCCGGAGTCAAAACGGCCAAATATCACTTAAAAAGAATAGCGGGTAACTCAAGTTTAACTTTCGAGGAATTATATACACTCTTTGCACAGATCGAGGCTATCATGAACTCGCGTCCGATTACTTCAATGTCTGTTGATCCATCTGATCTGTCCGCACTTACACCTGGGCACTTTCTTGTGGGTAGACCATTGACCTCGCTACCTTCACCCGTTACTGAACGAATCGGTATCAATAGATACCAACTGATTGAGCGCTTAAGACAGCACTTCTGGTCTCGATGGACAAAGGACTACCTAGTCACTCTGCAGCAACGCGTCAAATGGCAGCAAGCACAGCACGAAGTTCGTGTCGACGACCTGGTCTTAATATTGGATGACCAGCTGCCACCTATGAAGTGGCTCATGGGCCGCATTTTGAAGCTGTATCCAGGAACTGACGGTGTATGCAGGGTAGTCGACGTCAAGACAGAGAATGGCGTCATTCATAGGCCCGTCTCTCGACTAGCCCTACTAAATTCCCAAGAGCTCCTTGGGGAACATGTCCCCAAGGGGGGGGAGGATGTTTACAACGAAACCGGAACGCACTAATGCTCGCGAACCGAGCATCACCACAAAAAGATGGAACGCGACGCGATGACAAGATCCTGTGGCGGCCATCTTCTCTTCCCTTTTTTCTCTACGGCGGATCGCGCGTACGCATTATGTCGCGCACCCTTTTGTAAAACTAAATATAACTTGTAACGAATAAACGAATGTACACTAAACGCCGTCGACTTTACTTGATCGCCACCAACAGTTATTGTAAGACTAATTCAATTTTAAGATAAGCAGGATTATTCAAAATAACAAATTGAATGAATATGTTTATTTGTATCTTTGTCATTCCATTTACCACCTGCCATATGTCTCTGCCTACCTTAGGGTCACCTCAAGTCTACTGCGATTGAACGCTTATCGCATAAAGACCACTTTTGTAAACAGCCTATAATATCTCCCCCCCTTCTAGGCCTCCTCGCTATGTGAGGGAATTGGTTGTAATCCAACACGGGTTGATACCTATCCCAACCAGTTAAAACAATTTACAGGAACACAAACTAGCTATAACAATGCGTATCACTGACATCAAGAGTCTTCAAAAACCATAGTACATAGGTATGATACGTTATGAGATTTATAAATTATTATCGTTGTATCTATTACTGTTCTCGGCTTATTATAAAAGTTATTTCATTTATTTTCGTAATAAATCTGTAATGCTGCAAAAACAAGGTATAGTGAGTAATAAAAGAATTGTGTTTGTGATTGTATATAGGAAAAGTTCGGTCCTATGTTTGTAGTAATCTATAAATTCGGGGATGGTCGTCAAATATAGAGGCACAAAATATCTCAAATCTACTTGCAACATTACAAACCATTTTCATGTTGTGCGGGCACCCCCGCTGCGGTTGAAGAAATCCAAAAACGCTGGAAATATAGTAATCTTAGTGGTAACCATATTTTAGAGCCGTTTGAGGTCTAAGCTATCGGTTCGTACGGCCCTTGTGCTTGCAGCGTTTTCCAAGACATTACGAAAAGGCTCGTTGACATTTTCCGTGTCCCAAGGAATGGTTATTACTTTTTTTTATTATTTGAATACTAAGCATTGCCATACGTGTAATGCCGCCAGGGTCTTGGATCTTGGGTACGTTACCAACCGATAGTGAGGATGCATTGATAATTTATTTTATACTACACCTGCTTGGAAAGTACCTTGATACTTTATCAAATTTACGGTAGAAAGTACGTCATTGCATATCGAACAAATATGCGGGGAGAAAACGCATCTGAGCGGGAGAGAAAAGTGTATGAAAATCCATTTCTTGCGTGGTTTTTCTTTTTTAATTGTGGGTAAGACTATGCGCCGGTAACCTAAATATCAAAAGCCATAAAGTTTTTACAGTGAGTTTTTATCTCCAAGTTCGCAAAATGACACTGGCCACTAGCTGTGTGTTGGATGGTGTCGGGCTGACAGTGCGACCCTGCGGCGGCAGGATAAACAATTTGAAAAAAGAACATGTGAAAATTGCAGATGCCATTGGCGCCATTTTTAATTTGTGTGTTGTTTGAGGATTCAGTTTTCGTAGAAAGTAAAATAAAACTATCAAAATGATAAGTAGTGATAGTGATGATGAAAATTTTTTAACTCCGCCGCAGTTGAAGGAAACAGCAAAAATACTGATTGATAACCTTTTACCACAGAAATCAATTAAAAAATATAATTAAACTTATGACGATTTTTTGCAATGGAAAAGTGAAAAAAATGCGGCATCTTTTTCTGAAACTGTTTTGCTAGCTTATTTCAGTGAAAAAGCGCAAAAATACAAACCAAGTACGTTATGGTCTATGTACTCAATGTTGAAAAGTACTATATTGACAAGAAACGACATAAATATTCAAGAATACAAAAAAAGAATCTTTTTTTTCTGTTATACAATAAGCTTCACTAACTGCAACAAAACAACGTAACTGTAAAATAAAACAACGTATTCCCATTGATGAGTGGCACCAGACTAAATAATTTTATTTAAAACCATAGAATAAACATGTCTACCGACAATACAAAAGACAGATGGCAACATTCATTATTTAGTAACATATTGTGTAGATATTACATCTTTCAACACCCCCACTATATCTAACAATATGGATATACAAAAATATTACACTCTTTGAATACCTAATACATCCAAAAACTTATAATGTTTCACAACACATAAGGCCTTCGTGAATACATCAGCTGGCATCTCAGCTGTAGGCAAATACTTCACATTTACAATTTTATTTACTACACATTCTCTACAAAAGTGAAACTTAATGTCTATGTGTTTTGTACGCTTGTGAAACATTGGATTCATAGTTAGCTTTTGTGCACTCTGATTATCGTTGAATAAATCAATGGTATACAACTTTTGTGTAATTTCATATAGTAAGTTTCTTAAATAAACAGCTTCTTTACATGCTTCTGTAATAGCCATATATTCGGCCTCGCTACTAGACAATGCTACAGTAGTTTGTTTTTTAGTTTCCCATGAAATTACACAACCAGATAAAGTGAAACAATATCCTGTATATGACTTCCTATCTATAACATTTGCACCCCAATCTGCATCTACATATCCTTCTAATATTGAATTTCCATCAGCAGTGTACTTCAAACCGTAATTTTTTGTAAATTTTAAATATCTCAATAGACGCTTTACATATGCACAATGTTCTTTAGAATAGCAATTGTTAAATTGGCTCAAAAACCCAACTGTATAAGTAATATCAGGTCTAGTTAAAACTGCTAAGTACATTAGACAACCAATAATTTGCTGATATGGGAATTTTCCAACATAGTTTTCCCCCTTAGATACATGTAACTTAGTTTCCATAGGAGTCTGAATGGGTTTGCATTGACTCATGTTAAACTTATTTAACACCTGATCAATATAATCAGACTGGTTTAATGTGATAGTTTTCTCAGATTTATTAATACTTACATTGACACCAAGACACTTTCTGATTTCACCTAAATCTTTAAGTTTGAAATGGCTAGCTAATACATTTTTCAAATATTCTGTTTCTTTACAATCATTCCAAAAAATAAAAAAATCATCCACAAAAAGTGTTACAATAGTCCTCAAATTATTTCTAATTTTTGTGTACATACATGGTTCTATCTTAGATCTCCTATAACCAATATTTAACAAACATTCATCAACTCTCCTGTACCATGCTCTCGAAGATTGTTTAAGCCCGTAGATTGCCTTTTTTAATTTAAGTACCTGACCCTCATGGGTCTGCTCAGAAAATCCTTATGGCAACTGCATAAAAATGGTTTCATCAAGAGCACCATTCAGGAAGGCTGTAGTTACATCAAGGTGAGTAATGTCAAATCCTAACTTAACTGACAATGCAAATAGTAACCTCAATGTAGTATGTCTCACAACAGGAGAAAATGTTTCTGTATAGTCTATACCTTCAATTTGTGAAAAACCTTTAGCAACTAATCATGCACGGAACCGAACTTTGTTATCACTACCATATTTTTTACGAAGCACCCACTTACACTGTACAACGCTACCATTTTGTGGACTATCACATAATTCCCACGCACCATTTTCTTTGAAACACTTTAGTTCTTCTTGCATGGCCAACATCCACTGTTTCTTTTCTGGTCCGTTTAAAGCTTCATGCAATGTCAAACCTGCCCCATCATCGTAGGTTTCAGCGCTTGTACAAAGATTCAACATACCATATCTCTCTGGTGGTTTCCGTGTTCTTCTGGGTCTGTCCATGAAATCTTGATTTTCACACTGAAGTGTACTCTCTGAGTCTTCATAATCACTTGGAACATATGTTTTATCATTGTCATCATCATAGGAATAATCCTTTTCACTGTTGGAGTTATCTTCAAGATTAGATGTTGATTCAAAACTTGTTACCTTCTGGCCTTGTTGTTCTGGTTTAACCTCATCCCCCACTGAAGCAACATTCTGGTCTTGCACTTGAATCATACATTCAAAATTGATTTCTGGCTCAATAATGACCACATCTCTACTTGTAAACACAGTCCTTGTTTCTGGATTAAAAACTCTGTATCCCTTTATGTTATCTGGGTATCCTGTAAGAATACATTTCACAGATTTCTTATCCCATTTCTTACGCTTTTGTTTAGCTATATGTACCATGACAGTGCTACCAAATATCCTAATATGGCTGATATCTGGTTGTGTGCCAGTCCATAATTCATATGGCGTTCTATTATCCAACGCAGCAGCCACAGTTCGATTCTGCAGGTACACTGCCGTATTGGTGGCCTCAGCCCAAAACTCTTTTCCCAGGTTTGCATCAAACAGTAGACATCTCGCTTTTTCTACGACTGTGCGATTGAATCTTTCACATAAACCATTTTGTTCTGGGGTATATGGGTTGCTTTTCTGGTGGATAATACCAGCACTGTTTAGGTAATCTTCAAAGTCCTTATTGCAATACTCTAAACCGTTATCGCTTCTTATCACTTTTATTGATCTTTTTGTTTGATTTTCCACCTGTGCTTTGAATATCTTGAAATACTTCAGAGCCTCATTTTTGTGCTTCAGAAAATAAACAAATGTTATGCGACTGTAATCATCGACAAATAACAAGAAATACCTTGCTCCTCCTATCGATGTAGTCTCCATAGGGCCACAAATGTCTGTGTGCATTAAATCTAGCAAGTTACTGCTTCTCTGACCACTGCCTTTAAATGGTAAGCGACACTGTTTACCTTCACAACATGTTGTACAAGAAGCCTTGCTTATTTCTACTTTTTCATCAAATGACATTCCCAAGACAGCATTCTTCATTTTATTTAAGTATTCCTTGTTGACATGTCCTAATCTGCGATGCCATGTTGCTCCTGACACAGCTGATGCAGCCAAATACTCCTGGGATACCAAGTTTACTTTGTATACCCCATTGACCAATACCGCTGTAGCGACTAACTGTTGCTTTTTATTGTAAACACAACAGCCTTTATCTGTGAAAGACACACTGTTTCCTTTTTTAATTAGTTGACTGACTGATAGTAGGTTAGTAGTCAGAGATGGTATACAGCATACGTCTTCTATCACGATGTCGTACTCGCAATCATCAGTTGAAGTCGTTATTTTAACATTGCCAGAACATAATACTGTCATCTTCTCACTATTAGCTACGACAATTCCTTTATTTTGTTCATATCTGGCATTCATAACCCAACTTTCGTTTGCTGTTAGGTGTACACTTGCCCCGGAGTCGATATACCAATCATTTTTGTTGAAATTCGCACTTAAAAATACCGCACTAAATGCGTTTGATTGCATTCTTTCTTTATTTTTCTTATTTGCTGAATTATTTTCGTTATTTGTGCACTGATTTTTGTAATGGCCGACTTGTTTACACCGGTAGCATTTCACCGCCTTGGTGTTTGACTTTGACGGAACAGTAGTACTACCAACATCACAATTTTTCTTGGCCATAGACAAATTTTTATTTTGCTTTGCATGATTTGAATGACTGACGAAAGCACCGTTCATTTCACTCTCATTGTAATCTACCGACTCCATGTCTAATAATTTTGTCTTGATATTGTCTGCCGTAATGGAAATGCCCGAATGTTCGATTGCCATGATCATTGGAGCAAAACGATCAGGCAATCCAGCCAACAACAATGACCCTGTCCATTGATCATTTATTTCAAATCCCGTTCCACTTAATTTTTGCGCTGTATCGATAATCTGAGTCACATATGACGTCATCGAACTGCAATTATCTCGCCGGATTGAAATCAAATTTCTCAACAGACTTATTCTCCGTGAAAAGCCACTATCATCAAATAATTGTCGTAATTTATTCCACAATTCTTTCGACGATTTAACGGTTTTGACGTGGACATACAACGACGGGTCGATGGTCATAATTAATTTGGCTTTAGTTTTTTCGTCATCCGCACTTGCTATTTCTTTTCCCGGTTCTGACTTGATACAATGCTTCATGCCTTCGAGAACTAAGAAATTTTCTGCAGCGAAACACCACTCCGAATAATTATCGCGTCCCTTTAGTTTCGGCACATTGATAAGGTAGTTGGTAGCCATTTTCACGAACAGTTTCTACACTTATACACTGCGATAATTAATACGATCAGTCAGTTCACAGCTAAATCGCACTGAATACTGTCTTTTAACACTTGCTTTACTGCAAAATACTTATTAAAACGACTCAATACCGCGATTTTATGAGCGTGTAGCCCATAACCTAAAATAAAACAACGTATTCCCATTGACGAGTGGCACCAGAGTATATAATTTTATTTAAAACCATAGAATAAACATGTCTACCGACAATACAAAAGACAGATGGCAACATTCATTATTTAGTAACATATTGTGTAGATATTACATCTTTCAACAATTTCAATATAAATTTCAATTAGTAAAGATTTAGTTTTTTATTTTCCTCGTAGTGTATCACTCGAGAGAAAGTGCGATTCCCGATCTCGAGTGTGTCAAACGACACCCTCGACGGTAATCGGTCACTTTCTCCTCTCGGTGAACAATGTACTATTACAGGCGTGCGGGGGTAGCTCACCATTTAGTAACACCCAGGCCCGAGTGGACGGCGCGTCTAGTTCCACGCGCGCCTCAAAGAGTTGTCAGCAGCTATGACGGGCCCCGATAAGGCCATTGTTTGCCGGGGCCGCGGTAATGTTCTAACGACCAGCGGCCACGGACGCAAGGTTAACTGAAGGAAAAGGACCTAAACATTATCATGACCTAAACAAACAGTCGAAACAACAAATAAAAAACGCACTGAATAAAAAAGGTCTCAGATCCCTCTCGAGAAAGATTATTTCTGAATTTCACCTTACGACATTGAACCTGGAGGATTCCAATAGAAATTCAACCCTCCCAAATAAAATTACTTATTTTTCGAGCTTACTCGCGTTATCAAACATACCTACGTAAATGCTTAAAGCTGGGAATTTGTATGGATTGACTTGGCAATATTTAAAGGGGTGAATGACTCATATAATAAAAGAAATGGCGATGTGCCATCGTTACATGGTGGAAATCCCACCAATATGAACAAAACGTTTTGGGAATACTTTCATTGTGCGTACGGCTAAGGAGTGGAATTCCCTGCCGGAGTCTGCATTTCCTGATAGCTATAACTTCCAGGTAAGCAAGCTTCATCTTCGACCACACCATCAGGTACCATCAGGTGAGTTGGTGGTCAGACGCGAGCCTATTATCAATTCAACAAAATGAAACTACCCTGAAGTCTTAAAACCATTATGATTAGGGGAGGAAGATGGAGCTATATGTGACGGATAGCAATCTCTTTCTCACAACAGAATCTTGCTAACATTGGCACATTATTTGTACAATAAAACATGTTTTATTTTTGCGCACACGATATTGCATTGTTCAATATTATTTTATTTAAGTATTTAAAACACTACACACTCTTTAACATTTATTTCATTTACTTGCCCTCGTCCGTGTGTCACTGCTGGGTGCCAACTGAAAACCAGCACATCCGTTTCGGTGTGGACTTTTTTATAATGTTTGTAATTTTGTATTGTAGGTGTCTTTGTCCGAATAACTGTTTTTCAATTTCAATTTTCTATTTCATTTTCAATTTCAATTATCAATTTCAAATGCAATTTCAATTTCAATTTTCAATTTCAATTTCAATTTTCAATTTTCAATTTCAATTTTCAATTTCAATTTTCAATGTCAATTTTCAGTTTCAAATTTCTATTTCAATTTTCATTTTCAATTTCAATTTTCAATTATCAATTTCAATTTTCAATTTCAAATTTCAATTTCCATTTTCAATTTCAATTTAATTTATCCACAATCCGCGAGTTGACAACTATGTAAAAATTGTTTGAAACGCTTCGAAACGCTTCATGTGTACTCGTAAAATAATATTTTATTCATCACTTAACCTTTCAATTAAAATATAAGTAATTTTTTAATTTATTAAAAAACTATGGCCTAAATCGTGGCATTGTGGTCACGTGACTACGTATGACGTCATCGTTCAAAAAACAACTTTCCTGGCATTTGGCACATGAATGTACTTCGGGTATTTTATGATATTTTACTCTATTATGAACGTGAAAAATTATTATTAGTGCTGTGCAGTACCTTGTTGTGGGAATACTACTATAAAAACGCCAACGAAACTATTTATTCATGTCCCTTTAAAAAGAGATATTCGCAAGAAGTGGTTAGAACTTCTGTGTCAAATCCATCCAAATTGTATCACCCTTTTTAGTTGTTAAGTCCATATTTGTTTTACTGTTATGGTGTACAATAAAGAATATATCTATCTATCTGCTTTTTTAAAATAGACAAAAAAGTAACTCATCGAACAACTATTACAGGACGATAAGACAAATGAACCAGAAGAGAGAGAGTTAGTTATGAAATGAAATGAATTTATTTGTAAATTGGTTTTAAATAACACTTTTACACGTCATGTTTTTTTGCGTGTTTAGTTTAGCTAGATGAGGCCGGTATTTCCTAACTGACTACTCTGAGAAGAAACACCGAAACAAACTGCCTCTGAGTTTGTCGTCAACGTCTCTTGTATTTGTATATGAGAAGCATGTAGGTTCATGTCTTTGGTATTCTTTTGAGGAAATAACCACGCAAATTTGAGCGGACCAGCGGGCCTAGACAAAATCCATTTTCTGTAAGCGTTAACGCCAACGGAAAAATTAAATTGTATGGAGTTGACATTTGCTAACCACATGTCACGTGATTGTCACGTGTTAGTAAATGTCAACTCCATACAATTTAATTTTTCCGTTGGCGTTAACGCTTACAGAAAATAGATTTTGTCTAGGCCCGCTGTCCAGACAGTGCAAGCAGTTAGTTAGTTACACAGATTACTATATTAGTAGCAAGCTATTAGTTATTGTTTTCTTATTTTGTCTTACGCACCAACCAAAGATAACCAGTCAGCTGTCAAAATATTGAACGATGACGTCTCGTTTTCTGATTGGTGTTTCTAATCACGTGACTCACAGATAAAAAATCTAATTTTTCACAAGGGAAAATAAAATAAATTAATAATAATCTTTTCTTCATTTGTACTATTTTGTGCTTCATATCAATAGATTTACATAATTAATTAGTTTTTTTTAATTTTTATACATACTGTCAACTCGCGGATTATAATTCATTATTTATTGGGTCAATCTTCGAGTTTGAGCAACGCTTGCCGAGCTCGGTCTGTAGATGGGTGACCATTTTAACAAATCGAGATACCTCCGCACGTTAAATCGTTAGGCTCTTGGTCAGGGCTTTGCAAATTCTGTAATTATTTGCAAGCCAATCATCATCTACTTAGCCTTTTCCCAACTGTCTTGGGATCAACCACAGTCTAACCTAATGCAGCTGAGTACTACACAGAACAGATAAAAGAGTTTCTGAAGTAGTTCGAAGCGCACTGAACGTGGTGAATGAGTTAATTGGTCGAGCTATGATTTTTGAATCATAAATGTGGCGCGCTCGCCACGCCCACATTACCATTCCAACCTAATACTAGTGTTTTACATGTAGCGACTCCGCAACCCAGTAGCTGGGTACACCTAACCCCTAGGTAACCAGTATCAGATTTTCTGGCTTCTAACTATCCGTTACGACTGTCAAAGATGTACAAATGACAGGCACGCCGCACGGACCAACGGCTTAAGAAACCTCTAGATGTTCTGAACTCTACAACCCAGTAACTGGGTAGCACATAGCCCTTGGACTAGTGTCAGATTTTCTTGCTTCTGATTATCAGTAACCATCAATAACGATATAAAATTGACAGCCGGGACCACCAGCTTAGCGGCCTTTTCGAGACAAGGAAGAATCTCGATATATGCCGAGATGGTCACGTCACATATCCACGGGCCAACTTTAGCTAGCGCTGCCACACAAATACTTTATTTTCTTCGACCACCTGTTTGTTTTTGTCATAGTAAAGCTGTTTATAGTGTGTTAACTGAGTCGTTACCTTCACAGATATTGCCATTAAATTGAAAGCTACCCTGTATCTGTTCTCGTGAGACTTTCAAAGTTTTATAAAGAGTAGTAACTTCAGCTATTGACTTTGGAGTTGATTGTGAGTTTAGTGACAGGAATGGAGAAAAGTTATGGGATTCCAGTGTTTTGTGTACGCCTTGCTTTGCAAGCTCCGTCTCTGAGAGAGACAGGCTCAGAGCTGACTGGTGGATGTAGCAAGTTTTTTTTTTTTTTTTCATTTGTTGTAAAGGACTAATTGTAGAGAAACTAGCCTTATCGGTTAGGATAAGGCTAGTTTTTGTAAGGTTAGTTTTACATATCTTCTTTGTTTGGGTTCCATACCTAAAGGGTAAAACGGGACCTTATTACTGAGACTCCGCTGTCCATCCGTCTGTCTGTCCGTCTGTCCATCTGTCACCAGGCTGTATATCATGAACCGCGATAATTAGACAGTTGAAATTTTAACAGATGATGTATTTTTGTTGCCGTTATAACAACAAATACTTAAGAAATAGAAAAAAAATGAATATTTAACGGGGCTCACATACAACAAACGTGATTTTTTTGCTCGTTTTTGCTCGATATTGATAACGGCAACAGGAAGACACTTGAAATATTCACAGAATATTTAGTTATATATTCACTATCAAAATAAATATTTAAATCAAAATAAAATATTTTTTTAAGGGAGCCCCCCTTAAATATTTATTTTATTTGCCGTTTTGCCCACACAACATGATATTTTTGCCGTTTTTATAGATAATGGTACGGAACCCTTCGTGCGCGAGTCCGACTCGCACCTGGCCGGGTTTTTTTATTACTGCTACTGTAAAATACAGACACTTCCATGTTAATTTTTGATCTGGCATTGCGATACGTATATCACCGTTAAATTGCAAAAACCGTTAGATTATAATATATCTAGCTAGATTGTAATCTATCGATAAATTGCGATCCGTACCATACTGCTTGCAATTTAACGCATAAGTTTTCGATAGATAACAATCTCGCGTGAATTATTATAATCTAACGGTTTATGTAATTTTATGGTGACAAATATATAGTTAGCGGCCCGACTTCTAGTCACCCAATTATACGAAAGTGACTAAATTCATACATTTCAAACGATATATTAACTCTGCAAGAAATAACAAATCATATTCAATACTTGGCATTCAACGCATCCGGTGCATCAATATCTTGGAGCAGACGAGACAAATATGAATAAATCACCAGAACCCAGTCATACAAGAAACATCAGCACGATTTTGAGAAGGACCTGGCACCGGCTCATGCTCCAACGCATATCGTAAATCATTTGACTGTTATGAGAATACTTTCCACTAAAGATCATTACTTACTACAAAACGAATGGCTTTGAGACAAAAAGTTTAAAAAAAATAAAAAGCTCGACTGCTCAGGTTTTTTAAATAACTTTTTTATTTTCAACTTTTTGGTTTAATCATTTATTAACAATTTTTCAGTCCTTTTATACGATTGGATTCCGATTTAAAACGTTATATTTTCTAAACGGTTGCTTAACATACGCGGCGAAAGAAACCTCAACATCATTTTCAACCGACGAAAAAAAAAACTGAGGAGGTTATCAAGTCGACGCGTATATTTTTTTTAATGTATGATAACCTCGATTACTCGATGATGGCTGAAACGATTTGGAAAATTCATTTTTGTTTGATAGAGTATACTTAGAAATTGGTCCCATTGTCACCAAGTCTGAATCTGATGATGGGATCCTGGAGAAATCGAGGGAATTCTTCAAATATTATAGTCACACTTATAGTGATTTGAGTATTTTTTATAGTAACTTGTGTAGTTGCATTCGAAAGGCACTATTTGTGAAGTCGACCTGATGTTGAGACCACAGATGGCCACTGGAACTACTCAATATATAAGTAGGAATAATAAGTATTTCATGTGTTCCGCTTCGATTACTTGAATGTGGTTAAGCACAACATGCTCGTCACAATGCATATGGTGAAGTGATGCTGATGGTGAAGTACCAGGAGAACTCCTCAACCATTAACGGCCCAACATTGGGAAAAGCAATATTTTTGAAAATATTATAAGTAGTTGACATTTAGGCTTTTGTAACTAGGTAAATTAAAAATTGACTAACTAAAAAGAGTGAAATGAAAACTTTATTTTTTCGTTTTTGGCACCGACTTCCGAAATTTTTCACTTTGCAGTGCTTTTTTTGTCGGTTTAATTTTTTGATAAAAAGTCGTTATTAAAGATCTATTTAATGATACCCCATTTGACATAGTTTGTCGATTTTAGATTTTTATTTTTGACAATATGTCGCCTGATTGTCGTTGTGGTGATTTATTTTTATTTTAATGTATCCAGTAACACTCGCACAGTTACGAGAGAACAAAAGAATGGACATACGTACGTACATACAGACATACATATATACGCAGTAAAAACATAACCTCCTCCTTGCTTCGCCTCAGTCGGGAAAAACGATGGTACAGCCGTGCCTTTTTCTTTTTTCTCGACTTGCGGGACTGACGTTACTGCCACGCTCCCAGATACACAATAATAAAATACGTTACGATACAGATACTACGACTTCTTGGCTACACAATCACGTGAAGATCCCTGCTTACTCAAAATAGAGAAGTTCTTCAAAAGGGAAGCAGAATTGTGCGTACCTTATGCAATGCCTGAACAGATGGCCGCACCTACAACAGTGGCTCTACAGAAGAGGATGCAGAGGATTAACAACGTAACTGAGAAGAAATACACACCGAAGTGCATCATATGTGAAGGTACGGGGCACACCAACGCAACAAAATGTGATCAATTCAAGAAATTGGATGAAAATGCAAGATGGGACGTAGCAAAGTCCAAACGCCTCTGCTTCAGATGCCTTCGTTATAGAAACAAGAATCACAACTGCCGACCTAAGCCTTGACTTGAAACAAGTGCAAATAATCTCATCACAAGATTTCCAAGAAAAGGGTTTACAGAGTTTTAGTGTGTCTTGTTTTACTAGTCATACAGAAATGACCTCGATAACTTGATAACTATAGACTAAAAACATTAGGTTATAACCAGGGGTCGGAATTAGGTAGAGTTATGTATGTACTTACATTGATTTCATACAACGAAAGAAGAAAGTGGATATGCCCCCAATCCCGGTATTAATTTCCAAGAGCAGAAATTTCCGTGATTTATAAATAAAAAGTTATTTACTTTTACACAATTTAATTCACGGCACGTGCGACGTTGCCAAATATACATCAACTACATCGGATGTCCGAACTTCCAATGCGCACACACGCGATGTTGCCACATTTGTAGTTCGCAGAACATAGCTTGTGAGAACAAAATAAAAACAATAGCGGACAGGCGGAGCACTCCCCGCTTAACGCTTAACTTAATTTGTAATATTGTTGGTCACACGGGATTGTCTAGTAGAAATCCCGGGAAGATCCATATTAATATCAACATTTCAATGCAAGTACATAAATAACTCTACCTAATTCCGACCTGTGGTTATAACATACCCAATGCTAGATCACATGCCACCTTTCTATGAGAGGGAATGGATCATAATTCATAACGCGAGGCTAGTGTGAGTTGGTTGATGGCGCATGCCTTCGAATATTTCAGTCCTTAAACATGCCGTGTTCCTCAAGATGTTTTCCTTCACTGTTTTGAAATCAGTGGTGATTAATACTGCAGTTTTATTTAGTATTAATTCCGCCAAAAACTAGATGAGATATTTTGAGAAGGCGAGTCAACATCTCCTGAGGATGCTCCGTGGAGGGGCGAAACACGTGTCCAGTGTGGTTTGTTTGCATGTGTTTTGTTTTTAATTGCATCCCTTCTGCATGTGCATATATTTGCGGGCGGGAGGGCGTTGCTGCACAGTGCATGCAAGATTGATCATCTAGAATTAACACTAGATATTTTCATGAAGTATTTAGTTGGGTTTGGATTTCCGTAAAGTAACACCTGATTCCATTCTGTATAGATGGTTATGATTAAAATTATACAAAGTAATGTGGTTGTCTGGGTTCTCACCTACAACTTTTAACTTGTAAGTAATACAAGAATTAAAAGAAGGAACGTTTTACTATTCTTTTATTTCTTCTTTTTTAATTATTGGATAAATCAATAACGTCAATGCATCTCTTTCTTTTTTAATACTTTTTTTTCTTTGTACAAACTGATTTAAATTAATATTTATTAATTCTTCCTTCATGAATTTGAATACTTATGCAACGCTATTAATGAATTAGCGCCTCCTTTGATCGGAATATAATAAAAATCTCTTGAACGGATTGAATGGCCTCTTCCATAAAAACAACGAAATCAATCAAGATAATGCATTATTAACTGCAATGACGCAAAATCATTATTATATAAAAGTTATCATTTATATCTGAATAGGATGATAAAACTAGCAGTCCAATCAATGTCGGTCTTATGGGTGCTTAATTAATTATCCTTGATAGTAATAATTTATCATTCGAGAAGACGTCGGGCTTTAGTGGAAGTTGGTGGTGTGATACCCCCGTAACTTAGAAAGCACGTAAAGCCGGTCCCGACTTTTATTTAGATATCATTAACAATCGTTACGGGTAGACTGAAGTCGGAAAATTCTGGCACTGTTCTGGCCAAGGAGTTTCGTGTTACCCAGCTGTGGCAGTTGCTGGTAACAAAACCACATAAAATAAAGATATAAAGTGGACTGTATTTTGAATTATGCACAATTAAATAAAAGGAACAAAGTTACACCAACAGGTTGCAAATGGTGACTGAATGAATGGAATGGGAATGAGTGAATTATTGGTATGTATGCTTCATACACCAGCTACTGAGTTGTGAAGATCATATAGGCTAAGTTTAAATACTTAGACTCAGGTATATCCGGTTAGACTGTAAGCCAATCAATATAGCTAGAAAGAGGTGAAGTTCCTATTGAATATTCTAAGAGAGTAAATCAATTTTGAGTCATCTTTCATCGTAAACTAGTATTTGAAATTAAAAATTCAGTATGTTAACTAACAGAGGGCATTCCCGTTAACCCGCAATAGTATAGCATCCATACATGCTATACATAAATTGCGACGTTGCCGTCCTTCAAGTACAATCCGTCCTTCAAGTAAAAAATTAAAATATTTTGTTTTCAAATGGTAATATTTTTTAGCATGTATGGATGCTATACTATTGCGGGTTAACAGGAACGCCCTCTGTTAGTTAACATACTGTATAAGAAAACCTAAAAATTAATTTAAATAGGTAGGTACTCTTTCAATGATACCACACTTCACATGGTTCAACTAGTAACCTATTTTTAATTTAGCTAGTCGCTAGCGCTATCGCTAGCGATTATAATCTGGTCCGACAGATCCGGTAATTCGTTAGATCTGGCGTGTTTCTGGACCTGCCGCATCCGGTGAAGTACCAAAAACGCAAAAAAAAAACATATATTTCGAGCGATGTGAATGAATGTGAATTTTTCAAGCTAGCTCGGCTACTTTCGTCTAGACTCGGGAAGCTTCGCTATTCAGCTGGGTGGTTATATTAACTATGATAGACTTTTCGATTGGCCCTCGCATTTGATATCTAGAGCAGTGACATTATGGTTATTTGATAACGAAAATTATGTGGATTCGAATTCTGAATCCGCAATTTTGAGAAAAGATTATAGGCTCACAAAGAAATAGCACAGAACGAGAACCTTAGTTTAATCTTAGTAAGCCGAGATTAAAAAATAAGAATATGAATGTAAAATATTTTCCTAACACCGTACCTTTCTCAAGAAATTCTTATGCTAAAAAAAAACGGAACCTTAATAAGTACCTATCTGGGCAGTAACAATATATTTTGGCAAGTATCTATTCATTAAATCCTGACGCAACAAACCCCTCTTTTTGCGTCGGGGGTTATAAGTTCGTCCCTTACAAATTCTTTAATACTAACTCTTGCCCACGACTTTGTAAGCGTGTATTTTTTGTAGGAAATTTGGTCCCCTATTTCATCCTCTTAATTGTTAATTTTGGCAATAGAAAGTAGCTTGTAGTTAAAACTGGGTCCTTAACTATATCCATTTTTTCAGCGGTTTACCCGTTAAAACGTAATAGACAGACAGAGACATTTCCGGGTTTATTATAATATTTCTTCATCTATTTAAAAATTAAAATTATTGCTGTCAGGCATGGTTTCTGCCACAGCTTCGGCGCTGCAGGGCTCCGGCGGTCCCATGCATGGTGTTATAACTTAGAACAAAAGTGACGAAATGATAACCGACTAGTTTAGGTAGGGTTCTGCTTTTGGATATAAACTACTCAATTCAATTGATTTTTAATTTATTCGTATAGCAATAATCAAAGTTTAAGTTACGTATTGATAGATGGCATTTTTCTCAAAATATTAACACATTTAGCTTAAACTTGTTCTCCGTTCTACTCAGATATTCTAAATTATCTTTAACAAATAACCATTTTATTTTATATAAATTAAAATATTAGGGATATAAGGACACCTTTAAAATTTCACACCTTTTATAATATATTAAAACACGTATCTTCAAATTAATAAAATCCTCCAATTACGCAATCCCATTTTTTCTTTAACTTATTTAATTTTAAACTAAAATGGTAACGAAACTTGCGTAAATGCAGTGATGCCAGATTGGAGGGAATCCCCCCAAATTTGGGGGGTTTTTAAAGTTATGGAGGGAGAATTGAGGGACAATATTTTTGGGGGAATATTTGGACTGATGATGTCGGAACGCGATCAAACCACTAACTAATCTGTGAAAGCACACACATGAAAACAAAATGCTGTGCACGATGATAGCCGAGTGGCTCCGAAGTTGCCGCAGAATGGAATGATTTGCATCGTACAACTCGGAAATCCACGCAATACACCGAAGAGTTCTGGGTTGAAGTTTATAATTTCAAAAATGCAGTCGGTGATAGAACATACCCGTGGAAATGTTTGGCACTAGGAATTTTGTCTTTATCTTTTTCTAACGCAGTTGCGGAAAGAGCCTTCTCTCAAGTAGCTATTATTGAAGACAAATGTCGAAACAGATTGGCCATTAACACTGCCGAATCCATCTTGAGAATAAGATATAAATTGCTAGAAGGATGTGTTCATTTTAAACCCGGTTCAAAGATGCTAAACAGGTTTAACTCAGAAAAAATGTACGGAACTGCAACCGGCGCGAGTGAAAAGGCTAATTTAGTCATGGACGCTATTGCTGAAATTGTATAAAATTGTATCAATAATAAAAAGAATAGCCATTTATTAGGTTTTTTACAAATCTTGTATTTTGGGGAGATTTCGGGGAAAGTTTGGGGAGAACGCGAGTCGGTCACTTGGCAACACTTTGTAAATGTCAAAGGTTTAAGAAAAGTTAAATAAATTGTCAAATAATAAGTCAATAATTGCAAATAATTCAAGAAATTTAAGATATAATATATTCTTATTTAATTGGTGTGTACCTAAGGATACTTCTAAGTTATTGTGTGGATCACGAAACGATTACGGAAGATAAAATTCAGATGGCCATCAAATATTGTAACAGAAGATTTTAATAAAGTATTTGGTGTTGTAATTATATTGTTTTATTGTAAATCAACATAAATTACTAAATACTAAATAAAAGGAGTAAATAGGATGGCCTATGCAGTGGTACACTGATTTGTAGGTAGCTATATCTATATGCTATATATATATAGGTACATATGCTTCATACATTGTTGTTGTTACTTGTTGCCAGAGGGCGCGGGCGCTCTGGAATCTTCGAGTGACGGCTCTATCTCAGTGTATAAAATGTACTCTGTGGTCCCATGCGAACTTACCATCGCATATTAGACATGTGCAAAACAGTACACCACGAAGTGATGTGATATGTCATTACATTTCGTGCCGAGTAATATTACATTGCACCATCACTTCAAACATCACGCGTGATGTTATGATGTAGCGCCATGCGATAGCACACCATCGCGCGTTCTAATGTAATGCAATGTTCTAGTGTAATAGGACATGTTATTGAAATAGTAACATAGCAGCGAGCGATACGATGTTGTCCTCGTGTCATTATGATGATTCATAATTATGTGAAAGAAATGAAATATTTGCATTGCAATTCGAAATAAAAGGACAGTTGAGTATTTACCTACGACCGTACAACGGGTGGTGGTGGTGTCAAGGAAATATAAACCCTTTTATAATAAAAATAGAGTTCTAAATAACATACTAAGTCACCTGAAATACGAAATCGCACGCGCGCCGATGCGTTCGGGAGGGCTCGATTCGAGCGAGTCTGCGAGTCATGTCGCGAACTACTGCGCTGCTACCGCGCGCGTGATGTTTAGTGTGATGGTGTGATGCTTATTTTAGTCGAGTGATGTGTGATGTTACAGTACGCGCTCGGGTGATATTACGCGTGATGCATCACTCGCATTACTTACACATGTCTATCGCATATGTGTTTCACGCTCACCACCGCCCAAGCTAGTGTTAAAACCTCAGCTCGCGCGCCGCCTCGCCCCTCCTTGCCTACGCGATTTTAAATAACACTCTAGGGGTAGGGCCACAGATTACTAATAAGTTACTAACGTTAGTAGAGCAGACAAGACTACGTGTAATCGGTTTTGCAGCGATTCGTTTCTGTCACGCCGCTCCCGCAGCATGCTCAATCAAATTAATCGCAATATTATATATTTTAAACGATAGGCCTATTGATTTTCAATTAAATAAACGTTATATCCAATAACGTTATACAAAATAAGTTTTAGAGTATATAAATGTTATATCTTAAGAAATTATATCAACAGTTGGCATAACTCACGTTTATTATATGTTGTAAACGTTATTGAAATAAAAATATACGCACCCCGGGCTACTGAGATACATATAAATTTCTATCTTAATAAAGATTTATAAACAGTTTACTTCAACGAATTCATGAAGATTTATTAAAAAATATCTTACAACACACGGGTCTTTTGTCTTTGAACATAAATTTCTTAGAAGCATGATTAGTGATATATATTATTATGGGCGCTTGGTCCTTGCAAATTCCAACTGTACGTCGCTCGTACCGATCAAGGCTTAAGGAAAATATCTGTTGCCTAATAGACATTTTTCTTAATCATTTTGAAAATGGAATCGTGAAAAGAAAAAAACAAAGATGTTTATTTTGGCGCGAACTACGGCCATTTTATTGGCTATATTTTTATATGGCAATTCTAATTTTATACGCTGCGAGCTACAATAGGATGACGATACGACGCGACGCCTATGTAGGTTAAATAAACAGTTGATTTCTTGAGATCAATAGAACTATAAATTGTACCGTGTACCTAAATGATAAATTAGGTTCAGTATAGTACAATGTATTGATTTTCCTGGTTCGTCTACTAATAGATTAGTCAGCTTAAAAGGTTTTGTTTGTATTTCAACAAAACTTCGGTCCAGTTTAGTTTCGTAAAGACCTAATTATTTGTGACAGCCTCGGTTTTCTTGCTATTGGTATCAATCAATGACGTATTATAATATAGACGCGTCATATTCATTCAATACTATCTAATACGTGTAAAGAAAGGGACAGGAAATAAATGCCATCGTTAGGTACACCTGATGTTAGAGAGAGATGAATATACATCTTTAGTTACGTTCCGAAGAAACGCTGCATGCTTATTGGTCAAGCGCATGTATGACATAACAATCAGAAGCATGTGGGGAAAGAAGGATACTTGATTTTTTAATAAAATAGTACTTTTAATTTAAAAATATTAATGTAATATTTCACAACAGTAGTTATTGTTAAGGTCCAGTTATATAATGTTGTATATTATATAACTACAGTATGGAACATTTTTAATAAATTGTAACAAAAACTTAGTTTTTTTATGTTATAAACTATTATATAATTGCAGTGTGGGAGCGCATTTAAGCAATTATTATAAAACAAACATTAAAAACTTTAATCTTAAATTATAGATTAACTAAAAAAATTAAAATATCTAAATTGTAAATAAACACAATAGTTAGTATAAATAACATGGAATATAATAAAAATATTATATTCATTCAATACAATAATTAACAACACAAAAAGCTGGTATAATAGTTCCCCAACCTCCCCTAACGTCACGTGAATGACTTCATTCATACGCTAGCCGCCATTAGCCGTGTTGAAAAATTAAAATAAAAAAATTATTTCTGTTGATATTTACCTATGAAATTACACATTTTGACCTCTCACGGAAGCAGTGTAATTAGTGCAACGTCTAAAAACACACAAAGGCATGTATTTTCCTAATTTTCTTTTATTTAAAACATATTTTTTCTTAAGATGTGTAGTGTCGCGTTCGCGACACAGGTTCGTGCGTAACTAAACAGACACGAGGCACTTACCTTGATTTCAACTTGCCATTTTAGAGCGCGGACAACGCATCTATAGTTTATTATATATCTTTGGTATCAATACCTAGTTCTGCCTGTAGTGACATCTATCTCGCAACATACAAACTAAAGATTGAAATCCTGTATCCCGCAAGCAAAGTTTACCGCACAACACTAGCCTACATACAAATTACCCGATCACAAACATCGGGCAGTTGCCCACCACACAAAAACACCTATCTGATTGGAGAATCCTCCCTTTTCAATGGGATTGCGGGACATTACACTATGTTCCGCATACCTCCAAATGCCCATTTGCTCAAGCTATAGACTGTATTATTATATTGTATATAGGTTGAGCAATACGATGTCTATGCTTCTTTTTACACTGAAATTTGGCATGGCTATACATATTAATCACACCGACAAAGTGGTAAAATAATGAAAAATATTTTTTTACTACTTACTAGTAGTAAAAAAATATTTTTCATGATTTTATTTTTTTAGGGATTCTGTAGGGGTCTACACGTAAAGAGAGTATGATTTTTTATGTCATGTACCCATATTAGGTATCGTTAGATAAGTCGTTCAAAATGAATGGGAATGTAGGACGACGATTCAGTGACCCCTTTGCGAAATATTAAGCTTTAAAGTGCTAATTTTCGTTAGGATCAAGTGTGTCCCCCCCCCTACCAAAGAAGTGTTTGTAAGTAGGAATTCATACGGCACAGTAGTAGTACTTACAAAATATAACAAAGGTAAAAGGAAAACTATCAGACGTAAATTGGATTCACAAAATTACGAGTAATAGTCGACCTACTCGCTTTCAAACAAATATATTGAAAAATATTGAGATTTAGTTCTTATTTATGTTAAACAGAATAGTTTGTTGAGTCACTAAAAATCATAGATCACTTAGATAAGATAAATGAATAGGTAGTATATATGTATACCCATTCATTTATCTACAATCGCATCATCGCTAGCACGAAAAGCGCGCCTCAAAGGGGGTTTGAAAAAAATATCATGGGCTCAATAGGGTCATTGCCTGTTCTGGTTGCGGGAATATTCTAACGAGATACCGCAGGAACAGGGTGGATTTTTAGTCAATAGAAGTCTGACACTCCCTTCCGCTCCAACCAGAGCGGGAGAAATCATTTAATGATTTTCCCACTAAAGGTATTAGAAAGCAAAATTTAAATTTCTTTGAAGAAAACCTTATTTGTGAGAATTAATAAGCATTTTCTGGTGCAGGAGTAAATTCTGCACAAAAAAATACGGTTATGATGATATTTTGTGAAATATCATATTTAGCAGTTTACTTCCATTTCATTTATTCATTTATTCAAAAACAATTTACATTGTGTGCGAATATAAAAGCTTAACAACTAGGTACACATGCAGTAAAAACTAATAATTGAATTGCTTATAATGGGACTGATAACAATAAAAAATATAAGAAAATAATGGTAATAGTAATGTCAAAAAAATAGAATTATACAACAAGAAATAAAAATAAAAAAATACTGAAATCTTGAAAACAAATGTCAATACATTTCAAAAAATTAAAATTATTATTAATAGTTTTAATAAATAAGTAATAACAATGTCAACAAATAATAAATAATTTTAATCTAGTATTTTACAAATCCTTTACAGAGTAGGGGCATTTCTCCAACAGGAATCCCTTGAGCCTTGCTTTGAACGAGCTTGTATATAATGTGCTTTTTAATTCAAGCGGCAACCTATTAAATATTTTAACTGCCTGGTACAGTGGACTGTGTTTAACAATGTTAAGTGTCGGAATGAGTTTGCTATCTAAATCTTTTCTACGTGTTTTTTCCCTTACAAGTCTGTCTTCATGAGTTTCAAACTAGCCCAGTTTAATTCAATACCTAATTACCTACACATAACTGAACCTTAAATATTACGCGCTCTTTTGTTGAGACTAAAAAGAAAACGCTCAAATGTAACTACAGGACAACAAAAACAACTATAAATAATAGTACCTACAAACTGTAGAAATAAATGGGTAAATGTCACTTCAAGTATCAAATGTATTGGATTCTGAACTTAACATCAGGTGCAATAAGTTTCATTCTTGACTAAGCAATTACATCTCTTGTCGTTTTTTAATAACATCGTAAGGCCACAAATACATTACTCCAAGAGATATTTATCATATATACAACGTGTGACGGACACCCCATATCTATCCAAAAGGACTGAAGACAACATCTGGTATGGAGTCTCTATGCAAAGTTTCAGCTCAAAATAAGTGACTCACAGAATTGACCCCAAATTATCGGTTTCATATGTTTCTTGAATACCAATAATAACAAACGTGTCACATCACTATGAGGGTCATCACTTTCCACGTCACTTGCCAATAAAATGATAATAGTCTTCGTTCTTCTTAATTTGAAAAAATCGGTCTCTGGTATCAATGTATTGAAATTTCTAATAAGCTCCACACATATAGACATAGGATTACAAAACCCTTACCATATCGTTTGTTATCATCCAAAGAAGCCGTGCACTTTGTATGTATATACCCCTTAAATTACACGTTGTATACAAAATAAACTTCTTGTGGGATTAAGTATATTTATTGACACACTGTTGACTCAAAGGACTCACATCACATGACGCAAAAACATCACTATTTAAAAATAAATTTCAAAAGTGTTCTTGGAATTCCTTTCCAATTTATCAACAAGTCACGTCAAGGAATATGCGATAAACTTAGAATAACAACGCATAGAAAGGGTGTCTAGAACAAAATACGAGCGATTTCGTGTGTCCACTTCATTTTCTTTGTGTGCGTGAGCCGAATGTGTCTACGTTTCTCAAACGCACACAAATATAGCTTTCAGTGATACCATTACCAGGCCATTACCCACAAAAATGGGAAAACGCACTATTATGTTGCTGGATCAAATCAAGTATTTTATATTATGAAACTGGATAATATGATGTTTTTCATGTAATATGACTTATATGACATATTTTTTACGGTAGGTAAACGAAATGGGATATCATTCATTGCGTTTAGAATGTTTGATGTGTGATGTGTTATAATAATATTACAGACATGTATTAATTGTTTGAAAGATATCTTTTGATATAAATTAAAAGTATGTGTTATATTTACGAAATAGCAAAATATGATTGAGAACATTACTTAAATGAAAAAAACCTAATCAATAAAATCGTAATTTTATTATGCCTCTCTTCGAACTAACAGTAACTTTTAATTTTAAAATACTGTGGGTAGTAGCTGTAAATAAATATAGTTTAGTTTGATGCACACATAATCGCCGCCAAAACTATATTTTTTAAAACAAAAATAAGCACAAAAGAAAGCAATATGGGTATTTTTTTCCTCACTGATAGCAACATTGAATTGTGATAAGTTAGGTTATGGGAATTTTTGTTTGATGATCGATTTACGTAAAAATAATGCATAAAATGTAAGTATTTACTTGTGAAATGTAATTTGATTACACATTTTTTGTTTTCCTGAAAGACTATGACATCCATTTACGCTACAAACGGTCGTTTTAAATTATTTACTTGCGAGCTCTGTTCGGCGGAATGTGACCTTGAGTACTGACGGCTCGCCGAGAAAAGTTAGCCATAATGGCTAAGTTTTAGTTGCCTCACTTTTTGCACTTGTACTATCTTTCTATGCGTTGTTATTCTAAGGCGATAAATCATGAAGCTTGATCTTTTGTTTTTATAAAATCGTTAATTAAACTACTTTAAACTTAATTAGCTTTGCCTCCATTCTTCGTAAAAAGCAAAAAAAAAGTCTCTCATTATATGTTACGAGTTGTCTTATATTTTGAATTTCGTGATTAAATCGTATTATTAATCTTACAAAAATGTAAAAATATTTATCAGGATTTGTAAATAAGGATAAGAAAGTAAACTACTTGAGATCAAAGTGCCTACTTTATTAGTTGTTCAAACAAGTGCTGGCAAAATGCTTTCAAGAAAACACTACTACCCAGAACTTATTGAATTTTGCTGGAACACTTTCGGCTATTTTAGGCCAGGTAACTCCGAAAGCTATTTCTGGAAAAAAAAAAAATCAGAAAAAATCTGTTATTCTCTCCTAAAGTCGAGGTTTAGTTTTGATGTCAGTTACCGCGGTTTATCTTTCTTTTATATTCAGAAAAAAAAACACTAGATATTATGCTTGGCCTATAATGTAAGCAATATATAGGTATATACTAAATAGCAAACTCAAATTGATAACGACGATTTAATTCTTGCAAATCAGATTGAATAATAATAATTACAATTTGGTTTAAAATAACGATAATACACACTCTTTTTGCGTGTATATTGATTGTATTTGCATTATGCATATTATGCGATGATTGAAACTGCTTTCGCAAATATTGCTTCGCATAAACAAACTTTTAACTTAGTATATAATAAAGTAATAAAGCTTCCGAAAAACAAATTCATTTCCAGCGATCTGTGCAGCGTGAAATTATGTAGTTCAAAATAAGACATTGCAGTTTGCAGCAATAAGAAAACCAGTTTTTTTTTTCGTTATTTTCATGACTAGTAATAAAAGAATTTCACAAAAATCTTTTTAGCAAAATATAGAACCGACTTCCATATAAAAACACCACAAAGGCAAAAATAACTTTAATTTCGTAAGGCGGTGTCAAAAACGAAAATATATACAAAACTAAAGACACCGCCTTCCGAAATTAAAGTTATTTTTGCCTTTGTAGTGTTTTTATATGGAAGTCGGTTCTATTTTTTGCTAAAAAGTTTTTTTTTTTCAGTGCTGGCGTCTGTACCAATTTATAGTAATTTGAATTTTATCCACGGCAATCTATGCCTTGCCACATTAAAAAAAAATTGAATGAGCCCGCCTTTGGCCTCAATCACGCCTGATAGTAAACAATAAATAAGGTCAACGATGATGCCTATTCACTCTCTTTTACAGGCTGACGGGTCATATAAGGTAGGGAATTCAGAAGCCGGCAGAACATTCACACACCTTGGCTATGCACATAATACATGTGGAGGAGAAGCGCTTAGTACACTCAAGACGGTATATGAACCAAGTGTGGATGGCAACTTGCAGAACTTGAAGGCCGTGAAGCTTGTCCACCAGCGCATCGTCGCCTATGGGCTTTTAAGCTCAGCGTTCTACTGAGTTAAGTATACAACGTGGAACGGAATCCCCATATCTATCCAAAAGGGCTGAAGACAACATCTGGTATGGAGTTTCTATGCACAGTTTCAGCACAAAATAACTGACTCAAAGAATTGATACCAAATTATTGGTTTCATATATCGTCACTTGCCAATAACACGATAATTCATTTCGTTCTTCTTAATTTGAAAAATTCGGTCTCTGGTAACAGTTTATTGGAATTTGTAATAAGTTCTACACACGTAGACTTAGGATTATAAAACCCTTGCCATATCGTTTGTTATCATCCAAAGAAGCCGTGCACTTGGTATGTATATTACCCTTTAAATTACACGTTGTATATACTAATATTATAAAGCGGAAAAATTCGTTTGTTTGTTTGAACGCGCTAATCTTCGGAAATACTTTTTGGATTTTTATTCGACTGCAAAAGAAAGAGGTTTCATTTTTTTTCATTGTTAAGTCTACGTGAACTTAGGATTACAAAACCCTTGCCATATCGTTTGTTATCATCCAAAGAAGCCATGCACTTGGTATGTATATACCCTTTAAATTACAGGTTGTAGAAGTAAGTACCGGACCTAATAGCAACTATGTATTATTAAGCTTCGTTTAGACGCAGAAAGTTAATTTACTGGTGACTGACGAGACAGAACAATAATTTGTTTATCGACGCAAAACAGTTCAAACTTGTCGAGTGTGTATTTACTGTCTACATCAGTGGGCTTAGTATGAGTATACGAAATACTTTGGACGTTTTAGAAAACTATCGTTTTGTTTCTTTTACATGGACCATGAGTGTGAAAGAGACAAAGCGATACTTTTCTAAAACGATAATAGTATTGCAAATTCATACTAAGTCCTCAAAATGTTACCAAAGTAAACCAAACATAAAAAAATATCCATATGGCAGTGAAGCAACTCTGATGTCGGTCGATAACACAGCGGTAAAGGTATTCTTACATGCAGGCGGGTCAAGGTTGGCACAAAAGGGAAAATAAAATAAATGTGTGTAATATTTGCCCATTTTTCTCACCTATTCGTTGTCAAGTATTATAAAACCATCAATTTATTTTATTTTATTTTATTGACAGATTTTACTAAGATTTTCTTTTATTTAGCCATCTATTTCTTTCACATTCAAAAGAATAACCTTCATAAAAGTTTTGAAAAAAACAGGAACATGAACAGGAAGTACGATAAATACCTAACAATTTCGCCTTTTCTAATAATACCTAATGTTTCAAACAAACGACAAGTAATTCTGCATTATCTTTAAAATTTATATACAAAGCACACATGCACGTCGTTATAAATTATATATGTAGGTAGATAGGTACAAAAGTAGTTGTTAAAATCATTTTGAATAAAATACACAGTCATGTGTCGCGTAAGCCCTGAACTGACTCTGCCAACTTGCGAGTTTGTAGGTCGTGGTTCCCGCCATCCAACCAACTCCCCGTGGGATCTCTGCCACTCGCTCTTGCTCTACGCGAGTACTTTCGTTTGCTATTACGTTGCCACTTCAGGAACACAAGTCTCTTTTCTATAAGAGCTTGTGGGTAACCTACCATGCAAGTCAGTGTGCGGTTTGATGGATAACATGACTGACATAAGGCTTACACTGACTAGACCGATGCGCTCAAAACGGTTGGTATTTTCTTCAAAAGACCTTTTCACATATATAATGTGGAAAAATAACGAATATTATTTTACGAGTTGAGACACATTACCGCACTGTTTTTCAGTTTGAGTAATTTACACGGACTACCCAAATGTTCTTTCTTTGGTATTGTTCGTCAAATTGTTACAACTCCTTAAAGTACTAAGTTGAGTTACGCGATAAGTGTTAATTTTTTTTCAAAACTGTCTGTTTGTTTCTCCATAATTATGCACCACAGATATAAACTTTATTGGTCTCATAAAGTATCTCAGACAGTGATATTGAAATGATAAGTTCTAAACTGATTAAGAATTGGGTTAAGTACTTGCTTAAAGCAATCGTGGACTGTTCTTAATCAGTTAGTTTTTATTTTTATTTTTATGTAATATAAATAAATAAACTGATTAGGAATTGGGTAAAGTACTTGCTTAAAGCAGAAAATTGTGGACTGTTCTCGTTAGAGTAAATAAAATGAAATGCAAAAATATGATTTGATCATACAGATCGTACGGACTTCAAAAGAGACGTTTACCTCTGTATTTGCTTCGATGTTTCTTGTCAGGGTAATCAGTTCAGTAACAGCGTCCTCTTCTAGTTACATTTCCAAAAATATTACATGTAAAAGAATATGTATAACCAATTTGCAATAGCCTACTCCGTCTTCCCGTAGCTAAAACACAGTTTTTGCATTATATATCCCACTGCTAGATAAATGTATCCTGTATATATCAGACCATGTTTTTCTTCTTACATATAACTTGCCTGATGACTAATCTCATACGATTATGTAAACGAGGCTTCATACCTTGACGCAAAGCCATTCTAGTGGGAATTATTAATTAAGCAAGTGAACAATAGAAGGTATCGTGGACCGAAAGGTAGCTGAACTGACCCTTACCTACATACATTTATCAATATCGTACCCTTTCTGTAGATGCTCAGGTGAAATATTAATCTCGCTAAAATTATAAATGTGAAAGTTTGCGAGGATGGTTGTATAGATATGGATGTTAGTTATTTTTTCACGCAAAAACTTCTCAACGGATCTGAATGAAATTTGGTAAGTAAATAGTCGTCATCCTGGAATAACACATAGGCGCCTTATATTTTCGGTATCGGGATTTACGTGGGAAAATCCTCCCATGCGAACGAAGTCGCGGGCAGAAGCTAGTACATAATAATAAAAATATTAGCATAGGTGGGAGCATTTATCAAACTGACCGGTATTAGAAATAGGATAATAATAATAAATAAATAATAAAAACTTTATTCATTTGCAGGAGTTGTAGTACAAAGAGGAAATACACATAACTTACGTCTATATTATACAGTAATAATTACTGTACTGTGTCAGTTTAATACATAGTGTTAGTTATATATATATAGGTTTATCAATAGGTACCTGAGTTGGAAATGAAAATGGTCTGTCCTTTAAGGTACAATGTTTCGACCACTTGTTTTAAACCCTTGGAAAAATTGAATTTCTCAGTGTTAGAATATTTTTCAGTCTGGTCGATATTTTTTTTTAATTTTAGCTTATATTTTCCCCTCGACCCAAGTTTTCATATTTGGGAACAAAAAGAAGTCTCAAGAAGGGTCATATGGTGGGTGCGGTAGTAATTCGTAACGCAGTTCATGTAATTTAGCGGCAACAATGCCGAATGAATGAGCGGTTGAGGCACCGTGGTGGAAGAACACTTTCTACCAAACGAGTAAAAGTTAACGAGCAAAGTTTATCAAGTGCTTTTTTGGCGCAGATAATCCAGAAAATAACCATTACTTCGATGACCTTTTGTTACAGGTGGATTATAATGTTTACAAGATTCATCCACGGTGACAACCTAGCGCAAAAACTCTTATGGATTTTGCGAAATCAGGTCCACGGGTTATTGGTTTTTATTAATCAACCCAGGCAAGTTCACAAAAATTAATCAACAGCGTCTCATGTTTCACATTTAAGCGGACAATATTTTAAATATTTTAAACTAAACAGCAATTGTTGTAAGTAATAGAATTTCGACTTTGTTCTCTTAGTCATGCAGTTTTTAGTTCAAAAATTTGATTTTCAAACACTACATGTTACAATTCCATTTGACACATACTTTGTCTAAGTATTTGTACAAAAAAAATTACTGGCAGATTTAGTCACTTAAGTTGGCACAACCGCTGAACACCAAGGAGTTTTCACACTTCGCTTGTGGCATGTTTGCTAACATCACAAACAAGTAACAATAAACTACTGCGCTTGTTAGTCGGATAGAAGACCGTAATTCGTTTTTATTAGTGGATATGAGGACGCTGTTCATCCTTATAAGAGTTGTGGCCTTCATAAGATGAGAATGGATTTGTTTTTTAGCTTCACTTATTAAGATTTTTTAGTTATTTATTTTTTCTTGAACAAACACAGTACAGTCACATGACACATTACATAGAGACTCTCGAAGAGAGTCTCTTGAAGGTAAAACCTGTATTACAAATCACCAGGCTTACCCTCCGTCCGTCGGACAATTAGCCGTAATTAATTATTTCAGTCGTCTTATGATGTTCAGAAGTTAAGTTTCCTTTTTAAGTCAGTAGACTCTTCACTTAAAAGTTTGTCTCACCGGTAATTGGAAAGTTTTAGTTTCATGACACGAAAGGCGAGAAAGATGGTGGGGTAAAATGTGAAATGGGATTCTATACTAGTACCTACTGTTTGAGATTGGTCTTCAATAGAGATTTTTGATAAGAAACTTATTATTAAAAATACCGGGGTGGTTTCTATTTGTGACATAGGTGCGAAGGTAGACAACTTCGAAAGTATAAAGTGCGACGTGTCTGATCGTGAGAAAGAGCAATTAATTACTTTCCTGAAAAATTATTCTACTAATTTCGTAGAGGGTACACCCACTGGTAGGGTTAGCACGGGTCAGCTAGTCATTAAACTAATTGAACTTAATCTCAAGCTTCAACGTATACCTTATAGGTTAAGTCCAGACGAAAGACAGGAAGTACGCCGTCAAATCAAAGAACATTTGTCCGCTAGCATCGTACGTGAAAGTTCTTCTCCCTTCACGAGTCTAATTCTCCTAGTTAAGAAGAAGGACGGGAGTAATAGGCTCTGTGTAAATTATAGGCAACTGAACAGCAACACGGTACCTGATAGATATCCTTTGCTACCATTGGTTCCCAAATATGAACAAATACGTACAAAAATTTGTAGAAAATTGCATAACTTGCAGAATGGCTAAGTCTAACTCGGGAAAAGTTCAATCTGAACTACACCCAATCCCTAAAATTCCAATCCCATGGCATACCATTCACATGGATGCAACAGGTAAGCTGAGTGGTAAGAAAGACGCGAAAGAGTATGTTTTTGAATCAGTAGATGCTTTTAGTAAGTACGTGATATTACATCATACACGCAACATAGACACAAATAGTGCCATTAAGGCAGTGAAATACAATGTGTCGTTGTTTGGTACTCCTACACTACTGGTCAGGGTCGATGCTTTGCTGGAAAAGAGTTTAGGGACTTTCACAATGCTCACAACATGAACCTGCACCTTATAGCTACCGGCACAAGCCGCGCAAATGGGCAGGTAGAGCGAGTCATGTCCACATTAAAGAATATGCTAACTGCTGTCGATGTAGATAATAATAAGTCATGGCAAGATGCACTGCCTGACATTCAGTCAGCCATCAACTGTACTGTGAGTAGGGTTACAAAGGTAAGTCCTTTAGCATTGTTGATAGGAAAGGTTGCTAGGCCCCTAAACTTAATGTCATTAGGAACAGATGACATAGAAGTTGATATGAATAATATTAGAGAGCAATCGACACGAGCCATAGAAGCTAACGCTTCTTCGAAAAAGGTTAAGTTTGGTTAAAGTAAAGCAAGCTTAAAAAAAATGTTTAATTTGGTGATTATGTGCTCCTTGAAAATCACGACCGTAACCAAACCAAGCTTGACCCAAAACTTAAAGGCCCTTATAAAGTAGTTGAGCTGTTGGATGGTGACAGGTATTTACTGCGGGCCCTTAACTCTAATACGACACGCGCACGATCATATCCGAGCTATGCCCGAATGTTACGTTCCATTGGAGTTAAGTGGCGGAATGGAAATCCCCACCAACCAAACTGAAACAGAATGTGCCGGTGACGGCCATGGCAAGTAATTACATTTCCTTTCAATTGTACTTTTTGATCTATGTGATACTGACTAGCCTGTGTGGCAACAACTAGCCTGTGTGGCAATGACTAGCCTGTGTGGCATTGAGTAACCTGTGTGGCAACGACTAGGCTGTGTGGCAGTGCCTAGCCTGTGTGGCAACGACTAGCCTGTGTGGCAATGACTAGCCTGTGTGGCAGTGCCTAGCCTGTGTGGCAACGACTAGCCTGTGTGGCAATGACTAGCCTGTGTGGCAACGACTTGCCTGTGTGAGATCAAACGGCCTATGTGGCATTAACTGACGCATGTGACATTTGTAGCACCCTATGTGGTGTGTGCTACTTTTTGCGAAACATTTCGTTGTATTTTGGATTTTGAATCACTGTCAGTTGATATGTAACACGAACAAAGGGGTTATCTGAGGAGTCAGGGAGACCGAACGGAGTATAATGTAACGCACTGTGTCTTTTGTCTACAGATGAGACCCACACACACGAGGACGTGTGATAATGCAGGACGGCCGTGACGGCGCGCTGATTATGGACTAGTTTTAATTATAATTTCATTTCAATTTATTGTAAATCATAACTCGATTTGTCATTATTGTTTTAGTTTTAGTCGACTAAATAATCGATTCGAGAAAAGTTATTAAAATATGAGCGGGTAACCCCGAATAGAGTAGTGGGTGTCGCCACGAGCAATGACGGCTGTCATTCGGTTGCCAGCTGCCGCGCGAGGTGCACACGTGCTAACCTATTGGCTCATAATCTAGTTTAATCTTTTTAATCGTGCGTGATTTCGTGAACAATTGTGAAATAACTGAATAATAAGACATTGGACTATACACGTGTACTTTTATTTTTAAATTCCTGACGTTGCACCGCCCACGATGGACAGCCACGGCCAGGACCGCTATGAGGCCCCTTCTGATGCTCTTACATATATATATATATATATATATTTACGATATTAAAGGATATTTTAAAGTTAATTTATTTTGTTTAATTCATTTTTTTTTTACTAATATAGTTGTATAAGTATTTCTGTTACTAACACATTATGGATTTTCTGTATCCGAAATAAAGTATATATTATTATTATTTTATTATTATTCTCCCTTTTTTCCTCTGGGTGGGAAAATCACCGAATGACTTCTCCCGCTCTGGGTAGAGCGGAAGGGAATGTCAGACTTCTACTGACTAAAAGCCCACCCTATTCCTTCAGCTGCCCTTAATTTCCGGGGCCGCGGTATCTCGTTATAACATTCCCGCAACCCCGGCACCCCATTCTCCCCTGCCCTGTCCATATTGACCCAATACTGCTCCATGCATTTACTACTTCATTATTAACAAATAATCAAGTTTATTATCAGCTCAATTATCAAAAGTACCTGCATCACCCTTTCAGTAATTACTTGAAAGGCCTTTAACGAGTAAACATTTACTCGATAAATATTTTCCCCAACCGTCAAAACAGCCCTGTAGGCGTAAACAATTAATAAGTTATGTATGTGTTTGTATCGCTTTTCGGAAGGCTTTCAATAATAAGATTATACATAAATAATATTCATAGCTCGTGGTAAAATTATAACAGTCGCACGAGTTGTTTTTGAAGGTCACGTAATGCTGGCCGAGATCGAGAACACACTGCCTGCACATTTGGAGCGCGCTCCAGCCGCGCGCGATTGGAGCGCGATGGATCGTCCGGTGTGGACCCACCTAATTGTACATCTTTGACAGTAGTCATGGGTAGTCAGAAGCTAGAAATCTGCCACTAGTCTGACCAAGGCGTGCCGTGTTAGCCAGCTACTGGGTTGTAGAGGTCAGGTAAGCAGTCACCCTGTGTAAAATACTAGCACTCAGCTACCTACATGAGTTGAACTCCTTAAGAGCGCCTTCACACTAGCGTTTGTCCAGCGTAGGCGTTCGATAAACGTATGCGCAGCGCAGACGCCGCGACAATGCGGCACTGGCGTCGCGCTGTTTTGGCGTTTCCTCTGGAGTCAATTAAACGCTGCGCTAATGCGGCGCAGACGTTACACAATTGCGTTGTCGTATCGGAAATATCAATAACAAAATGGATTCTGACGAGGAAACTCTGTTGTTGGCTTTGCTTTTAAAAAGTAACGCAGTAACGCGGCGCAGGCGTCATGCACCTGAGGCACAGCACAGCACACAGCGTATTCATTTACTCTTGCACTGACGCCGCGACAACGTGACGCCTGCACTGCGTAGTCGCGGCGTCTGCGCTGCGCGTACGTTCATCGTACGCCTACGCTGGACAAACGCTAGTGTGAAGGCGCTCTAAGTTCGAAGTGTGTATGTCTGGACAGGTCCGCTCAAAACTGTGTGCTCATTTCCTCAAAAGACACAACAGACATGAACCTTCATGCTTCTACAAATAATATGAATTGTGTGGACTTTAAAAGAGACGTTGACCTCTGAGTTTATTTCGGTGTTTCTTCTCAGAGCAGTCCGTTAGGAAACACCGGCCTCATCTAGCTTAACTTGAAACACAAAAAATGACGTGTAAAAGTGTTAGTGTTACCAATTAGTACCAGTTAGTAATTTCATGCGTTAGACTGAAAGTCGACCCCAACCCCAGTTGGAAAAAGGCTAATGTTGAAAGCAGAAGATGATTTTCGTTATAAGCAACGCTAAAACCGTAAAAAGTAAATTTATGACTAAAATCAATAAACGATATCTACAGAAATTCATAAAATATGGAAGCACTCTGATACTAAAACAGAACATATAAATACACAGAACATCTTTCAAAATCCTTCAAAATCTTTCGACGCGAACGTAGTTGAGGTCACAGCTGGTAATGAATCAATAAATCAATTCGAATCCGCTTGAATTATTTAAAACAGATATCTGGGTGAGTTATATCGATATAAACAGATTCATTAAAATAAACTTAGAATCTATGAAAGGGTCAAAAAGATGTTACGATCCCATGTGTCTTAAATCTAATATAATTGCAGAATTAGCTAACGAATACGATGGATAAAAATATTTACTGATGGATCAAAAAGTAAAAGTGGTCTTGGAGCTGCATATTTCGATAGCTCAAAAAACACATGCGCTATGTTTAAAGTTAAGGCAACAGTTTCGATCATGACATTGGAGCTCATTGCAATCTCAGAGGCTCTTAATTTTATAAAAGATCAGGAAGGTAGATATTTTGTTATAATTACAGATAGCAAAAGCGCCTTACAGCATATGACTCGATGCGCTTCTGGTAACAGCAGAGGTGTACCGATAGTCTATACGATTTTAAAATTAATAAATGAATTAGTCACTAAGTATAATAAAAATCTGAGATTGCAATGGGTCCCATCACATATAGGCTTAAAGGGCAACGAGGAGGCTGACAGGTTGGCTAAATTAGCATCAAAAGATGGCTTGGAGATTTCAATTTTACCACATTATACAGAAGTCATAACAAAATTCAAAAATAAGTGCTATTTAACATTTAAGGAATATTTCGATGAAAGAAGTAAAGAAAAAGGTATATGGTTTAAAACAATACAATGTCAGCCTCCTCGAATACCGTGGTTTTCAACCGACGACAAAAAGAGGAGGTTATCAATTCGACGCGTATATTTTTTTTTTTTTTTTAATGTATGATCATCGATTACTCGAAGACGGCTGAACCGATTTGGAAAATTCTTTTTTTGATTGAAAGGGTATACTTCGATACTGGTCCCATTTTCATAAACGTCAGGATCTGATGATGGGATCCTGGAGAAATCGAGGGAACTCTTCAAATATTATAGGCACACCTATGTCGTTTTGGGTATTTATTATAGTAACTTGTGCAGTTGCTCTCAAAAAGTACCATTTGAGGAAGTGGAACTGATGATGAAGACCACAGATGGCCGCCGAAACTACTCAATAATAAGTATTGAGTGGATTGCGATTCGATTACTTGAATATGGATGTTACGCACTTTATGCTCGTCACAATGCATATGGTGATGTAGAGCTGATGGTGAAGTACCAGGAGAACTCCTCAACAATTAACGGCCCAGCATTGGGAAAAGCAATATTTTGTAAAAGGTTATAAGTAGTTGATAATCAGGCTCTTGTAACTAGGTAAATTAAAAATAGACCAACTAAAAAGAGTGAAATAAAAACTTTTTACCAAAAAATTAAACCGACTCCCAAAAAACACTGCAAAGTGAAAAATAACTTTAATTTCGGAAGTCGGTGCCAAAAACGAAAATACAAAACTAAAGACACCGACTACCGAAATTAAAGTTATTTTTCACTTTGCAGTGTTTTTTGGGAGTCGGTTTAATTTTTTGGTAAAAAGTTTTTATAATAGTAAGTTAAGTAGAGCCTACATTGTAGCTATAGATAGATTACGTTCTGGACATTATCCATCAAAAAAATTTGCATACTTAATGAAAAAAAGTGATACCCCTAATTGCGACGTGTGTGGCATGCTGGATGATGTACAGCACATTCTTGCAGAATGTAAAAAATATAAAAGAGTGAGAGACTTATTGGTGCAAAAATTTCATATTAACAAATACGATCAAGGAGCCTTTTTAAGTATTCTAGCAGAACCAACATCTGACACTGCAAAGTTTATGGTAGAAAACATGATTTTGTACCAATGACTCTCTCTTTTTAGGAAATAAGTTTTTTAGATATGGAGATAAGATAAGATAATAAGATTAGGGAACGCTGGGGCTTGCATGTCCATGGAGATAAATGCCCCTAAATAAAACAAGAATAAAAAAATTAAAAAATCACTTAAAATAAACTCAGATTTTTTTATTGATAACTAGCGACCCGCCCCGGCTTCGCATGGGTGCAATGTTTATATTAAATATACTATAGAATGTCTTTATATACATCGTTGACAGCCTTTTTGTCATTCGACATACATGTTCTCTTTAGTAATTACTCTTGAAAGTGCGACACATAATTTACCATGAGAAAAACATTCAACGCTCAAATCTAAGCAACATAGGCACGCGCGCCGTGCCTTCGCCGGCACCGCGCCGCAACCGCTATGTCCTTGCATTTTAAATCTATAATATCTTCGAAACTATTTATTTAAATTATTTTCTGTAAAGGGCAATATTGATTTATATTAAATGCACAATGTATTTATGGTACTTAATTGGATAAGGATTAATGCTGTATTGCTTAAAATCGCTTCGTAAAATATGCTCGTATTTCTCGTAAAAAGTAAAGGATAAAAAATGGTTGTCGTGGGTTATCTATAAGAGATAGACAGATGCCATCGAGGACTTTTCTGTTGACCTTTTTAAGATGTACAATACTATAGTACATTATTTTGATCTATCTCGTAGGGTTCAGCCAGCGTTTGCAAAGCAAGCGCAAAAAATGTGTTTATTTGCGATATCACATTAGAAACCTCAAAAATTATTAGTGTTCCTCTATTATATTATGCATGTTATATACTTAAAAACCTTCTTATTGAATCACTCTTTCTATTGAAAGAAACTGCATCAAAATCCGTTGCGTAGTTTTAAAGATTTAAGCATACATAGGGACAGACACAGGGAAGCGACTTTGCTTTATACTATGTTAAGATAAGATAAGATAGGCTCGCGTTTGACCACCATCTCACCTGATGGTAAGTGATGGTGTGGAATTAACGGTTTTAGATTTTTTTTTAAGTATTTGTGCTGTGAGACCTTGCTGAATGTCACGTTCCAAAGTCAACGAGAAGTATAGAGTGCAAATTGCAGACCTGCGTCACATAAATATCTTTGTTTCTTGTTGGTCTAGAAGTTACTACGAATTAAGAATTAATTACAACTGGATATCTCCACGCGTTCCTGAGAAAAAAGGTATTGGTAAACAGACCAACAGACAAGGAACTGAACCTATAAGGGTTACATGTTTTCCTTTTGAGGTGCGGAATCCTAGGCAAATTTAGAACAGGCACAAATTTCATTTAACGTAAACGCACCTATTACCGCCAGTTTAAGCCAAGTTCACATTTATGTGCAAAAAATAAGCACATGCTTAATAACTGGTGTCATTTTTTATTTTTATTCAAGTACTGAAACTAACGATCTCAGTCAGATATAGAAACAATCCGAAAAAATGAAATAAATATTTAAAAAATATATAAATTGATGAAAAGGGCTATGTTCCTATTACCGACTCAAACCATGGGTGTGTTCCTATTACCGTTTTTGTGGCACCTATTACCGACCGCTAAATGAACAGAACAAATTCAGTCAAATAAAAATGCTCGTGTGGGTTTAATTCTTTAGAATACAGAATGTTATAATTATAACCAGCCTTTAATCAGTCTTAAGAGATATGCTTCATAATATGAATTACATATTGAAATATAACAGTGAATCCAGTCTTTTAAATGGCGTTCTTCGTGCTTGGTGAAGACAGGTTGAACCCCACAATTTTCATTAGAGTACTTGTGATTTCTCTTGTCACGAAGAGTTGTTCTAGGAATCCCAAATCTCTTTGAGGTTTCATAGATACTTGCTCCATTATCGATAGCCATCAATGCAGAGTCAAGTTGATTAGCTGTATATTACGTACGTTTTAATCGTTCCATGTTTCTGAATCAAAATTTACCTAGTCGAATATACTAAACCTTTGCTTAGCAGTGGGTTAAGAATTATAGTAAGTGGAAGTCAATAGGTGATTTTTAATAATAGTTTTTAATGAAAAATGAATTACTGTTTTAAATTTTTTCTAAATATTTTAAATTGTTATTAATGTTAATTACATTATATTTACCTACCAGGCAAAAAAAAAATTACTAACACACTATCCATAAAAACTAAAAAAAACATACAGGCGAATTGAGAACCTCATTCTTTTTGATGTCGGTTAAAAAGTACAGGTACATCGGTAATAGGTTCTATTGAAGAAATTCTGTATAACCTATTACCGACCCAGTGAAATGAATATATATTGAGTAAATGTATTGTTTTTTAGAATATTTGTATGATTACACAGGTGCCAGAAGCTATGCTAATTTTATTTTAATGGTATTTTAACTATAAAAATACAATATTAGAGAATTGTACATCCTACATTCATCAAAACATTTACATAAGAATAAAGTTGATTTTCACAGTATCGATACTCTTATTATGTATGGCGCTAATCGGTCAAATACAACTTGACACACTAACTAATCAAATTAGTATAGCCGACTACTTATTAATTGATGCATTATAACATAAAAAGTAGAAATTAAAATATTCGTCAAAAACCTAACAACGACCTAGGTCGGTAATAGGAATAAAATTGAGATTATTGTTCCTATCACCACCACATTTTAATATTGAATTTGAAGCAAAATAAAGCTGTATCTCATTAAAATTAGTTATTATTTGTGTTTATGAAAGTATTAAGAAGGTATCAAAATAATTAAAACATTCATTAGCTTACTTTACAATTATATATTATGCTAAAACAGAAATAGGTGTACTTACGTAATCGGGAGCGGGACACTACTAAATATGCGCTATATCCGGAGTCCGACGACAAACTGTGCAATTATTCTTTAAATCGTTGGTTTACGCGCACAAGCAAGTGATGAAAATTTGCATTACAAATACATCTATATTTTCTCTAAAGCAACGACTTGTCTAACTTTAATGCAACTCTTTAAAATGATAGTTTTATGAAACGGACGGTAATGGGTGCCGATTTTGAGGGGTCGTTATTAGGCGCCTTTACGTTATTTGCTAATATGTGTAGTTAAATAAAGTTGTAAGCTGTTTTGGTAATACACCCACATTTTCACAATAAAAACTCATCTTACTAGTTTAGTTGTGGCAAAGACATTTTAAGCAAATACTACACCAACGTAGCCAACATAGCCAATTAAGATAACAACGTGGTTGCTCGTTACCGACACAATGGACCGACACTATATATACCTGTCGATCTCAGGTCTCGTCTCAACTCAATAGGGTTCCTTAGGAATCTGATGCGGTTGATATAAGTTCTTGCGTCAAGGGTTTGTGTTTCACCGAGTTGTTAGAAATAACGAACGTTTGAAGAGCACTAGACTTGTTTATTTTTAAAATCAAGTCCTAATTCAGTGCTCAAGTTGTTGCTGCGATTTTCAGTATAAGAGCAAACTTTTCACAGTTGAATAAACACGAAAATAGTTAAAAGGTATTCCTACACCTGCTAATGAAAAAGGCTTGAAATATTTAATCAAATTCTTACTTGTGTACGTTGGGATCGGCTTCTAGATTAACTAGATGCAATTGAGTACTAGTGTTTTATACAACGTGTAACGGAAACCCCATATCTATCCAAAAGGACTGATGACAACATCTGGTATGGAGGCTCTATGCAAAGTTTCAGCTCAAAATAAGTGACTCACAGAATTGACCCCAAATTATTGGTTTCATATGTTTCTTGAATACCAGTAATAACAAACGTGTCACAGCACTATGAGGGTCTTCACTTTCCGCGTCACTTGCCAATAAAACGACAATTCTCTTCGTTCTTCTTAATTTGAAAAATTCGGTCTCTGGTATCAATGTATTGAAATTTCTAATATGCTCCACACATGTAGACATAGGATTAGAAAACCCTTGCCATATCGTTTATTATCATCCAAAGAAGCCGAGCACTTGGTATATACACTTCTGGACACATCTATTGGCCCACCTTAGAGTTTAGGTTTCGATGGCCCCTACCGAAATATGATTGCTAGATTGAACAAAAACTGTTGATTCAGTTTTAAACCTGATACATTTTACCATCTTTTTCGATCGTATAGTTTTAAATTTGAATTCAGAATACCATACGACATGGACCTACGCCTAACAAGTCGGATATGCGCCTTGTTAAAGGCAATTCATTTTTGAATAAAAAACATGTTTTATCAAATAAAGGTTTAATTTAATAACGCGTGTTGCCTCCATGGGCATCTACCACAGCTCTCATATGATTAGGCATAGAGTTTATCAACCGCTCTATGAAATTTTGAGGGATCATCTCCCATTCCTCTTCTATGGCAGTTTTCAACTCCTGCATCGTCTGGGCAACTGGCTGACGAGCCCTAACACGCCTTTTTAGCTCGTCCCACATGTGCTCAATGGGGTTCATGTCTGGGCTTCTGGCTGGCCAGTCCATAACTGTGATGTTCACATCCCGAAGATATTCCCTGACGATGCCGGCCGCATGGGCTCTTGCATTATCATGCATAAAAAGGAAATTTGGGCCCACATACTCCGCGTATGGTATCACGTGAGGTTCTAAGCACTCACGAATGTATCTTTCAGCATTTAATGTTGGCAGCCGTGGTCCTGTAACAACCTCAAGTTGAGTTTTGCCGCTCGCGGATATACCGCCCCAGACAGTCCATGAGCCACCGCCATAAGCAACCCTCTCTTCAAAGCAGCATTGTGCGAAACGCTCTCCCTTACGCCGGTAGACCTTCTTCCTTCCATCATTGCCATGTAACACAATTTTAGACTCATCAGAAAAGAGTACACGGCTCCAATCTTGCTGTGTCCAATTTAAATGACTGCGTGCGAAATGAAGGCGCGCTGTTCGGTGGGCTCGCTTTAGTTTGGGCCCATTAGCTGGCTTGTGTGGTACCATATCGCGTTCTTTTAACCTTCTCCGAACAGTTCGAGCGCTCACAGATACTCCGTGGAAGTCGCGAAGTTGGTTTTGTATCTCAATGGAGGTAAGGTGACGATTTCTCAAGCTGGTCGTCACGATGAATCGATCCTGCCTTTCAGTTGTGACCCGAGATCGTGGCCTTCCTTGGCGACGAACAAAGCCGCCAGTCTCTAGGTACCTCCGATAAACATTTCGGACCGCAGATCGACTTAAATTAAGTTGAGCACTCACGTTTCTTTGGCTGTGTCCGGCCTGAATAAGTGCCACAGCTTGGGCGGCGACTTCAGGTGAAGTATCCATAGATTATTGATAGAACCTCACCTTAATGTTAAGAATAAGTAATGTTTGTTGCAAAAGCAAAGATATCAATCACTTTTTCAAGAATTAAATCCAAGTAAACCAATAAAACCAAGTTTTCTTAGTATTCGATTGTTTGATATCAACAAACAGGCTCCAAATTGTCTTTTGTTTCTTTAAATTCTGTGTTCGAAATTCAAAAAAAGACTATTGAATGAAATTGTGAATGTGCCAGGTTCAAAACTGCATAAAAACTTTTTGCTCGACCTAATATAAAATTTTAGCTAGGACCAAACGAAACTGAAAATACAAGGTGGGCCAATAGATGTGTCCAGAAGTGTATATACCCTTTAAATTACACGTTGTATAGACCAACCAACTGCTTCTCTGAACTCCAAAATCTAGCAGCTAGGTAACACGATATCCTTCGGAAATAATGGTGTATGGTTTTCGGGCTTCTAAATTTTTATAAAGCTGCGTCTATGCTAGGCGAGCCCATCACGAGCCGAGCACGAGCCGAACACAACTCGTGTAGTGTGGACCGACTTACAAGCCTCAAACGAGCGCGCTGCGAGTATTTCGTTCGTACTCGGCTGTGTTCCGCTAATTGTCGGTTTTTTGACGAACACAAAGGGATTTGCTTCGCGCTCGCGTTGTAACGGCTCCGCTCATGCTCGGCTCATGCTCGGCTCGCCTAGCGTATACGCAGCTTAACGAATGAGCCCGCTTTTGACCTCAATCACACCTGATGGTAAGTGTAAGATGAGGTCTACAATCGAATGACTTTAACTTCTAACGACTGTCAAAGACGTATAAATAACAGCCGAGACCAATAGGCATCCCAAGCAATGGGAGAATCGCAATATGTTACGATGGTAGCCTACTCAAGGACTGATCCCTATGGCTGTTATAATTCAGCCACGAACTCCACATCAAAAGCAACTACTAATATAAAGTATGTACTGACATAATTTGACGAGCCTCAAAACATCAAGTTTCAACCTTACGGCCGTGATAAGAGTGCTCCAGAATTTTCCTTCCTTGACAATAACGTCTGTGAACTAGTTCAAACTTTACAAGAAGGTAATAAAGGTGGAATTTCAAGAGTTCGATGAAGGCTTCAGTTCTCAAGAAGCGCACTTTAAGCTCGACTTGACGTTCGAATAGAAAAACATGGGTTTTTGTGTGAAGCCTTTCGTCTTCCAATAATTGATTTATTAACAAACTTTCAGCGTCTCCAAGTTAAGACAGTTCGGTGACTTGTAATTGTAATTAGCATAACGACTGTTCTCATCAATCAAGTTAATTAAACTGACTTTAGTTTGTTATCTCCAAGTTACCGCAGATAATTACTGTAACAGTTTCGACGAAAGAGATATAAAGTAACATAGTAAGACCGCCATTGTAACCAAAGTTTTAGTAATGTTATTTTAGTGTGTTTCTTATTCTTATGGTGGCGATCGGTGGCGGCGACCTTTCGTTCCTGGCCTTGATTCAGACCATGGTGCGGAGTGAGAGGGAATGGGATACAGTCGCCTCCTTCTGCGAAGCAGTCATACTAGCGATGGAGGAGGCTGAATGGGTGAGGGAGAGACAGTTATCTTCCTCACGCCCCGCGCCGCGGGAGACGCCCCGGGCGTCGGGGATCACGAGCTGATCTCCGGCCACCGTAGACGCGGGTCTGCAGACGGCGAGCAGGGGTAGCTCACGGCCCGGTAAGGACCAGACACGGGTCGACGGCGCGTCGTGTTCCGCGCGCGCCTCAAAGAGCTGTCAGCAGCATTGACGTGGCCCGATAGGGTCATTGCCTTACGGGGTTGCGAGAATTGTACTAAGAGACACTGCGACCTCGTAATGCAAGGTCAACAAAGGAGCAGGGTGGGGTTTTAGTCAGTAGAAGTCTGACACTCCCACAGTGGTTGGAGTCATATGATGTTTTCTTCAAGATAATAATCCTTCACCGTTTTGACAACAGTATAGTGATGATGAAAATACTCAAAATATCGGTTCGCCTATTTTTGGGAGAAAATCATCAAATTACTCCTCTTACTCCTCCCGCTCTGGGTGGAGCGAAAGGGAGTGTCAGACTTCTACTGACTAAACCCACCGTGTTCCTTTAGTTGCCCTTGCATTCCGGAGACGCGATATCTCATTTTAACGTCCCCGGAACCTCGGCAGGCAATAGGTAATGTGTCGGCCTGGGTTGGAACACACGAATCACAAGGCCACCAATGCTCTCAAGTATTTATTTATTTATTTTATTATATACTTTATTGTACACCTTACAATATTTCAGCATGTACATAAACAAACACAGGTAAAGAAAACAGAACAGAGGCTAAAAATTCATAATAAAACAAGAAACTATTTCTTGATTGAGCCAGATAGAAATAGGATCAGTTACACTTATAAAAATACACGATTAAGATGCAGCGTTATAAAAACAGAGTGGCACGAGGAAAGAGATCGTTACTTCATCGTATTTATACAGGCTTATCAACACAAACATCAACTTATGTATGTGCCTGGCGAAGCGCTTACAAAAGCTTACAAATAAACATTCAACGTTATTTAACCAGATTGACCTAGAAAGCTAAGTTCCCGTAATAGACCCAAATTAACTTTAAGAGCGAATTTCTTTTTGCTTCAGTCAATTAGATGTAATCCATGTAATAGAACTCATGGTATGTTAGTATCATTTATTGCTTTAGACTTTCAGCATTGTTTATCAGTCAATCATGGGTGGTGAAGAGATAACGTGGCAGGTGTATAAAAAAACCGGCAAAGTGTGAGCCAGACTCGCACGAAGGCTTCCGAACCATTATGTAGAAAATCGGGAAAAAAACACGTTCTTTGTATGGAAGCCCCCTTAAATATTAGTTTTATTTATTTTTTAGCATTTGTTGTTATAGCGGTAACAGAAATACATCATCAGTGAACATTTCAACTGTCTAGCTATGACGGTTCATGAAATTCATGAGAGCCTGGTGACAGACAAACAGACAGCGGAGCCTTTGTAATAGGGTCCCGTTTTGCTTTGGTTGCGGAACCCTAAAAACTAAGTAGGGAATATATTTATAGAAAATTACTTATAACAGGTAATATAATATAAAAAAAAACTTTTTAGCATAAAATAAAACCGACTTCCATATCAAAACACTACAAAGCCTAGGTTTTGCAATTTCATTTTTTTTTGACATCGCCTTCCGAACTTAAAGTTATTTTTGGCTTTGTAGTGTCTTGATATAGAAGTCGGTTTTATTTGTTGCTAAAAAGTTTTTTTCCGCGCTTTTTAGTTGGTCGGTTTGTAATTTATCTAGTTACAAAAGCTAAAATGTGAACTACTTATCACCTTTTACAAAATATTGCTTTTCCCGATGCATAGTCGTTAATTTTTGAGGAATTCTACTGGTACTTGACCATCAGCTGTACATCACCATATGCATTGTGACGAGTATAATGTGCTTAATATGCATATTCAGGTAATCGTATCGCAATCCACGAAATACTTATTACTGAGTAGTTTCGGTGGCCATCTGTGGTCTTCATCATCAGTTCCACTTCCTCAAACGGTGCTTTTCAAGAGCAACTGCATAAGGTACTATATATCCTGATTATATATATCCTGATTTCATAACAATGGGACCAACTAGAAAGTATACACATTCAAACGAAAAAAAATATTTCCAAATCGGCCCAGCCGTCTTCGAGATATGAGGTAACTACATAAAAAAAGTTCAAGATAAGATGAACTGAAAACCTCCTCTTTTTTTGAAGTCGGTTAATAAACATTCATACTCATAAATATTGTCATCTCATCCACCTTCTTCTTCTTATCCTTTTTCCAACTACATTAGGGTCAGTTTTCAGTCTAATGAAATGCAGCTGAGTGCTAGTGCTACTTTTTTTTGTTGCTTGAAATACAACCAAGTTGCCTGAAATACAACGTGTAATGGAAAGGGTATATACATACATACCAAGGGCACGGCTTCTTTGGGTGATATCAAACGATATTGGAAGGGTTTTTTAATCCTATCTCTACATGTTTGATACATTGATACCAGAAACCTAACTTTTCAAATTGAAATAAGCACATCACAGAAGAGATTTATCGTGATATTTGCAAGTAACGTGGAAAGTTATTGACCTACGTAGTGCGGTGACACGATTGTTATGATTTAAATTTAAGAAACTTACGAAACCGAATATTTGGTATCAATTTTTAGAGTATTTTATTTTGAGTTGAAACCCTTCCAAAATCTTTTGATATCATCCAAAGTAGCCGTGCCCTTGGTGTGTATATACCCTTTCCATTACACGTTGTATATAAAATTCTATTCTTTACATGGAGTGATTGCCATTCGAATTCTAATACCCAGTAGCTGGGTAGCTGGCTTTTGGCACAAACCCTTCGGCAAGACTGGAGTCAGATTTTTGGGTATACTACGCCAAATCGAATGGCAAATAATCAAATATCTATTGATCGACCACTATAAATTGAACATCTAAATACTCGAGCGTTCATAATATCGAATGGTTCATAAATCAAACATTCAATATATCGTACACTCAATAAATCGAGTGTTCAAATATCGAATCTCTGTTTGATCGAGCGTTCAACGCATTGCATATTCATTCTATCGAAATATCGATACACTGAATACCTACTAATAAATAAGAACAAGAGTTGCCTAAACATAATATTATCCAAACAATTTTTGTGTTTTATTTTTTAGTACATCTTAAAGGGGTGTCCTACGAACATCGTACATCCAAATACTCGAACGTTCATAATATCGAATGGTTAATAAATCGAACATTCAATGTATCGTACACTCAATACATCGAGTATTGAAAATATAGAGCGGCACGAAGGCATCTTGATATGTGGAGAAGGTCAGCCTTCCAGGGATCGAACTCGACAAGCGTTGCTTAGAGATCCTTGAGACCCTAAAGATCGATCCGTGCGGCTGTTTTATTTAGCCACAAGCTATCTTAGCTTAGCCAGTAATAAAATATGGTCGTAAAAATATTATGGGGTCTAATAAATTTAAATGTTATCTTTGTAAACTCAAAATCCTCAGCGAGCTTAGAAAATATATTTTACTTTATAACTTGTTTAAGCTGATACACAATCAGATTGCAAAGGATGTAAAGTTTTGACAGAGAGAAAAGTCTTGCTGAGAAATGGAAATACAGAAAGTCTTAAGAAGACATCCATTAGGCGATAAAAAGAACTCCATACTTTTTTCTCTCTTATTAGACTTTCTTCGGACAAATAGAAAGATAGACAAAAAATTTAAAAAGTTTTTGTGTTTTAATATCGTGGTAATAATATGCACTTGAGACTTTGGAATCACAGATCGACACTTCAATTTGATTCATAGGTATGTGTAGAAGATGTACAGACGTATAGCTTATGATGATAGATATGATTTTCACAATAAAAGTGCCCGAGACATCGGCTGATGGCTCCGTATATATTAAACGTTTGGCACGGAGATCCTATCTGTCTGCCCCGTCAATAACAAGACAAATCCAAATGGCCGATGTCTGATGAATAGACTTATATTACTTTTCACGCCCACGACTCACAGTAAACATCAAAAGCGATTTGAAAAAAAAAGTAATAGTTTCAGCAAGACTATTTGTGAAGTCGAGTGAAAATAAAATTCAATTTCACCTGCTAGCTCAAGTAAAAAATACTAAACGGACTGTCAGGGTGTTCTATTTTTAAAACGTAGTTTTTAACAAATTTTCGAAGCGGAAAATTCCTAAAACGAAACTAATCGGTTTCGGCCCACGTCACTTGGCAAAATAACGATTATAAAAAATGCAGTCTGCTTCGCGCTTCAATTAATTTAGAATGGAACTTGAGATGCAAATTCAAGAAAAATAATGATATTTAATAAGACGCAGTTGGTTCTGTGGTTAAGGAATCGGCTCCTGTGCTGCGTGTCGTGGGTTGATTCTCGCACCGGAAGAAAAGTTTATATGACTTACAAATATTTATTTTGGGTGTGGGTCACATCAAGACTTGCAATTGAATTTTTAAGTATTTATCATCATCAGTCCATTAATTTGAAATTTTGCATAATGTTTACTTTGGATAACAGCTGTACATGGTCAGCTCAATTATTTCATTTGAAATAGTTTAAAATCCAATATGGTGGACGGACTAAAGTGGTGGATTAGTAATTTTATGTGTACTGCCATGAATAAGAGTTTGCTGAGAAAAGTACGATAATTATAAAAAAGGTTGAATTTATTAGAGAGTTTTTTCCAAGTAATTGACAAGATAGTTGATATTTTGTAAGAAAATGGTGCAAATGCTCTTAGAAAAGAGAAATGTTAACACGCTGCCTATAAAACTCAGATTACAAAGCGATCTTATCTGAGTTCAATCCACGTCCCGCTATCAAAGCGAATTTTCATGCAAATAGTATATTGGTATGCAAGAGAGGTCCGAGGGTGATAACATACGGGGCACCGAGTTTGAAGCCCCTACAATTTGTCTGTATTGTTTGTTATCATTGGGGTCACAAGAGGCAGTGGCGTACCTAGGCGTGTGCCGAGACCTACCTTCGTCCTTGTCCTCTCTTTAATAAGGGCCTCACAATGACCCCAGACTTTTCCTCAGATGACTAATATACTAAAATCTTTTTACATCTATATTCCTGTGTTTCCTGATCGCTATAACATGGGGGTCTTAAAGTAAGTATATTAAATAGTAGACACAACATAAAGATTAGTTTGGTTATATATCCATTGGTTAGATCTTGGGGCCGAACGAAAAGTTGCCTCACTGATGCAACTTCGTCCACGTCTATATGAGTCCACGTTACGCCTCTGATAGGAGTGCAGCCCTTTGTTCAAGTAATATGACTGAGGCTGTAATTAGTGGTGATTGTAATTCTGTTCGAGACGCTTGTTATCTCGGCCTTAAAGATGAAAATTGTTAGCAGTATTTCAACCATTGCGTTTGTGTTTAAATTGTATTAAACTATTTTCAAGCAGTGCCGCCTATTTGTACATAGTCTGAAGATTCTTCAATTGTTTTCAGCTTATATGAGTACACAGAATGGAATTTTACAGAAACCCACACCAAATTAATACAACAGAAACCAGATGTTCAAACTTGCAGGCAGTAAAACACAATCAACGTATAAAATCATAATTAACTTATACCGTTGCTACTGCTGGAACTACGGAGTATTCCCGTTTAAGCACCAATTTTTTGAGCAACTGTGCATTGAGTTGAGCACCAAAGTTATTCTCATTTCAGATAGGAATACCTTTGGTGCTCAAAACTACGGCGTCCTCACAATGCAGGTTGGTCTACAGATTTTCGTTGGTAGCAGTTTTCTGAATATGTTTTCCTGCATTGTGCTTTCACCATGGTTATAAAGTCCTGATAATATTAATAAATTATGATTGTATCTCATAATCAGCCTATAATATTCTAACTTCTAGAACACAGGTTTCTTCTCTATCAGACAGAAGGGGTCGTAATCCACTTCGGAGGACCTGTATGGATTTATTCGCTTTTCTCCGGATTTGTGATCTCAGTTACCGATGCTTTTTTTACTGTTTTATGAGTAGTGGTTATGATGAAAACTACACTAAGTAGCCATGATGAGTTATAACTCATCAGTGGTAGATGAAACCACTGGATCATCGTTGTCCTAACCTGTACAGTGTACATGCTTACAAAAAATGTCGAAGTCTATGTTTCCCGATAGCTACAACCTATGTAGGGGTTTTTAAATCAAAAGTGAACAGATTACTTCTAGGTAAGCGTGCTCTATTTTCGACCACATCATTTACCATCTGGTGGCCAAACGCGAGTCTTTTCTCAATAAAAAAATAATAATTATGTAACTGATAATGAATGAATTTATTATGATGCTAAATGGATAGATCTACACAATGCAAAGATATCAAAGGCAAGTGAAGTGTCAAGGTTTCAGTATCCTGGCATTGCGGAGTGCTTACAAAGCACAAACACTGACTCCCACCAGAGAAAGCTCTGCAATAATAAATCACTAGTCTATCTAGACACGTAAATTACCACTTTGGTACCAAAATCCGTGCCAAATAACGTGTTTAAGACTTCTGCCAACTGAACTGCCTCATAGATTTTTGTAGGGGTTGCCACTACATGAATTATATCAAGTTATTTTTTTTTATTCGCTTAGAAGTTTGGATTCTTTTTTATGTTGCTAAATATTAACGGCCCTTTTTTTTATTATTATTATTAAATAAATCCTCCCACCCCGGGCAGGGTGGGAGGAACTGTCAGACTTTTACTGACTAAAATCCACGGTGTTCCTTCAATAGCCCTTTACGTACCGGGGCCACGGTAATGGGATGAGTCCCACGACCCCGGCAGGCTTCGGCCCTCTGCAGAGGGGGCCTCGTCATGATGCTGACGCTCTTTGAGGCGCGCGTGGAACACGACGCGCCGTCGACCCGGGCATGGTCCATGGTCGGACAGCAAGTTGCCCTTTACTCGCTGTCCGCATGCCCGCGCCTACGGTGGCCGGAGATCGTCGGCCGACGTCCGACGCCGTGGGCGTCTACCACTGCGGCTGGGCTGGAGGGAGGACGCCATCCTCTCCCTCACGCGGCCCGCCTCCTCCTTCGGTAGCATGACTGCTTCGCAGAAGGAGGCGACCGCTTCCCACTCCCTCTCGCATCGCAGCATGGCCTCGACCAATGCTGGGCGCGAGAGGTCTCCGCCTATCGCTGCCGTGAGGACACGTCGGTGCTCTGCCCAAGCGGGGCAGTCTTGCACCGTATGCTCTACTGTGTCCTCAGGGCGATTCTCGCAGTGGCGACACCCAGGCGTTTCTTCCTTCCCCATCAGACACAGGTACCTCCCGAAACTTCCGTGTCCGGTGAGGACCTGTGTCATGCGGTAGGTCAGGACGCCGTGACGCCGATCTAGCCACTCCTCAAAGAGGGAAATATTAACGGCCCCTAGGGTCAATCTTCATAGTCAATCATGGGTTATGATTGAGCTGTCTCAACATATCAAGACATGTCAGTACGTTAGAAAGAACTTTAGGCCGTTGGTCTTGTTGTCACTTGTATATCCTTGACAGACGTTACGGATAGGCAGAATTCAATAAAAATTACACTGTAAACTACTCTTTAAGTTTTAGAATGGAATTGCAAACACAGTACATTTTGTTTAAAACTGTTATACATGCAAACGCTAAAGACAAATCACCGGCTAGATCTGGTTGATGAAAGAATGAAATGTTTAAGTTCATCATTGTCAACGTTTTTCAAAACACTAAGACAGTACGAATAAATATTGATGAGGAAGAAAAGCTTTAGAATATTTGAAATGTACAATCGTAAACAACGGAGAGCTGATTAATTAGAAAAGATTTGCTCAGCAAGTAATAGATTCTTGTTTGTTTTTTCTATTTTTTCTTTAAGTATGCTGCAACAGTATGTTTTTGGCCTTTTTTTTTTGGAGAAAAAAATATCAAATGACTCCTTCCTGATCGTGCTGCGAAAGGGAGTTTCAGACTTCAACGAACTAAAACCTGTTCTATTTACCTTATCCTATCAGTTTCCCTTGCATCGCGGAGTCATAGTGTCTCGTTAGAATATGTCCGAAACCCTGGTAGGCATGGGCCTTGCTGACTCCCGTTATCGATATAAGTTTTTAAGCTAACATGGTCACTAACAGTATCATTAGAACTTAAAACGGGAAAATTACCATCTGTTTTTCGAGTTTCCGATGTTTCCGTTATTGATACTGATTGCTCGTTGAGCCATGCGCGGAAAACGATGCTCGTCAACTCGGGAACGTTTCTAAACTGGGTGCTATTAGTAACTTTCAATTTTACAATTTGGCACTAGGTTCACTCAGTGTATTAGTGTTTTATATTTTCTTTTCATGAGGCTGTGTTTAGAGCACAACAGTAATAGACGACTTTGTTAGAGATGGTATAAACAGAGAGGAGTTTGTAGCGGAATAAATACTAGATATTTTTCTGAATTATTAGTTTCGCATGAATTCCCGCAAAGTAGAGAAAGGAAATGAAGAAAAAGGTAAAAATGCAAATTTATTTAAATTCAATACCTATGAAAAAAGTACATTAATCACTAAACGTTTACATGCTCGAAGTTATGTACTTCATTATCAGAAAAAGTGAATACATGACAGCTCACAATAAAACTGTTATTGGCACTGAAAAACTATGAATGAAATGTTTGGCATTCTTCCCACAACAGTGTAGGAGTCTAAAACACGATCCGCGTTGTACATATCTATGTATATAACATTTTAAATGTACTGGGATATGAACTAGGGATATCAAACAAACTGCAAGGTATAAAATCCACTTATCAAAGAGAAGAAGCAAATAATGATAAAAAAGAGCAGTATTTATTCAGCTTTTTGATCACTTTTATTTAGAAAAATAAGTAGTACCTACCGATATTTTCATAACGATGTATAAACGAAAAGATGACAGATATGACCAATATCATTAATTTGGTTAAAAGCATTTTATATTTTTGAACATGTCACAACCCATTTAAAAAAATTTCACTCTCTAAAAATATAGGTACTTTCTAGTGTAAACTATGATAAATTTCTTGATAAGTAGCAATGTGTGTTTCACATACAAAACGTGTTACATATCAATCATGATATAATCATAATCATGATTAGTCACAATAATCTTAATAAGTCTTCTCAGTTGAGAAGATTTAATTATAACAAAAGTCACAAGCTAACTTATTGATAAGTTCCTTGTGTTTCAAAATTATTTGATCCTAGGGCCGTTAACTATTTTTTGCATTTTCAAATCAACACTACTGACTGGTTACGTCACATCGTGCTAAAAAGTATAACACAGAGTGACGTCACGTGGAGTAAGAACTCAGTGTTTTAGTAACGTGAAAAAATAAAAAAAAAATCATAAAGATTGTAGACCTTTTTTTAGATACATTTTTTTAGATTTTTAACTCCATTATTATAGAAGTTAGAGGTGGAGAGACACATTTTACCACTTTGGAAGCGTGTGGAGGGTTGTGTCCCCCGTCTCTCTTCTATAATAATGAAGTGAAAAATCTAAAAACAATATGTACTGTAGATATTAATAAAAACTTTCAACAAAAATCAGTTTGAACGGGATCGGGTTAGCAGTTTTTGAGATATAGCACATTTTTTAAAACCGCAAATATATCTTTGTATTTCATAAAAACACTATGAAAAACAAAGTTATTTTGCGTAGTTACTACGGAACCCTTCATGGGCGAGTCTGACTCACCAATTTCTCAAATGATTGCGGATATGTAAATGAGTACGTGATAATTATTTTACATATTAGTTACTAAATAACTCTTTTACACATCACTTCTTTTCATAAATATAAATAGTGTTGCCTAAACGAGAGTCTCGCAAGAATCTTGCAATTAGCGATTATCCTATTGCTATTTATTAAACGGTAGTTGAGATCTCAGAACAATGTAACAGAGTCTGTTTGGGCAACACTAAATATAAACTAGATGGTGTCAGTGTTTCCTAAATTACTACCCAGAGAAGAATCACTGAAACTAACTCAAAGTCAAAGTCTCTTTTGAATTCCATACATTCTGTAATGGGCAGATCATTTGTGAGATTAATGTCTGAGGTGGTCTTTTGAGGAAAGTTGCACACAGGTTTGAGTGGCCTTGTCCACGGGTTTGTCAACCAAAAAGTACTTTTGCGAGCTTCAACTCAACGAATTAATTCAACGAACATTACAAAGTAAGGACGTTTTAGTAGGCCGCATAAAAGTACTCAAATGCATGGATGCATGTAACCATATATTTAGGACACGTTAAATGGGCCGAAAATAACCCGTTCAACTAAATTCAAAGTAAAGCAAAAAAATATAGAAAGTCACTAAGTCAAATTTCTAGGAATGAGTAAATTAAAACTTTCAAATCACTGCATTTAAATCCTATTGAATCTATTCGAAATCGGAACAGTTCAACCACGAATTTTCCATTTCAATAAATCAATTCTTACTTTGAATGAAGTCTTCTTGTAGTTCTCGTCTGGTTCACTCTTAATAAATTGCAGTAAGGATGAAGTAAGATATTTCCACGATCCTTTATAGTCTTAACTAAATGGGGGAATGAGGGGAGAAATGGGTGTTTTTCCCTATTAGTTCTCGACCTCGGTCTAGTCTTCCTTGACATAATGTGGGTTATATAAGAAAATGTCAGTCGACAGAGGACTAATTTACCCGTTTTTCTTTGTAAGGGTACCTAGTTTGAGATTAAAAGAGACAGGAAAAGTTCGTAAATCAGTATAACGTATTAAAGCGATTTCTTTTTTGTTAATTGGGGGAATGAGCGTCTTCTTATTTAGTTGCAAATTAAAACTAACATTAACCTTAAACCATTTAGCAACGGATCCCAGTCTGGACGGCACCTTAATAATAGTGGAGGAAACATCACGGAGTGTTTATAAGAGAAGTATTTTACTAGCGCTACGTAGAAGTTTAAACAAAGCTAAAAATAATACAAAATTGGAGCGAAGAAGAACTAAATATTTTCCATCATTTACATTACAATGCAAGGTGTAAGTTATTTTTTATATACTAACTAGCAGTTGCTCGCGACTTCGTTCGCGTGGGAAGTTTTCCCGACCCCGTGGGAATTTTGCAAAATCCTTTCTTAGCGGATGCCTACGTCATAACATCTACCTGCATGCCAAATTTCAGCCCGATCCGTCCAGTGGTTTGGGCTGTGCGTTGATAGATCACTAAGTCAGTCAGTCAGTCACCTTTGAGTTATATATATTTAATAGATATCCAATGAAAACATAGGACTTTATAGGCATATATAGCTTCTTCCATTGGCAATGGAAATCATACCAAGAAAACACTAAATCTTACCGTATAATCGTCTCTCGTGCTGTGCTCGAGAATAGCACGCATATATACACTGTTGTGTTTGTATTGTAGGTGCAACCGGTTGTCAAAACCGAATGGCAGTCAAATGGTCGTCGTTTGAATGCGTGTCTAGTATTCGGGAAACCGTGAAACGTGAAAAGGTTGAATCTTATCGTCGCTGTTTGAACGTAGCCTTATTTTATGTAATATTTGTGTCTGTTATGTTACATATCAGACAGAACTTTTGTATATACGGGGTGTAAGAGGGGGTCGGGGGTGGATCTACAGTGTCCTAGGGGTAGGAGCAAGACAGTTTAACAACTTTTGTTATATAACATTCAATGTTGGGACTGTAGAAAAAGTTATCCACTTGTTTATTCTTTTTAAGCTATCTTAAAACTTTTTATAAAAAAAATTATATTTAGAATGTTAATTTTTATAAAACAATGATTCAGTGGTTGGATAATACAAGAAACTGACTAAGGAGCTAGTTTGAGGAAAACGGTCACGAGCGCAGACCTAAACGTTAAGCTGTATTAAAGAAGTTTTTCAAAGATTCGTCAAATTCTAAATATCAGCGAAACTATTGAATACTGACAAACACACCCTGTATAATATTAATTAAAATGGATTTATTTTAGTCTGCCTCACTTTAGTCAAAATACTAACTGAAAAGCTACCAATCTTCTAGGCTCGTTTCCGAACGTCAGCGATATAGAGGCGTAGGTACTTCGACGCCTAAGTATATTTTGGTTGGTATAAATTTATGTGCGTAGTTTTTTTTTTTCTATCTATGAAGATTAAATTTCCAAACAAATAAAGTGCGTAGTTAGATTTCAAAGTTGTTAGGGTAGTGACTTCTTCTTTTCGATTCGATGCTCAAACCACTTTGGACCAGTATGCAGCTAACTGAACAGCTCTTGTATTGGCCTCGTTAACATCCTGCAAGGTGCAAGTGGCCATGTACGATGAACATGACAAGAGGTGAGCCATTTTTGTTCAGGGGCTCCACACTGGCATTCCGGCCGTGATGGGTCAAGGATACCTCATTTGGCCAGATTATATTTATTGCGGCCAACCTAGGCCCATGATCGGTTAAGTGACTTCCAGGTTGGCCACTGCGGCTTTAAGTTACTGATGAACATCTACATTATAATACCAAATAAATTAAATTATTTCAACTGAAAACATACACCTCGTCATAACAATTCAACTATCGCATAATATATTCTTTAAAACTATAGAAGTGGGCGTTATTCTCAGAACGCATGATTCTTGTTTATGTCCAAGAAAATGTGTATTATGTAAACTGAATAATGATGTCTTGTGGAATAAATAATATCCACTCCGTACCGTTTCTTGAAGAAAATATATTCTTCGTTTTACAAGAACCGCCCTTTCGTTTTACCAGTTTTCTCAGTGTTCGAACCATAATTTTAATTATATTGAATGTTTTATTATTTATAAAAATATTAGCTTTCATTTTTTTGTGTCGCATCTTGCAGGTCAACTTCTGTGGTCATCGGCTGCTGAACCGAACTTGCTACCTTAAATAATTAAAGCCTCAAACCACGACTTATTAAAAAAACTTAAAAACTTGGCAACTACACGCTAAGTGCATCATTCCTTGTGGGGTATGGACCTCTGCTTAGGACGTCGCAGGGTGCAGCTAGGAACAGGCTGAATTGGATCATTATTATTTTAAGGAGACTCTTAGCTTTCTGCACTTCTTCTCCATATAACTGTAAAGGTACTTTTCCAAATGCGTATTTAAAAAAAAATGTTTTTAACTTTACACTACACAATAGTATATTACAAGCTTACAAGTAATATAACATAGTTGCTGTGAACAATTAAAAAGTAAAGAAAATATTGTCACCTTATTGACATGATAAATGCATTATCGTAATGGTAGTGTTAAAGGAAAAACAAATGTTATTTGAAACAAATTAAATAAGCGATAAATATTCGATACTATCTTACAATGTGACTTACGAATTGTAACATCATTTAAATAATCTGAAACATTCATCTTTTTCAAAGAACCGTTTACATGAAATTTTCATATATTTAACTTCAGTAATACATTAACTATACATTAACGCGTACCAAACTACTTTTAGATTCTGATACTTATCTATACAGTAACTGGAATCTTTAACATAACAATTTGAGTATTTTGCGATTACAAGAATCTTTTATTACTTCTAGAATAATCTCTGAGAGCTAGCTTGTACCGAGACTTCACTCACGTATTTTATCCTAATCATTTATTTTTCCAATTTTGAAAAGGCTAGTTGACACATCCCGTGTCCATTACTTTGGTCAAAGGTTATGCATTGCCATACAACGACGTGGCAATGCCGCCAGTCTCTTGGTAACATTCGGGTCGACAGCATTCAGGACAATTTGAAACTTTATTTTAGTTTAGTAGTCGGATTCCAGGTTGCATTTTTTTGTGGCATCTCGCAGGTCAGCCTCTGAGGTTGCCGCTGAGTATTAGTATTTTACATGGTGCGACAGTCTGTCTGACTTTGTGGAAGCCTAGCAGCTGGGTAACACGTAACCCCTAGGCAAGCGTAGTGTCTGATTTTATTGCTTCTGACTACTCATAATGAATATCAACAAAACTTGGACAAATGCGAGTCAGAGTCGCGCTTGAAGGGTTCCGTAGTCACTACGCTAAATAGCTTTGTTTTTCATAGTGTTTGAATAAAATTCAAAGTTATATTTGCGGTTATAGAAAATGTGCTGTATCTCAAAAACTGCTGACTCGATCTCGTTCAAACCAATTTTCGTTGTAAGTTTTCTTAAAGATCTACGGATCATTTTTTAGATTTTTCACTTTGGAACACATTTTACCACTTTGGAAGCGTATCGCACTTGGACAATTATTTTTTTAATTCTTAGTAAAATATTTTTCAGTTGGTAGGAACTCGGCAATTAACATTTATTGGTAGATATAACCTATTAATAGGTAACTAATATTTATGCCTAACCCTACCTGCCACGTTTTTATTTTGGTGTCGCTTTCAGTCCCCTATGTAAACAACAAAAGTAGCCTACGACTACGGTTATTCTATTTGCTTCACAATAGTTGGGTAATAAATAAATACCGTTAGGTAAATCCATACTAATCAAAAACCATATAAAGCGGAAAAGTTTATTTGTTTAAATGCGCTAATCTTCGAAATTTTTTTTTTTTTTTTTTTATTGAAAATAGTTTCGCGTTTGACCACTATCTCACCTGATGGTAAGTGATGATGTGATCGAAGATGGAGCACGCTCACCTAGAAGTAACCTATTCACTCTGGACTTAAAGACTCCTAGGTTGTAGCTGTCGGGAAACACAGACTCCGGCAGGGAATTCCACTCCTTAGCCGTCCGCACAATGAAGGTATTCCCAAAACGTTTTGTGCGTATAGGTGGGATGTCCACCATGTAACGATGGCGCTTCGCCGTTTGTCTCGTAGTCCGATGATGGAACGGGCTTGGCGGAATTAGATTGTGTAATTCCATCGCACACTCCCCGAAATGTAACTGATGGGTTTGGATGAAATTTGGTATAAATAATTAAAATAAAATTGTTTATTTCTCACCACAAAGTTAGAAGTTGTAGGAACATTATTATTTATAAAATGTGGTGGCTGTAATGGTTCACATGAAATTTTTGACCCTATCCCCTGAACTAGGTGGTGGTGGTGGTGGAATAAGTAGCTTGAAGCTGGAGGAAGGTCATATCCGTTTGCATGAGATTTTATCGTGATAAAGTCCATGGTAACGAAGACCAGCACAACTGCTAGTATTAAATGACTTTAGATTATCCGAGTAGGTTAAGTTAGTTCCTCTGCTGAGCAAATACAAACAACCACAGCAGCGCAGTTATTGATTGCGATTTCTTCACGCTCGACAGACTGTAATGGGATTCGAAGATAATTGGATTAGGAAATAATTAACTAAAGTCATTGTGGCTATAGAGATGACACGGCACTTTCCATGATCAATGCAGTCCTTCTTAAAATATGCACTGATAGTGTATATCGAAAACATTTTATATTCCGCCTTGAATATTCCCACTGTGAACACAGGACTAGCGGAATTTGCCGGATTTGCGGAAATGTTCTAACGAGATGCTCCTGAACTTAAGGGCAGGTGAAGGAAGTGAATTTTTAGTCAGTTGAAGTCTGACACTGCCTTCCGCTCCACATACAATGGGAGGAATCATGTGATGATTTACCTACCGAAAATAAAGACTGGCGGAATTAATTGTTAGAATTAAATTAATTGATAGAAGAAAATACACAACTGTGTAACTGTTCCCCAAATAAATTCAGTCTAATTCGACGCAGTTGAGTACCAATACTATACATGCAGCGTCTGCTAGTCTAATCTTCACCATACAGGAACTGAGTAACATGATACCGCTTCGCCAAACTAAAGTCAGATTACCAACTACCCATATTGACTGTCAAACATTTGCTAAATAAATTATGACAGTCGAAACCTCGTATACTCCTCTATATTTTTAAAAATAGGTAAGTACATACTTCACACGTACACGATACTGACGCACTCCCAACATAAAACACGACAAGCAAAATCAGCAATAAACAGCAAAACAGTACATGAATTTATTAACTTAATAAAAGCTACCTACATAAATAAGATTTCCTCAAGCCTCCGGAATACTCATGTTTCCTTTGAGGTAAAACATGGTGTCTTTTACGGTTTTACCTCTCATATCTTGCTCATGTATGTCGTTCCGGTTTCTCGATGAGATCTATGCACTTGAATATATAACCTTTTAAAACGCATGGCTCGTGCTACTTTTAACTCTTGTGAAAAATATGGGCACTTTAAAACAGTAGGTACCTGCGATAAAAGTCAAATAATTTAAACGATATGAATGTATCAAAATTTTAAGGAGCTTTAAGCAAGGTTACGACGGTTGCTTTCAATTATTATACCAGAATTAAAACAAATTGGTAATTAGGTCAATTTTCTAAAATAAAAAGGTGTACTTCAATTTATTTTTTAAAATTTTTGTTATGACTGCCCTATTTCTTTGCATCGCCTCGGAACTGTTTGCCAATATCTACACAGATAACTTTGAAGCTTATGGCTTGAAGCTTGTAGTTGTAGCTTACGGAATACTCGCGACTACTTATATCCTGAGAGCTTTGGTGGTCATCTATACTCCAAATATAAGGCATTTCATTCCGTCACTGATTTAAATGGGAAAAATGTAGCATGACTTTTTCTTATATTTATACATAGGTGCGTTACTAACCCGTGTATCTTATGGTGCCGTGGTAATTCTGACTTCTGAATCTGTTCCTGCATGTGTCTACAATAGTAACGTTCGTAGGTATTTTCAATACTGTTAACCTTCTAAGACCATTTTTCACGAAGCTGGCCCGTTACTCTTATTTGTAACACAATGACAGCATAATACATCCAAGTTATCGTTCTTTTTATATTCAGAGGCGAAAAAATTATCACTAACAAGATAAATATCCTCTATAATTCGCACTTCAACTCCACATATACACTGGTTATCTCGATTTTGCCCCAACAAATCACTATTAATATCCTGATGCTAAACGAATACTGATAGACGCTGAACACTACACATATGCTATCGGTTTCTCTCTTAGACGGTAACAAACGACTTAGATTATGCTTTTTATGGATTTTGAATATGCCTCTTTCAGGATACTCAGAAACACTACTTATATGCTAATACGCATATATGCTATTAACCAGGGCAACACTGAAAGTTTTTAGAACTGGCCACTTGTAAACGATATGATAAAAAAATAAGTTCAAATTTTGAAAATGGAACTCTTTGCCTCTTTCTTTATTTTGTATTTATTTTATTGATTTGTCATTTGTTTACGATTTGGCGGCAAATTGAAAATTGTCTGTGTCACGTCAGCATGAATTTAACGCGAGAAAATTTTCTTACAATGATTTTTTATGACTTTCGATGTCATAAAAAATGTCAAAATGTCAACAAGAAAGTTATGATAGACTTCGATTGGCCTTTCACGATGAAGCCCCATCTCGTGCAACTGTTTACAACTGGTTTAATGAGTTTAAACGTGGTCGCACTAATCTCACCGATGATCTGCATGAGGGACGGCCTTCTACGGCGACGACTGAAGATAACATCAGTGTTGTGCGGCGTGAGAAAAGAGTGACTTATCAGCAGATTCGGACAAGCTTAAGCATCGGTATGAGTCAAATGAACAAAATCCTCCATGAACATTTAGCGGTCAGGAAGCTTTGTGCCCGGTGGATTCCTCATAATTTAACAGAGGCCCAAAACCTCCGTGTGATATTTATTTATTTCCGAAAATAAAAGAAAAACTTCGAGGAATACGTTTTATGGACGCCGAGGAAGCAGTGGCTGCATTTCAAAATGCCGTCGAAGAGACCCCTAAGGACGAGTGGGTAAAGTGCTTTTCTCAGTGGTTCCATCGGATGCAGCGATGTATTGATGTAAATGCAGTGTCCATTTACATTTTGAAAATATATAATAAAACTAATAACTTGCTAGTTTGTTCAGTTTTTGATTTTCTAAGAACTTTCAGTGTCACCCTCGTATTTCCGAGTGCCTGTATAAGGTTTCAATATGGTTTTTAAGTTATATTTTAAATCGCAATAGTCAAGTTTCAAATAACTTATTTTGTTTATTTTTAAAGATAGAAGAATATATATATTGAACTAGCATCTGCCCGTGACTTCGTTCGCGTGGGTGGGGTTTCCCGCGTAAATCCCGATCCCGTGGAAATTTCGTTCGTGGAAATCCTATGTCCTTCCCAAGGTCCTAAACTATTCCGATGCCAAATTTCATCTAAATTGGTTCAGCGGTTTAGGCGTGAAAAGGTAACAGACAGACAGAGTTACTTTCGCATTTATAATATTAGTATGGAAGTATGGATCTTCTTCCTTAAAACATGTTTGCGTTATTCAAACACAAACAAACCTCCAAACTTATACACTGGGCAAGGCGTTTTGGTTATGGAATAAAAAATCTTAATTAATCTTTACTGATTTCAATCTAGTCGAGATATAATTTACAATTGAATACAACTAGTCATCATTTGAATTCAACCAAGCTGCCATCATTCCTTAAGTATTCATAAGCCGTTTTCCTTTTCTCCAGCCAATTTATTAAAACACTGGTCGCAACGCACCATTTGGCTCGGCGTGATATTCTCACCTCTGACCTGAAAAGTTCTTAAATAATAAAAGCGCGGCCGCCTCTGGAACATGGCGGACCGTCCCGAAAATATACAAGAGTAGGTAGACTGGAAGGTTGTTGTTAGGTAGTCCTTGTTTTAAAATAAGTAAACGTATCATCTATTACAATATCTATTTTTAAGAATACACTTTTTAGAAAAACACTATAAATTATTTCGGTAGACTGGCAATATAAGTCATTTAAATATGCTCATACCTATAAATATTTACAAAATCACTACCCAAAGTCCTTCGCTGCGTCTGTCCGTTTATCTATTTGTTCGCGATGACCTCAAACATTTAAAAGTTTATGTATTGGCTGAACAATAACGATAAATGTGGAAGATGTGGAAAAAAGCCGTTTGACTACCGTGTTCTAAACACTGCTAAATATTAAAAAGGCTTTCCTAAAAGCCCATAGAAGCTGGTACCTACAAAAAAGATCTGAGGAACACTCACAATTCCTATTTTTATCTATTACAGATTTATGAGAGAACACTTACCAAGTAACTTATCGTTTTTTATAATTAAATAATGTACATTCAAATAAGTACATTATTTATTTTGTGCATTCAATATATATTAGGATTGTCATGCTGCATAATTGAAACGAATAGTTAAGAAGATATCATAGATTTAACAAAAAAGTGATTAAAAAACTAAAGCTCAAACTTACCGATGGTCGGCTAGTTGGGAACCGAGATTACTATGACGTTGGTAGTTACCACAGAACAGATTATCTGTACTGTGGTAGTTAGGCCGTGCGCGCACTGCGTTGCGTTTTGGAAACGCAAAATCTGTGAAGTATGGAGTGTCATAGAAGTGCGCGCACTGCGGTGGAATAAACGCGTGCGGTAGAGTCACCGGTGGCCCCGGTCATTCTACCGGTGCGGTAGAACTACCACAATTGCAGCCACCGCAAGGCAGTGCGCGCACGGCCTTACTGTGTGTACATATGCCTCTCATGCGAAGTCGTGGCAGGTTGCTAGTAAATATTAAGGGCATTGACATATATATTACTGCGTAAGGACTGGGCGGACCGCATGTTATAATGACGCCTCGAACTTGGTCCCATAGTGGTCTTACCTTTATCGAAGTGAACTAGAAAGCGATCGGCTATCTTCGGGAGGGGTTGTCAGTTTTACAAGCAAAAATGCCAAATTGTGTCGTGAAGGTTTGCGTGAACTACGACATAAAGCACAATAAAAAAAAATAACATTTCATATCACCAGTAAGTTAAAAATATGTCATTAAATCAACTTCTAACATTATTTAAAACAATTTTCTTTCTTGTTTGTCTCAACCTTTAGCATAGACCACGCGAAGCCGCGTAAAAGTGCGACATAACTTTGCAGCGGCGCGCATTGCAGCCGATTAAATAAAAAGATTTAATAATATTACTATAAGATTGTTTGTTAAAAGCAAATTAAAATGTATTTTTATGTACAACAAATATAAATTTCGAAAAATAAAAGGTTATTTTTTATTTCTTTGTACCTCGAAAAATACCACACCCCGCTCTTACAAGGTTACGTCTAGGAGCAGACCACGCCGATTGACATCTTAGTTATAATAGATGGCGTTAGTGTGTTTTGTAGGGCGACCGCGTCCGTCAAATGTTCTGACGACCGTTTCTTTACTATTTAAATCAATGATTAAGGGACTTTTACTTGATAATTTACATAGATCATAATTAACATAATTTAAATGAACAAAATTGAAGCTTAGCCAGGCTTCTTTTTGTTTTTAATCTATCTTTTTGAACTAGGATTAAACTATAATAAGACAGCGTCTAAACCAATTAAGTGTTTTGAGACAACTATTAGTAACAATATCAAACTTTTTGATAGTTCCCCTCCTCCGCCCAAAGAAGCTGTATAAGATTGTCTTTTATAAGTATATAAATTAATATAAATACGATGAAAACAGCAAATTAGGCTGATAATTTTATATTTAACTATTTAGTTTCGAAAGAAAGCGGCTCTTAACCCTAAACCCTTTCATTAATCCACTATCTTTGAGAGTACGCCATATTGGATTTCGAATATGCTACTTGTATTGAATTTGCTTTAAGTTTGATTAGATGACAATAAACCAAATGCATTAGTTTTAGCTTAAGTGGTATGTCTTAGCTGTTAAAATTAAGTATTACTTTATTGTAAATAAATAATAATAAATAGTGTGACGATTAAGTTATCATATTCATTGATACCACTTACTCTATATTAGGTATTTTATCATATAAAATTAAAATAATTTAATAATAAACAATATTATAGCAGTGGGACCTTTTTTTCCATTTTAATATTTCACAACATCATGTATTGCATAAACGGAATCAGCTGACCAATCACTCGGCACGTGCTCCGCCGGCACCACTGCATTGCCGCTTTTATAGGTCAAGAAACTAATATTGTAAAGGATTATTTATTTTTTACCAATAACGCCATTTATTTTGTTTCAAAAATGCATTTTCTTGATTTTAATAAAATTATTTATTTTTTTATTTTAACGGACTAATAACAAATTGTAATACCTGCTGTACAATTTAATGTGATAACCTAATCGCCACCCTGTATAATAATAATTCAGTATAAAACAATCCCACTGCCTAACCCTCTCCTATCTACGAGAGAGAATAGGCCGTAATCCACATCGCGAGTCCAGCGCAAGTTGGTGGATGTCACATGATTTTTTAGTCTAGGGCTTCGGTTTCCTCAAGATGTTTTCCTTCACCATTCCTCCAACAGTGGTGATGGTATAAATTACAATAATTAAGTATAAGTGCCAGACTGGTTTCAAACCAATGAGCTACCATTGCTCATAAACATACCTAAGAGCTTTATTGAAATGAACAGCTTTCTATCTACCAACATACCTAATATCGAACATAATCTTTTATTTAACCTATAAATAGAATATATTTTGATCTTTAAATGTCACATCGATAAAAAACACCCGACCTGTATCGATAACCCCCCCGATAACAACATTAGCCAAACAAAAAATCCCTAAAAAGGTACAGAAAGGAACGCAAATAGAAATAAAATGAAATCATCTGTCATTGGATTCATGTCGCATTTACTTGTCATTCAATCATTCAATTATCCAGACATACATCAATACCCGTCTACTTTTTATAACCCTATTCATTCACGGCACATAGCTTCGTAAGTACGTACCTACATCGTTTTAGAGTTCCGCACGTTTATATGATAAAACAGAACCCGTGTAGGTCACTCATCTGTGTGTCTGTCAGTCTGTCAGAGCCAATTTATTCCAAAACTAGTGAACCAATTCAGACCACATTTACATTTTTCACAGCAATTTAATACACATTGTAAGCTCAGCAATTTCTTTAATAATATAAAAAATAAAAAGTTATTATAAGTTCTCGGACTGTGAAGCCCTCACAGCCTTTTTAAACAAAAATATCAAAAAGCAGATTGACACATCTGGAAAACCAAGGGCTATGAGCGATTGACGACGACACTTTGCTCGCGAATTGGTCGGCGTGGATTTCAAATAATATATAGCCACATTCACAAATAGTGCACCTGATTAACAAATAATTTTAGAATTGGATCATTAGTTTCAGAGATTTGCCCTAAATAAAAACTTACAAACAAATTTTATTTCTTTATAATATTTGTATAGACAAAATAAATACATAAGCATTCATTCACTGGAGACATTATAGTTTACTGATTAGAAAACGTATTACTCTGGGTCGGTGGCTCTAAGACCGGTCAGCTGCATTGACTGGGTTCGAAAGCGCCTTAGCCTGCCGGGGTTCCAGGAATATTCTAACGAGATACCACGGCCCGGAACATTTGAGTAACTGAAGGAAAAAGTTGGGTTTTAAATCAGTAGAAGTCTGACTCTCCCTTCCACTTCACCCAATGCGGAAGGAAAATTTCGGTGATTTTTGCACCGAAAAAAAAAGAAGTATACCTTTTCTAACGGTACTAAGAACTATTTTCCAAATTAGGCCTGAATGTTCGAAGAAAGTGTTCACACGTGGAATTTTGATACAATAGTAACTAGAAACGTGAATGTCCTTATGGAGTCATTTGTAACAGATTAAGGTAAATGATAAAATGATAAATGATCTTTATTTTGCAAATTGGTTATTAAATAACACTTTTACACGTCATTTTTTTTGTAAATATTAACTAGATGAGGCCGGTGTTTCCTAACTGCCTACCCTGAGGAGAAACACCGAAACAAACTCAGGGGTCCGTCTCTTTTAAAGTCCTCTGTTAAAGTCTTTCAAAGGTAGGTAGGTAAGGTATGCCCAGTGCGGGTTTTTACGGTAAATGTTTAATTAAAATGAATATTCAGTATTAAAACCAATGGCCATCAAATCACTTGAATGGAAACCATTAATTCACAATGATGAAATACACAGTCTAATAACTCCAGGGATCACCGAAGTGGATCTGACGTCATATTTCGAACCCGTATTTCTGTAAATACGATGTCATACGTATAAACGGGTCCCCCGCGCCACATTGCACTGACAACTTGTAATTATTCAGTGTCATGTAAGGTTTCTATCATGAGTGACCTCGTTTCAGGACGTCAACGTGTCGGGAAGCCGTTAATGAAAATTTTGGCGGCCATTTTGAACAAGAACATGTTGGTTTTTCTTTTGTTTTTATACGGTGTTTGTTGGCGGTTACAAGGACAGGCCTGGCGCCTGGCACAATGTTGTTAATTATATTCTTTTTAATGTATGATAGGCTCGTGTGTGATAACAATGTCACCTGTAGGTAAGTAATGATGTGTCGGTCAATCAGTCAGTTTATAAGCTATCAGGAGGTGTAGACTCTGGCAGGGAATTTCACTCCTTAGCTGTACGCACAATGAAGGTATTTCCTAAACGGGGATCCCCATATTGATATTATGTTAGCAAATTCTAAACCTAACCATTAATGTTATGTAGCATGTATCTCAGAATTTTGACCGTTAATACAAGTGTAACACCTATTTTGATAATATCATGACCGTTTAATATTATTGTGATTCTAATTGCTATTTGTAGGTATTTCCTAAGAAAGACGAAACCTGTATCTTCTAAGACTGACTTCAATAAGAAAAAACACCGACACAAACACAAAGACCGAATTCTCTTTTTAGGTAGATATAATCCGTATTAGTAATTTGTATAGAAAGTTAAACTTCATTAGTAAATTTCTGAGTACCTCAGTTCTTTTGAGAAAAGAAATAAACAGTTTTGAGTGGACCTGTCCAAAATGCGAGAAATGATTGGATAGGAGAAAGGATGGCATTGCCTCAGTAGTGGGATAAAAAAGGCTGACAATACTAAAAAAAGTTTTATCTGTAAGTAATATTTTCACTTAACATTACGGAACACAAAACCACAATATTTCGTACTCATCATAGTTATGCTAACAAAGAAGGAGGCTGAACGCGCGAGGGAGAGGCATCTCTCTTCCTCACGCCCCAGCCGCCACGGGAGAACCCCAGGGCGTCGGGGATGGCGTGTAGATCTCCGGCTACCATAGGCACGGGCTTGCGGACAGCGAGCAGGAGTAGCTCACCGTCCGGTAAGGACCACGCCCGGGTCAGCGGCGCGTTGTGTTCCACGCGCTCCTCTAAGAGCTGTCAGCAATAGTGACGGGGTCCTATAGGGCCATTGTCTGCCGGGGTTGCGGGAATGTTCTAACGAGATACCGCGGCCCCGAAACTTAAGGGCAGCTGAAGGAACAGGGTGGGTTTTTTAGTCAGTAGAAGTCTGACACTCCCTTCCGCTCCACCCAGAGCGGGAGAAGTCATTCGATGATTTTCCCACCCAGAGAAAAAAAAGGCAAACTCATTATCTGCTTAGCCTTTTTCCCTACTAAGTATGTCGGGATCAGATTTTTTCACTTATTTCGTACATAATTTATACATAACAATTACTGAAGCCATGACAAAGAGGTTCCGACTCATGATAAACACGCCCCGCGCCGGTACAAACAGGAAGACAGTTCGCGAAAGGTAAGTTACTCATGGTAAGGCTTGAATACACTGGTGCAGTATAAATAAATGCGTTTTTTAGCACACTGACTTTTTTTTAAAGATCTTCAGACATCCATCCATTAACTGCCTCCCGAAGAGAGCGAAGCAGGAACGTGTGTCAGACTTTTAATGACTAAAACCTATCCGTGTTCCGTCATTTGCCCTTCGTGTTTCGAGGCCGCGGTAACTTTTTCGAACAATTCCGCAATTCTGGCGGGCAACCTAGTGGGCCCCGACAATTTCACATACACAACCCTCATAGCTCTTGCGCCCGAGACGACGCAGGAGACGCTCCATTGCACTCAGGCTGCGAACACACCTTGACAAAAATGAACTAAGTGGGATGCTCATCTTCTTTTCTAGCCTTCATCTATACTAACATTATAAAGCGGAAAAGTTTGTTTGTTTGTTTGCTTGAACGCGCTAATCTTCGAAAGTCCTGGGTGGATTTTAATGAAATTTGGTATGGAAGTAGCTTGAACCTTGAGGAAGGTTATAGGATACTTTTTATGCGACTGCAAAAAAGGAGAGTTATGTTTTTACCGTGATGAGAATCCACGGGAGCGAAGCCCCGCGTGAGTACTAGTATGATATATAGATAAAAATATCCCACACAACTTCACTCGAAAAACGGAACGGAAAATTTTAATACCAAAAATCTATTTCGGCACTTGAGACGATCAAACAATTTGATGACCAATAATTTTAGCCTTTTTCTGTAAGACTTCATAATCCTAAAATATCAATGGGCAAGTGCATGGGGATTTCGGGATGATAACAGTATCAACATTGATATAGGACGGCATTGCAAAAGTATAACAGAATTTGCCGAGATCTGTCCATATTGAATTACTAGTTGTTGTTCGTGTGGTAATTTTAATAAATCTATCCCATTTTCACGAGATCAAAAGTAATCTATATGTTATACCAGACTATAATCTATTTCTGTGCAAAATTTCATTCAGATCCGTACTGCCATTTTAGCGTGATTGCGTAACAAACATTCAAACATAATATTAGTAAAGATATCAAATTTATAACATTGATTAACTGAATTTTTTTTTAAATTAGGTCTTCAAACGAAAGCCCATAAACAATAAAAAATTGAAAGTACCTAACTATAGATTTGAGGATTTGTGTGCAAGTGCCCTTAATAGATCTCGAAATATGAGTACATTGAAATACCGGTATTTCTGAAAATCGGGCGTTTTTATTCAACCTGTTTTTCCTTTGTTCTGAAGATATTGTTTTTGTACGAAACCAGATATTGCTTCGGCTTGTTTACGAGACTTTCAAAGACGGAATAATAGATCGACCACTTGTTATTGTGTAAGATTCAGTTTTTTTTTTCTATTAACTGTCATAAAAAGCGATTTTCAATGATTTACAGTTTCTTAGGAAGCCGGAAGAATATCTGAAGTTAATAGCTTGGACATTTTAGTCTTGTAAACACAGGATAAAGCCGAAATTTCTTTCATGAAGAATAATGAAATCCCTCAACTTACGCGATAGTTGGTTAATTGAAAATGAATAAATTAGTTTTCGATTGGATCAATGAATAATTACTATTATTCGTAGGGCACTGTCAAACTTATCATTTTTGAAGACATTTCGTTATTATGAGTTTCTGGTTAAAAATAAATATTTATTCACTTCTCCAACTGGCTTTTCTCGCGTAAATCTCTTGTATGAATTCCGGAATAAAAACTCATAATTACGTGTTATTCCCAATTTTAAATATCAATATACCAACTTTTATACAGATGTGTTAAGCTGTTTTGGTGTTATAGTAAAAAAGAATGGGACATCCGTATACTAGCTGCTGCCCGTGACCTCGTTCGCGTAGTATTTTCGCACATTTCCCCAGGATAAAAATGTTGTGATCCATTCCGTAGTTTTTTTGTGCAAGAGTATCAAACATCGATCCATCCATCCATACTTATTAACTTTCGTATTTATAATATTATGTAGGATTGAAGAAAGTAGGAACTATGTTTTAGGAAAAAGTTTTTAAACTGATATGGTTACTAACAGTATTGTCAGAACTCAAAACGTATAACTAACAAATAACACAACATAGATAACACATGGTAATTATCCCGTTTTAAGTAGGAAGTAGTATACAGGGTGGCAGGGACATCGACACGCAACCGCTTACCATGGATTCAGTACATGATTCTGGACCCCTCTGCGTTGAAATTTTTGTCGGCTTTTTCTTAATTTAATAAAATAAAGAAAAATCCGACGCAAAAACAAAACAGTAAATTCACATTTTTCACTTAAAACCGTAATGTAAATGTTACAAGGGAATTTTGTTTTTTAATTAAAATCTCATTGGGTTACATAGAAACAATGGTTTGATACAGTTTTCATTAAAAAAAAAATACTGAAAAATCCTGAAAAATGAAGAAAAAGCCGACGAAAAATTCCAACGCAGGGGCGTCCAGAATCATGTACCGAATCCCTAAAACAGTAATGTAAATGTTACAAGTGAATTTTATTTTTTAATTATAACCTCATTGGGTTAGATAGAAACAATGATTTTATACAGTTTTCAGTAAAAAAAAAATACTGAAAAATATTGAAAAATAAAGAAAAAGCCGACGAAAAATTCCAAAGCAGGGGTTCCAGAATTATGTACCGAATCCCCGGTAAGCGTTTGTGCGTCGATGTCCCTGCCACCCTGTATTTTATATCGTAAGATAACGATTTTTACTGGTAAGTTAATATTGCTGCGACATTTGGACTAAGAATATCAGTTACAGAGATCTTATATGGCTGTAACATCAAATATTATATTCGCATTGACAAACAAAGTTTATGGATACTCTCTGAGGAATAGTTACGGCATTAGGAGGACTGTGGAGAAACAGAGCGCAGTCTCGAATTCATCAAGTAGTTTATTACCCGGTAGTACCACTTACGTTTGGAGTTCAAACGCTTAGCCTTTTCCAATCTGACTGCCAATCTGACCACCACAACCCAGTTACTGGGTAACACGATACCTCTTGGCAAGACTGGTATCAGATTTTCTGTCTTTTTGACTGCCCGTAATGACTGTCAAAGATGTACAAATGACTGAAGGGAACAACGGCTTAACGTGCGTACCAAGGCACGGAGTAAACTGAATAATTTAAAAATTATTGAATACGGCACAAATGTTATCGGTAGCAGTCCTTGCATTATGTCCTTCTAGGAACTCATAGTATACAATGGCACGGAGAGACGGTTGAATTATTGAAGACACTGTTCGATTCGCACTTTTTTTTATAGGGCTACTCGTAGTTCAGCACACTAAGGCTGATTACTACTTAACCGGACGATCCTGTGGTGACCTCTAAATTTAAAGGCGACCCCAGCCAGGGCTTACATACTAATATTTACATTTAAACAACCGCACGCTAAAGGCACTCCCTGTAAAGTACGAGCCTCGGCATAGCGGGTCGTTGGTGGAGGGCAGCAAAGGGTCAGGCTGGCTTATATTATTATTAATGGGGTTATTTATTGCTACTGGCTCAGCATCGCGGGCTGGCTCATTTGGAAAAGGTCGGGGAGAGTTGACGTTACAAGTACGCGGACGTCGCGATGGGCCTCGTCGGCGAGGCCGGAATACGGAACGCGTTAGCAATTCGCACTGCACGTTACGCACTTATATACTCACCGCGTGTAACTTTCGAGAAACTTCTACCATACTCTATTACTAAATTGAGGTTACGAATTTTCTATGAAATTCTAAAAATGGAAGAATAAAATGTTGCAAGACTTTTTATACAACCTGATATGACTTACCCTTGCTCGCAGTTGTTAGTGTATTTTTCATGTCTAATCTCGACAGCCATCATATCAATCACAGTTTAAGATGGATTCCAGAATATCCGAATCTATTTCGTGAGTATTGATTGCTAACAGACTAAAAGCAGACTGACGATTTCATGATCCTCTAGCGGTGCCCGCGAGTTTGTTTGCGTAGAAGTATTTTTCCGCGTAAATCCGGAGGTAAAACGTAGCTATATGCTGCTTTATTAACTCCTCTATAATCCAGTGAAAGTCGCATTAAAATTGGTTGAGCCGTTTCAGAGATTAATCCGGATAAACAAAACAACAGTCACAAATAAATAAAATTATTTTGTGTTTTAGAATCTTCAAAAAAAAAACAGATTTATTTTGAAATCACAGATGGACACATCAATTTTATTTATATGTATAAAGTAGAGATGACGTCGTGGTAAACACGCTTTGAATCATCCGTGCCTAGGTGTCTGGTAAAACGTGGAGATTTAAAAATACTTTATCAACACTCGTAAGTATGTAATTAAGGTTTGTGTGAGATGATGAGAAACTGATAAATATGCTGTTAGTTTTTATAGCACTTGAGAATATAAAAGACTATAAACAAGAAAGTATTTACATAGGGAGGTTCTTTAGTTTATGGTAGTTTGTAGGATTTATTTTGTAAGTATTTGATCTATTTTTCTATTTTTTTTTTTTGCGGTAGAGCTTTGATATACTATACAAATATGTATTTTTCATAGTTTCTTACTGTTCTAGAAATAGAACATACCCCATTTCCATCGCTGACATGGCTGGGTCGTGATATAATCCAGGTTATAAACATTGTGATAATATGTACTACGTAGTACATATTACCTCAATGGTTATAAACGATTTGTGTGCCAAGAGTCATTCGAATCCAGCCCATTTTTGTGTGTTTGAAACACTAACATACAACCTGATACAAACATTCACAATTATAATATTATTATTTATTAGGATTGAACATCACGACTTAAACGCGTAATTGTTTCTTGATTTGTAATTATTTATAGTAAATTATCAAACCGTTATAATTTAAAAATATCATAAATATGACTATCCCACTACATAAGTGTATTTTTATAATTTTATTAACATAATGAAGTTAATTAGTTAATATACGCTTTAGTAGACAGTTTCATTTTGTCAAATAACAATAATTTTTTTCCGATTAAATTTTGAGTCACACAGAGTGAAGCGCGTCTCTGCTTTTACTACCTCAAGGCCGTTTGGGGCTCTCATCGCATTAAAAAATAAGGTGTCCAATGACTCATAAAAAATAAACAATAGCTCCACAAAACGCTTCTCAATGTATATACATAACCTTTAGTTTAAGATGTCATCAAACATGCAAAATTATAATTGATATTTCTAATTACAAAACTATTAATGGCCCTTACAGTGTTACTGGCATGGGACCAACTTAATTAAGACTTTCGGGATGATGTCAACTAAATAGTTGATAAACTTCATCCGTGGCCAACGATGACGTCCAACGTCATCAATGGCCTTCCAAAAATGGACCACTATGGCTCATGCAAGACCACATGGCCCATTTAAGACCACCGTGGCCCGGAATGGACCACTTTGGCCCATCTTGCTCCACCATGGCCCATAGTGTGAGGAGATAATGTACTCAACAACACGTTCGTCATTAAACTTAGTATATAGAACAAGTTACTTAGTACTTAAGATAAAACTTAATAGCCGTACGATACAGTTAAGTTGAACGTAACAAACGACCTCAAGTTAGGTGATTGTAAGTTGTAGAACTTGCACGACTGTGTGGTTAGAGTTAACGACTGCGTATCTACTTTCTTGTTCTTTGCCTATATGGCTAATTGCTTTGTTTAGGTAGGCAATATGGAGGCTTTACTTTTATATGTACGGTTTTATTTCCTCAGAAACAACCGAAAAATTCGAAAATACGCACGCCAAAATACGAAAATGCGTATATACGAGAATTACGAGTAACGGTACGTCTTATCAGTATTGATTAAAAAAAAAAAACTCAATCACCACTTTGAAATCACCAACTGCATCAAACTCTTTGAGAAGTGATTTGTGTAATTGTGTCGAAATTTTTAGAAGGCTTACTAGCTGTTTGGGTCCAAACTCAAGCAGACAGAATTAATTGTGTAATAGTCAAGCAACGACCAACAACCCGTACTAGGACCGAATGGTTGTGAAAACGGGTGGTAACAAAACAGGTAAACGGGTGGTGGAACGTTTTCTCTTATAGAGAAAGAGTCCTGAACCAGAGGAGAAAGAACCCTGAAGAGAGAACCAAGTAACTGGGTAACACGACACACCTTAGCGAGACTGGCGCTGATTATTGCTGATTATTTAATTTAATTTTAATTTAATTTATTTTTTTTGCACCATATTGTGCTTACAACATTTTACATTTGTACAGCAAAGTAGTCATTAAAAATAAACATTCATTAATAAAGCACAGATTTAGATAATAATAAAAATAAAGTGAGCAACTGCACCTGAGCTAGGCCGAGCCTGTATTTCAGGGCGCAGTTTACAATACGAATGAACAATCAGTTACAATATAATTATTATGTGCATCATTATAAAGTGTTTTAGTGTAGTGTAACTTACAAGTATACAGAAAGAATATATATTATGTTATGTTGGTATGTTGGTTTCTTTTTAACGTGTTTTTTTTTTAATTTCCTACATTACATTGTGAGTTACATTTTAGGAATTTGTTTTTGAGCCATACATAAAGACTGAAAAATTATTACCCTCATTCTGGACCAGTTAGGTAAAAACATTTTTTTAAACGTGGATCATTAGCATCGGTTGGATCCACTTTGTACTCAGATACAAGAAAAAAATTGGCCAAGTGCGAGTCGGACTCGCCCATGAAGGGTTCCGTAGTAACTATAATAAATATAATATACTTAATATATTTATTTGAAAAAAAAAAAACCTTAAAAATTTCTTAAAACTAGCTTATTTACAATTTTTACAACTACGCCAAATAACTTTGTTTTTCATAGTATGTGTATGAATTACAAAGTTATATTTGCGGTTTTAGAAAATATGCTGTATCTCAAAAACTACTGACTCGACCCCGTTCAAACCAATTTTGGTTGAAAGTTTACATTAAGATCTACAACATATGGTTTTTTTTAGGTTTTTCACTTTATTATTATAGAAGTTAGAGGGGGCGACACACATTTTACCACTTTGGAAGCGTATATCTTTTAAACGATTAACTTTATGAAAAAATCAATTTAGAAACCTTAATGTCATTTTTAAAGACCTGTCTATAGATACCACACACGTATAGGTTTCATGAAAAAAAAAATTTTCAGTTTCAGTTCCATGTATGGGCAGCCCCCTTTATTTTAAATATTTCTTTAATTTTCTCTTAAAATCGGAAAGTGGTTCACAGAATACATCTATCTACCAAGTTTTACGTGTATAGTACTAATAGTTTCGGAATAAAATGGCTGTGACATATGGACGGACGGACAGACAGACAGACGGACAGACATGTCGAAACTATAAGGGTTCCGTTTTTTGCCATTCGGCTACGGAACCCTAAAAATATCAGTCTTTCCGGGACTCTTGTCTTAAATTAGCCTTTTAATTTCTCGAGGTGGAAATCCTCATAGATGTCCTCCTCTCTGGGGCTAGCGAAGGGTCTAACAGACTCCAACTGACTAAAACCACCCAATGTTTCCGCGCACGCTATTGCCTGAGGATGCGGGAGCAATTGAACACTCTTGAATGGAGCTCATCCGGACTGAAGTCTCTTCTGTTTATATTGTGTAAATCTGCCTAATCCAACATCAAAAAAGGTTGTGTATATAGGTATCTACATAACTTAGATGATTAGGTATTTATTCGTGCTACATCTCAACTACAAAGATCAGATATTTTCCAAGCAATCAGCTTCTTGGGAACGCTGCGGTCAGCGACGCAAGACAATCGCAGCGATCTAGCAGTCATTTTTGGATTGTGCTCCACTTCTTGACTTAAAGATTATTAAAATTATATGTTAAGATATCTCTAACACTGTTATACGTGAGATGGAGAAGATATCTGCCACACATGTGAAAGTTTTTTTTTTGTATATGGTTATAGGTCGATCCATTTGGTAGTTTTTAATTTTGTCGCTTTTGTTATTTTTTACATTATTTATTTAAAGGACAAACTTGGCCCTTAAGAAGTCTTCTCTTGTATCGTGGAAGCGTTTACAAACACACAAACCTGCAGCGAATTACTAGGGCCTAGATAGTTGCTTTGGGTTTGGTTCTTTGTCAGGGAGACAGACAGAGGACTTATTGAGACCATGGGCCACTTGGGCAAATGATGAAATAATGGCGGGTCACCAGCACAAATTAAAAACACTAAAATTTGATTTAAATAATAATATTTTAGTTTGAAGCGAGCGCACTTAGTAACGCGCGTGATTCAAATTTATATTATTTGTAAATCGCAACACATTTTCCTTCAAATGTACGAGGGAATTTATGTGGCGTGCCACTGGGGTGTTGCCGGGGAGCCGCGGTTTGTGCATCTCTCAACAAATGTTTGTATGGCCTAGACTCTAGGTCATACAAACATTTGTTCAGTGCGGGAATAGCCACGACACGCAGCCCCGCAGATCCCCGGAGACTCAATTGAATTAATTATTGAAAAAATAAGTCTAAAAATTTGAAAGCGGCAATCATATCGTAATAAAAATGGGTTTTGTTTATTATACACACATACAAATGTAATTGTTTTTTTATCATAAAGACTATGATAAAAAAATATTACATTTGTGACCATTTTCAATTCGAATGACCCCGCTATAAAATAAATAGGTTATGTAATGATACGCGTTTTCTATTATCAATAGAATATATTACGGGCCTCAATTGTAATACGTGCAAAATGCTTAGCAATTGATGAAATATTTTTCTCGTTATTAGATATATATGTAGGTACTCAAAACTGTAAATAAAAATGTGTAGTCATGTGCAAATTTTTTAAGACCAGCCAAATATATTTAAGTTAAAACCAAACTTTGCACTGTAACTGCTTCATAATAAGCAATTTGCTTTTAAATTTTATCGCCAGAAACAGATTCCACAGCACCTATATCTGATAATATTTTGTGACGTCATGAGGAACTGTTCAATAATATAGGTAAGTTCGTGCTAGCCGCGATAAGGGATCAATACCGTTCCAACCATTGTGTTGGAAGTTTGAAGTGCTCAAGCAACTGATGAGGTACCTTACTACCTGCCGATGACCGCAAAGTTACGATATTAGACTGCTTGTCGACCCAAATTGATGTTGAGTCCCTTAAGGATCTATTGTGTGTGAGAGCCTCTATATAGCGGAAATTATATATGGCATATTGCAGTACGATTCCCGAATAAAAAAGTTTCGGGAGTATAGATGGTGACAGTAATTTGTCTTTTTTAGATGTATCTACATTTTTCTTTGAATGAGATAGATAGATAGATATATTCTTTATTCTAGACCATAACAGTAAAACAAAATTATGGATATAACAATTAAAAAGGGTGATACAATGGGCGGTCTTAACGCTAAAAGCGATCTTTTACAGACAACCTTTGGATGGATTTGACACAGAAGGAGAAAATAAATACGCGGGCAGTCCACGGTATACTATTTATCTATATAAAATACAAAACAATAAATAACGTTCTCAAAACATATATATACATATAAATATTAAAAAAAGAGAGAAACAAAGACATACATAATAACAACAATTTAAGGAGAGAGATAAGATCTTTTACTAAGTTTTTGAAAGAAGATAGGGTTTGTGCTTGTCTTACTGACACGGGTGGAGCATTCCACAGCCGTATTGCTTGAGCTGCGAACGACTTAGGTACCATAGAAGTTGGTGGCGTGACTCGGTACCGCAAGCCTTAAGTTTTCTGATGACCTCAGAGATTTTGCATGTGTGTCATGAAGGAACTTAAATCGTTCTTTAAGATAAGTGGGGGTTTTAGGATTAAACAGCACACTGTAAATCAAAGACAAAATGTGTAAGTTCCGGCAAAGACGTATTGGAAGCCACTTGAGTTTCGTACGAAATTCGGATACGTGATCATATTTGCGCAAGCCAAATATAAATCTAGTAAAGCTTAGTATTATCTGTTAAGGCTGAATAACCTTATTGACAAATAACACAGATATGTCTACATATTATAAATGTAAATTGCTGTGCCCGAAAAAAGTTCGAACCCCTTTCAATTTAATCAGTATAGTTACATAATTCAATCTTTATTGCAATCATAATTATGTGTTAACAAGATCTTAATATAAGTTGTAGCTCACACGGTCCCTCCATGTGGCCGGGACCCAATTGAACGTATTTTTTTTTATATTTATCGGTCCGCCTGCTTGTCACTTTTTAAAATAAAAATGTGCTTGTTCCTTGCATTTCAGATGAGCAGTCGGGTTTTTTAGATTTTTTAAATAACTTTTTTTTCTACTTTTCAGTTAAAATATTAATCAATAATTTTTTAATTTTCCCGGTCGTGTCACATTGGCACCCCACCGGATTCAGAAAGTGAAATAGCTCAAGTCCATATTTTTAAACTTTCTATTTGTATTATTTTTGCTAGTATTACACTAATGATAATCATGATACACCTTTTTGAAATCCTTATGTTAAGCCCTTTAATTTGATACCCATTTGAAAAAAAAAATCATTTTTTTCACCTTGTATAATGGCTTCGTACAGCCGCCATGTTTAATTTTTTTAAATGTCACCTATCTAAGAACACTCGGGCTGTTAAGACAAATCTAACGATACCTCATTGTGTGAATCCGTTCAGCGGTTCTGTAGATATGAGGTAATAAAGAATATTACAAACATACATACATACAAGATACGCGCGAAAAACATAACCCTTCCTTTGCAGTCGGGTAAAAACAATCCAACTGCCTAACCCTCTCCTATCTACGAGAGAGAATAGGCCGTAATCCACATCGCGAGTCCAGCGCAAGTTGGTGGATGTCACATGATTTTTGAGTCTAGGGCTTCGGTTTCCTCAAGATGTTTTCCATCACCATTTTGAGAACAGTGGTGATGGTATAAATTACAATAATTAAGTAAGTATAAGTCCCAGACTGGTTTCAAACCAATGAGCTACCATTGCTCATAAACATACCTAAGAGCTTTATTGAAATGAACAGCTTTCATAATAAAAATAATCATTTATTTAACCTATAAATCTATACTTAATATTATAAAGCGGAAAAGTTTGTTAGTTTGTTTGTTTGTTTGTTTGTTTGTTTGCTTGAACGCGCTAATCTTCGAAAGTACTGGGTGGATTTGGATGAAATTTGGTATGGAAGTAGCTTGAAGCTTGAGGAAGGTTATAGGCTACTTTTTACCCGACTGCAAAAAAGGAGAGTTATGTTTTTACCGTGATAGAATCCACGGGAGCGAAGCCCCGCGAGAGTACTAGTAGAATATATTTTGATCTTTAAATGTCACATCGATAAAAACACCCGACCTGTATCGATAACCCCCCTGATAACAACATTAGCCAAACAAAAAATCCCTAAAAAGGTACAGAAAGGAACGCAAATAGAAATAAAATGAAATCATCTGTCATTGGATTCATGTCGCATTTACTTGTCATTCAATCATTCAATTATCCAGACATACATCAATACCCGTCTACTTTTTATAACCCTATTCATTCACGGTACATAGCTTCGTAAGTACGTACCTACATCGTTTTAGAGTTCCGCACGTTTATATGATAAAACAGAACCCGTGTAGGTCACTCATCTGTGTGTCTGTCAGTCTGTCAGAGCCAATTTATTCCGAAACTAGTGAACCAATTCAGTCCACATTTACATTTTTCACAGCAATTCAATACACATTGTAAGCTCAGCAATTTCTTTAATAATATAAAAAATAAAAAGTTATTATAAGTTCTCGGACTGTGAAGCCCTCACAGCCTTTTTAAACAAAAATATCAAAAAGCAGATTGACACTTCTGGAAAACCAAGGGCTATGAGCAATTACATTGACCAAAGGCTAAGCATACAACATGACAATGCCACCAGTTACTTGCCTAACGTTATAAAAAGAAACAGAAGGAAATCTACAAAGCGTGTGGTTTAAAAGCAAAACGGTATTTAAAAATATAACGCGTACATAAAGAACCCTTTGCGCGTAAATTCACCTCACACATAACGACTGTTTTTATAAAATAAATTTGATCGGATATTTGAACTTTTGTTTGCTAAATTATATTCGCTTATGAATAGATGAAAGGTGAAAGCTGTCATTTGAAAAGCAACCAATCATCTATTGTGAAGTCCATAACAGATTTATCATGCACTGCTATTATGCATGGGAAATAGGATTATATTCATCGCAATTTCCAGACAACGCACCTTTTAAATGTTACGATTTTACAGACGACTTAACCAAGGTATAAGACTTAACTAAATGGTTTATGTGCAGGTTGCAAAATCAGCTGTACCTAGGTATATATATTTGTCACCAGTTGATCGTTGTTACCAGTGAGATCTTTGAATAAAATCTATGAGGAGTTAAAAATAACTATGTTTCACTTTGCTCGCGAATTGGTCGGCGTGGATTTCAAATAATATATAGCCACATTCACAAATAGTGCACCTGATTAACAAATAATTTTAGAATTGGATCATTAGTTTCAGAGATTTGCCCTAAATAAAAACTTACAAACAAATTTTATTTCTTTATAATATTTGTATAGACAAAATAAATACATAAGCATTCATTCACTGGAGACATTATAGTTTACTGATTAGAAAACTTATTACTCTGGGTCGGTGGCTCTAAGACCGGTCAGCTGCATTGACCGGGTTCGAAAGCGCCTTAGCCTGCCGGGGTTCCAGGAATATTCTAACGAGATACCACGGCCCGGAACATTTGAGTAACTGAAGGAAAAAGTTGGGTTTTAAATCAGTAGAAGTCTGACTCTCCCTTCCACTTCACCCAATGCGGAAGGAAAATTTCGGTGATTTTTGCACCGAAAAAAAAAGAAGTATACCTTTTCTAACGGTACTAAGAACTATTTTCCAAATTAGGCCTGAATGTTCGAAGAAAGTGTTCACACGTGGAATTTTGATACAATAGTAACTAGAAACGTGAATGTCCTTATGGAGTCATTTGTAACAGATTAAGGTAAATGATAAAATGATAAATGATCTTTATTTTGCAAATTGGTTATTAAATAACATTTTTACACGTCATTTTTTTTGTAAATATTAACTAGATGAGGCCGGTGTTTCCTAACTGACTACCCTGAGGAGAAACACCGAAACAAACTTAGGGGTCCGTCTCTTTTAAAGTCCTCTGTTAAAGTCTTTCAAAGGTAGGTAGGTAAGGTATGCCCAGTGCGGGTTTTTACGGTAAATGTTTAATTAAAATGAATATTCAGTATTAAAACCAATGGCCATCAAATCTCTTGAATGGAAACCATTAATTCACAATGATGAAATACACAGTCTAATAACTCCAGGGATCACCGAAGTGGATCTGACGTCATATTTCGAACCCGTATTTCTGTAAATACGATGTCATACGTATAAACGGGTCCCCCGCGCCACATTGCACTGACAACTTGTAATTATTCAGTGTCATGTAAGGTTTCTATCATGAGTGACCTCGTTTCAGGACGTCAACGTGTCGGGAAGCCGTTAATGAAAATTTGGGCGGCCATTTTGAACAAGAACATGTTGGTTTTTCTTTTGTTTTTATACGGTGTTTGTTGGCGGTTACAAGGATAGGCCTGGCGCCTGGCACAATGATGTTAATTATATTCTTTTTAATGTATGATAGGCTCGTGTGTGATAACAATGTCACCTGTAGGTAAGTAATGATGTGTCGGTCAGTCAGTCAGTTTATAAGCTATCAGGAGATGTAGACTCTGGCAGGGAATTACACTCCTTAGCTGTACGCACAATGAAGGTATTTCCTAAACGGGGATGCCCATATTGATATCATGTTAGCAAATTCTAAACCTAACCATTAATGTTATGTAGCATGTATCTCAGAATTTTGACCGTTAATACGAGTGTAACACCTATTTTGATAATATCATGACCGTTTAATATTATTGTGATTCTAATTGCTATTCATTTCATTTATTTAATTTATTTATTCCTTAACAATTTACATTGTGTTGAATATACATTTAATAATAAGTTATATACAAGAAAAATACAAAATACAACTGTGAAGATAACATTTGTGTCAATCATTACTAAAAATTATGTTAAAAAGTTACATTAATCTATAAAGTTTAAGTTTTAAGTATAATGTCAATGCAAATTAATGTTAAATGTCAGCAAAAAAAGTCAAAATTATATAATGTCAAGTGATTAAAAATAGAAATACGAATTCAATTATTACTGTGTCATTTTAATTCCGATATGTTATACAAGCATTTTTCTAACAGAAAGGCCTTCAATTTTCTTTTAAACAAGTGGGTGTTATAAATCAGCGTCTTTAACTCACAGGGTAACTTATTAAATATTTCTACAGCTTGATATTTCCAGCTATGTTTTACCATGTTAAATTTAGGTGCAATTTGTTGTTTAAAAATTTTCCTACGTGTGCTTTCTCTAATCTCACGGTGCTCTTGTGTTTCAAATTCGTGTAGATATTTAGCAAAATGAGTAAGGAGTACCAACACATATAGACAAGGAACTGTTAATATAGCCATTTTTTTTAAGTAATCCCTGCATGAGACACATTGGGAAATTCTAACCATTGTCCTTATGGCTCGTTTTTGTAGGATGAATGCTCTCTGCCAGTTATAACAGTAACTATTTCCCCAGAGCAGGATGCTATACCTTATCCTAGACTCGACTAGCGCATAATATACAGCCTTTAACTGTTTTATATCCAAATCATCCCTAAGGCTCCTAAGCGCGTAGCATGCTGACGATATAGATGATTCAATACCAGCAAGCTCTGGTTTCCAATTTAAGTGCGAATCTATGTGAACACCTAAGAATTTTACCTTGTCCTCCAATTTAATATTATCTCCATTTATTTTTATATTCAACTCGTCATTATTGCGAGCCGTAGTCTTAAATAACATGACGTTGGTTTTATTTGTATTTAGTAACAGGTTATTTGCTGTAAACCATTCGCACATTTTTCCTATAACTATGTTTGCAGTTAGTGTCAGTTCTTCTATGTCTTTTGCCCCAATTATAACATTTGTGTCATCTGCGAAAACAACAATTTTCTCATTTGGTCGGGTTTTACTCATGAAGTTAAGTAGGTCATTCATGAAAATAATAAAGAGTATAGGTCCTAAAATTGATCCTTGGGGCACACCACGTTTTAAATTTGTAATTTTTGATTTGTGTACCACTTCGTGATTATTCTCGTCTATACTTTCAATTTCTACATACATTCGTCTGTTTTTTAAGTACGATTTCAAAAGTTGTAGTGTCTTACCTCTTACACCATAATGTTCGAGTTTAATAAGTAGTTGATTATGATCTATCGTGTCAAAAGCGGAGCTGAGGTCGACAAATAGTCCAGCTACTTTCAGTTTTTCATTAAATTTACTAACTATGTCATTTATTAAAGTGGTCATAGCATTCGAAGTGCCTACACCTTTCTGGTAACCAAATTGTCTGCGATTGATTATATTGTTAATACTTAAATGCAGCATCAGTCTAGTTTTAATAATTTTTTCAAAGAGTTTTGATAAGTTTGGAAGTAGGGATATGGGGCGGTAATTTTTCGGGTCAGTCTGAGTGTCTATTTGTAGGTATTTCCTAAGAAAGACGAAACCTGTATCTTCTAAGACTTCAATAAGAAAAAACACCGACACAAACACAAAGACCGAATTCTCTTTTTAGGTAGATATAATCCGTATTAGTAATTTGTATAGAAAGTTAAACTTCATTAGTAAATTTCTGAGTACCTCAGTTCTTTTGAGAAAAGAAATAAACAGTTTTGAGTGGACCTGTCCAAAATGCGAGAAATGATTGGATAGGAGAAAGGGTGGCATTGCCTCAGTAGTGGGATAAAAAAGGCTGACAATACAAAAAAAAGTTTGATCTGTAAGTAATATTTTCACTTAACATTACGGAACACAAAACCACAATATTTCGTACTCATCATAGTTATGCTAACAAAGAAGGAGGCTGAACGCGCGAGGGAGAGGCATGTCTCTTCCTCACGCCCCAGCCGCCGCGGGAGAACCCCAGGGCGTCGGGGATCGCGTGTAGATCTCCGGCCGCCGTAGGCGCGGGCTTGCGGACGGCGAGCAGGAGTAGCTCACCGTCCGGTAAGGACCACGCCCGGGTCGGCAGCGCGTCATTGTACACGTGCTCCTTTAAGAGCTGTCAGCAATAGTGACGGGGTCCTAAAGGGCCATTGCCTGCCGGGGTTGCGGGAATGTTCTAACAAGATACCGTGGCCCCGGAACTTAAGGGCAGCTGAAGGAACAGGGTGGGTTTTTTAGTCAGTAGAAGTCTGACACTCCCTTCCGCTCCACCCAGAGCGGGAGAAGTCATTCGATGATTTTCCCACCCAGAGAAAAAAAAGGCAAACTCATTATCTGCTTAGCCTTTTTCCCGTCTAAGTATGTCGGGATCAGCTTCCAGTCTAACCGGTAGCAGCTGAGTAATAATAGTATACATGTAGAACCCAGTATCAGATTTTTTCACTTATTTCGTACTTAATTTATACATAACAATTACTGACGCCATGACAAAGAAGTTCCGACTCATGATAAACACGCCCCGCGCCGGTACAAACAGGAAGACAGTTCGCGAAAGGTAAGTTACTCATGGTAAGGCTTGAATACACTGGTGCAGTATAAATGAATGCGTTTTTTAGCACACTGACTTTTTTTTAAAGTGCTTCAGACATCCATCCATTAACTGCCTCCCGATCAGAGCGAGCGAGAACGAGTGTCAGACTTTTAATAACTAAAACCCATCCGTGTTCCGTCATTTGCCCTTCGTGTTTCGAGGCCGCGGTAACTTTTTCGAACAATTCCGCAATTCTGGCGGGCAACCTAGTGGGCCCCGACAATTTCACATACACAACCCTCATAGCTCTTGCGCCCGAGACGACGCAGGAGACGCTCCATTGCACTCAGGCTGCGAACACACCTTGACAAAAATGAACTAAGTGGGATGCTCATCTTCTTTTCTAGCCTTCATCTATACTAATATTATAAAGCGGAAAAGTTTGTTTGTTTGTTTGCTTGAACGCGCTAATCTTCGAAAGTCCTGGGTGGATTTGAATGAAATTTGGTATGGAAGTAGCTTGAACCTTGAGGAAGGTTATAGGCTACTTTTTATGCGACTGCAAAAAAGGAGAGTTATGTTTTTACCGTGATGAGAATCCACGGGAGCGAAGCCCCGCGTGAGTACTAGTATGATATATAGATAAAAATATCCCACACAACTTCACTCGAAAAACGGAACGGAAAATTTTAATACCAAAAATCTATTTCGGCACTTGAGACGATCAAACAATTTGATGACCAATAATTTTAGCTTTATTCCGTAAGACTTCATAATCCTAAAATATCAATGGGCAAGTGAATGGGGATTTCGGGATGATAACAGTATCAACATTGATATAGGACGGCATTGCAAAAGTATATCAGAATTTGGCGAGATCTGTCCAAATTGAATTACTAGTTGTTGTTCGTGTGGTAATTTTAATAAATCTATCCCATTTTCACGAGATCAAAAGCAATCTATATGTTATACCAGACTAATCTATTTCTGTGCAAAATTTCATCCAGATCCGTACTGCTATTTTAGCGTGATTGCGTAACAAACATTCAAACATAATATTAGTAAAGATATCAAATTTATAATATTGATTAACTGTTTTTTTTTTAACTTAGGTGTTCAAACGAAAGCCACAATAAAAAATTGAAAGTACCTACCTATAGATTTGCGGATTTGTGTGCAAGTGCCCTTAATAGATCTCGAAATATGAGTACATTGAAATACCGGAATCGGGCGTTTTTATTCAACCTGCTTTTCCTTTGTTCTGAAGAGCGCGTATAAAGCAAAATTACCAATTTTCTATTTGATTTTACTTGAAAAATTTCAGACCAAATCTTAAAATAAAAATATATGAATAACTACATCATATTTTCAAGGGCTCTCTCTGATCAAAAACATAAAATAATAACATTTCCTTGGTAGAAAACAATCACGAAATAACCTCTAATTCTCATGTTTTTCCGTTTTGTACTCGATATGGTAATGCCTATTGCGACAAAAATTTGATAAATAATTATATTTAAACAAGAGTAAAGGCTTTGCTTAGGCATTTTATGTAATTCCTTTTAGTTTTGGATTTATTACTATAAAACACTTTTGGCGCATACTACGTTTTTATTCCGCGCAAGAAGTCATCTTCCGTCGCTCGTTGCGGGAGCTTCAAGCATATTTCTATTTCACACATCAGTCGCTACCGCTCTGTTGAGACGAGAGGACTACGCTCAAGTGTTTTAGCTGCGCCGAGTTATAATCATTTCAATCGTAATTGTTGTTGTTGTTCGAACTAAATAGTGAAATGGGAAACAAAAAAAAAAACATTGAAAAGAGAACTAAAAAAGTTACAAATTGACAGGATGGCTAATTGTCGAAGGTAAGTTTGTGAGTTACTTGTTTGTTATATACTGAAAAAATAAAAATACATTTTATACTTTCGAGAAAGTTTATGCAGGTGATTTTAGATTTTATTTTGAGAGACACAAGATCTAAATTCGTTTACCTACGCACTTTCGTGGGCCGAGTAGGTAACTAGACATAATAATATGTGGGGACATTTCACACACGGCTATCTGACCCCAAACTAGGAAGAACCTGTACTATGGGTGTCAGACAGCTGATATACATAGACAAATACATGTTTAAATACATACATAATTTATAGATAAACAACACCCAGACACGACGATATCAAAAATTCGTGGTAGGTACTTTATTAGATTATTAGGATAATAGGTAATAAATTACATTCATAATAGGTAGCTATTTACTTTTGCTATTTTGTTATGTTATTCTTCACGATACAATTTTATGATCATTTTCCCATAATGTAGTTATGAGATCTTCCAAAAATCTAGATACACGGATGGACAACAATAATGATCTTGCGAGTATCCTATATAAAAAAAAAAATATCTACCTATACCACTTCTTATTTAATATTTCTATGGTCACTCGTAGTCGTAGGTAACGCGGGCAGAATAGTATATGCAAAATAAACACAGGCTTTTAGTTGGTATCCGTGTTTGTTCGATGAAATATATTTATATCGATTACGAACCTATTTAAGTATGCCCATTAGGTATTTAAACCCTATTTTTGTAGATCAATTTATTGTGGACGTGATTGTATAACAAGGAATTTGTTTTGAAATAATATTTTATTTTCAGAATGTGGCCACCTCGCTCGCCAGATTTAAACCCATTGGACTTTTTTACTGGGGCTGTTTAAAGGAGGTAGTTTATAAAGAATAAATCACTTCAGTTGAACAGCTGCGACAACGCATACGTTCGGCTGCTGACGAAATATCGTCGGCAGGATTTGCGCGCCGATTGAGACGGTCCTTCATAAGAAGGTGTAGAGCGTGTATAGCAGCTGAAGGAGCCCACTTCGAACATCTTGTATATTTTCTTTTTCAATAAATTTGTTTAATTACTAATGTCTTTTATGGTGTCAACAAACCCATAGTGATCAAATTTTAAGGAAATTCTCATTCTCTTTGAGTCTAAAATTAGTTACAGCAGTGTTAAGGTAATTTAATTTTGAAATCAAATTTGTATAAAAATTCTCCTTTAAGATTCGAACAACAATAACTTTGTACTTTATCAAGATACTGGTTATTATTATACCATTTTAGAATTTGCATTAAATAGGCAATTATCTATACTTATAATAAATCTGTAGAGAGGTCAATTCTGTACATGAAATATATTTACAAAATAACTATCAGGGGGTGATTAGGGATCGATACTGATGCCAAAAATGCAATCAGTAAAATTTTTGTCTGTCTGTCTGTCTGTCTGTCTGTATAACCGTTATAGAAACAAAAACTACTCGACGGATTTTAACGAAACTTGGTACAAATATTTTTCATACTCCTGAGCTGGTTATAGTATACTTTTCATCACGCTACAATCAATAGGAGCAGAGCAGTGAAGGGAAATGTTGGGAAAACGGGAGAAGTCACTCCATTTTTAAGCTTCCGTCGCGTGTGCAACCTTAATGGTTAAAGCTACACAGAAATCATTTATGACGGAAATGTTCTCCATAAAATTATATAAAAAAGATCCCACGACAACATATATCTATCTTTTATGGTTGACTCACAATAACACGTTTAACTCCCGATAGCTTAGCAGTTCGAAGCTTTCTGATTATTATTCTGCTCCGAAATTTAAAACCACCACAACTTTGCAATGGAACTCGGCTAAAAGTAACCCAGTTGCAACAAAATATAATCGAGGCTCAAATTTTAACAGGTTGCGGTGCAGGAGAAACCGTCTTTATTCCCAGAATTCCCATAATACCAAATAATTTTCCATTCTAATATAAAAGAACGCGATTCCTAGTATCGGTGTGTTATGCAATGACAATTAATAAGACTCAAGGGCAGACTTTTCGTGTTGCTGGAGTAGATCTCGGTGTCAGTTGTTTCTCGCATGGTCAGTTGTACGTCGCGCTTTCCCGGGTTAGCAGTTCTAGAAATCTTTATGTTCACGTGCCGGACGGGTCAACTTTCAACATAGTTTACCCGGAAGCTTTGCGCTGAAGTATTGTCGTTCTATACGTACTTAAGCCTCATGTGAACGTGATCTAAACAATATTACCAATACATTAACTTAATAACACACAAGGAGTTACACGCTGACGGAGTCGCGGGCACAGCTATTAACAATAATATTGTGCGGTTCGGTATTGCGATATTTTTCAACAGTATTATAGATTGACATATTATATTAAAAAAGAAGAGTTATTAAAAAAGAAAGTTAATCTGTGTGTTACATCTAAATCACTGAACCGTGAGGAAGGACATAGGCTACTTTTTTTTTACGAAAAACGACGGAAACGTGGACGAAGTCGCGGGCAACGGCTATCTATGCTAATATATAAGGCTGAAGAGTTTGTTTGTTTGTTTGAACGCGATAATCTCAGGAACTACTGGTTCGAATTGAAAAAAATATTTTTAATTAAATAGTCAATTTACAGAGAAAGGCTATAGGCTATATATATCATTACGCTAAGGCCAATAGGAGCGGAGCACCAATGAAGAATGCTTCAAAATCGGGCTTAAATTTAACGTTAGCCCAAAGTAACTATTCCACGCGGACGAAGTCGCGGGCAAAAGCTAGTCTAAAATAATGAGCCACCGCAGTTTAGTACATTTTTTTTCGATATAGTCTGGCGGGAATAATTCCGAATCATTCCCGTCGTATACTTCGGAAGTATTCCGAAATATTCCGAAACTTTGGGAATATTTCAACTGCCAAAAGAAACCAGGAAAATCGATCTTAGAAGTCGGTTAATATACCAAAACCTGCTCCTACCTAAGTATAACAAATACTTTTCTGAAAACCGCATCAAAACGTGTTTGCTTGCAAGGTTTGCCTTTAATTGTTTTTATTGGCTGGGCTATTATACGCGTTAAGTAGGTAGGTAATGATTAATACCTACCTATGCGACTCACGAATACTCGCGATGCGTACAGAGCTACATACAAACTAACCAAAAACATAGGTAACCCTTTTTCAAAAAACAAATAAAATATGCTAGGCCTGGTTTTTTATTCAACTACTGACATTTATAAAAATAGCATTCAATTTCGAAATAAGTAGAGTACCTACCTAGAAACAAAAGAATAAAAATCCTGTTAATCGCAGGCTAACATATCTACCTATAAAAATATCAACATATACTTAATCAATCCCATTTATAATAAAACTAGTACTCACGCGGGGCTTTGCTCCCGTGGATTCTATCACGGTAAAAACATAAATCTCCTTTTTTGCAGTCGCGTAAAAAGTAGCCTATAACCTTCCTCAAGCTTCAAGCTATTTCCATACCAAATTTCATCCAAATCCACCCAGTACTTTCGAAGATTAGCGCGTTCAAGCAAACAAACAAACAAACTTTTCCGCTTTATAATATTAAGTATAGATAAACATTTATATTTTACTCTTGTATCGTACGTAGTCTCGCACTGAACAATAATTAACCCACCCGCCACACAACAAACAAACACGTTAATTTCGATTGAATTATTCGGGCGAAATATTCGGAAACATTCGATTGCGGGGTACGAATCTTTCTCGCGGGGGGAAAACTTCTCCGGGGAGCATCTCCCCTCTTACCGCACCCCGCACCGCAATCGCAGCGCGGCGGCAGCGGCCGGCGCACAGAGGGCTTTATTTAAATTCATTTTGAATAATTCTGATTTAAAGAAACTTTCCCAGAAGTATTCCGGAATTATTTCGAATTTTTCAGAAGTTTTGCAACTATAGATACAGGGGCCCAAAATTACGTAATTCCGTAGAAAAAAATGTTAAAATTTAAGAATAAGTATTTTTTGCAATATTGATTTAGAATGTAATAAAAATCTTGATACTGATCTGATAATACAAATATTCAGGACTGATATAAAAAAAAACAAAATGAAAAAAATATCACCAATTTTAGAAATGGTACCTAATTTTGTAAGAGTAAGTACGATTTTTATTTAAAATATTAAAAATATCAATAATTTGGTCATCCATGGGCATATGACGATATAAGTGGGGTAAATGATAGATGATAATCTGGCCAATCGACAGTTTCAGAGTTATCCATTATTTACGCCACACCAAAATCACGCGCCAAAATAATATTATATTATACATAATATAATATTACCTTTTGGTATTGATTTTATATTGATTCGTGTTCAGTATCAGTGGTATAGTCACCTCCGTACACATAATAACATTTCGTAATATTGTATAACGCAGTCATACTTTGAATACAGTTGTTTCATCTGAATATTATACGTATACTTACTACAGAAGATACGCGTCGAGCGAGCGCGTAGGTACACGCGCGATCGTATTCGATGTGAGGAGCGGGTAGGACAGTGCGGGTGAATTCTAAAATTTTGCTGGCTTTAGACGCGCTCTGAAGATATTGTTTTTTGTACGAAACCAGATATTGCTTCGGCTTGTTTACGAGACTTTCAAAGACGGAATAATAGATTGACCACTTGTTATTGTGTAAGATTCAGTTTTTTTTTCTATTAACTGTCATAAAAAGCGATTTTCAATGATTTACAGTTTTTTAGGAAGCCGGAAGAATATCTGAAGTTAATAGCTTGGACATTTTAGTCTTGTAAACACAGGATAAAGCCGAAATTTCTTTCATGGAGAATAATGAAATCCCTCAACTTACGCGATAGTTGGTTAATTGAAAATGAATAAATTAGTTTTCGATTGGATCAATGAATAATTACTATTATTCGTAGAGCACTGTCAAACTTATCATTTTCGAAGACATTACGTTATTATGAGTTTCTGGTTAAAAATAAATATTTATTCACTTCTCCAACTGGCTTTTCTCGCGTAAATCTCTTGTATGAATTCCGGAATAAAAACTCATAATTACGTGTTATTCCCAATTTTAAATATCAATATACCAACTTTTATACAGATGTGTTAAGCCGTTTTGGTGTTATAGTAAAAAAGAATAGGACATCCGTATACTAGCTGCTGCCCGTGACCTCGTTCGCGTAGTATTTTCGCACATTTCCCCAGGATAAAATGTTGTGATCCATTCCGTAGTTTTTTTGTGCAAGAGTATCAAACATCGATCCATCCATCCATACTTATTAACTTTCGTATTTATAATATTATGTAGGATAGAAGAAAGTAGGAACTATGTTTTAGGAAAAAGTTTTTAAACTGATATGGTTACTAACAGTATTTTCAGAACTCAAAACGTATAACTAACAAATAACACAACATAGATAACACATGGTAATTATCCCGTTTTAAGTAGGAAGTAGTATACAGGGTGGCAGGGACATCGACACGCAACCGCTTACCATGGATTCAGTACATGATTCTGGACCCCTCTGCGTTGAAATTTTTGTCGGCTTTTTCTTAATTTAATAAAATAAAGAAAAATCCGACGCAAAAAACAAAACAGTAAATTCACTTTTCACTTAAAACAGTAATGTAAATATTACAAGTGAATTTTATTTTTTAATTAAAATCTCATTGGGTTACATAGAAACAATGGTTTGATACAGTTTTCATTAAAAAAAATACTGAAAAAACCTGAAAAATGAAGAAAAAGCCGACGAAAAATTCCAACACAGGAGGTCCAGAATTATGTACCGAATCCCTGGTAAGCGTTTGTGCGTCGATGTCCCTGCCACCCTGTATTTTACGAGTATATCGTAAGATAACGATTTTTACTGGTAAGTTAATATTACTGCGACATTTGGACTAAGAATATCAGATAAAGAGATATTATATGGTTGTAACATCAAGCATTACATTCGCATTGACAAACAAAGTTTGTGGATACTCTCTGAGAAATAGTTACGGCACTATGAGGACTGTGGAGAAACAGAGCGCAGTCTCGAATTCATCAAGTAGTTTATTACCCGGTAGTACCACTTACGTTTGGAGTTCAAATACTTAGCCTTTTCCAATCTGACTGCCAATCTGACCACCACAATCCAGTTACTGGGTAGCACGATACCCCTTGGCAAGACTGGTATCAGATTTTCTGTCTTTTTGACTGCCCGTAATGACTGTCAAAGATGTACAAATGACTGAAGGGAACAACGGCTTAACGTGCGTACCAAGGCACGGAGTAAACTGAATAATTTAAAAAATATTGAATACGGCACAAATGTTATCGGTAGCAGGCCTTGCATTATGTCCTTCTAGGAACTCATAGTATACAATGGCACGGAGAGACGGTTGAATTATTGAAGACATTGTTCGATTCGCACTTTTTTTTATAGGGCTACTCGTAGTTCAGCACACTAAGGCTGATTACTACTTAACCGGACGATCCTGTGGTGACCTCTAAATTTAAAGGCGACCCCAGCCAGGGCTTACATACTAATATTTACATTTAAACAACCGCACGCTAAAGGCACTCCCTGTAAAGTACGAGCCTCGGCATAGCGGGGTCGTTGGTGGAGGGCAGCAAAGGGTCAGGCTGGTTTATATTATTATTAATGGGGTTAATTATTGCTACTGGCTCAGCATCGCGGGCTGGCTCATTTGGAAAAGGTCGGGGAGAGTTGACGTTACAAGTACGCGGACGTCGCGATGGGCCTCGTCGGCGAGGCCGGAATAAGGAACGCATTAGCGATTCGCACTGCACGTTACGCACTTATATACTCACCGCATGTAACTTTCGAGAAACTTCTACCATACTCTATTACTAAATTGAGGTTACGAATTTTCTATGAAATTCTAAAAATGGAAGAATAAAATGTTGCAAGACTTTTTATACAACCTGATATGACTTACCCTTGCTCGCAGTTGTTAGTATATTTTTCATGTCTAATCTCGACAGCCATCATATCAATCACAGTTTAAGATGGATTCCAGAATATCCGAATCTATTTCGTGAGTATTGATTGCTAACAGACTAAAAGCAGACTGACGATTTCATGATCCTCTAGCGGTGCCCGCGAGTTTGTTTGCGTAGAAGTATTTTTCCGCGTAAATCCGGAGGTAAAACGTAGCTATGTGCTGCTTTATTAACTCCTCTATAATCCAGTGAAAGTCGCATTAAAATTGGTTGAGCCGTTTCAGAGATTAACCCGGATAAACAAAACAACAGTCACAAATAAATAAAATTATTTTGTGTTTTAGTATCTTGCAAATAAATAACTAAGTACTTAACCCCGGTACGTAAAGGGTTATTGAAGGAACACCGTGGATTTTAGTCAGTAAAAGTCTGACAGTCCCTCCCACCCTGCCCGGGGTGGGAGGACTTATTTGATAATTTTACCACGCTAAAAAAAAAAAAAAAAAAAGTACTTAAAAAAACTGATTTATTTTGAAATCACAGATGGACACATCAATTTTATTTATATGTATAGAGTAGAGATGACGTCGTGGTAAACACGCGTTGAATCATCCGTGCCTACGTGTCTGGTAAAACGTGGAGATTTAAAAATACTTTATCAACACTCGTAACTATGTAATTATGGTTTGTGTGAGATGATGAGAAACTGATAAATATGCTGTTAGTTTTTATAGCACTTGAGAATGTGAAAGATTATAAACAAGAAAGTATTTACACACATCAAAAGTGTCTAGGGATCAAGCATTTTTATGCGGATTTCTTGAGATTGAGATGTGGCTTTGTAATAAATTTATGATTTTATAAATTTATATGGATCCTTTTTGGTGCATTTCATAATTTGAAACAGGAACTGTTAATCAAATTCGAGTAAAAGATGAAAATCAGCTGTCAATATTTTCCCTATAAAAACATACAACGCATTGAAGACATTATTAGTGCTACTGTTTCCCTACTACTGATTAAAACCAACGTTATTATGGAGCGGCGACGTCATTTAAGCAGGGAAGAAATGCTCAGAGCCGTGGGAATGATAGAAGCTGGTTCCCGGCAACGTACTGTGGCTTTAGCTCTGAATACAAGTCAGAGTGTTATCAGTCGACTTTGGACACGTTACCGAAGCACTGGTACCGTGGCTGAGCGCCATGGAGGACGGTATCGCTGCACCACACGGAGACAAGACCGATACATTCAAATCTTAACTCGAAGAGCTCCAACAATAACCGCCATGATGTTAGCCGTGAGGCTTCATCACTCTTCAGGGAACTTAATTAGCGACCAAACAGTCAGAAACCGCTTGCATGAAGTGAACCTTCATTCCCGAAGACCGCTACGGGTACCACCTATAGCAATGCACAATCGTAGGATTCGATATCAATGGGCTCTTGAACACAGAAATTGGGCAGAAGAACAATGGCGTTTCGTGTGCTTTTCTGATGAGTCTCGTTTTGGTATGAGACCGGATACAAGACGTATACGACACTGGAGAACCCCTGGACGCCAACAGCGATTAAAATCCTGCCAGGAAGTCCATCCTTATAGTGGTGGAACCATCATGGTATGGGCGGGTATTTGGATCGGCGGAAGAACTGAGTTGATTTGGATCAGAGGCAACCTCAACGCTCAAATTTATGCTGAGACGATTGTATCTGACGTCATCGTTCCTCTACAAGTGCAAATCGGTCCCTTATTTCAGTTAATGCATGATAATGCACGACCGCACACCGCAAGAGTTGTAAGACAGACTCTCGCCGCAGCTAACATCAATGTCCTGCTCTGGCCTGCTCAGTCGCCAGACTTGAACCCGATTGAGCATGCATGGGATATGCTACAGAGAAGAGCTCTGCCGAATATGGAGGGTATCCAGTCGCAAGAAGACCTTTTTTTGTTGTTGCAACGAACATGGGCGGCCATTCTTGTGTTGTTAGTGTTCGCGGTAGAAACACGGATTATTAATTGTTTAAGTTACCCAATAAAATTTTAAAGAAAACTGTTATTTCAGTCTTTTTTTCGAACTTTAATGTTAGTGGTTCAAATGTCAAAAATCCCTTTATTAGGAAAATGGCAAATTTCTTTATTAATGCAAAGGTGACTTGGTTTATCGTTACTGTGACAAACGAAAACATTTTATTTGATGAATCCTTACAGAAAATTTTAATTAATATCAATCAGGAGAAAAGTTATTGCAAAAATATATGATGATCCCTAGACACTTTTGATGTGTGTACATAGGTTCTTTAGTTTATGGTAGTTTGTAGGATTTATTTTGTAAGTATTTGATGTATTTTCCTATTTTTTTTTGCGGTAGGGCTTTGATATACTATACAAATATGTATTTTTCATAGTTTCTTACTGTTCTATAAATAGAACATACCCTATTTCCATCGCTGACATGGCTGGGTCGTGATATAATCCAGGTTATAAACATTGAGGTAATATGTACTACGTAGTACATATTACCTTAATGGTTATAAACGATTTGTGTGCCAAGAGTCATTCGAATCCTTAAGCCCATTTTTGTGTGTTTGAAACACTAACATACAACCTGATACAAACATTCACAATTATAATATTATTATTTATTAGGATTGAACATCACGACTTAAACGCGTAATTGTTTCTTGATTTGTAATTATTTATAGTAAATTATCAAACCATTATAATTTAAAAATATCATAAATATGACTATCCCACTACATAAGTGTATTTTTATAATTTTAGTAACATAATGAAGTTAATTAGTTAATATACGCTTTAGTAGACAGTTTCATTTTGTCAAATAACAATAATTTTTTTCCGATTAAATTTTGAATAGAGTAATTATAAAATTATAAAACATAAAACACATAATTATAAAACACAGAGTGAAGCTCGTCTCTGCTTTTACTACCTCAAGGCCGTTTGGGGCTCTCATCGCATTAAAAAATAAGAAGGTGTCCAATGACTCATAAAAAATAAACAATAGCTCCACAAAACGCTTCTCAATGTATATACATAACCTTTAGTTTAAGATGTCATCAAACATGCAAAATTATAATTGATATTTCTAATTACAAAACTATTAATGGCCCTTACAGTGTTACTGGCATGGGACTAACTTAATTAAGACTTTCGGGATGATGTCAACTAAATAGTTGATAAACTTCATCCGTGGCCAACGATGACGTCCAACGTCATCAATGGCCTTCCAAAAATGGACCACTATGGCTCATGCAAGACCACATGGCCCATTTAAGACCACCGTGGCCCGGAATGGACCACTTTGGCCCATCTTGCTCCACCATGGCCCATAGTGTGAGGAGATAATGTACTCAACAACACGTTCGTCATTAAACTTAGTATATAGAACAAGTTACTTAGTACTTAAGATAAAACTTAATAGCCGTACGATACAGTTAAGTTGAACGTAACAAACGACCTCAAGTTAGGTGATTGTAAGTTGTAGAACTTGCACGACTGTGTGGTTAGAGTTAACGACTGCGTATCTACTTTCTTGTTCTTTGCCTATATGGCTAATTGCTTTGTTTAGGTAGGCAATATGGAGGCTTTACTTTTATATGTATGGTTTTATTTCCTCAGAAACAACCGAAAAATTCGAAAATAGGCACGCCAAAATACGAAAATGCGTATATACGAGAAGTACGAGTAACGGTACGTCTTATCAGTATTGATTAAAAAAAAAAAAATCAATCACCACTTTGAAATCACCAACTGCATCAAACTCTTTGAGAAGTGATTTGTGTAATTGTGTCGAAATTTTTAGAAGGCTTACTAGCTGTTTGGGTCCAAACTCAAGCAGACAGCATTAATTGTGTAATAGTCAAGCAACGACCAACAACCCGTACTAGGACCGAATGGTTGAGAAAAAGGGTAGTAACAAAACAGGTAAACGGGTGGTGGAACGTTTTCTCTTATAGAGAAAGAGTCCTGAACCAGAGGAGAAAGAACCCTGAAGAGAGAACCAAGTAACTGGGTAACACGACACCCCTTAGCGAGACTGGCGCTGATTATTGCTGATTATTTAATTTAATTTTAATTTAATTTATTTTTTTTGCACCATATTGTGCTTACAACATTTTACATTTGTACAGCATAGTAGTCATTAAAAATAAACATTCATTAATAAAGCATAGATTTAGATAATAATAAAAATAAAGTGAGCAACTGCACCTGAGCTAGGCCGAGCCTGTATTTCAGGGTGCAGTTTACAATACGAATGAACAATCAGTTACAATATAATTATTATGTGCATCATTATAAAGTGTTTTAGTGTAGTGTAACTTACAAGTATACAGAAAGTATATATATTATGTTATGTTGGTATGTTGGTTTCTTTTTAACGTGTTTTTTTTTTAATTTCCTACATTACATTGTGAGTTACATTTTAGGAATTTGTTTTTGAGCCATACATAAAGACTGAAAAATTATTACCCTCATTCTGGACCAGTTAGGTAAAAACATTTTTTTAAACGTGGATCATTAGCATCGGTTGGATCCACTTTGTACTCAGATACAAGAAAAAAATTGGCCAAGTGCGAGTCGGACTCGCCCATGAAGGGTTCCGTAGTAACTATAATATATATAATATACTTAATATATTTATTTAAAAAAAAAAAAAACCTTAAAAATTTCTTAAAACTAGCTTATTTACAATTTTTACAACTACGCCAAATAACTTTGTTTTTCATAGTATTTGTATGAATTACAAAGTTATATTTGCGGTTTTAGAAAATATACTGTATCTCAAAAACTGCTGACTCGACCCCGTTCAAACCAATTTTGGTTGAAAGTTTACATTAAGATCTACAACGTATGGTTTTTTTAGATTTTTCACTTCATTATTATAGAAGTTAGAGGGGGGGACACATTTTACCACTTTGGAAGCGTATATCTTTTAAACAATTAACTTTATGAAAAAATCAATTTAGAAATCTTAATGTCATTTTTAAAGACCTGTCTATAGATACCACACACGTATAGGTTTCATGAAAAAAAATATGTTCAGTTTCAGTTCCATGTATGGGCAGCCCCCTTTATTTTAAATATTTCTTTAATTTTCTCTTAAAATCGGAATGTGGTTCACAGAATACATCTATCTACCAAGTTTTACGTGTATAGTCCTAATAGTTTCGGAATAAAATGGCTGTGACATACGGACGGACGGACAGACAGACAGACGGACAGACATGTCGAAACTATAAGGGTTCCGTTTTTTGCCATTCGGCTACGGAACCCTAAAAATATCAGTCTTTCCGGGACTCTCGTCTTAAATTAGCCTTTTAATTTCTCGAGGTGGAAATCCTCATAGATGTCCTCCTCTCTGGGGCTAGCGAAGGGTCTAACAGACTCCAACTGACTAAAACCACCCAATGTTTCCGCGCACGCTATTGCCGGAGGATGCGGGAGCAATTGAACACTCTTGAACGGAGCTCATACGGACTGAAGTCTCTTCTGTTTATATTGTGTAAATCTGCCTAATCCAACATCAAAAAAGGTTGTGTATATAGGTATCTACATAACTTAGATGATTAGGTATTTATTCGTGCTACATCTCAACTACAAAGATCAGATATTTTCCAAGCAATCAGCTTCTTGGGAACGCTGCGGTCAGCGACGCAAGACAATCGCAGCGATCTAGCAGTCATTTTTGGATTGTGCTCCACTTCTTGACTTAAAGATTATTAAAATTATATGTTAAAATATCTCTAACACTGTTATACGTGAGATGGAGAAGATATCTGCCACACATGTGAAAGTTTTTTTATGTATATGGCTATAGGTCGATCCATTTGGTAGTTTTTAATTTTGTCGCTTTTTTTATTTTTTACATTATTTATTTAAAGGACAAACTTGGCCCTTAAGAAGTCTTCTCTTGTATCGTGGAAGCGTTTACAAACACCCAAACCTGCAGCGAATTACTAGGGCCTAGATAGTTGCTTCGGGTTTGGTTCTTTGTCAGGGAGACAGACAGGGGACTTTTGAGACCATGGGCCACTTGGGCAAATTATGAAATAATGGCGGGTCACCAGCACAAATTAAAAACACTAAAATTTAATTTAAATAATAATATTTTAGTTTGAAGCGAGCGCACTTAGTAACGCGCGTGATTCAAATTTATATTATTTGTAAATCGCATCATATTTTCCTTCAAATGTACGAGGGAATTTTTGTGGCGTGCCACTGGCGTGTTGCCGGGGAGCCGCGGTTTGTGCATCTCTCAACAAATGTTTGTATGGCCTAGACTCTAGGTCATACGAACACTTGTTCAGTGCGGGAGTAGCCACGACACGCAGCCCCGCAGATCCCCGGAGACTCAATTGAATTAATTATTGAAAAAATAAGTCTAAAACTTTGAAAGCGGCAATCATATCGTAATAAAAATGGATTTTGTTTATTATACACACATACAAATGTAATTGTTTTTTTTTTATCATAAAGACTATGATAAAAAAATATTACATTTGTGACCATTTTCAATTCAAATGACCCCGCAATAAAATAAATAGGTTGTGTAATGATACGCGTTTTCTATTATCAATAGAATATATTAAGGGCCTCAATTGTAATACGTGCGAAATGCTTAGCAATTTATGTAATAATTTTCTCGTTATTAGATATATATGTAGGTACTCAATACTGTAAATAAAAATGTGTAGTAATGTGCAAATTTTTTAAGACCAGCCAAATATATTTAAGTTAAAACCAAACTTTGCACTGTAACTGCTTCATAATAAGCAATTTGCTTTTAAACGTTATCGCCATAAACAGATTCCACAGCACCTATATCTGATAATATTTTGTGACGTCATGAGGAACTGTTCAATAATATAGGTAAGTTCATGCTAGCCGCGATAAGGGATCAATACCGTTCCAACCATTGTGTTGGAAGTTTGAAGTGTTCAAGCAACTGATGAGGTACCTTACTACCTGCCGATGACCGCAAAGTTACGATATTAGGCTGCTTGTCGACCCAAATTGATGTTGAGTCCCTTAAGGATCTATTGTGTGTGAGAGCCTCTATATAGCGGAAATTATATATGACATATTGCAGTACGATTACTGAATAAAAAAGTTTCGGGAGTATAGATGGTGACAGTGATTTGTCTTTTTAACAAGATAGATAGATATATTCTATTCTTTATTGTACACCATAACAGTAAAACAAAATTATGGACTTAACAATTAAAAAGGGTGATACAAGGGGCGGTCTTAACGCTAAAAGCGATCTTTTACAGACAACCTTTGGATGGATTTGACACAGAAGGAGAAAATAAATACGCGGGCAATCCACGGTGTACTATTTATCTATATAAAATACAAAACAATAAATAACGTTCTCAAAACATATATATACATATAAATATAAAAACGAGAGAAACAAAGACATACATAATAACAACAATTTAAGGAGAGAGATAAGATCTTTTACTAAGTTTTTGAAAGAAGATAGGGTTTGTGCTTGTCTTACTGACACTGGTAGAGCATTCCACAGCCGTATTGCTTGAGCTGCGAACGACTTAGGTACCATAGAAATTGGTGGCGTGACTCGGTACCGCAAGCCTTAAGTTTTCTGATGACCTCAGAGATTTTGCATGTGTGTCATGAAGGAACTTAAATCGTTCTTTAAGATAAGTGGGGGTTTTAGGATTAAACAGCACACTGTAAAGCAGAGACAAAATGTGTAAGTTCCGGCAAAGACGTATTGGAAGCCACTTGAGTTTCGTACGAAATTCGGATACGTGATCATATTTGCGCAAGCCAAATATAAATCTAATGCAAACATTTTGGAGTCGCTCAAGTTTATCAAATTGTGCTTCAGTAAGATCAAGATAACTGACATCAGCGTAGTCTAGGATAAAAAGTAAAAGAGACTGTGCTAGCGCAATTTTAGTAGCAGTTGGCAGAAAGTTACGCAACCGTCTTAGGGAATGAGTTCTTAGATCGAGAGGCAGTCATTGTATGATTTCCCATACTTAAAAAATGGTACACATGTCTAAAACGTTTCCACTGCTGAGTCGCAGGACTTTCTATGAGAAAGAATGGGCCGCAATCTACCACGCAGTAAATAGGTATTCTTCATCTAATAAACAAGATGTTCCCGTCTGTTATTCTGTAACCCCGCATTTAAACTGATTCAGGACATGTGCCCAATGGTATGAATTCGAAATATAATATAGTGGAATAAGTATTTTATGACTAGTTCCTATTCGTGAGTATGCCCGTGTAAAAAAAATCTGTTCTTCTGGTACTTAGAAAACCTTTGTCATCACATGTCTTCGACTTTACCAGAGTTGCATCTACAGTGTAAAAAACATAATTGTTTATACTACTTTTTCAATTTTCTAACTATAAATTTCTGTTTCAATTTATGCATATTTTGCACTAGTTTACAATATAAAAGTTAGTTTAACAGAACCACGCGTTTTTAAGGTTCTCGTCGCGCTCAATTCAAATTTAACATCCAAACTTATCTAAAACGTCATCAATGCACGTCATAACATTTTTTCTTCGAATTTGTAAGCAAATATTCAATTTTTAAGCAAATATTCAATATTCGATTTTATGGAGATGAAAGAGATATCAAAACGAATCTAAGAGGATTTTTATGAGTAAAAGCGAGTCCTTTAAGATTCTATGATCAAAATTGAGTGAACTCTTTTGTATAACAATGTCTTTCAACTTGTGACCTCGCAAATTTGACCTCCGATATTTGACGATACGGTTGGCGCAGTGGTTAAGCAATTGGCTGCTTTGCTGCGAGTCGCGGATTCGATTCCCGCACCGGAACAAAATATTTGTATGGCTTACGAATAATTGTTCCGGGTCTGGGTGTTGTAAATCTGCACTCATAAAATTGGAAAAGTTCCTAGAATTTAGAAAAATCTAAGAATCCTGACGTATCAGAAATGTTTTTACGTCAGGTTTAAATTCAACACATCAAAAACCAGCCAGTACAAAAGAATTCTTGGAAATAACCACGAGTGTAAGCTAGTGTAAAAAAACGTTCAATTTTATTTTACTGAAATATATTACAAGCAGTCTTTTAATTCGACCCTCCCAAGCAATAACTCGGTAATCGAAAAATCTATATTTTACAGGAGAAAAGATTTAGTGATTTTATCAAATATGTTTTAACTAGTGGAATTATTGAAGTCATGCGAAATGTTCACTGTGTCATTGTTATTAATTTTTTTTTTTATTAAAAACCTAGTAATTTAAGAAAAAAAAAAATACCTATAATTCTACACCTACATGAAATACCATGTGTGTCATGATATCTTTGTAAATATCATTAGGAAAAATCTAAAAAAATTGCTAAGGTGTATTCCGGTCAAATTTGACATAACAGCATAAAGCCCATAATAGCACATTACCGAGTTCTTGGTTGGGGGGATCGAATTGGTATAAATTTCACCGTGGCATCCAGTCATCATCATCTACTTAGACTTTTTCCAACTACATATACTGGGGTTGGCTTCCAGTCTAACTGGATATAGCCGAGTACCAATGTTTTGCGTACCAATGGAGCGATTGTCTATCTAGTCTCCAAAATCCAGCAGCTCGGTGACACGACACACGTGGCAAGGATTACCTGTTTAGTGCTGTGCTTTAAGCACTAATCTTAGAGATTATATTTTAGGCACTAGCTTTAGGATTTCTTTAGGATTGATTTAAACAGCATAGATTGAGCTATTATAATTTAAAAGATTTTTTTACTTTTAGCACGTAGCACGATATTAAACCTTACAATATTATTTTATTTATGTATTTAATACACTACACATTCATTAACATCAATTTATTCACCCTCGTCTGTGTGTCACTGCTGGGTGCCAACTGAAAACCAGCGCTGGGTGTCTTTCGCTCAGCAAATGCTGAGTTGGTAACCCTTTCGGTGTAGACATGCGCAGCGAAATTCTTAGTGTTATTTTTTTGTGTTTGTAATTTTCTGTTGTTTGTTGTTGTGTGTGTTTATCACCGAATAAATGGTTTTCAATTTCAATTACAAGGCGTATTCCTTGTGTGAGCGGCGGGCTCTCCGCGCGCGTCTCTTATAACTGTTTACATATTTTTAGTATTTATAAAAGTATTCGTTGTCCATTGCATGTGCGGTTATAGGTGCGCGTGTCTCAGACAACTGTTTATGCGCGGTAGGTTAGCAAAAGCGAAGGCTCGGTATTTAGGTTGGCTACACCTGTAACGACTGTCAAAGGTGTAGATGACAGCCGGGACTAATGACTTAACGAACTTTTCGAGGCACGAAGGAATATTAATATATTAAGATGGTTATCCATCCTCGGAAAGACCTTAGAAAGCGTTATTTAACCTTTAAGATCGACCCGTACTGCTGTTATTATGTAAGCCACAAGCTCGCCATGTTATTTTTTTAAACTGTTGATAGGCTCGCGTTTAAGCACCATCTCAACTGATGTTAAGTGATGATGCGGTCGAAGATGAAGCACGCTTGCTTAGAAGTAACCTATTCACTCTTGACTGAAAGCGGTTATATCTATCAGGAAACACAGACTCTGGCAGAACCCAGGACTTATACAACGTGAAGGGTATATACATACTGAGTGCACGGCTTCTTTGAATGATAACAAATGATATGGCAAGGGTTTTCTAATCCTATGTCTACATGTGTGGAGCATATTAGAAATTTCAATACATTGATACCAGAGGCCGAATTTTTCAAATTAAGAAGAACGTAGAGAATTATCGTTTTATTGGCAAGTGACGTGGAAAGAAACATAATTATGAAACCAATAATTTGGGGTCAATTCTGTGAGTCACTTATTTTAAGCTGAAACTTTGCATAGAGACTTCATACGAGATGTTGTCTTCAGTCCTTTTGGATAGATATGGGGTTTCCGTTACACGTTGTATAGTAAATGAAAGTAAACAGTCCAAATCCAACGCAGTAAAAATTCAGCCTCTACAAAAATATCACCAACACACAAAAACAACACAAGCATACCTATTGCGCCCTACTTGGCGTTACCTGATCTGCCTCGTTCCATACAAAGGTAAATCGGTAAAGCAAAGCTAACTATGTAGGGCATAGTAATTAACAGTGGCGGAACAAAACCGAGCTTTTTTATCCCTGCCTTAAAGATGCTTATCATTAGCTATCACAGTATGCAATGTGCAGGGGTAACAAACATTTGGTGGCAAGTAACAATATTAATAAACTTGGAAGAAAATCATTGAATTAAATTTATTCTTGGCTTACAAGTTTTAGGTAGTAGGTTCGAACCCAGGCAAGTACATTAATTTGAGTAATTACCACTGCTTTTAAAACGGTGATGGCAAACATCCTAAGGAAACTGTCTTGTTTGACCGAAATAGTCAGCAACATCCACTAACTCGTACTGGGCCCACGTGGTAGATTATAGCCCCTTCCCATAGAGAACAGGCCTGTGTCGTAACAGTTGCAACATTATAGAATTTTTTGTTTTTATTTTATTAATTATTTCACATACTTTTGTTATATTAGGTTTTCATGCTATGCAATGCTAAATTTTACTGTTGGCCATCGGGACTAGTTATAAACTATAAAATATCCCTAATTATTTGATTTCAGCCTCTAACCATCAGACACACAAACCGATCGGAAGAAAGAAGGATTGGGAATCGCTTTCTGGTACATTTACAATTCTGTTTTGTATGTAGGTATTCTGTTTTGATAAAAGCAGCATTTCTGAAATAAAATATAAAGTGTATCACTGTATGTTGCTCCCAGCAACGATAAGACGTTTTTCCTCCGATTTCCTTGACGTAATCCCTTAGGCAGCTGTTCAGCATTAAGTTTTCTTTTGGAAAGTTAAACCAGTAAGAATGTTGCGTACCACTGGCGTGAGAGTTATGGTTTCGCAGAAGGATTGGGCGTGCCTGAATGCAATCACACTTTAAAGTAGGTGACATTCCTTTCAAGCGAACATGTAAATTCTTCTACTTAGGTACATACACTATACGGTTGCGTGAGAATGGTTAACTTTTAATTACCTTTTTCTTTGCTTATTTGCACGTTAATCCGTTGGTCCTTAAGTTGAACTTAAGGGTAGGTGAAGGAACAGAGTGGGTTTTTAGTCAGTAGAAGTCTGTCACATAATTCCGCTTCGCCCAGAACGGGAGAAATCATTCAATGATTTTCCCACCCAGAATAAGAAGCCGTTGATCCTGCGCTTGATCTTTCGAGGTATTCCTCGAAGCGCTACCATTTTGAAGCGCACCTAATGAAGCGCTCCTTTTTTATGCCTCGGAGCGCTCCTTTTCCGATAACATGGTATCGGGAGCGCTACTAAAAGGAGCGCTCCGAGGAATAAAAAAGGAGCGCTTCATTAGGTGCGCTTCAAAATGGTAGCGCTTCGAGGAATACGTCGATCTTTCTCCGGTCGTATCGGAATTCCGTCCAATTGGACAATGAGAGTAAAGGAACAGTGAGTGAACCTGTATTTGCGCACTATAATATCTTCTACACAGTTGGCTAATCGATTATGAGATTGGCCGCCCGTGCCATGGCCAAAATCGGCTATTATTATTATTACTTTTCAAATTTAAAAAGTACCAGGTACTCGTTCTAAAGGGAATTTATCGATAATATAAGCTTTGATATCAGTCTTGCTAAAGAGTATCGTGTTACCCATTTACTGGGTCGATGTGCTACCCAGTTACTGGGTATATGTGGACAAATAGGTAGGTTCTTTCACTGGAAGTTGATCTCAACATGATTGCAACAGATTACGTAGAACTATTTGATTTTCAATGTGAAGCACTACTTGCCAAGGTTCGTGGCTTGGAAAATACAGTATGTTAACTAACAGAGGGTGTTCCCGTTAACCCGCAATAGTATAGCATCTATACATGCTAAAAAAAATATTACCATTCGAAAACAAAATGTTTTTATTTTTTAAATATTAAAATACTAGATTCTACCCGCGACTTCGTACGCGTGGTAAGGTTTTCCCGCGCAAATCCCGATCCCGTGGGAATTTCAGGATAAAAAGTAGCCTATGTGTTATTCCAGGCTGCCAACTATATACTTACCAAATTTCGTTCAGATCCATTCAGTAGTTTTTGCGTGAAAGAGTAACAAACATCCATCCATCCTCACAATCTTTCGCATTTATAATATTAGTAGGATAGTAGGATCAACTAAAAATAATAAATTGATAATATTTTGTTTTCGAATGGTAATATTTTTTTAGAATGTATGGAAGCTATACTATTGCGGGTTAACGGGAACGCCCTCTGTTAGTTAACATACTGTATGTAAACATAACTACGGCTCTCATTTTATATATGTTTGACAGTCGCTACGGGTATAAGAAGCCACAAAATCTGAGCCCAATCTTGCTAAGATAAACGTCAGATACGGATTCAACAGTATAAAATATGAGTACTAAGCTCTCGGTTTAAACTGGATATCATCACAAAAATAATCGGGACATAGCTAGGCAGATGATATTGAAATACCCGTTATTCAATTGTCAAAACCTTTTTCTATGTAGGTAACCAAGAACGCCGCAAAATGATACCCCTTCAACTAAGCTAAATATGCTTATGTCGTGGGTTCACGGCAATAGTGTAATGGGTTCGAACCCGCGACCTCTCGATCACAAGTCCGACACCATAGCCATTACTATTGACGCTTAAAGTTAGGTTATAGCTACTCACAAACATACATACACACTTAGAACAATGACGCATAGAAGGATAGTACGAGAGTAAAAAGTGAGGCAACTAAAACTTAGCCATTTTGGCTAACTTTGCTCGACGAGCCGTCAGTACTCAAGGTCACATTCTGCCGAACAGAGCTCGCGAGTAAATAATTTAAAACGACCGTTTGTAGCGTAAAGGGATGTCATAGTCCTTCAGGAAAACAAAAAACGTGTAATCAAATTACATTTCACAAGTAAATACTTACATTTTATACATTATATTTACGTAAATCGATCATCAAACAAAAATTCTAATAACCTAACTTATCACAATTCAATGTTGCTATCCGTGAGGAAAAAAATACCCATATTGATTTCTTTTGTGCTTATTTTTGTTTAAAACAATATAGTTTTGGCGGCAATTATGTATGCGTCAAACTAAACTATATTTATTTACAGCTACTACCTACAGTGTTTTATAACTAAAAGTTACTGTTAGTTCGAAGAGTGGCATCATAAAGATGACAATTGTTAATTGTTTGTGTGTAATTTTCTCAATAATATTTTTCTATTTCATAAATACAACACATAATTTTAATTGATATCAAACGAGATTTTTCAAGCAATTAATACATTTCTATAATATCATTATAACACATTACACATCAAACATTCTAAACGCAATGAACGATATCTCATATCGTTTACCTTCCGTAAAAATATGTCATATAAGTCATATTACATGAAAAAACATCATCTTATTCGTTTCATAACATAAATTACTTGATTTGATCCAGCAACAGAATAGTGCGTTTTCCCATTTTTGTGGGTAATGGTCTAGTAATGGTATCACTGAAAGCTATATTTGTGTGCGTTTGAGGAACGTAGACACATTCGACTCACGCACACAAAGAAAATAAAGTGGACACACGAAATCGCTCGTGTTTTGCTCTAGACTAGGGGGATGTGCATACACACATGGACCTTGAAAACATAACAATCCTTTTTGGACAGTCGCGCAATAAACTAAAAACGGCTTATCACTATCAGTATCTCATCAGCCAAACAGCCTTGTCACCTAATGTGACAATACAAGGTATTAAACGAGATGTAAAGCTGGACCATACATTTTTCTCTTAGAGCTTTTGTTTCACCCATGGTTTCACCACTATTCCTGTCCGATGTTAAGCCTTAATAAGACCGAGCGTTCATTAAATGTGTTTGACTTTTTTGTTCGTGATTGTACCTATGTTTCCGACCCATATAGTTGTAATAACTAGGTATGCCTGCGATGCGTCCGCATGGAATTTAATGTTATCTTGCACGTGTGTTTACAATAGAAATAGAATAAGTTTTAAGTAGTTTTTTTTTTGGTTAGTGTACAACTAGGAGCAAAATACTGCCAGTAAGTATTGAATAAACATCTTAATATTCTTAACATGTCAATCATCATCATCAATCATATCCGTTGGTTCCGGCTATCATTTCTACAGTTTTGAGTCGTCGTTGTGTGTAGTAGCCAGAAAATCTAGCACCAGTATTATAAAGGATCTAGTAGTATTATCTAGGACCTTTCGCAAGGATCTCAAGTGGCTCCCTATCCGTCTTCGCAGGAACACTCGAATATTATTCCTTTTGTACAACATCCTTTTCAACCCTGCATATCCTAGCTACCTGCGCGATCGTTTTTCGTTCACTTGTCCTATTGATGCCCTTTGTAGATCCCACCTTAAACTCCATCTCAATTTCCCATCCCATAAAACCCGTTTCTATTTCCACTCCTCCTTTCATGCAATACGACTGTGGCACTCACTTCTCGCTAAAATCCACGAAGCTAAATCCATTAGTGTTTTCAATAAGCTAGCTAACATCCCATAATTTTATACTTATATTTATTACAGGTATACCTATAATTTTTATAGCATTAATATAAATATGTATTTTAACTCCATGTATTTATTTTATTATATCATTATAATTTAGTTTATTAGCTAAGTATGTTTTATTTATCGTAATTAGTATTTATACACGCTGTGTCTATTATCTCATCTTCAACTCTCCTGTCGCAGGTCTGCTGGAAGAAATTTCTTAGGAAATAAGCAGCACCTTTATGCTCTTTTGTCTGTAATTATATTTTTTTTTCTTTTGTGTCATGTGTGTACGGTGGCCGGCCCATCAACCTATCCCAATCTATCAAAATAATTTAATAGATTTACAACTTTATTACAACATGATAAAGTTCAAACTCAATTGGGTAAATTTGACAGATTTGGATAGCTTGATGTGCTGGCTACTGTTGTGTGTTATCCAGCTACTGGGTTGCTGAAGTAAGATAGGCAGTCGGAAGCAGACCTTAACAGGGTTGTTAAAGGCTGAGTAGATAATGAATAAATCATTTTCTTCTCCTAAATATCTAGTCTCTGTCTGCAACAAAATAGCATGAAACTCCATAAGTATTTTTCATCTAATCAACAAGTTATTCCCGTCTGTAATATTAGGCACTGAACCCTAGAGCATTGAAACAGATTCAGGTCATGTGCCCAATGGCAGAGTCCGAACTATAATATAGTGGGATAAGTATTTTATTACTAGATTCTACCTGTGGCTATGCTCGTGGGAAAAAAGATTCTGTTCTTCTTTTACTTCGAGAATTTTTTCGCTCTAAGGGAAATCGTCACATAACTCCTTCCACTCTGGTTGGAGCGGAAATGAGGTGTGTGTCAGACTTCTTCTGACTAAAAACCGTCGTTAGAAAATTCTCGCAGCCCCGGGCATTCTCGCAACTTCAGTTTAAGCACTGGAAACACTTTTTTTTTATATCTTATATTATAATACATAATCACACGTCCTATCGTTATTTCCATGGAAATGAGATATTTTTCCTCAAAAATGGCAGCCAAATCATTTTGCAGCCTTTGAATTATCTCCGTACCAAGAATCACGTTGATACATTGTTTCTATCTGACGTAAAAGCCGCCACGTAAAAGTTTACCCAGCACTGGGTCTGAATTCCGGCTAGAACTCGTATCAATACATATGTATACGCGTACATATTAAAATAAAGTGTATGTTTGTTTCCCTTTCTTTCACGTCAAAACGGAGCATCGTATGACGTATCTGTCATTTTTATTATTCAAATAGTTAAAAGACTGGAGAGTGACAGTAGTATAGTTCTATTTTGCAGAAAAATATGCCATTACTGCTTGAAAACACGTTCCAATCAAATAAGCGTTGTATAAAGCTTTACGAGTGCAAAAACAGTATGAAGTATGATTCCTTCTGATTTTTTTTTTCAAGTGAACAGCTACCCAACGAGCACATTAGTGGAAATAGCAGCCTATTTTGTTACTTTGGGCTGTAAAATAGCGGTTTAAGGGTTCAAAAAAGCAGTTCAGAGTTGCATATCTGCATCCGTAAACGTCTATAGTTATAAATGTTACTTAAGGTGCTATAAGCTGAATCAAATACTACCCTAGCCTTCACAGTAGTCCACGGTAGAACTCATTTACCACTTACACCTTTATATGGGAGTTACGAAGGTCATTCTGCCACTCACAGCTGCATAGTAGTTTCCATTGTAACTTGTATAGGTTATAGTTATAGTAACCACTATTATACTACTATAAGTTTCATTATAGAAATAATAGAAACTCTTATGCATACTATAGTTACAAAAAAATCATCAGTGTAACTAAGGCCTTTAGTAGCAATAGTCATTCCTTGCAGGCTCAATCCATTCGCCATTTTACAGCCGCTTTTGTAACTATTATAAAACATTTAATAAAATGGATGCTAAACGAATAAGTACGTAACTAGATCTTATTTATTTATTTATTTATTATATACTTTATTGTATACCTTACAATACACTTAAGGATACAAATAATTAATCTTATAACCTCAAAAACAGGAAAATAGGAGCTTTTTGTGGCTGTGAGTTGCACTAGGGGAACAAAAATCACTGGAAGCGATAGAAGGGTGAAAATTAGCACTATGATTCTCAAAAGGGAGTTATTAGAGCTCAAACTGCAGGTTATGACTACAGTACAATGACGCCATGATTGTTTAAGAAAACTTATAATTCACTTGCAAAATTGAGTTGATATACATTGGTTTTTCAGTTAAATGTGCATTAAATGTACCGGTAAACAATCGGCCACTTGCAAATAGTAAGTTATCGACACGTAAAAATACGGAAATAAAATTTATTCTGTATAACAAATAAAAAAAAACACATATCTTTTGTTACATTTTTAAATATCATAAAAGCGCGTTAAAATTACTCGAAAATTATCTTATATATCTACAGTAAACTGGACAGCGTTTTAAGTAACTTTATATATCTTGCTAATACAGAATACAAACATTTACTTCTTTTTGTTTTATTTTCATGATGGCGACGAAAACACTTTACCAAAATATTACAAACAATGTCAACTGAAGATATACAATAAAGAACTATAATCAATTCACTCGTTCAAAGTAGTTCAAAATCATTCAAAAGTAGCGCTACGAGGGCTTTAGTATAGCGTTAATAAATCGTTATAGCTATTAAGGAACCTTTATGCAACCGTTGTGCAGGTTAAATGGAACTTTAGGTTGCATAAAATGGCGCCCTAATAGCGCTAAAGCGGCTGCTTTAAGTCTGCAGTAGACGCTCTAGCGCTTACGTCTATTACCATAAGTAATAATCGGATACGCTCCAAAGCTCTAATGCAGCCCATTTGTGCTAGTTGGGTAGCTATGACAGACATCACATTACTAGCAATCTTGTTAACCTCACCAACTAAGCTAAATAAGCTATGGATGTGATTCGAACCCGCGACATCTCAATCACAAGTCCAACACCTCAGCCTCGGCATTAGATGAGATTATAAGAAGTGTTTTCATGATAAACATCACAGGGATAACAAATTTTAATGGGACCACATGACAAGTACCAACTTTCAAATACAAAAAAAAATCACGAAAGTCGGTACACCCAGTAAAAAGTTAAGAGAATACATAAAAAAGCAGTTGAATTGAGAACCTCCTCCTTTTTTGTAGTCGGTTATAAACTTTCTGATTAGAACAGAATCATTTTTCAAGCGACTAAATCCGCAGGAGGAAGCTAATAACAAAGACTTATCCCAAAAAACAGTTTCCAATACAATCTGTCTGCAAAATTCTAGGAACATGATAATTAACCCATTTAGTAACCTCTAAACGGCTGCTGTAAAAGGTTTCGTTCTTGAATACAAAGCCTAGACACTAGACAGCTCCATTAAAGAATTAGATGTTAAACGTCCAAATACGTTTAAGGTGCCGACAGATTTGAAACGGTTACTACAATACTAAGTCTTCTAAGTTCCACGCGCGCCTCAAAGAGCTGTCAGCACCAGTGACGGGGCCTCATAAGACCATTGCCCGCCGGGGTTGCGGAAATATTGTAACAAGATACCGCGGCCCCGGAACTTAAGGGCAGCTTAAGGAACAGGGTGGGTTTTTAGTCAGTAGAAGTCTGACACTCCATTCCGCTTAACCCAGTGCGGGATAAGTTATTCGATGATTTTTCCCACCCAGAATAAAAAAAAGGTCACGCCACTTAAAATGCTCGAACACGTTTTAATGACTTAAAACTTAAAGACTCGTTTCTATTAGTGAAAACTATGCGTTTTGAAAAAATAACAAAGTTTTCGAAATGCATACTTCAACAAATGACAGCAAAACCGTAAAACTGGCAAAAAATATCAAAATATTCAACATTTCTAAACTCGAGACACACCAAGAAAGGGATCTTTCCATAATAGTTGAAAAAGTTCCTCCTTAAGTTCGAAGTTGAGCTACACGATAACAGTGTAAAAATAAATGTTTACACTGTCTGGACAGGTCCGTTCCAATCTGCGTTCTCTTGACTCAAAAGAGCACTACAGACATGAACCGTCATGCTTCTCAGATAATTTGACCAATACGAATTGTATAGACTTTAAAAAAGACGTTGACCTCTGAGTTTGTTTCGGTGTTTCTTATCAGAGGAGTCAGTTAGGAAACACCAGCCTCATCTAGCTTAACGTTAAACACAAAAAAATGACGTGTAAAAGTGTTATTCATAACCAATTTACAAAATAAATATATCATTTCAATATAAGGTTCATACTTTATTTATTTTCATAATACGTGTTTTAAAAACCCACGTTTGGGACGCATAACATTTATCATTACAGTCTACTACGCCTAGCCTTACTACGAGTTGGCATGTCAAACTTATCCCAGTTGAAACGCTATTTAAAAACAAATGCTAGTAGATTATTCGTGTGGCTTCGCTTCCGTGACTTGTTGTATTAGAAGCGTGTATTTTTTGAGGTAGAAAACAGTATATCATCCACAGAACTTGTGTATCACCAGTTCAACCTTTTACAAACATAATAAACAAACAATCTAATCATTTCAACTGTCTACAACATAATTATTTATTAATATCGCTGTCCCTGCTTAACTAATTATAGTTTGCGTGATAGGTTATCTCCAAAATAACACAAAGTCACGGAAACTACCCAGAAAATCAATGTTTAACATCCCGACGGTTAATAGCCGAAACCCAAAATCAGATCTTATCTTATTCCCAACGGCCGTCCGACAGCCCGGAATCTGATTACAGTGAACACCTTTTGTCTTAAATGGATCTGTAAAAATGGTTCAGGTTCCGGCTATGCGGAAATGATTTAAAGGCACTGCTGCGGTTTAGAATAAAGATCGTGACTACATAGATTGAAGTGAAAACTCGATATGATTAAAATACTAGGCAAATTTCCACTAAATATAATACAGAGGAAAGTTTAAATTTTTATTTATTCGTAATCAATAAACTCAAAATCTACATTATTATCTAAAAAAGCTACATTATATGCAAGTAGGTTACTTCTAGGTAAGCATGCTCCATCTTCGACCACATCATCACTTACCATCAGGTGAGATAGTGGTCAAACGCGAATTTATTATCAATAAAATAAAAAGTAACATTGGCTAGTTTCATTTTACTGAAAAAATCGCGAGCAATGCCGCAGGCAAAGCTAATATGCAATATTTAGTGTTCGTAAGTTTATGATTACAAATATAAGGTAGGGAAGAGCAGTAGGATTCGTACAGAGGGAGCATTCGTACAGTAGTCATATCTGCAACACTAAACAAGTTGATGCTTTTGAATTTGTGTGCCCGTGAAGCCCGCTCAGGCGCATAGCCGCATATCCAAGCGCTGCGCCAATGCAACAGCTAATTTTGGTGGAACAAGTTGATACATGTTTTCGCACTTCGTAAGTAACTTTACTTGTAACACGCCATGCTCAAAATTTAAATAAGTGCCTTAAATTAATATGTTATGATTAATTTAGACATGTCTTAATCCGTTATTTTTATTTTAAATTTATTTTTTTGCTTTTTTAGTTGGGGTGCTTTCGCACAGTTATGAGTGGGGTGAATTCGTACTGTACAAATGCAACCCGCGAGGTTTCAGAAAGTTTCTTTAACAAAATATTATTACCTATTGCAGAGTCATGCCGAGAAATAACATACGTAAATAAACCAGCCAAGCTTATTACATCATAACCTCTATTTCTTCTATCTAATTCATGATCAAATCAATGTGCCAAGTCTTTGCCCAAATATCTATGTTAAGGTCGGCTTCTAGTCTAACTAGTTTCAGTTGTATAACAGAATTATACATTAAGTGACCTCCACAGCCTAGTTACCTAATAAGTATATAGTTGTATCGATAATAATCGTAATATTTGCCTTTGGCAAGCACTGGTCACATTTACCCCAGTTCTTAAAAAAAAACTTAGAGGAATTGAACAATAAATAAGTAGGTAAATAATAAATATTATTCAACATTATCAGATTGAAACGTAAACTGTTTACCGTATAGATATTAACGAATACATTCCACTAACCAAAAACAAAATCCAATAAATATTAATGACGAATTTATGATAAACACTCCACTGAATAAAACATTCACATTATGGCCCTTTGAATTTTTCTCCATTCTTTGCGAAAATTAGGGATGACATTGTACATAAAGTGTTTGGAAGAACAAGAAGAAATTTCCATTAAGTAATTTGATTCATAAAATCTACACACAAAAGATGATCATCATTTCAGCCAAAAGACGCTTCTGGACACAAATAAAATCATCAAAATAATTTAATTAGACCACCAGGTGTAAAGGGTTAGAACTGTAAGATATTATGCCTTTTACCAAAATATGAATAAACAAACAAATAATAGGCCTCAACTATAACTTTTCCAAATCGACCGGTCCTTCTTTGAGATTTTTGTATTCTATATCTTTTTTTAAATAGTCCATAATCGATTCAGTCGACGAAATAAAAAACAAAATGTGATATAGAAATGAAAAGCTATTATATGTGATACAGAAATAAGAAATATAGAGATTTGATCATAATTGTGAATTTCATTATCATATATTTTCATAACACATGTCAATTCATTATCAAGACCAAATGACGATAACAAAATAATATAATAATTATGTAGAAAACATTACAAAACAGTTTTTTCTGCGGAAAGCAATCAAACTCAAAATACAAGTACACGACATACAACGCAACTTAAAATTCATAATCATAATTATTTTATGTCTACAAATATGGGTACAAATAAATTGATGGTATTTGTTACAATACAGGCCTCCATATTACCCTTACTTGGGTATGCAAATTGCATTAATTTCGCTGAAAATAATAATATATTACTAAAATAGAAAAAAGTAAATATTTGACGTCTTCAACACACCTTAAAGATCTTCACGGTCCATTAAAATTCGCTGAAATCCACAAAAGTGATCGCCATTGTTCATTGGAGCCGAAATTCTTAAGGTCGGAGTACTCTTGTTTCACTTTGACCTCAAAAGAAAAATGCTAAGAACTGGCCATTCCCGAGACTTATAAATAGGTAATGACCTTGAAGATTATTTGTAGTTCAATGTGGGGCCCTTATATGACCTTGAGAAAATTTGGCTGTGAAATAATAGTGCCTAATTGTGTCCTTGGAGGTCTTTTGTTGAAATGCGGGACCTTTAAGTCAAGAGTGAATAGGTTACTTCTAGATAAGCGTGCTTCATTTTCGACCACATCATCACCTACCATCAACTGAGATTGTGGTTAAAAAACAGGCCTACCAACAATGAAACAACGGCATTGCTTTTGACCACTGATTTGAAAACTCTCTGCTTTTGACAGTCATAACGTTTTATCAAAAGCGAAAATGTCAACAATGACTCATTAGCACGATACTTCTTATTTTCATTTTCACTAACCTAGTAACTCATTACTAGGTTGACAAGATCAGATAAATACCGACTCGCTCCATTAAAAATAACGGTACTCAGCTGGATGTAGCTGGGTCCAATTAGACTTAAAGTCGCCACTAGCATGGTTGGAAATAGGCCGTGCAAATGATCTTGATGATAACCAGTAGAAAAAATAGAATGGTTATGCTGTGATCCTATCTTCAAGAAAAAGCTCATGCTGCGTTCAACATCAGCCAAGAATATTGGTGATATCATTATCAGTACAGAGTACGACTGATGAAGTACATACAATATACAGTATGTTAACTAACAGAGGGCGTTCCCGCAATAGTATAAGCACATCAATTCGACCGCCGCACACGCGGCCCGTCATTCATAAATAAATTGCGACGTTGCCGTCCTTCAAGTACGCGTGTACAGTGTTCCTTTTACGTATCAATTTAACATTTTTAGTGAAAATTTTAATATAAAAAAAAAACATTTTATTTTCAAATGGCAATATTTTTTTTAGCGAACGAAGAACGTCCTGTGTTAGTTAACATACTGTATAATCAGTCTTGTCAAGGGACCGCGTTAAGCAGATACTGGGCTGGGGATATTATTTTTTTTTTTTTTTTTTATTATCTTGAAGCGTTAAAAGCCTAATTGCTATGTTGACGGTCTTGTGAAGGCGTGAGTTTTTTCCTCTATTGCCGTGAACCCACTCCAGACACAAGCATATTTATCTTAGTTGGAGGGGTTAACAAGATTGCTAGTAATGTGAATTCTACCCACATGTCTAGTTCTCTTTATAATAAAAAAGAAACATAAGACTGAAACTGGAAGACTCCCAAAGTAGGAAATTTATTAGTTCAGGGATAGAAAAAGATAAAGAAGAAGATATACAACGTGTAATGGAAACCCCATATCTATCCAAAAGGGCTGAAAACAACATCTGGTATGGAGTCTCTATGCACAGTTTGAGCACAAAATAACTGACTCAAAGAATTGATACCAAATTATTGGTTTCATATATTTCTTGAATACCAATCATAACAAACATGTCACAGCACTACGAGGGTCAATAACTTTCCACGTCACTTGCCAATAACACGATAATTCTTTTAGTTCTTCTTAATTTGAAAAATTTGGTCTCTGGTATCAGTGTATTGGAATTTGTAATAAGTTCTACACGCGTAGGCTTACGATTACAAAACCCTTGCCATTGCGTTTGTTATCAGCCAAAGAAACCATGCACTTGGTATGTATATACCCTTTAAATTACACGTTGTATATGATAGAAAAAAGTAACAGTAGTTATTGGCGTCAGGTTTACAAAGAAAAACTATTATAATAAAAAAAAGAAACAATGGACAATAAGGAAAATTTAAGTCACATCCTGTCAATACGGCTATTGAATAAAATTTAATAAAACTATAATAGCTGGCAATTTTTATCTCCAAATCACGATTTGGATCACCCACAGAGCATGGTGGGATTATCTTATTGTAACTGGCTTTCGATAAAAAAAAAGATAAGAGTATAATCTAAGTAATGAAAAATTTGTGTGTGTATTCCGAATAATAAAGTTTATCTTAATAAATAGTACGGCCACAATATTGCATTATTTATGATAAAAATTTGAAATGAAAAAAAGCTTACCTCTATGGAGAAGAAAATGCTTTTTCAAGTGTCCTTTGAAGTCCCACTTTTCACTGCATTAGTCACTGATTTGCGTTTAAAAGTTCAATCTTGCCATTGTGAACTACAATAAATTTTTCACAGAATACACATTTTTCTAAAGTTTTTTTTTTTTTTTAAATAATTATTAAACTATTACAAAGCGATCTATTTTATGAACGAACACTGATACATATATGGTATTAGTTTTAAATTAAGAAATAAAACCGCACTAGGTACTTATATATTACTATTAATGTAAATACTATTTTAAAATTTATCTCTACTAAATTCTTATTTTAAACACAAAAAAACTCCGTTAGTTCCGGGAAAATTAACACAATAAGTTCTTAAAAATAATTCAAATCATTCTTCATTTGTTTTAATTAACCACTCAAGAATAGAACTGCAGATTAAAATATAACGTGTATTTCGAATCGCGGAACTGCGTCGGGAGTCCCGCCAAGTGCGACCAGACGCCGCAAGTATTCGAGCACAACTGAAGGGAATAAGCATCCACTGAAACTTCACCGTACATGCAACAAGTACATACGTTTATGTACAACTAAATATGATAGCGGCATGTGAGCTTTGGTAAGCCCGGCTCTGCTTTTCAGTCTGTTATTGCATTTCATAATTTGCTTTTGCGTTTTAAATGCTTTTGCTGGTTAATATTCTGCTGAGTCGTGTTTTCGTATATTCATACATTTTCATGCCACTTGTGAATTCTCTTTGCGAAGAGAGGTAAACATTATTATTGCTGAAACTTGTTTCGGTGATTGATCCTTTCTATGAGACATTTGCTTTGATTAAGATAAATTACACTATTTTTTCGTCTCTCCAAAATCAAATACACATAAGCCTAAATGGGCACTTAGAAAACATCAGAAACTAATGCAAGGTACGAATTTATCGTTTTCTATGGAGAACAACCAGCAAATAGCTCGGTCACTCTTTTCAAAATATAACTTATTTTCACATTCTTTCTATAATACATTTTTATAGATATGAGAGGACAGTATAGACCAATTGACATATTACAATGTTAATAATAATCAGAAAGGAATCTGAGAGTGTTCTCGCATTCACATCAAAAATGAGCTTTACAAAATGACAGAAAAACTAAAGCAATGTACATAAAAAAGTTAAGCAACTCTTACTGCGGTCAGTTCTAGGATGGGTTACAACTATATACCGATATCCCTCCTTACTTCGGAGAGCACGCTACGTTGTACTTCCTAGCCGTCATTTGTAGTTAAAATCATTGAGGGTAATTAGTAGTTATGAAATCTGGTACTTAGTCGTACCAAGGGTTATTGTGTTACCATGTCTCTGGGTTGAAGAAAATAGATAAACACTCTATGTAAAATAATGATACTTAGGCCACCCCAATACAAATGCCGAAAAGGCTAGGCAGTATTTCATATTTACACTTTCATAATTATGTAGATACTAATCTTATAATTTATGCAAAAGTTTTAGGGTATGGATGAACGTATGTAATATTTCTTCCTCAATGAAGCCAAAACTGCTAAACGAATCTGGATGTTACTTTGCTTGAAATAAATTTAAGTCTAAAATAGCACATAGCTTATTATTTTTATTCCGTAAAAGTATCCATATTTTCTACGTAAATGACGTTAGGGGCTGTTACTAGTATTTAATATACCTATTGTTTTTTAAATCAGTTATCGTACGAACAAACATCCCATATCAAATCAACGAATTTAATCTACCGTGTTTGAGCTCTTAGTTTTTACTTTAGTAAACAATTCACCAACAGTTTTTACCTTTCAATGAAAAGATATTTCATTGAAAAGTTTTCGACCTTGAGTTTTCTAAAACTAATTTAGACTTATTGCAAAAACGATTGAAAAAGTTTTCGTGGATCTGGTATTTATGTCAAAAGTGAATAGCTTAGGTACTTTAGGGCGAGAGGGCTTCATCTTTGATCACATCATCGCTTAACATCAGGTGAGATAGTAGTTAAACACGAGCCAGTCTACAATGAAAAAAACATTGACCTGACTTGCTCTCTCTTTCAATATTTAATAAAAGCTAAATTAAATCTCCTGGATTTTAATTTAGCTTTTACTAGATATTGATTATCAAATGAGAGAGCAAAGACTTAGTAGTTATAAATAAAAGTGTATACAGCATATTATATTTCTAATTAGGTAGGTTTCAATAATTAGTACTTTCTTATAGGTTTCAACAATTAGTAATATTAGTACTTGCAACAATTAAAAAGGTTTTCAATGCATTTTCACGCGGTCTGTGGCTGTCGCATAACATAATTTAGTTTTTAATCAGTGAGGAATTGTTATATAGTATATAATGTATGTCTCGTTGGTCTAGTGATTGTAAGAGAGAGTGTGGAGCATGCAGCCTCGGGTTCGATTTCCGGTTCGGCTAAAAAGTGGTATTGGGTTATTCTTTAAGAAATTTCTCAGTAGAAGCCAGGAGTTTGGAAGTTGGCGCGGTGTGATACCCCGCATTAAAGAATTAATGACTTTAATACGTTAGGAATATATGTAATAATAAACAATGATCCAAGAAGTGACTATTAAAAGTCAGTTTTTGGATATTGCCATACAACGTGGCAATGCCGCCTAAGAATATACAACGTGTAATTTAAAGGGTATATACATACCAAGTGCACGGCTTCTTTGGATGATAACAAACGATATGGCAAGGGTTTTGTTAATTCTATGTCTACATGTGTGGAGCATATTAGAAATTTCAATACATTGATACCAGAGACCGAATTTTTAAAATTAAGAAGAACGAGGGGAATTATCATTTTATTGGCAAGTGACGTGGAAAGTTATGACTCTCATAGTGCTGTGACACGTTTGTTATTACTGGTATTCAAGAAACATATGAAACCAATAATTTGGGGTCAATTCTGTGAGTCACTTATTTTGAGCTGAAACTTTGCATAGAGACTCCATACCAGATGTTGTCTTCAGTCCTTATGGATAGATACGGGGTTTCCGTTACACGTTGTATATCTTGAGCAGCTTAGCGTTAAAAATTTATTTACATATTTTAGTTTTTAGTCTAGTTTAGATTAAATCATTTGTACTCCTTAAAGGTTACTTGAAAAAAGGAAATTCTAACAGACCAACAAACTAGTTTATAATCTACACTATTTCAAATCACCATATCATTTTAAATTGGAATGGTTTGTCAATCTGTTAAAAACAACAGATTTAAGTACTGGTTATTTTTGGTGAATTTGAACCATAGTGTTAGGTGAAATAATTTTAATTCGAAAAGCTTCATTTTTATAAAAGAAAACTGGTTTCGAATCAAGAATGTCGTTGTTCGAATAGGTATACCAGCGTATTCAAAATATAATTTCAAGATGTTTTGTTTAAAGAAGGGGTGAATACTGCATTGTTTAATACAGTATTCAGCCCATTCTTTACCCAAATTTTCCATACACAATTTGAATTTACAATTGGCTAAACAGTATTTAAAAGATCTGGTATGTACTTAATTTAAGGTCTAATAATACTTCCTATGTGCGCACACAGCTAAGGACTGGAATTATCTGCCAGAGTCTGCGTTTCCTGATGGCTATAACCACGGGATCTTTAAGCCAAGAGTGAATAGTTTAGTTTTTTTTATAGATCGCATTTGACTACCATCTCACCTGATGGTACACTTACCATCAGGTGAGATGGTAGTCAATCATCACTATGATGTGGTCGAAGATGGAGGTAAGCGTGCTTCATCTTCCAAACTATCAACACATGAAAAGGAAAATTAAAGCTTGAATAAAGTATATTTGATTTAACCACCTAATAATAAAACTATATGCAATTAATTAATTTCCATAGTCTGAAAAAATTACCTATGTCGACTGAACACAGAGTTGCTTAAAGTGTACAGCCTTCTCGCGACTCCTTTGACATATTTTTTCATTTTATTGTCGTTCGCCACAAAGGAGCGACATGTGGAATCTCTCAGTCGTCTAGACTAGACAGATATTTCAATTCTAACGATATGAAACGTTCAACTAATAGCTATATTCGGCAGACGGTTACAGACATATTTTCTTGGAAAATGCGTTTGATAGAAAATGTTGTTTGTAGTCTCGGTTTGTTTAAAACTAAACAATATTTTCTTTTACTGGATTTCGGTGTATATACACTTTATTCAAATGGAAGATATTTTTTTTTTAACATTTTGTTGACTTTGTGTCTTTTATAAATTTCAAAGATATTTGCTTTAAATAAGGTAAATGTCGCTCTTTTTCTATTCATCGTTTTCTTAAACATGACACAATAGTTGCTTCGTTTTGGTAAGGTGCATTTAAGGTCATCAAACCATATAAAAACATTAGTAATTTACTTTATTTAAAAAATCGAACTGAATAAATAAAAGCTGTCTTAATTTTACACCTATTAGTAATTATCGTTTTGACCCACTGAACACTATACAACGGTTTACAAACTTGAGCAAAGAGCATTGCACTATTGCCATGCTGTAACGAAACCACATTATTTTTAGTTAATCTATATTGTCCCGCTCCTGGGCAAACGCCTACGTTAAATCTTTTCAGACAACTTTCTCTACAGCCTTTTCCAGTTAATCCGTCAGGAAAAAGTCAAGATTATCGTGCTAGTGCTTCATAGGCTTGCCTCGGCTACGATGTCCGTCAACGAATCATCTATAGCTGAAAAAAAAATTACAAAGTTTCTACTCTAAAGCTTTGGTTTCCTAGGAAAGCGGTGCCGTCATATAGCGGCCGTAATATTACGGACGCAAAAAGGCGGCCGTCTTTACGGTGACGATATGTGGAAAGTTCCACGGCCGTTTTTTCACACTGTCAGTCATTTTTTTTTAAAGCAAACGTCAAACGAAAAGTATCCAAGATAGAAAATGGACGACCTTGATTTAGCTTTATTAATTTACTTGGAGGATGATATCATCAGAAGAGGAAAATAGTCGTATGGTGGAAGACGATTTATTCCAATCTCGTGGTACTGAAGGTGCATTTGAGATTTTAGTACGTCCAAGAGTTGGAACTCATTTTGTACGTTGTTCCGGTAAAAAAAAACACAAATACGTATTAAAAATAGCTTCACCGCTATCAATGAAACGTTCACGAAACTATCTGACACCGACAAGACGGCCGTCATGCAAATGGCGGCACCGCTTTTTGACGTTACGGTGTCAGTTACCGTTCTCTAGGAAACTGCGCCATTTTGTTTACATGGACAACGTTCTAGTGACGTCATTCACCGCTGTATAACGGCCGCTATTTGACGGCACCGCTATCCTAGGAAACCAAAGCTTAACCGACCACTTATGTTAAAAACATTAATAAAATAAGAAAGACGGGGGAAATGAATAAAAACCCCATCAGCGTGAGTGTCATAGTAAAAGCGACCCTAGTCGGGCGCAACATTACCTACTAAAAGAGTTGAGTAACGATGGTTATTATTTATGACGGGTATAAAAGGCCTGAAGGGTAATATTGTGTAAGGAAACAATGTGAGGTGATAAGTTGATGGATAACATTTGTCAGTTGTTCTTTATTTTAGTCAAACGGTCTCGTTGGTCGTTTGGTAGGAAGCGCGATTACTGAGCATGAGGTCTTGGATTCGATTCCGAGGTCGGGCAAAAAATGCGATTGGGGTTTTCTCTACGCAATTTTGTTTAGTAGTCCGGAATTTGGAAGTGCCCCGTGCCTCAAAAAGCTGTCGGCAGAAGGCTGTCATTTGGACATCTTTGACAGTCGTTATGGGTAGTCAAAAGCCAGTCTAACCATCGTGTAAATATCGTGTTAAGCTTTGTTTTCCTAGGAAAGCGGTGCCGTCATATAGCGGCCGTAATATTACGGACGCAAAAAGACGGCCGTCTTTACGGTGACGACATGTGGAAAGTTCCACGGCCGTTTTATCACACTGTCGGCTTCATCGCTATCTAGTGTATTACATTCTCTTTGGAAACGTTCACGAAACCATCTGACACCGACAAGACGGCCGTCATGCAAATGGCGGCACCGCTTTTTGACGTTACGGTGTCAGTTACCGCTCTCTAGGAAACCGCGCCATTTTGTTTACATAGACAACGTTCTAGTGATGTCATTCACCGCTGAATTACGGCCGCTATTTGACAGCATCGCTATCCTAGGAAACCAAAGCTTTACCCAGCTACTGGGTTGTGGAGGATAGGCAGTTGCTCCATGTAAAACACTAATACTTAGCTGGGTCCGATTAGACTGGACCGGCGTCCAGTCTTCTGGACATCTTATCCCAACATAGGTAAAGGCTTATCAAGCAGATGTTCTTTTTAGGGCTCTGTAGCCGAATGGAAAAAAACGGATCCCTTACAGTTTCGTCATGTCTGTCTGTCTGTCCGTCCGTCCGTATGTCACAGCCATTTTATTCCGAAACTATTAGGACTATACATGTGAAACTTGGTAGGTACATGTGTTCTGTGAACCGCTTTTCGATTTTAAGAAAAGAAACATATTTAAAATAAAGGAATAACTGAAACTGAAAATATTTTTTTCATGAAACCTATGCGTGTTATCTATACAACGTGTAATTTAAAGGGTATATACATACCAAGTGCATGGCTTCTTTGGATGATGACAAACGATATGGCAAGGGTTTTGTAATCCTCGGGGCTGCGGACGGCAAGCAGGGGTCGCTCACCGTCCGGTAAGGACCAGGCCCGGGTCAGCGGCGCGTCGTGTTCCACGCGCGCCTCAAAGAACTGTCAGCACCAGTGCCGGGGCCTCAATGGGCCATTGCCTGCCGGAGTTTGCGGGAAAGTTTTATAGAGATACCGCGGCCTCGGAACTTTAGGGCAGCCGAAGGAACAGGGTGGATTTTTAGTCAGTAGAAGTCTGACATGCCCTTTCGCTTAACCCAGAGCGGAAGAAGTCATACGATGATTTTCCCAACCAGAAAAAAAAGGGTTTTGTAATCCTAAGTCTACGTGTGTAGAACTTATTACAAATTCCAATACACTGATACCAGAGACCGAATTTTTCAAATTAAGAAGACCGAAAAGAATTATCATGTTATTGGCAAGTGACGTGGAAAGTTATTGACCCTCGTAGTGCTGTGAAACGTTTGTTATGATTGGTATTCAAGAAATATATGAAACCAATAATTTGGTATCAATTCTTTGAGTCAGTTATTTTGTGCTGAAACTGTGCATAGAGACTCCATACCAGATGTTGTCTTCAGCCATTTTGGATAGATATGGGGTTTCCATTACACGTTGTAGACAGATCTTTAAATATGACATTGAGGTTTCTAAAAACACGTTTTCATAAAGTTAATCGTTTAAAAGATATACGCTCACAAAGTGGTAAAATGTGGGGGACATTTTCTTTTCAGACCCCCACCCCTCTAACTTCTATAATAATGGAGTGAAAAATTTAAAAATAATAATTAAATGCTGTATATCTTAATGTAAACTTTCAACCAAAATTAGTTTGAATGAGATCGGGTCAGTAGTTTTTGAGATAGGTACAGCATATTTTCTAAAACCACAAATATAACTTTGTAATTCATACAAAGACTATGAAAAACAAAGTTATTTAGCGTAGTTGCTACGGAACCCTTCATGGGCGAGTCTGACTCGCACTTGGCCAATTTTTATTAGTCAAGCGTACTTCATTGTCGAGTACATCATTGGTTTACTGGTCTACATAATATTATGCAATCTTTTTAATTTGAAAGTTTGACAGCTTTTCCAATAGAAATTTCAATTGTACGGAAAAAAAAAATAAGTCTTTATTTCAGGGATGAAAATAAGTAGGGAGTTATCTTTGAAATTAAATGAAATATTTATTTGTTAATAACACTTTTACACGCCATGGTTTTTTGCGTGTTAAGTTTAGTTTAGCTAGATGAGGCTGGATTTATGCCAAAACTCTCGATAAAGCAACGCTTACCAAGTTTGTGGTTGAGTTCAGATATCGAGATATTTCCACGCTTCTAAAACAATGTAAGGTCCCGACCGTCATTATCATCTATGCGACATTCGTTACGGCTCTCTGAAACCAGAAAATCTGATTCCAGACTTGCCAATGGATATCCTGTTACCCGGTTAGTGTTTTGTGGTGGTCAGACAGGCAGTTATTTCATGAAAGTACTGGGTGCATTTAGATGAAATTTGATATGGAAATAGCTTAAAGCTTGATGAATCTTTTATATGTTTATAGGATTACTAGCTGCTGCCCGCGACGTCGTCTGCGTGAAGGCTCTACAGCACCAAAAATACCTAAGATCGTCGCTATAGCATTATAATTAAACAACTTTTAAAATAGCATTAAAATATAAGTTTTTTTTGCAAGCGAAGCAAGTGAAGAGAGTTATATGGTAATCCTGCTGAGTTCTGTCATAAGATGTGACTTTATAGGATTATACTTTTTACCCGACTGCAAAAAAAATTCAAATTCCACCATTACATGAAGAAAGTCCGCCTTTGTACCTATGTGCATAAAGTGTAAATAAATAAAGTAAAAAACCAATATCAATTAAAAAATGAAAGTCTACTAATTATACGATTTATTTGAAATAGACATAGTAAAACAAACACAAAAATTTTGTTTACCTTACAATATCTATTTCACAACCCATTATCCAGATCAACCATTACAAATGTCAAAAAATATAATGTCATCACTCAGAGTTCTTTCCCAGATGCGAGATAAGGTGAAATCGAAAAGCATTGTCGAATGTTTTGTGTCCCACTAACACAGATTTTCAAAAGGACCTAGCGATGATGAAGGACTAAAGTAGTTTCTTTAAAAGGCCTTTCCTCTGAGAAGATTACGGAAATACATTAAATACATTTGAAATACATTATTTGGGAAGGACAAGTGCGGCCAAGTACGAGTTGGGCTCTTGTATCGAAGGTTCCATTAAAACTTAGGTATTATTATTGAAACTTCTATTCGTGATCTTAGTATAGTGAGCCTTCATAAATTTTGAATAAGTATATATAACAATACTGAACTACATATTTCAAGATTTCGTAGTAAAATTGCAAAGTATGCGACACAGTCATGATCGGGTTGACTGATGTAGTACAAGTTTGATTCTTGCGCTGAAAGAAACCGTATAACCGTGTATTTGATATAAAAAAAAAATCAATCTCACTAATCATTCCTGAAAAAAAAGGTGTTGACAGGCGACTGACACAAAAACAACGAAGTGATCCTTAAGGGTTTCGCTTTTTTCTTTGCAGGTACGGAATCCTAAAAACATTTTAGAAAAGCATTTTCATTGGAAACTTGGTTGATTGCCACATAGTTCTTATTTCTTTGTACGTAGAAAACCTACGGCTTTGCTTGAATTTTAACGTTTTTCTATAGACCGAACCAGGAATATCACAAAGATTGTTAAACATAAATTACACCATTATTTGTTTTTATTGATATAATAAATGAACTATAACAGGGATTCTGAAAAACTGCATATATGTAATTTTCATTATAAATGGCAATTTAAAGCTTCGGTATTCAAAGTACAAGACAAATATTTTGAGTCCTAAAAATACTCTTAAATAGAAAGTAACTGAAACTGAAAAAGCATAACTTCTGGACTGTAATCATAAATTATTTACTATGTTTTCACCGCTAACTTATGTCCTCAGAAAAGTAGCAAGAGCCTGCCAGATAAAAATTACACTACGCAATAACGCTCGGGAGTGAAACATTGCCTTCATCGTGCATGCAGGCGCTTGGGTGGTTTAACTCAACGTTTTTATTCACACGAAAAACCTGATAATGTTTCCTCGGAACCCTGTATAACGTGTAATATTTCTTGTTGCAGGGTCTTATCTAAGCTTCGGTTAAAATATGGGTGTATTTTGTATAGGTATACAAAGCAAATCGCTTATGTTAGGTACAAATTATTCACGACTTCCTTTCTCTTTATATTTTCTTCTTGCGCGTCGTTACACTCTTGGTAAAGAGGTCGTGGTTGTCACATCAAGGGTGATGGCCTGCTTTACAATTCCTCGCCATTCTTCCAGCACTATAGTTCTTCTTTTGCATTCTTGGAGTGAACCATTGAGTGCATCGACTTGGTCGGTAACTCGCGCTCTTTTGTTACCAACTTTTCCCTGCAATAAAAGTATTTCTACAAATGAGCGTTTTCCACGTGTGACCGTTACCTACATATCAAATTATAAGTTTGTATTACCTATCTAACGGAGATAGTTCGAGATAGTAGTGTAGTCTTGCAGTGGTTTATCTTACATTATTAGCGAATATGCAGAATTAGTACTGATAGAAAAAAGTCTTGGTTTAGTGGTACAAAATCGTAAAGTAGTTGTATTTAACATAACATTAATAATAATTAGTCCAGGGTGGGAATGGTTAGTAATCAACCAGTGCGGGTTGGTGAATGTCGCTTATATTTGATAAATAAATGAATATTATAGATATTGATATTTTTATGTTTTCTAAATCTAAATTTAAATCTCACGTGCTAACTGTTTTAGCTGCGCAATGTATCACTTGATAATGTTTGGTACGTATTATTGTAAATTCATTTAATCCTATCTGAGTTATGAATGTGTAATATTAATAATAATTTGAGTCCTCATTTTAAACTTAGATTATTTTATTATTAATTTTTATTCTCTTTTTGTTTTAATGATTTATTTTGTATTCTACCTTTTGTTTTTAATAATTTTTATTTATAACGATTGAATTTTAATGTTATAATATTAATGAATATTCGAATTGATTATCTAGCGGCATATGTTGTTTATATTACATTGACAATACGCGGATAATGCAGTCAAGTGGGCTTCAATATTGTTTACACACTGAATGATTTATTCTTATGTTTTTACTTTATATTGTAGCCGTTTATTGTCCCTTAAATGAATAAACAAATATGAATATATCTTCGGATTTTTCGGTCCTAGGACATACAGGTTTCCATACAATGTTTCCCTTCACCGTTTTGAGAGCATATAATAAAAATGACATAAAGTAAAGTGGTAACCAGGGCCGGATTAACCATTAGGCAGAGTAGGCAACTGCCTATGGGCCCCGCATCCACTAGGGGCCCAGTGCAAGCGACAAGATGTTTTTTTATCGAACGAAAATTTTTTACTTGCTTGTGAACCTAAACATTTATATTTACAAATTCTGGGAATTTGTAAACAAATATATGTATGTATGTGTAAGTCGGTTAAAATCATCCAGACTTAAGACAACAGTCTATGTCGAGAATCGTACCCAGGCCTACGAGGTGACACCGATTTTAGCGACACACGGTTCGGTCAGTCAAAGTAAGAAAGGGGGTCCGAGAATTCCATTGCCTACGGGCCCCTGACAGGGTTAATCCGGCTCTGGTGGTAACCACTGGGCGACCACTGCTCTAGTTGTAACAAATAAAAAGATACAACTGCTAATTCAATTTCAACTTATACACCGTAACATCCATTAAAAACTGAACGCTATTAAAGTTTATAGTGCCTAACACTTTGCTGATAATGCTGGAACCTTACGATGTATCTTTATGAGAGATGAAACTACAAAGTATATGTATATCTCAGTCCTTATGTTCGCGTTAGTTAATACTTTATGCTGAGCTTGAACTTTGTTAATATGCAACACGAACGCTGCTCGAAGTCTTCTACTATATTCCTTAGATAGTTATTATCTATCTACACAGTTAAATAGAATTGAAGTGTATATCTGTGATTTTGAAATAACTGTGTTTTCTTAAGTGCTTATAGTTATTTACTGAGGCACTATTACAACACACAAAATGAAACACACACACATACATACAACAAACAAACACCCACACGCACACCATCTCGCACACACCATACACACGCAAATAAGAATACTGTTTATATCTAAGTTAGTCAGTAAATTTATATTGCTGTAGAAGAGCGGAGTCTCCTAACACAGGCATTACTTGCTTAAAAGGAGGCTCCAATCACCAACTAATTCAAAACTTTTTAGTTATAAAATAAATATTTTGTATTTGTATGTCATGTATATGATACTAAACCAAAACGAACTTTTTGTCTTTCTGTTTCCTGGAACAGCTGATCCGATTGTAATGGGACATGTTCATCATTCCCACGGGGTCCTTGTTTACGTGGTAAAATTCTCGCGCGCGGACAAAGTTGCGAACACATATAGTTTATCATGTAATTACTTAAAGATCCAAGAACTAACCATGAAGGCTTTTAATGAGCACACAAAATAATAAAGACGTACATATTTATAAACGTAAATTCAAATCGAGGATCGGCTTCAGAAAATTGGACACGACACTAGGCACACTAGGGCGGGTTACCCCGTTTCTCGGTCTTGGGCGTGAGTTAGGAAAGCACTCCATATTTATGTAATATACTGATACTCAACTGCATCAAGTTAGACTGGAACTAGTCTAATGGCGCGTGTTAAGTTTGTTTGTTAAAATTCTGCTTTTATTTGCTCTGTTCTTGATAGGTTTTCCCAATATATCTTAAAACGCAGCATTCCGATATCAATGAGTCAAATCTTAAGATAGATATGTTATCCTCTTCTATGTATATTTTTTTCGGTAAGCAATGTCGATGTCGAGTATTCTGTCAGTGTTTAAAGTAAATTGGAAAGACAAGTGTGCATATTATCTGACGCGGGTGCTCACCGGACAATGTTGTTTCGGGAGCTATTTTTTTATTGATAACTAGTACTCACGCGGGGCTTCGCTCCCGTGGATTCTATCACGGTAAAAATATAACTCTCCTTTTTTGCAGTCGGGTAAAAAGTAGCCTATAACCTTCCTCAAGCTTCAAGCTACTTCCATACCAAACTGCATACAAATCCACCCAGTACTTTCGAAGATTAGCGCGTTCAAGCAAACAAACAAACAAACTTTTCCGCTTTATAATATTAGTATAGATAGGCTCGCGTTTGACCACCATCTCACCTGATGGTAAGTGATGATGTGGTCGAAGATGGAGTACGCTTGCCTAGAAGTATCAATTAGCAATTATAATAAAAAAAACATTGTTGACATAAACAAAATTCTTCGATTGATAACAATTACAGTCTCTAAATTATTGGGTTGATAATAACACACAGTTGACAATAACGACATAATTGTTGTTTTGGCTAACGTTTTTATAGCAGTCAGTAATTTAAAATGAAAACCATTTCATACAATTCATGTGAACAAGAACCTAAGAATGCGACGCATCTATTTCGTAAATTTTAATCAATTTATAAAACCAACCAAGGCATTTACTTATTAAGTCCTTTTTGTAGCAACTGCAATATTAATTCAATAACAAAAAATTGGCCAAGTGCAAGTCAGACTCACCCATGAAGGGTTTCGTAGTAACTATAATAATATAATATAATATGTATATTTATTTGACAAAAAAACCTTACAAATTTCTTAAGACTAGCTTATTTACATTTTTCACAACTACACCAAATAACTTTTTTTATAGTGTTTGTATGATTTGCATAGTTATATTTGTGGTTTTAGAAAATATGCTGTTTCTCAAAAACTGCTGACCCGATCTCGGTCAAACCAATTTTGGTTGAAAGTTTACATCAAGATCTACGGATATATATTTAGATTTTTCACTCCATTATTATAGAAGTTAGAGGGAGGGGGGGACACATTTTACCACTTTGGAAACCTCAATGTCATTTTAAAGACCTGTCTATAGATACCACACACACATAGGCTTCATGAAAAAAAAAAATATCAGTTTTCGTTCCATGTATGGGGAGCCCCCCTTTATTTTGAATTTTTTTTTTTTTTCTTAAAATCGGAAAGCGGTTCACAGAATACATTTACCTACCAAGTTTCACATGTAAGTATAGTCTTAATAGTTTCGGAATAAAATGGCGGTGACATACGGACGGACGGACGGACAGACAGACATGACGAAACTATAAGGGTTCCGTTTTTTGCCATTCGGCTACGGAACCCCAAAAAGCGTCGCCCCATGATACCTACATGACTGCTGTTAAATCGAAGCTATTAATAATATCAAATTTTCCGCACGCACGCAATTTCTTTTTAATCAAGTTAATTGGTTCGGTATAAATTAAATTGATTACATCCTTAATCAACTTAATGCGTAGGTATTTTAAAAGTTAATCAAAGTATTGTTTCCTTGCGGGAGGCAATGCATCAACTGCCAGAATGTTTAATGATGTACAAGTGTACATGCAGGATATCTATTGTTTCCGTAGAAAATGTAAAAAATTGATCACTATATCCAATTTTAGTATTTTAAGAAGACATGTAAATTTGATTAATTAATGATTTCATATTTAGCGTGCTGCCGTGCCATAACTTAAAATGCCTTCTAAATGCTGATGAGATAATATGTGATTTTCCCGCTATTATAAATATATCTAATTGCTTACGAGAAAAAGATAATAGATACTTTTATTAATTTATTAAGATAAAACGAAACAAAATATTGTAGCTTTGTACACACTGCAGTTACATACATAATTATCTTATCTATCTTACTTCTTTTCTTACTGATATTATAAATGTGAAAGTTTGTGAGGATGGATGTATGTTTGTTACTCTTCCACGCAAAAACTACTGAACGGATCTCAATGAAATTTGGTAAATAGATAGTTGACATTCTGGAATAACACATAGACTTCTTTTTAACCCTCCCACGCGAACGAAGTCGAGGACAGAAGCCAGTATAGTATATTATGCAAAGAGAGAGCAGTACCTATGCTATGTCACGGACGTGATATTAAATCTAGAGCGTAATGTCGGATTCGGGGTTGCGGGAATGTTCTTACGTGATACCGCGGTCACTGAGGATTTCACCGATGACATGGATACTGAGAGGGTACTATCGATCAATCTTCCGCATGCTCACCTTTAAGGCTATAATCGCATAGCACGGCTCACAACTCGATCGCCTATTGCATGTATTTTGACCAATAGGATGCACGAAGCGTATTTTAGTAGTGTTCGTAATAGTAAGTATTAATATAATGTTTCACGACCTGTACTCACAAAATGTATATTGTCTCTAATTGGGCGAAACCAGGAAGGGATGTGGTTTGTCACTAGCTGCGCTTCCACAGAAATATTTTCTTAAGTGAGCATGCGTATCTTTTGCCGATAGTACCTACGTAGGGCGTTGGCAGTGAGATGCAATATGCTGGCACGCAGGTTTGCGAAATGCACTAGGGATGTTAAAATTTCATTATTCAAGGCGTATTCCCAGACATTTTATACCTGCAGCCTGTGGGTCAGATATACGCAGAAAACTTACAACGTCCTACGTGTCATGTACAATAATGGGTTCAGAATGTTGCTGGGGTTGCTTAGCTTTTGCAGTGCATCAGGTATGTTTGCCGAGGCCAACATTGACTACTTTAGAGCAATAGCACGTTAAAGAGTTGCCTCCCTGATGCAGCGTGTGCGCGGTAGCGCCAGCAGCCTGCTGAAAAATGAAAAAATATTGGACAGATTGGATTGTTCTGTGGTGAAGCACTGGAATATTGTCCACGTTTCCGGCGGTGCTATTTTTAATGTTAAGTAAAATAACTTGATAGTTTTATTCGAAATTTGATTAATTAATTTATTGTTTTATTTTTATTATGCTATTTTAAAATTTAATTGTAATTGTTTTATTTTTATTTGATTCTTAATTAATAACGTTCTCCAATATAATTTTAACTATTAACATAGATGTATTACTAACCTATTTATGTATGTACTTAATCTGAAATAAATGTCTAAATAAATAAATAAAGGAACAGGTTGAGTTTTTAGTAAGTAGAAGTCTGACTTTTCCTTCATCTCTACTCAGAGCGGAAGGAATATTGGATGAATTCCTCACGAAAAAAACTTTTTAACAAAAAATTAAACCGACTCCCAAAAACACTGCAAAGTGAAAAATAACTTTAATTTCGGTAGTCGGTGTCTTTAGTTTTGTTTTACGTTTTTAGCACCGACTTCCGAAATTAAAGTTATTTTTCACTTTGCAGTGTTTTTGGGAGTCGGTTTAATTTTTTGTTAAAAAGTTTTTATTTCACTCTTTTTAGTTGGATGATTTTTAATTTACCTAGTTACAAGAGCCTAAATTGACATTTAGGCTCTTGTAACTAGGTAATAAAAACACTCCTCAACAATTAACGGCCCAGCATTGGGAAAAGCAATATTTTGTAAAAGGTTATAAGTAGTGTCGGTACTTCACCATCAGCTCTACATCACCATATGCATTGTGACGAGCATAAAGTGCTTAACATCCATATTCAAGTAATCGAATCACAATCCACTTAATACTTATTATTGAGTAGTTTCGGCGGCCATCTGTGGTCTTCATCATCAGTTCCACTTCCTCAAATGGTGCTTTTCGAGAGCAACTGCACAAGGTACTATAAGAAATACCCAAAACGCTATAGGTGTGCCTATAATATTTGAAGAGTTCCCTCGATTTCTCCAGAATCCCATCATCAGATCCTGACTTTGGTGATAATGGTACCAATTTCGAAGTATACCCATTCGAACTAAAAAAGAATTTTCCAAATCGGTTCAGCCGTCTTCGAGTACTCGATGATCATACATTAAAAAAATATATATATACGCGTCGAATTGATAACCTCCTCTTTTTGTCGTCGGTTGAAAAGCGCGATGAAGAATTCAGAGTTAACTCACAAGTATAGTGAGAGTATAGTGAGTTAATATAGTCCTAATCGATTACGGTCACGGCGTCCAATCACAGCAGAGAATAGCCATCTGCATAGCAGGCATGGTCCGAAGGGGGGGTCACAGGAGACATGCCCCCCCCCCCCCCCATGCTCCCAAAATCGTACACCCCAAATAGAAACTCTTCTAAAATTTTGCAAAATAAGACGTTCCAAATATTATCACCCGATTTGCCAATAAAAATAGAATACTTCCGTTAACCGTACCTGCTGCGTCGGAGATATTATAGTGCACAAGTCAAGTATGTGCACAGATTACTAAATAACGTAACATATACATCACTCTCATACACAAGCGAAAATACCTACGCTATAATAGCCTACAAAATCTTAATAATAATATCAGCTGTTTGCAGCGAGAAAAAATATACCATAAGTAACACACACAGAGAGTTGAGATTGTTTTGCCCGCCGCGCGACCCACATCATCGAGTGAATGTCCTAGGGTTGTATATGATGATATTGGTAATAAAACGAATATAGAAAAACAATTATTTTTTATTTGTTGATCGAATATTAGTTCAGTTTAATAAAATGATAGATACATTTTTCCTTCCCTGAATTCCCGATTATTTAATTTTAGTGTTGAAAATATCTGAAACCGCGTAAATAATTTTAATTTTAATAAAATTCCGCGCAAATAAATAATGAAAAGGGAAACTGAATCAAAGCAGAGGAAAATCAATTGTTTTTAGGTCGATCTATTATGACGTTGTTAAAATTAGTTAAAAAAGGCTCAGGCAGGCGTGCGGCAGCCCGCTGTTGGATGTACCGACGACGATACGCGAAATGGTAGGCATATAACGCGTGGCGTTGAGCGAGTGACGGACGCCTGGTATGTGCGTATAGGTACACTCTCACTTCCATTACTCTTATAGTCGGGACGACAATCAGACAGGTCCAGAGAGAGATCAGGCGTAAGACCAAAGACTCAACGTGCTTTCCGGAGCACGGGAGTGGGGTATCACACCGCCAACTTCCAAACTCAGTCCCACTACTGAGAAATTTCAAATAAAAAAACCCTATAGGAATTTATGCCCGACCAGGGAATAGAACCCGAGACGCCATGCTCAGCAGTCCTGCTTGAGACCACTAACTGAGTAACGAGGCAATAATAGTATTTAGTAGAAGTGAATTAATACCAGAATCCTGAATGTAGCGATCAAAAGAGTTATAGACACTAGCCTAAAGTAAAGAGACGTTTATGCGTGAGGAGAATAAGTAGGTAGGTATTTTACTTTTCACACTTACTACGAGACAAACGACAATTTTACTTTGCGGCTTACCAAGAAGAAATTTTGTGAATAATTACTTACAAGTTGCGCGCTCTAGATACAAGGAAACACAAACTCTGGCAGACAATCCCACTCCATAGACCAATTTTTGTACTGTTAGTTACCTGTTTAACCCAACCAATAACTCACAACTCGAGTATCAACATTAAACAAGTCGGCCATAAATTCAATTTTAAATGGCTATTTGTGCTTTAAAGAGCCCTCTAAATAAAAATATGAATCCAAATGAACGTAATCTTTATAAAATAGAAATAATATTTTCAAGCTTGGATAATTATCTAATTCCGAATTTGAATATAAAACATTCTAATGAAGCCAGAATCTAGTTTCAACGAAATGTTCTATTATTAAATTCTGTTAAGAGATAACAATCATATTTACAGTAACAGTTACCGTTACCAATGACTAATTCGATTTTTGATTCAGTTCGTCATAGTGCAAACATTTATTTTATATTTTAAATTAAAATCACAAACCGAAAATAATATTGAACTAATGTTTATTTTAAATTGCTTTTAAGGTTGCACTAGCTTCAGCCTGCGGTTTTGCTCGCTTTGTTTAGTTTTACAAATAATCAATTATAGCCTATATTTTGTCCAGACTTAATAACTATATTTAAAAAAAATCATTCAAATCCGCTATAAGTTCCGGAGATTAGCGTGTACAGACAGATAAACACACAAAAAAATATTTACTTTCTTGCTCTATTACTGTTTCTAAACCACCCTCAATTTTTTTAAATTATTATTTACTTTCTACAGACACTTTTTTACTGTTTTATTATATGAATTGATATTGATGATTTATAATTAATTTTACATACTTAAACAGGCACCATGGAAAATTAATAAATCAATTGGATAGTTTAAAGTCAAAACTCCGAAACACATTTATGTATAAGACGGATGAACATAGCAGAAAAGCCAAAATCATCCATCATATTTTATCACATTATCTCCACGGGACGTAACGGTCCGGAAAGCCGGTAACAGCCAATAATCGGCAATAAAATAATAATCGTAACCCATAATCGGCAAAACGGACAATTTGCTAGGACAGCTCTGTAAATCAAACGATTATTTTTATGAGTAATCTGTATAATAAATACAAGGATATAAATTATAAGATCGCATAGGCTTTTAGTTGATAAGGCTTCACGACTGATCAATGCAACGGTATTTTTTGGTAGTAATTAAACTTTTTTCGGTGGGCAAATCATTACATGACTCCTCCAGTTGTGGGTGGAGCGGAAGAGATTGTCAGACATCTTCCACCCTGTTCCTTCAATAGGCCTTACGTTCCGGGGCTGCGGTAAGTATCTCGTTAGAATATTCCCGCAGGCATCTGACTTTTGTCCTGGCATGCGGTGGTATCCTTCAGTGAGGACTTCTTCTCGCATAAAGAGGCTGCGAAAAGAGAGAGAACCAGAGCTCACCCATCATGCACCAGGCACACTAGGTGTTCGTAGAGGGTGGATAACGCCCTCTTCCAGCCCCAAAATATGATCCAGAGGCGTGATGGATTTGTGATATTCGTTGCCTCCAACAACCAGGAACCAATATGGTCACGCGTAGTATGTCACGCACAGTGTTCAGCACCAAGCCAGCCAACGGTAACTGGTATGTCTGAACTGTCCACGGTACGTGGAGCCCTAGCTACGTTGCTTTTCAAACAATAGGCTCTTAGGCCTCTGTACAACAATTAAGCTTACACTTACCCTCTGAGCTGGGACGACAAGCTTCGACCTTTTCTTCTGGCCACGTCCGTGTGGTAGGTGTGCAAGTATGTAATGAGTAATTGAAACGTGTAATGATGTCAAGTGTTGATGGACGGTCACAAGGCGCCGGTCTTCAGATGGCGTGGTCCAGACAGCATTAACGTTTCCCCACAGGCGTATTTTAGCACCAATTCACAATTACTTTCAACAACGTTCACGTGTCATACGTCTGACTTCAATACGGCGTTATTGTTCAAAATATCCCAGGTTTCCACTCAATTCGGGATTCTAGAGTTCAACTAATCACTAATTACAATCAATTTATCCTTAACCGCGTAGATTCAACTCGATTTTCAATTACAATCAATAAAATCAATCTCAACAAACTCGGCGGTTGCTTTTTGCAAGAAAAGTTATAATGACAAGTCATTTTCAAAGACAAGACCATAGATAATAATGTTGCCAACCAAAAAGGTGCGTTCTGTTTCACGTTGGACGGAACACACAGTTTTCTTAAATGTATGTAGCTCTGAAGCGCTCCCTACTTTTGAGACGAGGCCTTTTTCTAGCAGGCCGACAGGTCGTCACTATTTTGGGGCAGTGGAAGTCATACCCAAACTCTCAGCTCCGGACGCAAGCAAACACGGGAACTCCGGGGTAGTTTTAGTCAGTATGAGAATGACAGACCCAGACAAAAACCAGGAAAGGACATTCATGGGAATTACCACCTCGTCAAAAAACGGCATCTTGACTCCCATTAAAGGACTGACAAGCGCGACAGGATAATGCACCAACCATATTTTGAAGGAATATTGATGACAAATGGCTATCGCATATTTTTTACAAATGTTAGATTTTCCTTTTAAATTAAACCTGCACCTACTTATCTGCACTTTGTATAGAAACGCGCTGGAAATTGCTACCTAGTGTTTACGAAACCAGGTAGCTCCATTTGGCTGAAACCTTACCTATTGCATTTCCCGTGAAAGTGGAAATTGAAGAATTTAATTTAAAGCACAGCTGTGTTATTCTGTAAGACCTCATTCTAAACTTCGAATCTGATTCGCTGTGAGTTTATTGATTGGCATTCTAAAAACTCGCTAGTTAATTCGAATTTACATTAGCGCTTCCCTTGCGAGCGTGTCAGCGAGTTGAACTAAAGATTTTGACAGATAAAGTATGAGATGACGTGAGAAGTGGCATTCGGTAAGGTAATTCCTCTGTCACTTCGACGCTGTTTACAGAATGCATAATCAAGGTCACTTTGAACCATAAGCGAAGTGACAGTGAGTAGCTATGTGAGATGCGAGTTGTTGTTAGAATTTTACAGAATCGACGTAGTTCTCACGTTCAATCAAAGTAAAGGAATGTAGGCGGGTATTAAGTATCTTCTTTGTGATTCATTTATTTTGTCATGCAACTGAATTACACCTACAGGAAAGAATATTTTATCTTTGATTTTCAAAATCTCTTTAATTTTGCCAACTACATATTTTATTAAGTTTTCGAAACGATGTCGTGTTCTTTCTAAGCCACTTTTCATCAGAGGTTAATTTTTTCCTTACAACAGTCTGGGAATAAAAAGGTTTCAACTAAAAACAAACCCAGACGTTGATACCAATCAACGTCCTACCTAACGCACCAAGATTCATCATTTCTCGACCAAGTGCGGATTGAACGCACGAGAATAATACGAAATACAACAAATTAAAATGCATCAATTTTTTTGTCCACAAAACCCATATTTCCAACAGAAGAGACTGAAGAAACTGACGCAAAAATACAAAAAAAAAATACAATAATATTTATTTAAACAAAAACATTGTGAGCATACACGAATTGGGGTGGCCCACGGAGCAAATACAAAGGGCAGCCCCTGTAAGCTTATAAGTACTAATGTATGGAGGCTGTCCCTATGGATAAATGTGCCACACCATAAACAATATTAAGAATAACACGTAGATTACTTTTTATCACGGAAAACTGGGCGAAATTTCAACGTACACGAAATCGCGTGCAATTGTTAATCATATCCATATTATGGTTTGGGCGATAAAGCCCGTTTACAGACAAACCGACAGACGGATATAGAGATACGCGATAGTTGTTTCTGTTACTTATAAGCAGAAGCATATTTACAATAATTTGTGAAATACTAGCTGTTCCACGATTTCTCATACAAACTGACTCCTTCACTTTTACCCCCTTAAGGTTTTTTAAATAGCCTATTTTTTAATGCTTTTTAATGTTTTTTAATGTTAAAGTTCATGAAATTAGGACAGGCCATGGAATTATTATGTACTACGTTGTACGTAGTACATAATAATTCCATGGGACAGGCAGACTTTTGCATTCTATTTATAATCTTCAGGATGGATTGCATTTATAAATAATTATATTTATTAGGTATAATATTTATTTTGAAGTCATCATCTTCTTCCACTTATGTACTTACATATGTTTAATTTATTAATAAGTTTTATTTTATAGATAATTATAATTTTAATATTGAATGTAGATTACATAATTATTCATATTATAATAATAATAATTCATACTTATTCGTTTTCTTTTTGGCGGGCAACTCTAGCTATACTAGGCAATTAACACGCGTTTTGTTATGGTTTAATCAAAAATATTTTTAGCGTACACGATATTACACCATTCAGTATTATTTTATTTATCTATTTAAAACACTATACACTCTTTAACATTTACTTACCCTCGTTCGCGTGTCACTGCTGGGTGCCAACTGAAAACCAGCACTGGGTGTCTTTTGCCCAGCAAATGCTGAGTTAGTAACCCTCACGCATGCTCAAAGAATTTTTTTATATTTTATAATGTATGTTATTATTTATTGTATGTTGTTGTGTATACTTTATACGAATGTTTTACATATTCAATTTATGTTATCATAATTTATCTTGCTTTCGAAGGCAATAACCAATGACGTAAACACGCTAGAGATATGAACGAATGCATAATATTGCGGCGAAATATGACGCCATTAGCATTGAGCAGAAGGCTCATCTTTGTCAGGTGACGTATTTTTAAATCTCAGCAAAGAGGTACAACCCGTTTGAGGCTTTCTGGTTTGTTATCCATTCTTGACCAACTGAAGTTAAAGTCAGACTGTCCATCAATTATTACCAGCTAGGTTTTAAGGTACTTGATCATATAGCTCAAAGACTTGACAGTTTAGACAAGTTGGTCGTTGTGGGAAAGATAGATGGACAGCGTCGTCGGGGTCGTTAAACTCCCCACTGGTTTGATCTAATAAAATCCATTATCGGACTCGATGTATCGACAGCCATTTGTCATGCCGAAAACAGAGTGGTTTGGAAATAGATCGGTAACGCATCTTTCGTGAGAGATACGACCTTTAGTAATTAAGACATTGGTAGGTTTGTGAATAATTCAACTGCCTCGGCTCCATAACTGCCTCGCTTTTGTCTCACTCAGCTCACCCAACATCGATGACGAGTTGCAAGTCTATCGGTTTTCTATCGGTTACATTTCGGGGAGTGTGAGATGGAATTGCACAATCTAATTCCACCAAGCTCGTTCCATCATCAGACTAGAAAACAAACGGCGATACACCATCGTCACATGTTGGATATCCCACCCATACGCAAAAAATGTTTTAGAATGGAATCCCTGCCGGAGTCTGTGTTTCCTGATAGCTATAACCTGGGGGTCTTTAAGTCAAGAGTGAATAGTGGTTACTTCTAGGTAAACGTGCTTCATCTTTGACCACATCATCACTTACCATTAGGTGAGATGGTGGTCAAACGCAAGCCTATTATCAATACAAAAAAAAACAGAATGACAAAGTTTGCCAATTTGAATCAAGTGTACCATAATTGTGATAGAAATATCATAAATATAGACGTTATTTCAACATCGAACACCTACAACGCTATCATACAACCAAGATATACCTACCGACATTCATCCATACTAATATTAAAAAGCGGAAAAGTTTGTTTGTTTGTTTGCTTGAACGCGCTAATCTTCGAAAGTACTGGGTGGATTTGGATGCAATTTGGTATGGAAGTAGCTTGAAGCTTGAGGAAGGTTATAGGCTACTTTTTACGCGACTGCAAAAAAGGAGAGTTATGTTTTTAACGTGATAAAATCCACGGGAGCGAAGCCCCGCGTGAGTACTAGTAATTTATAATCGAATTACTTTATAAAGTAGGTACAGCTCTCGGGGTTTCATGATACTGATTGGCATACCTCAGGGAACCTAGCTTAGTCCTGGAAAACTTGTTCAATGGTTTCCTGAAACGGAATGAGTAATGAGTTCACTATGAATGTCTAATTTAAATGAAATCCTTATTACAGTTGATGAATATTAATAATATCTAGTTATATAAAGTACATACAGGTGGTTGGTGTAGATCTCGTGCGCTCTCCCAGCCCGCAGAAGGCGCACGATCATATTTTTTTATGTAATTTATTTTTGTAGTTTCGTGCGAAACTCAAGTGGCTTCCAATACGTCTTTTCCGGAACTTACACATCTTGTCTCTCCTTATCAGTGTGCTGTTTAATCCTAAAACCCCCACTTATCTTAAAGAACGATTCAAGTTCCTTCGTGACACACGTGCAAAATCTCTGAGGTCATCAGAAAACTTAAGGCTTGCGGTACCGATTCACGCCACCAATTTCTATGGTAAATCTTTCGCAGCTCAAGCAACTCGGCTATGGAAAGCGCTACCCGTGTCAGTAAGACAAGCACAAACCCTATCGTCTTTCAAAAACTTTGTAAAAGATCTTTATCTCTCTCCTTAAATTGTTGTTATTATATATATCTTTGTATCTTTTTTATATTTATATGTACATACAGCATGTAACAAAAACCCTGTCCGATCTATATCTTTGTATCTTTTTTATATTTATATGTACATACAGCATGTAACAAAAACCCTGTCCGATCTTTAAGAGTATTATTCGGCATCGTACTGCGTACACATATACGTAGCCATTTAATGGATTTGAGATTATTATTTTTCCCCAGTGAATATAATTAAAATTAAATAAAAAATAAAAACTGATCAAAGGCAACACTGATCGCTCGATGTTCACATGTTATTTGTTTTGTTCACCTACAATTTTGTGACAAAGAAACTGCCCGACTGGATGGAATGTTGTCAACTTATGAAAATTTTCCATATTCAGTGTTAAATTACGCATGGATTATAAAAACGAAAATCAATAACTTTTGGTTTTATGAGTTACATTTTTAAAATATTTATTCTAGTACGTATGTTGAACCAGGAATACGCCTTTATTGGATCGGACAGGGTTTTTGTTACATATTGTATATGTTTTGAGAATGTAGTTTATTGCTTTTGTATGTTATATAGGTAAATACCGTGGACTATCCACGTATTTATTTTCTACTTCTGTGTCAAATCTATCAAAGGTCGTCTGTAAAAGATCGCTTTTAGCGATACTACCGCCCATTGTATCACCCTTTTTAGTTGTTAAGTCCTTATTTGTTTCTCTGTTATGGTGTACAACAAAGAATATATCTATCTATCTATGTGGAACGAAATACTATATCAGATATCATAAATGTGTAATACTAAATGTCCGCTTAGTTTCACAGAAAATTATTTTTTTTATGTTAAACTTCAGGTTTGGTATATTGTCCATGGAATTACTTGTTTGTTCTTTTCTGTAGAATAGAATAGAATAGAACAGATTGTTATTGTAAAAACATGAGTATACCTATATCAAAGTGTAAGGTCTTAAAATGTTTTGTCATTCATGGCGCACAAAACAAAATAATTTCAGTTTAGAATAAACCAAAAATATTCAATTTGAGTTTACACAGCAAGCTACGAAATTAATAACTTAATCTTAATGCTATTAAAATAATGCAAGTTGGGGTATTTATACATTTTGGAGAGAAGTAGTGAAAATGTGGTAATTGTAGGTTCATCTATTGGATTAATTGCGGTCATATCAAAATTCTGATACGGAATATTTTTTAATATATATTTTAAACAAATTAGTAGGCATTTGTTTGATAGTTTTAGGGATTTTATTATACAACGTGTAACAGAATAAACGCCATTCCTGAAAGTAGTTGGTTTAGAATCGGCTTTATAAAAAATAGGTGTTAATTTTGACGGAAAAATCTTTCATTTAACTTAAAATGGAAACACCGTATCATGACAAATTAATGCAATCCTTAATTCAAGGAAATGCGCTCGTCTGCATGTCGGCTGCTAACATTGCATGAGTGTATGCGTCTGTGTAAGAATATTGTATGATGCGTTTTGCGTTTAGTAAGGATAACTATTAATAAAAAAAATGCCTAGGTTTGGTTTCAATTTATTTAGTTACGGCTGTTGTTTTAGACTTATCTATACTAATATTATAAAGCGGAAAAGTTAGTTTGTTTGTTAGTTTGTTTGTTTGCTTGAACGCGCTAATCTTCGAAAGTCCTGGGTGGATTTGGATGAAATTTGGTATGGAAGTAGCTTGAAGCTTGAGGAAGGTAGGAAGGAAGGAAGGAAGGCTACTTTTTACGCGACTGCAAAAAATGAGAGTTATGTTTTTACCGTGATAGAATCCACGGGAGCGAAGCCCCGCGTGAGTACTAGTAAATTAATATTCGAAATGGGGTGTCTGAAGTATTGCGCCTAATCTTTTGCATCTTTTTTGCATCAATGCCGTCGTTGATTTTGGTACACATATTCTATTATTCTCCCGCCGATTACGAATACAAACGTCTGATAATTTCTTAAATAGGTTTAGATTGGATATTATAAAAAATGCTATTTCTTAAAGGATCTGCGCTTTGGTATATGAAACTGTCGTGCTTGCAATGGGAGAGTGCAAGAAGGACTAAAGCAGTGGTTGCCCACTAGATACAAACCCGAATAGCAAATTGTAGGTCATTTGTTCGATAGGTATTTTGGCGATATACATATAATAATATCATCACCTCTGCTCACCAAAAGGGTTATTAATATTATTACAAAGTGTCTTTCAACAAGGACGGATCGATGTTGAAATTAAATAAAACTATGTGTATGTGAGATATTAAAGATATTATTATTTTTTATTTAAAGGCCCATTTATGCCATTATTTATAAAATATGACATCGTTTAAATGTCCACCGCGGCTTCGAACAGTGGCACGGATCCGAGAGGTCCAATTTTCAATTACTCTACTGCATAGATCTAGTTGAATCTGAGCGATATCCTGCGTTATGTTGACTTTCAGGGCATCGGTTGCTTGCGGATTATTGGCATAGACCTGCGACTTGAGAAAACCCCACAAGAAAAAGTCTAGCGGGGTCAAATCGCACGATCTTGGTGGCCAATTGACGTCACCTCTGCGAGAGATAACCCTACCAACCACCCTCACTAGGTCTGTATGATGGACAAAGGCCAATTGCCTCTCATATAGGGCGTGTTTCCCAGCAACGGGAATGTAGGCAATAGTTCAAGTGATAATAGCCTAATACCTAAGGTATTGGACTTGCGTTCGAACCCCACCCATTCCATTACCACATCCATTATTGCCGTAAACCCACTCCAGACACAAGCATATTTAGCTTAGTTGGAGGGGTTAACAAGATTGCTAGTAATGTTAATTATACCAACATTGGTAGTTCTCTGTTTTAAGCAGTATTATACATAATATTATAACTGAAATAGTTTTTAACTATTCAGGTAGGTTTCATTACTATAACCCACGTAATATTAGGTGATACTCAAAGGACTGCCACGTCAAAAACTTTGTTGTGATACTAATTACACACTCTCACTACTCATAATCAAACTTTATTTCATAGTTTTTAAGGTGGTAATTCAAATAACGAGTTAGTACCTGTTTTGTAATGTAGCTTTTCAGTGGGATTATTATGTCAGACACACGCGTGTGGTTATATTTTGACTACTATAATGCTACGGCCAGACTTGAAGACGAAGATTCGTGTTCGCGTTGTCACGATAAAAATTCGTGTTCGATCCATGACGAAGTGCTTGGCCACACCAAAAAAAAAACTTTACTACGTCGCGATAATCTAGAACGTCGCGATAATTAATTTCACGGGAAACATGGAAGCGGCCGAAATGTAGCCAACCGCACGAAGTTTGTCGCGACAAAACCTTTTGATAAACGGCAATTTACCAACAGCAGTGCGAAGGGCATTCGTATTCTCGAAGATGATTCGCGACAGGACGAATTCTTTGGTCAGACGTGTCGCGACAACGCAAATCTTCGCGTTATCGCGATAGTGTGGCCCCAGCATAAGGGAAGAGGTGGGCGTTACAAAGTTTAAATTAATACATACTAGCTGTTACCCGCGACTCCGTTCCCAAAGGAAATTTCGCACTATTTCGCGGGGTAGTCTATAATTTTAATCAGATATGAGAAACACACGTATCCATCCATGCATATCTTAGTTTCTACTTTTCTATTCGGCTTTTATAATCCATAGTAATAGTATTTTAACGCAAAATTGGGTATGTCTTTCTTTTACGTCAAAACGGAGCAACGGATCGATATGATTTCTGGTGTGGAGATAGTTGAAGGATTGGAGAGTGTATTAAGTCGCCAAAGGGGCGGACAAAATATAGTCTATTACTAGATTCTGCTCGCCCCTTTGCTCGCAGTATATTTTATATATTAAAATACTGTCCAGAGAAGGACCTAGTAAAGGAAGTACGTATCTGAATGCTGCTGTATTACAACTACTATTAATGATTACAACAGACTAATAGGGTAGTTTCCTAAAATATTTTATTTAGTCCGTCACGTAGTTTAACTAAAAACATTGGACACGTATTTTTTTTTTTTCACGTAATTGAAAAATTAAGACGATACAGTGAGTTGAAATTTCGCGTGACGTCACACCTCGGTATAATTCTTAGCAATGTGTGACGTCAGCAGCCCCCACTCCTGTACTTTAAAGCTTTCCATCTTTATGATTTTTTCTTGACTTGAAAAAACAAAAAAATGTGACTAATATTTTTTGAAAATATACCTAATAGACCAAATAAAATAAATTTTCTAACACAAGAAACTACCCTATTCTAGATGTAGTTATATAATATATTACCTATATTCGTCTTCTCCTCCCATTTGGAGTTAAAGTCCAATCATTCATTTAAATTAGACCATTAAAAGGTGACTTTGGTAGCCAACACTTCCAGAAAGTGGTGATGTTATGAATTATGTACTAAATAATTTCATAGAAATAAAAACTTTTTAAGAAGCTCAATAAACAAAAACTTCTTAATTTTTCCGTCACATTCAGTAAAATAGACTGTCTCCGAGACTTACAGTTACAGATTACATACATTAAACGTTTAAATTAACATTAAGTATTATTTTTTAACATTAAGTAAACCTTTGTATCATCGTCATGTTTATCGTCGAGCATTACATATTTCAATGGCTAATGATACAATTTTATATTTCGCGAGTAACATTTATATTTTAAACCTAAACTATTTAAACTACAAATTAAAATAAAGTATTAAAAAATTCGTCCTCATTGCTGTCGGATGGTAACGTAACCAAGGGACTGGCGACATTTCCACGTTGAGTGCCAAAGTTTTCTAATCACCAGTAATCTTAAAAAGGCTTTATTTCCCTTTTCCCTCTTAAGGTTGGAATCCTGAAATTATACGCTAGTTTGTGGCGTTAATATTGTAATTGCATGCAATCCTCTAAGTATGTACATGAATATTAAATAAAAGAAATACCTGTGCAGGATAATTCCAAAGCCGCTAAAAAATGTATCAAAAAGCTTTCATAGAAATACTATACGTTATTCAAAAACATAACCTAATGTAGAGATATTCGGAGTAACCTGTTGTGAATTTTCAGAATGATCTGTTGTATGGTTTGAAAAATATTTAGCTGTAGATATTTTTTTACCTCTTTCATCGTTACGGCTGAACGAATTTGGTTGAAAATTGGAACATAGTAGGTAAGTCCTGGAATATAGGCATCATCTTTTGTTATGACTAACAAAACAACTGAAACAAACAAACAATTAAACAGGATTACTAGTAATGTGAATTATACCCAAACCACTTACAGCTCTCTTTAAAAAAAAAAAACGACGGGTTGCACTCCGGGAGTGCCAGCAGAAGTCAAACTGTTAATGTGAGTGTGTTGAGCGCGTAGCTAACTACAAGTACCTAGGATTATCAATAGATGAACGATTTACCTGGGACGTACATGTAGGCACAGTATGTAGTAGACTACGCTCAGTATTAGGGAAGCTTAAGAACCTAGAGTATATAGTGAGTAAGCGAATACTGTACATCCTTTATCATGCACTTGCAGATGCAACCACAGAATAGATAAAAGAGGCTAGAAAGGAAATAGTTCCTGATTTGTATGAGAACGCGTGTCGCCGCTTATCTCCCACTCTTTAGCTCCAATACAAGCAAGAGGCCCGTTAAGTATGCGAATTACGCACACAAATAAATTACACACACTTAAATCGAGAGCTTGCTACTGATTGTAACTCACTGTCTATAAACATGCGCCGTGGGTCACGGCCAATCAGGGCAAAGGACGAAATGTCAATGGTTGAAGTGTGAAGGACGCAACCGCATGCATATATTGTAAGCGGACTTGGTCATTGCGTTAATTAAGCGAGTACACATCGAGCAATGAATATTTTTTGTAACTTGCTGCAATAATGTTGTTAACGTTCGGAATTTCATAGTGATCAGAATATTTTTATGATTTTTACAATTAAAATGGTAATTAAATGTTATTTTCGACTTACCGATGGAAAGATATACCTTCTCACTCTATACTTGCAGTCTAGATATACCTTCTCACTCTATACTTGCAGTCTAACTTTTTATTTTACAGGTTATAATTGCACAACACGGCATTTTAAAGCAGAGCTCTGTGTTCCGAAGTAATCCGAAGCGCACTAAATGCGATGAATCAATTAATCGGTCGAGCTATGATTTTCGTATCATAAATGTGGCGCGCTCATCACGCCCACATTACCATTCCAACCTTAGTCATCGATTCCGTAGATGCACCAATAAACTACGGTTTAGGTGCTTATGGACTAACGTTTCCGGTATATTTAAACAAAATTAAAAACTTGCAAATTAGAATATTAAAATTATTAGTAAACAAGCCAACTAAAGACAGCATTAATAAAGATTACGAAAAAATATTTAAAATATGTGGAATACTTATTACCGAATCTTAGGACACCACAACAAAGATGAATACAAAGTAAAGAAAGTTTATAATCTATCAACACGTAAAGCGGCACAAAAACATATTTATTCCGTCCCAACAGTAAATAATTATTTTCCTAAAAGGACACGGCAATGGCTAATCTCAACATTGTTAAACGAAGTTTCTACGCAAATTACAACGGAAGCAGTTTCAAAAAATACCTTAAATAATTCTTCGTAAGCACTATTTAGGTTTATGTCCCTAACATTACAATTTATAAGTTATGTCATAGGTGCGGCGGGCGTGGGCCGGCCAGTCTGGCATGCGCGAGCGCGTGCTGTGTGTGTGTCGGGCGTGCGTCGATGTCTCGGTCACGCGGATGGTCTCTCTCTAATAGCGGAGCGCTGCTCATGCCAGCCTGGCGGGCAGGACAACCTCAGCCCATCAGTAGATATTTAGTGTGTTTGTGCAAATTTGTTGACGTCGAAATATAGTTTAAGTATAGTATATAGGTAGTATTAAGTAGTTTGATATTATACACACATCAAAAGTGTCTAGGGATCAAGCATTTTTATGCGGATTTCTTGAGATTGAGATGTGGCTTTGTATTAAATTTATGATTTTATAAATTTATATGGATCCTTTTTGGTGCATTTCATAATTTGAAACAGGAACTGTTAATCAAATTCGAGTAAAAGATGAAAATCAGCTGTCAATATTTTCCCTATAAAAACATACAACGCATTGAAGACATTATTAGTGCTACTGTTTCCCTACTACTGATTAAAACCAACGTTATTATGGAGCGGCGACGTCATTTAAGCAGGGAAGAAATGCTCAGAGCCGTGGGAATGATAGAAGCTGGTTCCCGGCAACGTACTGTGGCTTTAGCTCTGAATACAAGTCAGAGTGTTATCAGTCGACCTTGGACACGTTACCGAAGCACTGGTACCGTGGCTGAGCGCCATGGAGGACGGTATCGCTGCACCACACGGAGACAAGACCGATACATTCAAATCTTAACTCGAAGAGCTCCAACAATAACCGCCATGATGTTAGCCGTGAGGCTTCATCACTCTTCAGGGAACTTAATTAGCGACCAAACAGTCAGAAACCGCTTGCATGAAGTGAACCTTCATTCCCGAAGACCGCTACGGGTACCACCTATAGCAATGCACAATCGTAGGATTCGATATCAATGGGCTCTTGAACACAGAAATTGGGCAGAAGAACAATGGCGTTTCGTGTGCTTTTCTGATGAGTCTCGTTTTGGTATGAGACCGGATACAAGACGTATACGACACTGGAGAACCCCTGGACGCCAACAGCGATTAAAATCCTGCCAGGAAGTCCATCCTTATAGTGGTGGAACCATCATGGTATGGGCGGGTATTTGGATCGGCGGAAGAACTGAGTTGATTTGGATCAGAGGCAACCTCAACGCTCAAATTTATGCTGAGACGATTGTATCTGACGTCATCGTTCCTCTACAAGTGCAAATCGGTCCCTTATTTCAGTTAATGCATGATAATGCACGACCGCACACCGCAAGAGTTGTAAGACAGACTCTCGCCGCAGCTAACATCAATGTCCTGCTCTGGCCTGCTCAGTCGCCAGACTTGAACCCGATTGAGCATGCATGGGATATGCTACAGAGAAGAGCTCTGCCGAATATGGAGGGTATCCAGTCGCAAGAAGACCTTTTTTTGTTGTTGCAACGAACATGGGCGGCCATTTCACAGCGTGATTTGGATGAACTCATTTTGAGTATGCCAAACCGATGTTCTTGTGTTGTTAGTGTTCGCGGTAGAAACACGGATTATTAATTGTTTAAGTTACCCAATAAAATTTTAAAGAAAACTGTTATTTCAGTCTTTTTTTCGAACTTTAATGTTAGTGGTTCAAATGTCAAAAATCCCTTTATTAGGAAAATGGCAAATTTCTTTATTAATGCAAAGGTGACTTGGTTTATCGTTACTGTGACAAACGAAAACACTTTATTTGATGAATCCTTAAAGAAAATTTTAATTAATATCAATCAGGAGAAAAGTTATTGCAAAAATATATGTTGATCCCTAGACACTTTTGATGTGTGTATTATACAACGTGTAATTTAAAGGGTATATACATACCAAGTGCACGGCTTCTTTGGATGATAACAAACGATATGGCAAGGGTTTTGTAATCCTATGTCAACACGTGTGGAACTTATTAGAAATTTCAATACATTGATACCAGAGACCGAAATTTTCAAATTAAGAAGAACGTACAGAATTATCATGTCATTGGCAAGTAACGTGAAAGTTATTGACCCTTGTAGTGCTGTGACACGTTTGTTATGATTGGTATTCAAGAAACATATGAAACCGATAATTTGGTATCAATTCTTTGAGTCACTTATTTTTAACTGAAACTGTGCATAGAGACTCCATACCAGATGTTGTCTTCAGCCCTTTTGGATAGATATGGGGTTTCCGTTACACGTTGTATAAAGCTAAATTACCACTGACTCACTCACTCACTGACTCATTGACATAATTGTTCTCCCAGATGGTGGATGGGGAGGTGGGTATATTTTGACAGATTCGTAAACAAGTAACTCTCAAACTTACGGGAAAAGTGCCAAACCTCCCCTTTCCCCCCCCCCTTCTCCCCCCTCCCTATCGTATCTCGGAAACTACGAGACCCGTATTTTTTTTTTACGGATTCGTATAGAGGAGGCTCGGTAAAGTAAAAACCATTTATCAAAGTCACCCCCCCCCCCCACCCCCCTTCTCACCCCCTTTAGGCGGATCTCGAAAATTAAGGGACTTGGTACATTTTTTTTTTCAGATTCATTTATAGGGGCAATGCTTTAGTCAAAATACTTCTGCAACCCCCCCCCCCCCCCCCATCAGTCCCCCCGCTTTTTTTTTTTTTTTTTTTCACAAGCACTCGAGGTGCTTGCACCTCGCGCAACATGCAAATACTAAACCCCCCCATCTCCCCCCTTCACCCCACCCCATTTTTTTTTTTTTCACAAGCACGCGAGGTGCTTGCACCTTCGCGCAACACGCAAATACTAACCCCCCCCATCTCCCCCCATCACCCCCCCCTTTTTTTCATTTTTTTAAAGAAAGCACGCGAGGTGCTTGCACCTCGCGCAACACGCAAATACTAGTTATACTATATAAAGCTAAATTACCACTCACTCACTGACTCACTGTTTGACTCATTGACATAATTGTTCTCCCAGATGGTGGATGGGGAGGTGGGTATATTTTGACAGATTCGTAAACAAGTAACTCTCAAACCTACGGGAAAAGTGCCAAACCTCCCCTTTTCCCCCCTTCTCCCCCCTCCCTATCGTATCTCGGAAACTACGAGACCCGTATTTTTTTTTATTACGGATTCGTATAGAAGAGGCTCGGTAAAGTAAAAACCATTTTTCAGTCACCCTCCCCCCCCCGCCCCCTTTTCACCCCCTTTAGGCGGATCTCAGAAATTAAGAGACTTGGAACATTTTTTTTTCAGATTCATTTAGAGGGGCAATGCTTTAGTCGAAATACTTGTGCAGCCCCCCCCATCTCCCCCCATCACTCCCCCCATTTTATTTTTTCACAAGCACGCGAGGTGCTTGCACCTCGCGTGACACGCAAATACTAAACCCCCCCCCATCACCCCCCCCTTTTTTTTTTTTTTTTCACAAGCACGCGCTGTGCTTGCACCTCGCGCAACACGCAAATACTAGTCTAATATTATATAATTTAAAGATTCCACGAGAACACTGCCGACAAACTGTACTGCAGTTTGGCAGAAGATATAATATGCATTTACTTGTGAATGTCTTAATAAATAAATAAATAAAAAAGTGAAAACTTGAATATTAACGTTGTGCGTTTTTGATATTTTGGAATGGTTAGGGAATAATTTTGCACGAATTGCTTTAATTATCAGTATAAAAGTACTATCATTTATGTGGTAGAATACAATATTTATTTATTGCGCTATCGTACACAAACATGACAATTTATATTACATTAAAAAGTAAAAAGTTTATCTCTCGAAACAGCAGGCGCAGGCATACATTTTCGCCGCGCCGTAGAAAGAGAGGGGGATACTTCCTCTCCTACGCCGCGCCGGCTGTCTACTCTCCGTCCGTCTTACGAATTTTCGATCAGGTCACGTCCTGACGCGAGTTTAACATTTTTTACCCATTACAAAAAAAGTGCACAACGCCGCTAAAGAAGTTTTCACTTCAAAAATACAAACATTGAGTTTTATTTTTCAGCATATTTATAACCCTTTTTTTTTTGGATAAATTTGCTGAAAAGAAAACCAATTCGAATCAGACACATTTTATTTATAACTTACAAAACGATTGCTATGTAAAGTAATTTTGCTTTGCATACAAGATATCAAGTCTAATGTTTCCCATCTTAAAAGGCACCAATACTTATATACCTTGCTAACATAATTTAAGTACCAAATACTATCCTTAAGGAAGTTTTTAAATCTGTTGTAACAAATACGTTTTCTTTCTTTATCTTTTTCTTTCTAACTCTTTCAGAAATCCTTTATATAAAATAATTTTAATAAATTTCATATTTTAAATTTTACGTGATTTTTTAAATTGAAATTTCTCATAGATAATTTAAATGAATAATCTGCGAATCTGTATAATTGTACCAAACAAAACAAAGTAAAATCATCGAAACACTTCTTCAGCTGTGGGTGGAGCGGAAGGGAATATCAGACTTGAACTGACTAAAACCTACCCTATTCCTTCAGCTGCCCTTAAGTTTCGGGGCCGCGGTATTTCGTTAGAACATTCCCGCAACCCCGGTAAAGATATACCTGTACCGGTATAAATATACAACGTGTAATTTAAAGGGTATATACATACCAAGTGCATGGCTTCTTTGGATGATAACAAACGATATGGCAAGGGTTTTGTAATCCTAAGTCTACGTGTGTAGAACTTATTACAAATTTATTTAATTTAATTTTTCAAATTAGGAAGAACGAAAAGAATTATCGTGTTATTGGCAACTCACGTGGAAAGTTATTGACCCTCGTAGTGCTGTGACACGTTTGTTATGATTGGTATTTAAGAAATATATGAAACCAATAATTTGGTATCAATTCTTTGAGTCAGTTATTTTGTGCTGAAACTGTGCATAGAAACTCCATACCAGATGTTGTCTTCAGCCCTTTTGGATAGATATGGGGTTTCCGTTACACGTTGTATAATTATACCTGAAACAAAAACTTTTTTTTATTGATAATAGGTTCGCGTTTGACCACCATCTCACCTGATGGTAAGTGATGATGTGGTCGAAGATGGAACACGCTTACTTAATTAAAAACATTGTACCTCTTTTTACGATAACTTCGTAGACGAAGGAGTATAAAAATATGGACAAAGACAGCAGATAGTTTAATACATATGAAAAAAAAATGGTCCAATTTTAATCCACACGCGATCACTAATGGTTTTTAATTAATAAGATTTTTAATTAATACGAGGAGAGATGTTTATTTCCGGCTCTAGATATTGTAAGCTTATTAAAACAATAATAAAAGCAAAACTGGGTCGGATCCATTAACCGGTTTAAAGAAAATTAAAACTCTAAAGTTAATAACGGAAACATTGTCAAGATTCTTGGCAAAATGACCTCCTACTAGTGTAGTTAAGTTAGTCGTAAAAGCCAAGTATCTCTTTGCAGCTCATATTCATTTAGGAGCTTTTGCTAGATACTGCTAATCAAGGCAGGTACTTAGTAAGGTTTCTTGAATGTTTTAGTAGCAAATATGGCTGTGTCTGGATAAATACGTTGAGCATAACAATACGTTGACTGCCTTTTGCTTGAGACTTTAATGTACATAACTTGTATGTATGTAGTAAACATAGAGTAACTTTTTTTTTTTAACGTGGTAAAATTATCAAATAAGTCCTCCCACCCCGGGCAGGGCCGGAGGGACTATCAGACTTGTACTGACTAAAATCCACGGTGTTCCTTCAATAGCCCTTTACGTTCCGGGGTCACGGTAATGGGATAAGTTCCACGACCCCGGCAGGCTTCGGCCCTCTACAGGGGGGGGGCCTCGTCATATTGCTGACGCTCTTTGAGGCGCGCGTGGAACACAACGCGCCGTCGACCCTGGCATGGTCCATGGTCGGACAGCGAGTTGCCCTTTACTCGCTGTCCGCATGCGCGCGCCTACGGTGGCCGGAGATCGTCGGCCGACGTCCGACGCCGTGGGCGTCTACCACTGTGGCCGGGCTGGAGGGAGGACGCCATCCTCTCCCTCACGCGGCCCGCCTCCTCCTTCGACAGCATGACTGCTTCGCAGAAGGAGGCGACCGCTTCCCATTCCGTCTCGCCCCGCAGCATGGCCTCGACCAGTGCTAGGCGCGAGAAGTCTCCGCCTATCGCCGCCCTGAGGACACGTCGGTGCTCTGCCCAAGCGGGGCAATCTTGCACCGTATGCTCTACTGTGTCCTTAGGGCGAAAAACATAGAGTAACTAACAAAACTGAGTGCGCCAAGCACTCTGCCAACAGGGACAGATGGCGGGAGATCGTGCGAAGAGCTGTTTCCGCCCCTACCACCAACGCGGAAGCCTCAGCGTTACCACGATCGCTCTGTCAAGAGCGAAGCGACAAGGAAGGAAGGAACTAACAAAAAAAAACTAAACAGTTACTCCACGTAAAACCGTTCATCATTCAATCTGCTCAGCTTCCAGACTAACTGGATGCAGTTGAGTATTTTACATAAAACGACTGCTTATTCGACCTTCTCTACCCGGAAGATATCTCCTAGAATAATAAGATACCATTCTTTTTTAATAATAATAGGCTCGCGTTTGACCACCATCTCACCTGGTGGTAAGTGACGATGTGGTCGAAGATGGAGCACGCTTGCCTAGAAGTAACCTATTCATTCTTGACTTAAATACTACCAGGTTATAGCGATCAGGAAACGCAGACTCCGGCAGAGAATTCCACTCCTTAGCCGTACGCACAATGAAAGTATTCCCAAAACGTTTTGTGCGTATGGGTGGGATGTCCACCATGTAATGATGGCGCATCGCCGTTTGTCTTGTAGTCCGATATGGAACGGGCTTGGCGGAATTAGATTGTGTAATTCCATCGCACACTCCCTGAAATGTAACCGATAGACTTGCAATTCGTCGTCGATGTTCAAGGCTCTGGAGCTTTGATTCGACCAGTTAATCGTTGCCAATGAGTCTCATGGCCCGTTTCTCGATAGACTCAAGCGCGTCCAGTTGGTATTTGACAGATCCATCCCAAAGATGAGAGCAGTACTCAGACTCAGTACAGACACGACCGAACCTGGGTTTGATAGAGATCGTGATAGAGTTTGAGCAACTGTTCCGGTGTGAAGTACCGTCTCACCTTTGCTAGGATTCCCAACTTTTTTGCTGCTAGCTGAGCTTTAGCCTCGATAAACGGACCAATACTTCTTAGCAGAACTGGTGTGACTTTTTTCTGGACACCCGTAACGACGATATGGAGTAATCCCGATATTTTAAGATGATCACCATCCAAGGATCGACCTCGACAAGCGTCGCTTAACTTTAACCTTAAATATCTAAACGTGCTGTTAGTATTTAGCCTAGAGCTCTTTAAGAAAGAAAAACACAATAATAATAAATTACACTTCTGTCCGACTCTTCGACAAATAAGGGCTTGTGTTGTACAAATAATGTTACGAGTACTCGTATTTTGTTAAAAAATATCATTCGTTTTCTTTTCTTCAATCAATTTTAAAGTATCAAAAACTGTTCACAGACTCCACAAAATAATTCACAATAGAGATAAGCTATTTCTCTCTTGAGGTACAAAAACCCGTTAATTACCAAAGAATCCGACTTCCTGAGACATGGCTACTGGATGGCATAGCTGCTGATCATAGTTATCATCAGCTCGACCAGATTGGGCCAAGGTGGGCACACAATGGCTCGTTTGCGGCCACAATGGTGGGAAACTCCCAAGCGGCGCGGTTATACTATTTCTGCGAGCGCTTTGATGGGTTGTGGTGGGTCCATGCTGTGAGTATATAGCGTATAGTATATTGGTAACGTTCGACAGTGTTCAGTGGGTATCAAAATTATCTCTCAGGATTGTAAATGTACCCCTTTACGATATTGTTATAAAGACACAAGACAGCGACCGTAGTAAAAGGGAAGGGGGAACACTATTATTGTTAATGTGACGGCTTATATATTTGTTTCATTGTGTTTATTTTCATTGTGTTTGAATGAATTTTGGCAGTAAATCATATGGGTATTTCTCATTTTCAGTAAAATTATCTGTGACAGCGATTTTTTTCTTTGATAACAAAGGGCACAAGGACTTGATATATTTATCAAGTGCTACCATGTCTGGTGAAGACTACATGAAAATGTACTAAATTTATTGATCACATTATTTTAAATATTAAAAAATAATCGTCAAAATGTCTTTTCCGTGGATGTGACTGAAGCAAATTTACAGATATAATAATTTTTTCCCAGTCTTTAGCATGGTATTTCTAAAATATAAGAATATTATCTTAAACTTTAACAAATACTGACCCATATCAGCTTATAACTTAATATTCAATTGATAAAAAAGAGAACAAAAAACCTAATTAAAATATGTGACTTAAATTTTGGTCACTTACATGGACAAAGGTCACAATAACTTTTTACCGAGAAAAAAAACTGCGTGTGTCCGAATTTATGTGAGCATTTACAAGCCGTCAACTGTCATAACCATAATGAGATGTCAATTTCTTACTGGCTGCAATACTTTTGTCGTGAAAAAACAATAAGATTACCTAATTAAAACGCGTCAAGCATACGTGGTCACTACTGTGGTTGTTTTGCCAAGTAAGTATATAATGTTAAATTTACATTTGTTTTGCTGTTTTGTAGGTTTGATGGTCAAATTATGATTGCCGAAATAGGTTGCAAAGATGAGATTTTTTAGATTAGTTTTCTGTATTTGAACCTAAAAATGTCCTTTCCATGGATGTCACTTCCATTGATTACGTGGATATTTTTCCTCCATGGATGTGACCACAGGTCCAGGGATGTGAACTTTAACTTGGATCATTCCAATTATTTTGTGTGTTTAATTAGTTCTCAAGTCGATTTACTAACTCGACTTAACTCGAGTTGGGCTTAAATCGAGTCAACTCGAATTGAATTCTCTTTAACTCTATTTAATCGATTTGAATACTCCCGCCCTAGCGAGTCAGCCAAATGACAGACACTGACATGGCGCGAAGTTTGCCGATCATTTATGACTACATTCATTCATTTAATTCGCTACAAATGTGAATTATGTCAATTTCACAACAACACAACATTGCACTGTTGTAGATTTGAGGTTATTTTGGAGTGCCGGTTGTTATTGTTGTTAGTTTTTCAAATTATTTGGTACTGTATAGAAAAAATGCCGGAACCTAAAAGGAAATCTGTTGTATGGGATGTATTTGAATCGCCAGTGAATGGACATGCTAAGTGCAAACAGTGTTCAGATTCATACAAATATAGTTTTGTTGTTAATTAATAGAAATACTTTATTTATGTTAAGAAAATTTAATCCTAAATACATAAATAAATACATTTCTTTTTTTATTTAAATTCTACCTATTTTAATTATAATGGTCCCCATACATATTTATGCTGAATCTGTTCAATTTATTTAAATGTTGTTACGAAAACAAATCATTTACTCAGTTTCATTTCACCCAGTTAACTCGAGTTGAACTCGAGTTACGTGAATTTCAACTCGAATTAACTCGAGTTGTGTTTATTCCGAGTTGGCACATCACTAATACAAATACATGTTTTACTTTTTTTTAGATGGTGAGAAATAAAAGACCAAGGACAGCAAAAGAAATTCGTAAACAAAAAAGAGAATGCGAACGAAAACGAAGAGCTCGTATTAAGGCTAACCCCGACTTGTATGAAGCCAGTCAATTTAACATTTTTAGTGAATATTTTAATATTAAAAAAAAACATTTCGTTTTGGAATTTTAATATTTATTTAGCATATATGGATGCTATACTATTGCGGGTTAACGGGAAAGCCCTCTGTTAGTTAATATACTGTATGATAGAGATAGCGAAAAACAGGAGAATAAGGAACCGGATAGTGAAACTAAGGAACAGAAGAATGTGGTACTTGACAGTGAGATGAAAGGACAGGAAGACGAGGAACTGGATAATGAGACTGCTGAACAAGAGGATAAGGAACTAAACAGTGAGATTAAAGAACTGGAGAATAGAGAACTTGATAATCAGACTGAATAAGAAGATAACGAGGTTGATAGTGAGACTGAAGAGCAGGAGGATAAGGAACTAGACAGTGAGACTGAAGAACTGGAGGATAGAGAACTTGATGATCAGACTGAAGAACAGGAAGATAAGGAACACGATGAAAAGAGAGGATGAGGATCTTTGACAGTGAGAGCGATGATGACCTCGAAATATTTGAATTAAGAAATATTTCTAAAGTTATAAAATAACTTGAAGAGTTTAATATATATTAAGATTTTATTGAGACTGAAATTAGAAAGTGCTATAAGTACAATGTTTTTGATCTCTTTAGCAGTTACTTTTAAAAATATATAATATGTTTCATATTTATTACAAAATATGGTTTATACCATAACTCCTAAGATAAAACATGTGATTTAAGTTAAAGTTAAAAATTCAAAGCAATTAAACCTGATTTGTTTTATTTAATAAATCCAGTGTTTTAATTATTTATTGATTTGTGACTTCATCTTTTATATAAAATATGTAGAATTTCACGTCCATGATTTGAAGTTATTTCCATGGTTAAAAAAAACAGTATGGAAAGTCACTTCCCTGGATTCAGTGTCACTACCATGGACGTTCGAAATTTCATTGCGTATTTCTAGTAAAACTAAAAAGTTGTAAGCTCGGTACATATTTTTTTGTAGTAGGTTATGACTTAAGTTATTGATATTTACAGCTATTTCACGTAAAGTTGACCAAAGCATTTTTTTTTGTTTTCGTCATCAGAAGTGAAAAATACCCATATTACAGTCTAGAATAGCACAAACAATGACATGGATTACTCAAGATTTCTACTCGAACAAAGTTGCAGGCAACAGCGAGTATAACCTAAATATTCTGTTATAATGGTGGTCTTAACTTAATACAGGAGTAAGAATCAACTGCCAACCAGACCGTATTCCAACTGAGTTCATTTCATTCAATCGAGGAAGAACAGGATATGAAGAAAGTAAGGATATTCATCATAACAATTTGCTTAGCTTTTTTCAACATGCTAAAGATCGGTTTCTTGGAGACTCACACAAATAATTAAAACAAAGCTACTACCGTTCTGAAATTTTTGATCCAATAACTGGGTACAGCTACGCTGTAACGAAAGTAAAAATACGATTATATTTTCTATGTAACTAATAGCCACTAATCTAAAAACTTAATTCTGCAATAATTTTCTATATTATACTAATATTTTGAAAGCGATTTAGATGGACTTTTGTTACAATATACAATCATGTCAAGTAGTCACTGAAATCCTGAAAAAATATATAGATAGATACACTCTTTATTGTACACCATAACTTTTACCCCGGAATATCTATGGGATCGAGATTTACGCGGGAATACCCGTGTTGGTAAAATCAAGTCCCACGTGAACGAAATCGCGAGCACATCTAGTAAATGAGTAAATTATATTTCTTTTGCAAATTGGTTATCAAATAACACATTTACGTTTTTTCATAAATGTAAACTAAATGAGGCCAGTATAACCACCAAAAAAGCAGTTCAGTCTTGTGCACGGCGTCACTGGATGTAGCCGCGTAAATATCGGTACTCGGTGACTCATGTGCGAAATCAACGTGTGTGAAGTATAATGTCGTGATTAACGAACTTTTGGCTTTCCCAAGCAATGTTATGGACTTTACAGATGAGGAAAGTATTCATCAGTTGTGTACCACCTCTTTCTCCGATGAAGATAATATGAAAGAAAAAAATTAAATCCAAATCGCGTTCCGTTTATAACTTGCGCCCCGGCTTACCGCTGAGTGGACATAGTACGTATCAGTCGACCTTGAGATGGGGCTATCTCGCATTTAGAAGGGAAGGTACGATGGACCTTGTTTGCTCCGTTTCCGAAACGAGGGCATTATGAAAGTTGACTTCACTTCTTGATTATTACCTACTTACTTATTGGGTACTAAATATTTTGTATGTAGGTGTTACCTAAAAGTTCTCGACAAGGCAGCATGTTCAATAAGGTCGAGTAGAGAAGCCATTTTAAATAAAGAAAACATCTTTATCTGGCACACACAATGTAAGAACAAAAAATAAGCTGTGAGACTTAATTTATAGTAATAACATCATCATCTGTTTAACCTTTTTTGTATTGTATGTTGTTGTGTGTGTCTTCGTCCGAATAAATTATTTTCAATTTCAATTTCAATTTTCCCAACTACGTTGGAGTCGGCTTGCAGTCTGACCAAATGCAGCTGACCATTAGTGTTTTAGCAGCAGTGTGTGCAGTAGCTGGGTAACATGAATACCCCTTGGCAAGACGCGTGTCAGACTTTCTGTTCTGATTATCCATAATGACTGTAAAAGATGTACAAATGACAGCTGGCACTAACAGCTCAACGTGCTTAAAGGTGTATCCAAACATCGAGCGGCAATCGTGCGCGGATGCCGCGCGCGGCCCGCCGCCCTGTGTTTAGACCAGGGTTTCTCAAACTGGGGTACGCCAGTGAGTCATAGGGGGTACGCGATAAAATTAACGTAATGGCGGCGGCTAAGGGAAATACGAAGAATGTGACGGCGCACAAGCGATTAAACCAAAAAAATATCATTTAACACTAAGCAAAGTCTTATGTCGTAAGTGGAGATTGAACTCACGTCCTTTCGCGACTGCTCTAACCAACTGAAATACCTAGGACTTGAGAGATCCCAACGAATTTCTTCTAGTTAGTAATTGCTGAAGAGTTGATTTTAATGTATTATTTAAAAAAATGCCTATCAATATTTCTATGAGGGGTACGGTGTGGTCTTGGAAGTCTATTAGGGGTACGTGGAACAATAAGTTTAAGAAACCCTGGTTTAGACGACTACCGCGCAAACATTAGTCGGCTTTGTCCTAACTAGAGCGCGGCAGAAAGGTGTCCTAGAATTGCCGCGTGTTGTTGCCGCACTCTTGCTGCTCAATGTTTGGACACACCTTTAGGAGGCACGGAGAAATCTCGGTATGTCAAAATAGTCACCCATCAACATACTGACTTAGGTAAGGGCTACATAAACATAACCTCTAAGATCGACGACTGTCTTTATTTAGTAGCTCAGTAGTAAAAAGTTAAACAAAACAAAACAAGCATGCTTATTTGTATGTATGTACTTTGTTTTATACTATGTAAGGCAGTTGTCCGTTTGCAGGCGAGAAAACGACTAACTAACTATTTGCGATTTACTCACTCAAGAAACGCACAATAAAAATATACATTCCGTGTAAACGAGAGATGCATAGTCGTTCACACTGCCTGCGACGACTCGCTTCACTAGTTCTGTCGCTGAGCTACAAGAGCTGACAAAGATAATAAACGCTCAGTGATGCTCACTTGACGGTCAGAACTAACGCCCAAATACCAACTGGCGGTGCAGTGGACCAACTAGCGAGTAATCGCCCGTCGCACTTGCCCACTCGCTTTAAATAGCCCAGTGCCAAAACTATCGGAACTACACTATCGCTGCTCGCCAACTCGTGTTCAGATGCTAGCTCTACTCGCTACTCGTTCATCGTCGGCGGTGGGATGTTCTAACAATATACAGCATGTTAACTAACAGAGGGCGTTCCCGTTAACCCACAATAGTATAGCTTCCATACATGCTAAAAAATATTACCATTTGAAAACAAAGTGTTTTTTTTTTAATACTAAAATATTCACTAAAAAAATCAAATTGATATGTAAAAGAAACACTCTGTACACGCGTACGCATTCATAAATAAATTGCGACGTTGCCGTCCTTCAAGTACGCGTGTACATATACAACGTGTAACGGAAACCCCATATCTATCCAAACGGGCTGAAGACAACATCTGGTATGGAGTCTCTATGCACAATTTCAGCTCAAAATAAGTGACACAAAGAATTGATACCAAATTATCGGTTTCATATGTTTCTTGAATACCAATCATAACAAATGTGTCACAACACTACGAGGGTCGATAACTTTCCACGTCACTTGCCAATTACACGGTGATTCTCTTCGTTCTTCTTAATTTGAAAATTCTGCCTCTGGTATCAATGTATTGAAATTTCTATTATACATCACACCTGTAGACATAGGATTATAAAACCCTTGCCATATCGTTTATTATCATCCAAAGAAACCGTGCACTTGGTATGTATATTCCCTTTCAATTACACCTTGTATAGATATAAAATATTACAATATATAGTCATGGCTTCTAAAATAGAAAATACTTCATTTCTTGCTTCTGCCCGCGACATCGTTCGCATGGGAGGGTTTTACCGCGTAAATTCCGATCCCGTGGAAATTCCGGAACAAAAAGTAGCCTATGTATTCTAAGATATCAACTATTTACTTACCAAATTTTATTCAAATCCGTTCGGTAGTTTTTGCGTGTAAGAGATACAAACATCCATACATCCACACAAACTTTCGCATTAATAATATTAGTAAATTTAAGAAACGCTCATAAAGGGCTTTAGCGCTAAAAGTGATTGATTGTATAAAGCACAGGTCCGTTCTTGCGTGGAGTATTGCAGCCACTTGTGGGATGGCTCTGCAAAGTACCAGCTTGCTGCATTGGACTCGATCGAGCGCAGAGCTAAAAGGCTTATAGGCGACGAGGTGCTGGTGGACAAGCTTCATAGCCTGGCTCATCGGCGATCCGTTGCTTGCCTGTCGGTTTTCTACAGATTGTACTTCGGGGAGTGTGCGCAGGAGCTCCATGACCTGATTCCTCCATCTCCCTTTCACTACCGGTCTACCAGACGCACGGCTGGGTACCAGCCACACTTGGTTAATATACCTTCTTGTCGTACCAAGCGCTTCTCTTCCACATTTATTGTGCGCACAGCCAAGCTGTGGAATTCTCTGCCGGCTTCTGTGTTCCCTGCCACTTATGACCTTTCGGCCTTTAAAGCACGAGTAAATAGGCATCTTCTGGGCTCGCTCATCCCATTTTAGACCTCATCTATCGCTTACCATCAGGCGAGATCGAGGTCAAGAGTGGGCCCATCGGTAATAAAAAAAAAAAAAAAATTTGCATGTCTTTTTTCTTTTGAAAGAAAGGACACAGCATTAGTCTTAGGTTTAGTTTAGTAGTTAAATATACATGAGGTTTTACTAATGAGGGTGTAAGGCTGACATATTGTAAAATCCTACCCTCTTTCAAATACAATGATTAAAGTGAAAAACAAAACCACTATATATTTTTTATTTTGCCTATGTTGTACTACTGGTGACTAAGGCCTCCCCCAAATCTTTCCAGACAAATTTATCTGCAGCCTTCTCCGGCCAATCCGTAAGAAATGAATCCAAAACCATTATAAACAAAAAACTTTCAACTATATCTTTCCCGTTAGAAATACACAAGAATATTAAGAAGACCGTCTGCCCAATTGAAATTTAGGATTTCAATGAATATTCAAAGGAATACTTTAGATACTGATTTAATTATCCCAAGATTTAATGATAGCTTCATTGTTATTATTGATAATAGTAAAGTGTTAGAAGATATTTAGAATAACGCAAGATTTGAAGACTTGAACACGCAGAAGAACTTTGCAATATCTATCAAAATTATGTCAACGTAAAAACCGGCAAAGTGCTGTCAGGTCACGCGCACTATAGTGTTCCATAGTTAACTATAACACCAACTGTGAGTACAATTAGCTAACCAAGAGTTGCGTACCATCTTCTAACAAAAACAAACTACTCGGTTTTACATTTTAGAACTTGATCTCAATATTGTTCAATGGAGTTTGTTCGAAAGCGAGTAGAATACACTACTACTTGTAAATTTGTGAAGCCAACTTAAGTCTGATATAGTTTTCCTTTAACTTCGATAGATGTTGGTACTACAGCTGTGACGTTTGAATTCCTACAGCTACAACCACTTAGTTGATGGGACTTGATTCTAACGAAAATTAGCAATTCAAAGCTTAATATTTCGCAAACCGATACTGAATCGAAAATTGGTTTTCACACTCAAAGATGATTTCTTTATTTAAGCTCATGACCAACAACTTTTGAATCAACACGTTCGCTCAAAATTCTTCAACAATTTTCGTATCTTACGAAATTCCAATACCGTTCAAGTGTCAAAATTCACGTGCATTTATCGTTTACATTTTTGCACGACCCGTTAAATCATTCGCGTCTGGATATTGCATCAGGGCCGTATTAAACTTGTATGTAAATAAAACAGATTCGTAGTACGGGCATGCTTTGTCTTAATGTCTAACTGGGTGGATGGTTGATTAAGTGTCGAAACATAAGTGTTGCTAGAACATGTGTAGTTTTTGTAATTTGAATAGTGTGTCTAATGTCTGTTTTACGATGGTAGTTTGTTTTGATAACAGTGATTGGTGGTGTTATCATTTCAAACCCGTGTGAGTTAAGGAGTTTTGATTACATAAAAATTTTTTACTTGGTCGATTTTTAATTTACCTAGTTAAAAGAGCCTAAATGTCAATTACTTATAACCTTTTACAAAATATTGCTTTTCCCAATGCTGGGCCGTTAATTTTTGAGGAGTTCTCCTGGTACTTCACCATCAGCTCTACATCACCATATGCATTGTGACGAACATAAAGTGCCTTACATCCATATTCAAGTATTCGAATCGCAATCCACGAAATACTTATTATTGAGTAGGTTCGGCGACCATCTGTGGTCTTCATCATCAGTTCCACTTCCCCAAATGGTATTTTTTGAGAGCAACTGCACAAGTTACTATAAGAAATACCCAAAACGCCATAGGTGTGCCTATAATATTTGAAGAGTTCCCTCGATTTCTCCAGGATCCCATCACCAGATCCTGACTTGGTGATAAATGGTACCAATTTCGAAGTATACCATTTCAAACAAAAAAAGAATTTTCCAAATCGGTTCAGCCGTCTTCGAGTAATCGATGATCATACATAAAAAAAAAAAGAGAAAAAAAAAATATACGCGTCGAATTGATAACCTCGTCTTTTGGTCGTCGGTTGAAAATTTGGATTGATGGAGATTTAGGAAGGTGGATACGAGAGTTGTGGCTTCTAAACCAATGGCGCTCTGGCAAAAACATTGGCAGACAAAATATAAGGATTTTGTATAACTAGCAATGTGGGTAGAGTACACATTACTAGTAATTTATTTATTTATTTTCTCAGACCATTGATCCATAGAGTGTTAGTAAAAAACTTAACCTATTGTTAGTACAATAAATTAAAACATAACATCAATTTAATTGGCGACATGCACGCCTGTGCGCACATGCCTACCAGCCCAGTGCCTGACAAATGGCCCATCTATTTTGTCCGCCAGTGTAACTAGAATGTTGTTGGGGCTACCCCTGAATCGCTGCAGCGCAGATGCACATCGCTTGCGCATAACAGCATAAAAGTCATCTACTCTCGCTTCAGCAAACATGCCCGACGCGCTGCAAAACCGAGGTAGCCCCAACAAAACCCTCAGCGTATATTGAACGCGCAGAGCGCTGTAGGCCTTTTGCGTATACCTGATCCACAGGCTGCACGAGTAAAACGATTGACAATAGGCTCGGAATAGAGTCAGTTTTACCTCTTTAGTACATCGTGCAAACCTGCGGGCAAGCATATTGCATCTGGCCGCCAACGCTCTGCGCTCCCTAGGTAGGGGGTCTTATCATGAAACCCCTCCAACTAGGCTGATTATACTTGTGTCTGAAGTGGGTTCACGGCTATAGTGTAATGGTGGGGCTGACACCCTAAGGTACCAAGAGCACTTGCCTAATGGTTAGTCATTAGACTATTTATTTATACAAACGATGTTGAAATTCCTCATCATCAATCTCTTATATTTCGATAATCACATTCGCTGATCATCCATAGCAACATCAGCCGTTCCCATTGGTGGGACACTGAAACCTCCTCTCTATGGGCTGTAACCCGTGATCACGTGGGCCCAGTTCGCAAATCTCCCGATTTTTAATTGCTGCCCCTGAACGAAAGGGAAACTGAAGGATCAGGGTGGGTTTTTAGTCAGTAGAAGTCTGACACTCCCTTCCGCTCCAACCACAGCGGAAGGAGTCATTCGATGATTTTCCCAACCAGAAAAAAAAAAGGTCATACCGGTTTTCTCACGGAGATTTTCTAAACCATTTTGAGAGTAGTGCACGGAGTGAAAATTGCACAGAGTAATGTGTCTGCCTCGGTTTGAAACTACGACCGTAAGTCACGCCTGTGAACACTGGGAGACTCAGCACATCACATTTATACTGATTGAATGGCATTTTGTCTACCACGGTTGGGCAACGACATCCCATTTTAAACCTAGGAAATTAAATCTAGTTATCTGCTTAGCCTTTTTTAGGGTTCCGTAGCCGAATGGCAAAAAACGGAACCCTTATAGTTTCGTCATGTGTCTGTCTGTCTGTCTGTCCGTCCGTCCGTATGTCACAGCTATTTTATTCCGAAACTGTTAGGACTATACATGTGAAACTTGGTAGGTAGGTGTATTCTGTGAAACGCTTTCCGATTTTAAGAAAAAAATTAAAAAATATTTAGAATAAAGGGGAGCGCCCCTTTATATTAAATATTTTTTAATTTTTTATACATGGAACTGAAACTGAAAATATTTTTTTTTTCATGATACCTTTGCGTGTGTGGTTGTGGTATCAATAGACAGGTCATTAAAAATGACATTGCGGTTTTTAAAACCACTTTTTCATAAAATTAGTCGTTTAAAAGATATACGCTTCCAAAGTGGTAAAATGTGTCCCCCTCTAACTTCTATAATAGTGGAGCGAAAAATTAAAAAAAAAATATGTGCTGTAGATCTTAATCCAAACATTCAACCAAAATTAGTTTGAACGAGATCGAGTCAGCAGTTTTTGAGATACAGTATATTTAGGCTCCCAGACTAGCCGGATGCAGCTGAGTATTAGTGTTTTACATGGAGCGACTGCCAATCTGACCTCCACAACCCAGTAACTGGGTAACACGATATCCCGTAGACAGATCAGTGTCAGATTTTCTGGCTTCTGACTATCTGAAACCGGCTTGACGTACTTTCCGAGGCACGGGGGTATCACACCGCCAACTTTCAAACTCCAGGCTACTACTAAGAAATTCCTTACAGAAAAACCCAATAACTTCTAAACAAACTAGATCGACTTTTTAACAACTGTATCCGTTTCATTTTTGGCTTTCGTAAATATTATCACATTTCTTCCTTCCATTCTCAAAGGAGATCCCTCTGTATGCTGTTCACTATTTCGAACGATCCTTGTGCTCCTCATTACTTAAAACTAAATTTTAGTGTTGGGCAGTTCTCATAGTCTTAACCTTCGCGCATCCAAAAACTTACTTCTTCACATTCCTTCTCACCGCGCCGGGTTTATGGCTAATAGGAATTAGCCATAAACCCGCATAGGAATGCTATTTCTACCATTTAACTCTGTAACATGCTACCCCTTGACATCAAGAAGGCCGAGTCTAAATTCTCTTTTAAGCGTAAAATGAGAAACCACTTGCACTACTTAAAAGCCATTCTTAGTTTGGTTTTCGCCATAAATATAATTATAGTCAGAAAGATTATTATAAAACACCGTATTAATTCGTTATTTTATCATATATTTTATTTAATTTGGAAAAAAAACGTCATTACATTAAACATAATAATAATTGAGTTACATAAAACAAAATCAATGTAATAACAACAACATTTTCCACATATTAGCTAAGAGGTATGCTATGATGAAGAGTCAAGTTAGGTTTTACATAGGTATTATCCATATTCAAGTAAGCTATTATATTTTTATAACGCTACAATCTTTCAAATTAGTCAGTCACTTCAAGATGACTTGTATCTAATATATTGTATATACCATATGTATATACAATAGATGGAGTGAAAAATATTAATAAAATAGATATATATGTATTTTATTATTATTTTTCACTCCATTATTATAGAAGGGGCACACATTGGCTCATATGGGCTCCGCATGAAGCTAAATACAGTCTCATGCTGGAGCGTATACAAAATAAAGGAGATGTTTAATTTTTATATGGGGCTCCGCTCCGGCCATAACATGTACATTTCAGCAAAGCTGGGAAACTTACCCCTGAATAGAATAAAGTAATTTTTTTTTTTTCATAATATCAAATGGTTTTTATGTACAAAATAAAAATTAAAAATGTTTGACGTTTGTCTTAAGAGTTATGACAGCCGTGACAGGTTGTAGAAATGACGTTTACTTAACCTTGTTTTGTTTTTGTACATCAGAACTAACCCACAGAACCCTAGCGGGGACCTCACTGACTAGTGACTGATAGAGTTTCAAGACAACAATAGTGGTTATTTTGAATTCGTTAAGAAACACATTTAAAAAATGGACACTAAAGATTTTTGTAACGATGAAATCATCACACTTAATTATGTTTACTCAAAAATATATTCAAGAAAATAATAGTAATTTATTTTTAACACTACAAGAATACACACATTTTTTAATTATCTTCTACGTAACATTGATTTGATGAGACAAGATTTCAGAACGAATGAAGTATGCAAGCAAACGAGACGCCATGTTGAATAAAACATGGCAATAATTGAAAAACTATTATTTTTTGTACACAACAAATCAGGCTCAAATTCACCAGAGAATATTTTTCACCAATTTGTAGTATTTTATCCTCTTTTTAACCGACTTTAAAAAAAGGAGGAGAACCTCCTTTTTTTGAAGTCGATTAAAAAAGTTCAAGACGAATTGAGAACAATTCGTCTTGAACTTTTTTTTTTATGTATACATACATGTATACCTCATACCTCGGAGACGGCTGGACCGATTTGAAAAATTCTTTTTGTGTTTGAATGGGTATATTTTCTAGTTGGTCCTATTGTTACGAAATCAGGATCTGATGATGAGATCTTGGAGAAATCGAGGGAACTCTTCAAATATTATAGGCACACCTATAGCGTTTTGGGTATTTCTTAGAGTACCTTGAGCAGTTGCTTCTGAAAAGTACCATTTGGGGAAGTTGAACTGATGATGAAGATCACAGACGGTCACTGAAACTCCTCAATAATAAGTATTTTGTGGATTGCTATTCGATTACTTGAGTACGGATGTTAAACACTTTATGCTTGTCACAATACATATGGTGATGTAGAGCTGATGGTCAAGTACCAGGAGAACTCCTCAAAAATTAACGGCTATGCATCAAGAAAAGCAATATTTTGTAAAAGGTGATAAGTTGTTGACATTATGGCTTTTGTAACTAGATAAATTACAAACCGACCCACTAAAAAGCGAGAAAAAAAAAATTTTAGCAAATTTATGGAAGTCGGTTCTATTTTTTGCAAAAATTTTTTTTTTCGATAAATGTACAGATGACCGAAAATAAAACATCTCCTTCACTAGGTTTCTGTACCTAAGGTGGTATGGTGTATATCCATTTTATCCATTAATGTATCCAACTTTGTTTGTTATAGGCATGGTGGGATACAATAAATTGGAAACAAGGAGGGACATAGCTCTTGCTACCTATATTTTTAAATTATTACGTGGCAAGACTTCAAACCCAGGTATATTAAAAGAAATTAACCTGTGTGTGCCCGACAATTATGTATTCCGAAGGCGGCAGCCACGTCTATTGGCGGTGCCCAGTAGTAGGACCAATCTACTGGGTAAAGCCCCTATAACGCGCACCTTACGTGTACTTAATGACGTAGCAGAGAGCATGGATCTTTTTACTTGTTCTCTGAGTGAGTTCACAAAAACCACGATGTACAGAACATGTTATGGTAAATAATAAAACTGTAATTATGGCCACACTATTGAATTAGGAAATTCCTGTAATGATAGTGATGTTGAAGTAATAAATAAATATTTTACCACATTGGATACGTATATCTTTTATCTATAGATACCACACATTTATAGGTTTGATTAAAAAAAAATTAGTTTTAGTACTATGTATGTAGAGCTCCCCTTAATATTTTTTTTAATTTTTAATAAAAAACGGAAAGCGGTTAACAGAATACATCTACCTACCAAGTTTCACAATTGTACTCCTAAAAGTTTCGGAATAAAATGGCTGTGACATACGGACAGACGGACGGACGGACAGACAGACATGACGAAACTATAAGGGTCCCGTTTTTTGCCAATGGTCTACGGAACCATAAAAAGCTACCTACTTTAATTTTTTACACTCCAATAATAACGCAGAGTCGCTTTCTTAAAAGAAAACGTTGTGTAAAATGTATAATAAAAAGAGCAAATAGTGCTACTTCAACAGCAATTAATTTATGTAATTAATTAAGTTAACAATGTCTTGTCTTCAACTTACTTTTAATTGGCTAACTAGCTAGTTTTAAAATAAAAACTTATTTTTAATTAGAGTTAAATTTCTCCGTATTATTAAATCTTAAAGAGCTTTTGGCTAAATCATAACAGCCACATGATTGATTTTCAAGGTAAAGGAAAGCTAGCAGAGGTTAGTGCCTGGATGGATGATATTCTAACATATCGAGATTTTAAACAAATTAGACCGTTCAGATCTTTTTCAGTTGTTACGGGTAGTTTGAAGCCAGAAAATCTGCACCAGTCTTATTATACAACGTGTAACGGAAACCCCATATCCCTAAAAGGACTGAAGACAACATCTGGTATGGAGTCTCTATGCAAAGTTTCAGCTCAAAATAAGTGACTCACAGAATTGACCCCGAATTATCGGTTTCATATGTTTCTTGAATACCAATAATAACAAACATGTCACATCACTATGAGGGTCATCACTTTCCACGTCCCTTGCCAATAAAACGATAATTCTCTTCGTTCTTCTTAATTTGAAAAATTCGGTCTCTGGTATCAATGTATTGAAATTTCTAATAAGCTCCACACATGTAGATATAGGATTACAAAACCCTTGCTATATCGTTTGTTATCATCCAAAGAAGCCGTGCACTCGGTATGTATATACCCTTTAAATTACACGTTGTATTGTCATCATAGTAACTGATAATGACATTTTTAAGCCACTTTGGAACCCCAAAGCGAACAGAACTCAACCGAAACTGTTTGAGAGTTTCACGACCGTTCAAAAAATATTGAAAAGCTGCTTGACACTTCCCGTGGCCCCTTTCTTCGGTGGGAAAACATCAAATGACTCGCCCTGCTCTGGGTTTGGGCAGAAGGGAGTGTCAAACTTCTACTGACAAAAATCCACCCTTTTCTTTCAATACTCAATTCTTTATTGCATTCCACAATGTAGGCTTAGGCTTAGGTGATAAACAAATTTTTTTGGAGACAATCGTGGACCCTGACGGGTACAGCAAAGTAAGATGTTTGGAGAGGACTTATCATTTAAGTATCTTATAATCTAAATTATTCTAAAAACTTAAACATTAAAATGACTAAAAACATTATTTTTCGAGTTTCAAGGATTTATCATTCAAATATTCGTTGACACTGTAGTAACATTTGCTCAATAATAACTTTTTTAACTTATTTGTGAATAAATGCAGTTTTTTTTTCTTTTCTTATTGATTCGGGTAACATCTATACTAATATTATAAAGCGGAAAAGTTTGTTTGTTTGTTTGTTTGTTTGCTTGAACGCGCTAATCTTCGTAAGTACTGGGTGGATTTGGATGAAATTTGGTATGGAAGTAGCTTGAAGCTTGAGGAAGGTTATAGGCTACTTTTTACCCGACTGCAAAAAAGAAGAGTTATGTTTTTACCGTGATAGAATCCACGGGAGTGAAGCCCCGCGTGAGTACTAGTATTATATATTTTTATTGACATAACTAAAGGACTTGTTGAATGTATTTTTAAGCGGGATGATGGTAGGTTGAGTCGGTTTTTGTGTCGGAGTGTGTATCTTGTTTGTATGTCTTCTCGTTTAGTGTAAAAGTCTTGGTGTTTGTGAGCGAATTTGCATAATTCAAGTACAACAAGTAAGTAAGTAAGTTCAGTAAGTAATATACAAGGCAAAGTTAAAATATTTAGTTCTAGAAAATGGGGTTCCCGTGACCCCTAAGTGATGTAAGTAACGTGGTGATGCCGGCAGTCTCTCAGATACATTACTTAGGATTTTTGTATGCTTAATTAACCATAGACGTCTATAGTTTTATTTCAATAAAAATAAGTTGTTGATGTGAATTAAATTAATTGAGTGTAATTTTATTTTGTCAGCCTGTTTAATCGTTCAAACTTTGTTCCCAAAACGTTTTGGGAATACTTTCATTGTACGTACAGCTAAGAAGTGGAATTCTCTGCAAAGTCTGTGTTTGTGTTTCCTGATAGCTATAACCTGGGTGTCTTAAAATAAAGAGTGAATAGATAACTTCTAAGCAAGCGTGCTTCATCTTCGACCACATCATCGCTATCCATCAGGTGAGATGGTGGTCAAATACGAAAATACCAACAATAATATTAAATTGTGTGTTCTTGTCGCCTTGAAGATCCTCTGCTGAGTGAAGGGCGGTTAGTCGGTGAATGACTTGGCTCAGGTTTTTTATTGTCTTCAAACTAAAGGGCTATGCCACATTCCTGACAACATGCTGATGAGTCAGAACTGCTATTACTGTAAATATGTGTGGACAAGCAAAAAGGTTCATTAAAGTTTTCATTTATTTCCGTGTTGAATTCTTCATAAATGATGAGAAGAACTGGTATATCAAGCTATCTTGAGTTCATTTCAAGGATCCAATTATAGTCCTGGCGTTGAAAGTTATTTTTAGATTATCTTGCATAGCTATGTATATTTATAGTCTTTTACTATGTTTTAAAACGGTTATACCTTTGGATTACTCTTATTAGCTTTATTTCTAAAAGGTTTAATGACTAAAAGATTAAGGTGAAGTGTTGTTTTGACGTATTTATAAAGTTAATATCCTTTGATATAATCCCCGAAATTATAACAGTCCTTTTCATGCAGTCGTGAAAATATAGCCATATGCGAGACGGAGATGGTCCAAACCAAGAGCTAATTTTTATATCAGATCTAGTTATTTTTACTATTTGTTGTTACAGTGGCAATATAAATGCACACTCTGTGAAAATTTGAACTGCCTACCTAAAACGACCTACCGATGTCAGATAACGGACAGACTAGCGAGAGCGAATCCAGAAATGATCTGAGGGTTTCATTGATCGGAAGCCAACGCGTATGGAACCCTAAAAAGGAAAGGTCCGGGCGGTTAGATATTTCTAGTAGTTTCTTTCAATGTTGAAATAGGTGGATAGTCTAAAATAATTACACACGATCAACCAGAGTGTAGTCGCGAAGGCAAATTCTCTACCATTCATCATCCTGTTTATGAAGCGTGAAGTTTTTGTGAAATGGCAACATTAATAACTTCGGACATTACTTTCTTTTTCTAAATAATTTGTCGACGACTTTGATGGATCAGCTATCTGTATTAACGAGGTATTGCATGCTTCTCTCGATAAATAATTTTCGAATAATATTTTTTAAACTCTAAATTCTGGCCTGATAAGCTGTCGCTCTTCGTAAAATACTACACCCGCACATAGGAAAAGGTTAATTAAATGATGACTTTTTAAACTCTGAATAAAAGAAATCGCACTTACTCCGGAATCCGGACAGTTGGTAACAACAAACGACAAAACTTACAAGTCCATAAAACACCTAATAAAAATGGGAGACGCATCGCAAGAACAATCGTCCATTCAAATAGGCAAAGTTCAACGTACATAACAAGTGCTATAGTCCGGGAAAATTAAAGAGGCCCTTTACGAGTGAAATATTAAAGAAGGGAGGGTGCATCTATATGCGGCTGATAGTACGCGAAACCAGAGTGGTGGAGTGACGTGCACATTCACCTGCGCCCGCGACGATTCCGCAGTTGTCTCGCGAACGCGCCGCAAACAGACGCCATCTTAAGAACGTTTTTTAAAATTCGAACTTTTTTTCTTAGTGTGTGTTGTCAACGGTGACGGATCTTTTTAAGCGTAAGTATTTTTTCTTTTCGGCCGATTGGTAGGTATTTTTACTTTTTGCTTTTAATAGAATTTTGTGTTTTTAATGTAATATTTTATTGAAAAAGAAACGAATTTTTACATTGAACTTAGTGCAATAAATATACTCAATACTAACATTTTTAATGTTATGTTTGTGGTCTTGTTTATCCTTCAATAGAACTTGCTAGAAGTAAGGCCGGTTTTTCGCAGAAACGTGAACACTATGATGGTTAAAAATAAAACACATAACTAATGCAATATCGTGTTGTATTTTTTGCTGTAATTTGGACCGATGCATCTCAAATTATGTAAATAAAAATAATGAAGTAGGCAAAAAACCGACTACATACCTGTATCAGATTTAGACAAGTTGAACCATGACATATCAATTATATTAATTGAATATTATGCAAACTTTTATTCAGTTGTTTTTTTTTTTTATAAAGCACTCGTCTAAGTGCCTACACTTTTTTTCTGGGTGGGAAAATCATAGAATGACTCCTCCTGCTGTGGGAGCAAATGTGAGTGTCACACTTCTACTGTCTAAAAACCTACACTGCTCCTTCAGTTGCCCTTAAGTTCCGGGGCCGCGGTATCTCGGAAGAAGGTTGTCTGGAAGATATCGCTCTCAGCGATAAGACCGCCATTGTAACCAAAGTTATAGCAATAAGGTTATGTAAGTGTGTTTCGATTTTTGGTGTACAATAAAGTATATTCTATCTATCTATCTATTCCCGCAACCCCGAGTCTAAGTACACTCCGAGTCATAATCACTGTAACGTAGTCGCACATATGAGCACAAAAAGGTAGTTATACTGGTATCACACGTTATGTCACGCCTAGGTAACTTAGCTCATAGTGAGTGAAAGTGAAACAAGCGTTGCCCATGCGCAGAAGATGAGGGGAAGTTTGACTGAGAACACACGAGAGTTTCCTTATTACTTGTACACTTACGTGCATATATACATACACGATTATCTAATGTGTTACGAACTTATGACTGCTGTTGTGTTACTTGTTTTTTTGCACGATTCGAGTTTGTAGGTATGTATGTACTCGTAATATGTAAGTAAAAGTTAGAACTGGTGTAAGGACTTCTTCTTCTTCTGTAGTCTGGTTTCCGCACTTAGTCTCTGAACAAGACCATTGTGCGCGAGCCGTGTCGGCCGTCACTCCATCCAGCCAACCTCCCTCCAGAAGCAGATCAGGTCTCTCGGTCTATTCAGGATGTCTGTAAGGGAATTCAATGACCCGAGGGTTTGTTTCCGTATGTCGGTGATTTCCGTGCACTCTAGGAGCACGTGTCCCACCGTTTCCTCCGTCCCCATGCATGCCCTGCACAGAGGACTGTCCGTTATACCTATTGTGTGGTAGTGTTTGTTCAGTTAGCAGTGCCCGGTGATGGTGCCCGCCACCATTCGCAGGCTACCCCTGTCCATGTGTAGGAGGCGTCTGGTTAGTTTTTTTTATCAAGATTTGGCATCTTCTCTTTGGACTGCCTGTAGCCTGGTTCCGAGGACCACCATTTCTGGGCTTGATTGTGTGTGTGTTCTTTTAGCTATGTGCGCAGCTGGGTGAAGGGGAGCGGCACGATGGGCTTGGGTCCAAAAACCGTCGTGCCGGATCACCTCCTGGCCAGTTCGTCCGCCGCATCATTTTCGAGTGATCCGCTGTACCAATTTATCTATTGTAGTGTCACTGTGTTGCGGTTTTTGACCGCCGAGCGTTGCAGCGCGTTGTGACATTCTAGTATAAGCTTAGACGTGATACAATTTTTCCCTAGGGATTGAAGTACTGAAGCATTGTCGGAAAGTATACGGATGTGACTATCCGTAACTATGGCATGGATCGCTTGGATAATGCCCACACATTCCGCCTGATAGACGGTGTTGAGCTTTCCCAGCAGCCTGGATATCTTTATGTTGAGATCGTTGGAGAAAATTCCAACTCCAGTTCCAGTGTTTGTCTTTGCGCCGTCGGGGTAGATTCTAAGCTTGGGCCCTGAGTTGTCTTCTAGATCCGGCGTGAGCTGTATTTAGTGTTTTTTTTTTTGGAAGTGCTGCGTCTTTGTAGTCTTATTGTAAGGTGCAGTCATCAAAGGTTGTCGTTTGACTGAGTCCTCCATGATGCGTGTGTGTTTGATCCTGGAGTCTCTTATTAGTAGCCCGGATATGGCAAGTCTGAAGGCTGCTAGGGCAGCCTCCTCTCGTACTATGAGATGCAATGGTGGTAGTCCCAGCAGGGCAGTGGGTGCAGTTCTCATGCTGCTGGTGATCGTCACACGTGCAAGCCGTTAGTGCTTCTCGAGATCTTTTTGTGCTGTGCTTAAGTCCGTTCTGGGCCACCAGACAAGGAAGCCGTACGTGATAATTGGTCTTGGTTTTAAGGACTTGAACTTGGTGTGTTTTACATATATAAATATATAGAAGGCCTGCCGTTGCCTACGACTTTCTACGCGTGAACATTTAGCACATGTAAAATTAAAATAAGCCTATCAAAATTGTTCAGTCATTTTGATGTAATTTGGTATCAAACACCACACCACATCTCTAAGCTTTCGCATTTGTCGATAATATTAGTATAACTTGGATTTTTAAGACAAGAGTATATAGATTTTACATCAAGGTAAGCGTGCTTCATCTTCAACCACATAATAGCTTACCATCCGGTGAGACGGTAGTCAAACGCAAACCTATAACGAATAAAACAGTACCTATAGATAGACAAAATAGTTGTTATGTTACTCGATAACTCGATTCATTACAGAATGGTACAAAACTTGAATATTTGTAAATAAAACTATGTAGTAGTTATTCTTGTTATTTAAAAGTAACTGGTTTAGTTGGTTCGTGATATAAGCCCATGACATATAAGAATGTACAGTACATTCTACAAGTATATAATGTACGAGATATATCGTATATCTATATTGTATCTGGATGAGGCTGACATAGGAACATAGAGCTTGTCCCAAGCGAAGTGAGGCCTGAAACCAGCAGTGGATGAAGTTTGGCTGTAGACGATGACGATAATGATCGTATATCTTCCAACGAGTAGCTCGCTAGCTAGGATTTCCAATCCCGCAGCCTCAATTCAATCTCGGTATTTGCGGGACTACGAATTTTCAATCCCGCGGAATCCCGGTATTCGCGGGATCCCGCGAATTGAAATTATTCACATTTATATAAGGCAAATAAAACAATGAATTAATTAACTAACTCCACATTTATTTACGTATTACTATTAATATGAGATCAATCAAATCATACCGTTTATTTATCACAAAACAACAATGAATTAATCAACTAACTCCATATATATTTAAGTATTACTACTAGTATGAGATCAATCAAATTACACCGTATATCATAAAAAAACAATGAATTAATCAAAAGCGCGGGATCCGCGGGATTTACGGATCCCGCGCCCGTAATCCCGCATTACGCGGGTTTGGAAAATGACGCGGGATCCCGCAATACCGAGATCTCGGTATTCCGGGATTGGAAGCCCTATCGCTAGCTAAATAATAACATCCGCACGGGTCGATCTTAAAAGTTAAGCGACGCTAGCTGAGGTGGGTTCGTTGATAGGTGACCATCTTATTATCAAGATTCCTCCGAACCCCGGAAAGCACGTTATGGCATTAGTCCTCGCTGTCATTTGTACAGACGCCAAGACATCAAGCTACAACAATCTGTCAAATTTCTTTAATAGATTTTCAACTTTAATGACAAAGTAATTAGGTTCAAGATTGATTGGGAAAATTTGACAGTTTCGACTGACGTTACGGGTGGTCAAAAACCAGAAAGTACTGAAGCAACTGAGTTGTGAATGTCAGATACGCAGTCGCTCCACGTAAAATACTTTTACTCAGCATTTATTTGAACCATTACTTATTAAAAAAATGGAATTATAATTTAGCATCTATGTAATCAACTTGGCATTTGTACGCCCATGTGGTAGAATATGATGAGACAATATACGTATATGTAAATTTAAGACCATGTAATTATGCATACCGACCATGTTCTGACAAATAAATGATTATGATTATGATATGATTATGATTATGCATCAGGTTAGACTAGAAACCAACCCCAACATGGTTGGGAAATGGCTATACAGATTATGATAATCGTAAAGGTGTGTCCAAACATCGAGCGGCAATCGAGCGAGGCTACAGCGCGCGGCCCGTGCCGCCCTGTATTTAGAACTTTAGACGACTGCCGCGCAAACATTAGTCGGCTTTGTCCTATCGAGAGCGCGGCAGAAACGTTTCCTAGAAATGCCGCATGTTGCTGCCGCGCTCTTGCTGCTCAATGTTTGGACACACCTTTAGGCTTCCAAAAAATATTGTTTTGTTGGTGCATCCATTTTTATTTTATTTTATTAACACGATCATAAATAAAAGAACGGTGAAGGAGCATTAACTCTAACTATAACTTTTCACCTGCTTTCTTAATTGTACATTTGATATTTATTAGCATATACATAGTTTTGGTATTGTATGTATGTATTTTATAATATTATGTTCTATAATATTATTTATGATGTTTGAATACAGACAGCCCTAAATCTGTCTCTTTTGAGTTTTGTCCATCCCAAGGTAAGACATCGCCCTGTGCGATTAGACCGCCAATCCATAAAAATATTGTAAAGTTTACAATAATTAAATAAATACTAGTTGCTTCATACGGCTACGCTGACATAGAAATAGCTTATTCTAAAGTATAGATGTAGCCACCCAACACTCGATGTTTTAACTTATATAACAGATAAATTTAACATTTATCCATATCAAATCAGAAATACGACTCTTAATTAAATTAAATTAACAAATAAATCTAACCTCGTTATAATATGAAAACGCGACGCGCTCCGGATCTGCACGACTGCAAATTATAAACATAAACTTTCCTTGCTCATCGGTATTTTTAACAGTGAAAAGCGTATCAAAATCCGTTGCGTAGCTGAGAAATAGACAAACAAACTGCGACTTTGTTTTCTACTACTTAAAGAACAGTTTAGATAGACCGAGGAACTAAGATAGTAATTTGTTTCTTATAATCTCGTACAAACCGACTACCCCTTCTCCCCTGTTAATTTCATTTATAGCAATTATGGGATTATTTAAGCAAACAAGCAGCTGCGTACTCCTTCTCGTTTATAACGAACTCAGGACTTTGAAATTCAGGAATCTGCTTACTAGTCATCAATCTACCTAGCATTTTCCCAACTAGAGAAATTTACTTTCTTTTTAACCAGTTGCAACCATTTCCAAGTATTTAACATGGAGCAATTACGAAATGGTTGCAAAAGTGAAATGCACACTGAAAAATTTAATATGGTTTGGAAGAATATTCTCAAGAATAAGCTTGCGTGTGCATTAAATGTCATTTCCTTGCAGTAAACATTCAATAATTCAATTTGTTATTAAATAACAATTTCACACGTATTTTTTTTAGTTTATTTAATCAAGATGAGTTCGGTGTATCCTAACTAACCACTTTGAAAATAAACACCAAATTACACTCAGAGGCTGAAGTCTTTTTTGAAGTACATACAATCCGTACTGGTCAAATCATATATTATTATGAGATCCATATAAATTAATGTCTGGGGTGATATTTTGAGGATAGAAACTCACGGATTTGAGTGGACCTGTCCAGATAGTACAAGCAATTGTCAGGTATCTTGTAGCTCAACTTTTTAATCATATCAATGATTCGAATTTGAGTCCAAGAAGAGTTTAAAAAGATGCCAATGATATTTGTTTAATAGCTCTAGAATAAATTCATTAAAACTCTATCCAGTTTAGTTAAAGATTATTCACAGAACCTGAATGGCAGACATCAAGCTATCTCAATAAATATCTCTAAGATTACTTATTTCCAACTTAACTGTAACTTTACAGACGTCGACAGGTTTCCCGAGAACATTCTCAAGTTATCCGTTCATTGGCTTATGTACAACTTAAACAGGAAACCAAGTCATTACAGGCAACTACTTCTACTATGACAGCTTTCTATTTTTATTTAATTACATTCTAGAGATATGTGACAGAATCGGAAAGTGGATTTTCTAAAGTATAATTATGTAAATTATGCTAAATATTGAATAATTCATGTAATTTTTCTTCGGGAAGAAATATCGCAGTAATTATTTTCAGTTGTTGTTGTATTTTGTATGTTAGAGGATAAATCTTTAATAGTTTGTAGTGTGTGTTTATACTATAAGCTTTGTGTTCGTTTCTTTCTATATTGTAGATACGAGTAGGCTCGTATTTGATCACGAAAATGAAGAACAACGAACTACGCTTGCCTAGAAATACCCTATTCACTCTTGACTCGAGGCCAAGTTATAGCTAACAGGAACAAAGATCCGGTCAGGTTTTATATATTGAAATCCTTTTTTCTTTAATAAATTGTTCTTTCTTTTTGAGTCGTGTTTACCATTGCTAAGGGTCTTGATCCCGCGAACTACGGGCTAACGATCGCTTGTCATTTGTTTTAATTAGGTGGTGTATGTTCGGCTTTGCAGAATCTTCATTCATGGTGTCGCGGTTCTTATCTAGTAGGCGCATAGGTCTGTATTTTCTTAGTCATTATCAGAAGAAGTCGAAGATTTTATGACCTCAGGTACTATAAATAACTTTTTTGTCTTGTTATTCATGATAGGTTTGCGTTTGACCACTATCTCACCGAATGGTAAGCAATTATGTGGTCGAAGACGAAGCACGCTTGCATTTTTTTCTCTGGTTGAGAAAATCATCGAATGCATCATCTCCCGCTCTGGGTAGAGCGGAAGGGAGTGTCAGACTTCTACTGACTAAAAACCCATCCTGTTCCTTCAGCTGCCCTTAACTTCCGAGGCCGCAGTTAGGACCCCGTCACTATAGCACGCTTGCCTAGAAGTAACCTATTCACTTTTTACTTAAAGACCCCTAGGTTATAGCTATCAGGACATAAATACTTTGGCAGAGAATTCCAGACACAATGAAAGTATTCCCAAAACGTTTTGTGCGTATGGGGTTTTCCTGCTTTCATGTCATATTATACTCAACTGTTTACCCCAAGATCACTTCAAATTAATACACAGAGCACATATTCCAATATCTCATATGTGGAAACCGTCAACCGGTTTCTGAGACGAGGCAATATTTAGTAAAGTCCAGTACATTAAGTAATGTTAGCTTTATTGCAATCGCCTAAGGGAAACGCATACTTGGTTGCGTAGTATGTCGCTTAAGTATTCTAAAATATGCTGGATACCTAATTACAGTGTGTGGAAAAAATATTGAGACATTTTAATAGTTGCTATATGTTTCCAATTTCTAAACAATATTATAAAGCTAGATATTTTACTTGTGGGCCCCGACAATTTAGCTGACACTCTTTGAGGCGCGCGTGGAACACGACGCGCCGTCTACACGGGCCTGGTTTCAGTCGGGCGGCGAGCTACCCATTGCTCGCAGCCCACAGGCCCGCGCCTACAGTGGCTGGGATTCACTCTATGACTCCCGACGCCCGGAGCGTCTCCTGCGGCGTTTGGGGCGCGAGGGCTGTGAGACCCGCCTCTCCGTCGCGCGTCCCGCCACCTCCTTCGCTTGCATAACTGCTTCGCAGAAAGAGGTGACTGCTTCCCATGCCTTCTCGCTCCGGACCATGGATTGAACCAGGGCCGGGAGCGAGAGGTCGCCGCCTCTCGCCCCTACGAGGACACGGCGGAGCTCTGCCCAAGCGGGGCAAATCTCCAATGTGTGTTCCACCGTGTCCTCAGGGCGATTCTCGCAGTGGTGACACCCGGGCGTTTCCTCCCGCCGAATCCGACACAAGTAACTGCCGAAACAACCGTGTCCGGTGAGCACCTGCGTCAGACGGAAGGTGAGGACGCCATGACGCCTCTTTAGCCACTCCTCAAAGAGGGGACTTACCGCCGCTATTGTGGCATGCCCAGCGCTGGGTTGCGATAGCCGCTCTTTCCATGCCGAGCGTAATGGCTAAGGTGTTGAACTTGTGATCGAGAGGTCGCAAGTTCGAATCCCACCCATTATACTAAATTGTGTATACAAGCTTATTTAGCTTTTAACAACATTGCTAGTAATGTGAATTCTACCCACATTGCTAGTAACCTTTTAATAAAAATATATATATAACCCGTAGTTTGTTCGCCATACGTATTATTGGCGCGCTGCGTACGAAGTCTATTTTCAGAAATTGCCTGAGTGTTTAAAGGGTATTCGATTTAGTTTCTTAAAGATTGATTGAAAATCTGTTTCATTAATGATAAATAATTTATTTATATATAACGTGTAACCGAAACCCCATATCTATCCAAAAGGGCTGAAGACAACATCTGGTATGGAGTCTCTATGCACAGTTTCAGCACAAAATAACTGACTCAAAGAATCGATACCAAATTATTGGTTTCATATATTTCTTGGATACCAATCATAACAAACGTGTCACAGCACTACGAGGGTCAATAACTTTCCACGTCACTTGCCAATAACACGATAATTCTTTTCGTTCTTCTTAATTTGAAAAATTCGGTTTCTTGTATTGTGTATTGGAATTTGTAATAAGTTCTACATTCGTAGACTTAGAATTACAAAACCCTTGCGCCATGTCGTTTGTTATCGTTCGTGTTGGGAAAGAAGCCATGCACTTGGTATGTACATACCCTTTAAATTACACGTTGTATATGAACTGATAAGACTTAACAGTGTTTAAATGGAGGGATAGATAGATAGATATACTCTTTATCTCTTTGTTATAGCAGAAATAAAGAAGGACGTAACAATTAAAATTGGCCAAGTGCGAGTTAGACTCGCCCATGAAGGGTTCCGTAGCTTAACTATAATAATATAATATAACATGTATATTTATTTGACAAAAAAAAACAACTTACAAATTTCTGAAAACTAGCTTATTTACATTTTTTAGAACTATGCCAAATAACTTTGTTTTTAATAAGTTAGAGGGGGGGAGGGACATTTTACCACTTTGGAAGCATATATCTTTTAATCGATTATCTTTATGAAAGGTGGTTCTAGAAACCTCAATGGCATTTTTAAGCCCGGTCTATATACACCATACAAGCATTGGATTCATGAAAGAAAAAAAAACAGTTTTAGTTCCATGTATGGGGAGCCCCTCTTTATTTTAAATATTAAGTATATATTAAAATCTAAAAATCGGAAAGCGGTTTACAGAATACATCTACCTACCTATAGTTTCACAGGTGTAGTCCTAACAGTTTCGGAATGAAATGGCTATGACATGCGGACTGATGGACAGACAGACAGACATTACGATACTATAAGGGTTCCGTTTTTTGCCATTCGGCTACGGAACCCTAAAAATGGTGATACAATAGGCGCTCAAGGTCTTATTTCTATTGCAAGGTCGTTCAGCCGTATCTTCTGGATAGGTTGTTGACAAGCATATTACTTTATTCTCAACTTGTACGAGCAAAGGTCAAGTAAGGGACCGGCCATTGGCCCCGGATTTTCTCGCTCGTCATAAAATTTCTGTGCTATTTATATTTTATTAAAAGACTTTTTTATGAGATTTAGAAATGAGTTTGTTTTTTTAAATAAAATATAGTGTTTTGATGTCTGTCTATTTCTGTTTGTTGTTTTGTTGAGTGTTTTATATTCCTTTTTTCATATCAAGACTACGTAAAATAATTAACTTATAATACACTAGCTTTTGCCCGCGACTTCGTTCGTATGGGAGTGTTTTCCCGCGTAAATCCCGATCTCGTGGGAATTCTGGGATCAAAAGTATGTGTTATTCAAAGATTTTAACTATCTATTTATAAAATTTTATTCAAATCCGGTCAGTAGTATTTGCGTGAAAGAGTAACAAACACATCCACATCATTCGAGCTCCTTAAGGTTCTAAGTTGAGCTACGCGACAACTAACAAATGCTTGCACTGTTTGGACGGGCCTGCTCAAATCTGTGTGATTCTGTCCTCTGAAGGGCGCCACAGACATAAACCTACATGGCTCTCATATGATTTGATCACTACAGATTGTATGGACTTTAAAAAAAACGTTGACCTCTGAGTTTCTTCCAGTGTTTCTTCTCAGGTAGTCAGTTGGAAACACTGGTCTCATCTAGTTTACATTTACGAAAAAAATGAAGCCTATTTAATAATAATAATATTCCACAACTTTCACACAACGCCATCTAGTCCCAAACTAAGCAGAGCTTGTGCTATGAGTACTAGACAACTGATAACCATACATATATATTTCTAAATACATCCATGTTATAATTTGCAAAATAAACATCATTATTTCATACATCTATACATCCATCCACAAACTTTCAAATTTATAATTTTAGTAATATATTACGTATAGCAGGAAATCAATTTAGTTATTTTCAATAGGAAACCTAACATATTCAATTAAAGTACTTAATGAAACTTAACAGCCGTTCAGTTTAAAATTCTACGACTTTGATTTATGTTTAGCTCCTATTAATTTTGTATTACAACTAGTACTAGTTGTCAAATCGAACAAATTAAGTAGGGTGAGCAAAACGTGAATTCATTAAAATAAAATTTGTTTACGAAGATTTACGATGAAAAAAAAATCAGTCTTCAATTTCTTAATAATTTTGGACATGGCTTCTGGGCTATTGCCAAAATTGAAAATAAGAGAGAAAAAAGTATGGTTTAAAAAAAATGAAGACTGTAAATGATTAAATATTATATTTAGCAAATTTTTTTTAATAGAAATATATCCATGTAGGTAGAATTCACATTACTAGTGATTAATAACGTTTTATCTAAATAAGATATGCATCGATAAAACAAAGTAAAATAAACAAAAGAAGATTTCTTTGCACGTAAGATTTCTTTGCTAACCATACTTTTCAAGTGACATTTGACAGATAGAGGTCAGTGACGTTCATATTAGCATTTGAAACGCATAGTAATGTGAATTCTAACCAAATTACTAGTTCTCTTTTTAAATAAGAAATAGAAAAAGATCATATACTTTATCATAAACAGTCGTTCTTTTAAATGCACGCTCTTTTAATGTACATATTCGTTTCAATATTTTTGTTTAACTGGCACGCCACCTACTGATTCAATTTCAAGCTAAAACATATTAAATTCCATCGTGTACTCATATCGTGTTAACATTCGCTCGTAAAAATTTAAATAACAAGAGTAATAGCGTCCAATTCGTAAATATTCACATCAGAAATGACAACAATTCATTAGGCACCAATAAAAATTACGCGAAAGTTGTTGAATGATAATAAAGATTCTTTATTGTGATGATTTGATTACACAAATAAAAGTGATTGTATGTACTAAATATTTATGTGCGCTTTATTGTGTAACTGTAGTTTATTCTAATGAGTGTTATATTATATTTAAGTGTTATTTGTTGTGTAATTTTGACTGCCAGTGTACTCTGCCACCATCTTTGAAAGTAACGGTGAACTATATTGTTTAAAATTAAACAGATTTCTATAGTCAATCTGTTTAGTGAAGTCGTTTATTTTTTTAAGTCAAGCCTTTACCACAAAATCTCTTTGAACCTACAACGAAGCTCAAAGTTAAACAGAATGTTCAGTAAATTTTGCTAAATCCAGTCGCCTCAGGAAACACTCGAAAATCTTGCTCGTTTTACGTGTAATCCTTTACTTTGTTGATAGACACCAAAACTTACTTTGAAGCCATGATAAACACAACCTAATTTAACTTTATAAACTTATAGCACAAAATGCCCAATAGGGCTATGAAAGTTGATCAATTTCCAAACTATTTACATTCAGCTCATAATCACACCGACACCTCGCAACGTTTACATAATACGCGCTTAATTTAACCATTCATGTACATTGCGAGTTATTTTGTACCCCCATTGCGGCATTGTCTTACAAGCTCTTCAATGGTGCGGGAATATTGATGGCGGTCATAAAGTCGTGAGTCGGTCACAGAGTCCGTTACCTCCTTATGTAAGAGTTGATTTGAATTCATGGAACAATCTCTTGAGTCTTGATGGTGATTCAAATTAGAATGATCCAAGATTAGAGCCTGATTATGGGGAAATGATGGCGTTGTTATTCAAGTGACCGTAAAAAATATCTATACTAAAAAAAAAAGAAAAAAAAAGTCCGTAAATAAATATTGTGCTCGTATTTTTCTTTTCTTCCTCATCTATTCCATTTTTAAAAAGTGTCGTGTAACCCAGGTATTGGGCTCTGTGAAAAGAGTTAGGTCCTCGTTATAAGTAAATAAGTTCTGACGTTCTGTGTGGAGTGGAAATCTGATAATCCCTGTTAGACTTCTAATGACTAAAAACCCATCTGCTCCTACGGTCGCTCTTGCGTTTCGAGACCGCAGTATCACGTTAGAATATTTCCGCAACCCCAGCTGGCAATGGCACTATCAGGCCTCATCATTACTGCTAACTACCCTTTGAGTTGCGGTGAATGCACAGGCATCCGTCCGTTCCGTCGACTCTGTATTTATGATAACCCCAAGGTATGCAAACCATGCAGTGACAATAAACAGTTAGTATCCATATTATTATCTTCATAAATAAAATACAAAAGTTAAGGCCTGGCAAAATACGGTGACATCAGAACTACAGCGCTTGAATACAAAGTATTAAAAACTGTTGGTATTCAACAAAAATGTTGCGAGACCGCCAATTGATGCCAACCGTGAAATAACTCGATCTACTATTTCGTTCGTTTCACTATACATTATTTATTAGACAGCGTAACGTGAAGATTCACGTACGTTTATTAAGGTTGCGAACACACTGACACACGAAGCGATGCGATGCTGCGCGCACTTTTAAAGATAAAAAGAAAGATATTATAATGTAGATCTTTCCTGTGGGATAAGAACATGTGGTCCTGGTTTAGATTCACAAGCTTTACTGTCTTTTCCAATAGGTATTTTGGAATAGCCGCCCAGGGTAGGTGGTGTACAAACTATACGCCTCAAAAGCAGTGGCTTTAGCCGTTAGTGTTGTTACTGATCTCTCCCTGATCGTTTTCGATAGTCTATCGGGGCTATCTAATGGAAGTAAAGGAATTTTTTTAGCGTACTTGTGCATTGTAATAGTCCAGCATACATAAATTCTTTTCAGACTACGCGATATTTTAGTGTGAGAATTTAATGACTAGAAAGCACACCTCGGCTTGCCGATCTGAACCTCTTTGCTTCACCCGGGCTGAACCTCGCAAAATCTAAATTTGAAATACACCTTGCGGCCATACAATACGCCTCATTTCATCGTGATTGTTTCAACAGCACCGCACGAACAACTAGCTTTTCCAAACATAACCGCATAGTGTCTCGTCTCGTCGCGTGAAGTAACCTCAATCATGCACAATCACACACACACACAATCATTGTCACATATGAACATAAACATAAGCAGGTACAGTTGATGAAAGAATTTGCTAAACAAACTTATTTGCAGTGCTTTTTGCTATTTATTCGAGCCATATGCAGCTGATAGAAGTCTAGAGTGAAGAAAACACTAAATAAAATAAAATTTAATTTCGTGAAATATTTTTGTTTCTTGTTAGTGCTTCTCACCGATATACGAAATGAAAACTTTTTCGAACCAGATAAAAGTAAAATATAATGTATAAATATATACTAGTAAAAGCGATTTTATTGTTTCAACACATATACAACGTGTAATTTAAAGGGTATATACATACCAATTGCATGGCTTCATTGGATGATAACAAACGATATGGCAAGGGTTTTGTAATCCTAAGTCTACGTGTGTAGAACTTATTACAAATTCCAATACACAGATACCAGAGACTGAATTTTTCAAATTAAGAAGAACGAAAAGAATTATCGTGTTATTGGCAAGTGACGTGGAAAGTTATTGACCCTCGTAGTACTGTGACACGTTTGTTATGATTGGTATTCAAGAAATATATGAAACCAATAATTTGGTATCAATTCTTTGAGTCAGTTATTTTGTGATGAAACTGTGCATAGAGACTCCATACCAGATGTTGTCTTCAGCCCTTTTGGATAGATATGGGGTTTCCGTTACACGTTGTATATGATGTCACTTATGTATTATGTAAGTAAGAACTAGGTTCCATCGTTTCCTATAGTTTACTTATCACTTTTGCCAACTATACCTACATTGTATGTGTGTACGTGTACGAAGCTAACCATGGAAAATTCATTACACCATTACATTTGTATGGAATCCCGACTACATATTTGGTATAGAGGATACAATAGCGGGTCAGTGTATGACAGAAATAAGAATGCGTTTATAAATGAATTAATAACTATGTAAAAAAAATATAATTATTCATAAATAATTTAAAAAATTTAATTATGTATGTTTAATCGATCGTAGCGGCGATCGCAAAAATATAGACTGTTGCGTCTGCTCATAAATATCTACCTATATCTACCTACCCGCAATAACATCAATTCATTCGCGATCATGGCAAATATGACAAACATCTTATTTTAAGTTCTAATGACACTAAAAACATCTTTATCAATAATAAGAACCGCACAGATACGTTAAACAACGTGTACATTGCATTGGTTGGTCCCATAGATAAAATAAATATTTTTTTATTTCTATGGTTGGTCCGGTTTGGGTGACCATCCATTAATAATCGAGACACCCTGTAGTTCGGATAACACGTCAAACCGTTGTTCCCAGTTTTTATTACTAGACCTTTTTATTTCTAGACCTTTGTAAGTTGTTATGGGTAGCCAGAAGCCCGACACCTGTCTTACCAAGGAATATCGTGTTGCCCAGTTACTGGGATGATATTTTTTTTTATAATTATAGGTTAACGTTTGACCACTATCTCACCTGATGCTAAGTGATGATGTGGTCGAAGATGGAGCACGCTTACCTAAAAGTAACCTATTCACTATTGACTTATAGACCCCTAGGTTATAGCTATCGGGAAACACAGACTCCGGCAGGGAATTCCACTCCTTAGCCGTACGCACAAATAGGCATATAGGCAGTAGCGTTATGTAAAACACTCGTATCCAGCTGCATGCTGTTAGATTGGTTGATTCCTGATATATTTTGGAAAAAGCTGGCAATCTTCTGAATTAAATAAGGTATAATTCGATAGTAAAATAATTGTATTCATTATATTGCTTGTAACTAGACAACAAAGAGAAACGTTTCCAAGAATACGATTAATTAGAAGTGTTTGTTTAAATTAATTAATTTCTTAGCAGCCAATTAATATTATTGCGCTACAGTTTACGTTAAATATATTATTATATGGGCTTACGAATCCGATTTACATCAGCATATTGAAATTTTGCATTAAAAAAACTTTTTAACAAAAAATTAAACCGACTCCCAAAAAACACTGCAAACTGAAAAATAACTTTAATTTCGGTAGTCGGTGTCTTTAGTTTTGTTTTTTCGTTTTTGGCACCGACTTCCGAAATTAAAGTTATTTTTCAGTTTGCAGTGTTTTTTGGGAGTCGGTTTAATTTTTTGTTAAAAAGTTTTTTTTTTCACTCTTTTTAGTTGGATGATTTTTAATTTACCTAGTTACAAGAGCCTAAATGTCAACTACTTATAACCTTTTACAAAATATTGCTTTTCCCAATGCTGGGCCGTTAATTGTTGAGGAGTTCTCTTGGTACTTCACCATCAGCTCTACATCACCATATGCATTGTGACGAGCATAAAGTGCTTAACATCATATTCGAGTAATCGATTCGCAATCCACTTAATACTTATTATTGAGTAGTTTCGGCGGCCATCTGTGGTCTTCATCATCAGTTCCACTTCCCCAAATGGTACTTTTTGAGAGCAACTGCACAAGTTACTATAAGAAATACCCAAAACGCCATAGGTGTGCCTATAATATTTGAAGAGTTCCCTCGATTTCTCCAGGATCCCATCATCAGATCCTGACTTTGGTGATAATGGTACCAATTTCGAAGTATACCCATTCGAACAAAAAAAGAATTTTCCAAATCGGTTCAGCCGTCTTCGAGTACTCGATGATCATACATAAAAAAAAAAAAAAAACAAATATACGCGTCGAATTGATAACCTCCTCTTTTTGTCGTCGGTTGAAAAGATTATTTCTATTTAAAAATAATGTCGCTTTAACAGAAAACAGAAAACATTTTTCCACGAAAAATATTCAACCTGTTGTTTTTAAATGTTGTTTTATTAAGCCTAAATACTTTTTCATGAAAATTAATGTAATTTTAAATATGGAGACGAGAAATTAAAGTCGCGTTTAATTTGCTTGACTGCCAATAAATTAAGCTGAAATATCTCTGGTCTTTTAAACTAAGTTTGAAAACAGTAACATAAAAAATTGGCCAAGTGCGAGTCAGACTCGCCCATGAAGGGTTCCGTAGTGACTATAATAATATAATATGTATATATATTTGACAAAAAAAAACCTTACAAATTTCTTAAAACTAGCTTATTTAAATTTTTTACAACTACGCCAAATAACTTTGTTTTTCATAGTGTTTGTATGAATTACAAAGTTATATTTCCAGTTTTATAAAATATGCTGTGTCTCAAAAACTGCTAACCCAATCTCATTCAAAACAACTTTGGTTGAAAGTTTACATTAAGATCTATAGACATATTTTTTTAGATTTTTCACTCCATTATTATAGAAGTTAGCACACATTTTACCACATTGGAAGCATATAGCTTTTAACAATTAACATTATGAAAAAGTGGTTTTAGAAACCTCAGTGTCGTTTTTAAAGACCTGTCTATAGATACTACACACGCATAGGTTTCATGAAAAAAAAATATTTTCAGTTCTAGTTCCATGTATTTTAATTTTTTTTTTTCTTAAAATCAGAAAGCAGTTTACAGAATGCATCTACCTACCAAGTTTCACACGTATAGTCCTAATAGGAATATAATGGCTGTGACATACGGACGGACGGACAGACAGACAGATATACAGACAGACGGACAGACATGACGAAACTATAAGGGTTCCGTTTTTTGCCATTCGGCTATGGAACCCTAAAAACTGCAACTCAAATCTAGTAATTATCTCACAATACTTACTACGCAGACTGTGAGGAGTTCGTGGCTAAAAAATAATAGCAACCGTCGATCTTTAATCGGTCAGTCCGTATATGGATGACTATCTCAATATATAGAGATTCCTCCATGTCTTCGAAGCACGATAGGTCGTTGATCCCGGTTGCAACTTGGATATCTTTCACAGTCGTTACATTACATGGATCGACTGCCTGTCTGAACTAAACCTCCCAGTACCTGGGTAACACGTTACTCGTTGGGAAGATTGGGTAGTCAGATGCCAAAAAATCTAACACTAGTCTACCTAGAGTCAGCCGCAGTGGTAGACGCCCACGGCGTCGGACGTCGGCCGACGATCTCCGGCCACCGTAGGCGCGGGCATGCGGACAGCGAGTAAAGGGCAACTCGCTGTCCGACCATGGACCATGCCCGGGTCGACGGCGCGTTGTGTTCCACGCGCGCCTCAAAGAGCGTCAGCAACATGACGAGGCCCCCTCTGCAGAGGGCCGAAGCCTGCCGGGGTCGTGGGACTTATCCCATTACCGTGACCCCGGTACGTAAAGGGTTATTGAAGGAACACCGTGGATTTTTAGTCTACCCAAAGAATATAGAGTTATCCAGTTACTGGGTTGTGAAAGTCGGATAAGCGTTCACTCCATGTAAAACAAAAGTACTCATTACCGACTCCAACAGCAGAATTCAATTTAATGAAAGCTACTTAACTTTTCCGCGGCTGATAGTTTCGCTGTGTTTTTTTCGGGTGGGAAAATTTTCGAATGACTTCTCCCGCTCGGGGTGATTTTTTTTGTGATCTTTATTTTGCAAATTGGTTATTAAAATAACACTTTTACACGTCATTTTTTTCGTAAACATTAACTGATGAGGCTGGTGTTTCCTAACTGACTACCCTGAGAAGAAACACCGAAACAAACTCAGCTCAACTCTTTTAAAGTCCATACAATCTACACTGGTTTAATTATATGGAAACCTTGTAGGTTTCAGTCTGAGGCGGTCTTTTGAAGAAAGATGCTCACAGATTTGAGTGGGCCTGTCCATACAGTGCAAGCATTTGTCAAATGACGTATAGCTCAACTTCGAACAAGGAGCGGATACTCCCTGTGTCAGACTTCTACTGACTAAAAACCCAAACTATTGCTTCAGCTACCCTGGCGTTCCGGGGCTGCCGTATCTTGTTAGAACATTCGCGAAACCCCGGCAGGATTGTTATTTAGCTACGAACTCCTCTATACAACAATATCTCTCTATTTCTGTTTGAGTATTAATTTATCTGTATCTTCATAGAACATACCTGAGATAAAAGAAAATATTAAAACTTTTACAAGTTTATAACAGAGGCCAAGATAAAAATAACATTCTACTGGCGAATTAAACTCTCCAGATTATTGCTTGGACAAGCCAACAAGCTGCCAAGTCGGCGCACAAAGCCACCTTTGAGCCAGCCACGCGGAATTTCCTTCAATAAAGTGTCAGTGTAGTGAAAAATATCGAGACGTGTTATCGATAAACTGAAAAGGCACTTGACTTTAAAGATGAAACTGATAGGTATTGCTTACAGCTTAGGAAAATTCGATATTAAATATGTATTTAAGAGTACAAATAAAAGTTTCGGATAGAAAAGTAGCAATGAAGCGAAACAGTCTATGAGTAAGATCAAAGAATCTAATTAAAATGTAGTTTCACGATGGCTAACACAAAAATAATGGACTAGTTATAGTCGTACTATAAAAACAGAACCGCAATATCATTTGAAAGGACATTTAATTACTTTTACGAATAAAAAAGAAAAAAAAAATATATAGCTAAAACCAGAGTCTGAGTCCCAGCTTTTGAAATTGTGAAATATATGAATAAAACCTAAGCAATTAACTTTTTATAAAAACAATACGTTATTTATTCAGCAGTAAAACCATTGAGGACTTTATGGATGTTAGTTTTTCAATTTTACAGTGTTATAATTTAGTAACTTTTTTGTACAAATTTTACATTTTGAAATATTTATAACCCAATTTATCCGAACTCACTAGCCATATATAAGCCAGTAAGGGCTTTTGTGGTTTTTAGTATAAGAACGACATTTATACTGCGATTTTGATCATAAATAAAATTAAATATTTCTTAAACTGTAAAAAAGTATTTATTTGGTATTTTTGTAAATTCATATTACGACCGAAGAGATTTCAAAAGGAAATAATTCCGACTTTCTATGAAATCCTGGAGCAGAAAACGCTTGAAATAAGTACACACAACAAAAAAGTATCGAATCGACATTGTCACATCGAAGCCTGCCGTTTATTTTAACAAATTTAATAACTAGGGCCTCTTCATGCTGGCCTTACAAAAGGACTAGGTTGAAATAGACTCTTTTATTAAAAAGGCTCCAATATTCAATATCCGGCCTGGATGGAGATTAATTTTAGTAAGCTGATGGCTCGTCTATTTTATTTACATACTAAGTATTTGCCATAGGTAATATCTATAGTAAAAGATCATGAAAACTGGTTTAATGGCAAAGATATTTTTTCATGCTTAGCAATAACCAGAGGTCGGAATTAGGTAGACTTATTTATGTATTTGCATCGAAATGTTGATATTAATATGGATCTTCCCGGGATTTCTAATAGACAATCCCGTGTGACTAGGGTTGCCATACGTTTTTATTTCAAAATTAAGGAAAGACACGAATTTTCATCAAATGTCCGGAATTTACTCCAGATTTTCGATTTTTTGATCTGGCAACCCTAAGTGTGACTAACAATATTACAAATAAATAATAATAATAACCTCAGAAATAGATAAGACAAATAAAACAAAGATAATTAACATAAAATTTTTATTAGTATTAAATTCACAATACAAATTATTAATAGTCTTAAGCAAATTTTCATACTTATACTTTGCCTTATTTATAAATTGTGTAAGAGTAAATAACTTTTTATTTAATGAATCACGGGATTTTTCTGCTCTTCAAAATTGATCCCCGGATTTGGGGCATATCCACTTTATTCTTTCGTTGTATGAAATCAGTGCATAAATAACTCTACCTAATTCCTACCTCTCGTAATAACATACAATGTAGGAGCAAGATTAACATACCTTTAGTAGGTACATAAAATATGCCAACAGAATGTACCAGAGGCCCGTTGTTAAAATCATATTTCTAACGCTCGGTAGGATTTTTCCCGCGGGAATTCTGGGATAAATAGCCTATGTGTTGCCCTTTTACCTCCTTTACCTCCAGTGAAAAGGTTATTTGTGTTTTCATGTAGTGCAAATCAGTAATCCGTTGAGAAAACACAGTTATTATATACAACGCGTAACAGAATAAACGCAATTCCTGAAAGTAGATGGTTCAGAATCGGCTTCTGAATCGATTTCCGTTATAAAAAATAGGTGTTAAATGATGAAAAAATGTTTCATTTAACTTAAAATGGAAACACAGTATGATGACAAATGAATACAATCCTTAATTCAAGGAAATTGTGTGCGTGTCGCGTCGGCCGCTAACATTGCATGAGTGTATGCGTCTGCGTAAGGATATTGTATGACGCATATACGTTTTGCGTTTAGAATGCCTAGGTTTGGTTTCAATTTATTTAGTTTCGAATGTTGTTTTAGACTTATAATTTAATATTCTAATTGGGGTGTCTGAGGTATTGCGCTTAATCTGTTACACGTTGTATAAAACCACAGGCAGATTTTAATTTCATCTTTATACTTAGAGTCTAGTCTGCTACCATGTTAAATTAATATTTTATACTTAGCAACATTCAGTTGTCCTGTCAATCAGGCTCTCTGTATATGTATCGGTTATCCACAATTCCAGACTATGAATATTTAATGTTTATTCTGAGTGCTATATAAATTTATAACCATCAATTAAGCGGGGCTTCGTTATCGCTTCGTAGGATTAAACAGCTTATCAATTATATCATGCAAATATTTACTTGAAATGGGTGTTTAATTTAATTTGTCACTATTTGCTGTTTCGTACTAAATTGGGTTACGCCTGGCAGACACGGGCTTCTAAGAACCTGAATCAAACTACGTAGACAATAAACATATTTATTAGATTAGATTTAATGATTAAAAAAAACTCGGTACATCCGCGCAATACAGCGCGGTCATCCGAACTTAGCGTTACGCTGAATGACTGCAAAACGCTGCGTTTTACGCAGAGCTGACGTCACATTCGCGCGGCGCGGCGCGATGCCAGCGCATCTTTTTTCCCCAGAGTTCGAAAAAAACCTAGTCCGTAGTACAATGCTATGAAAAATGATGGTCAGATAATCATTGTTGCATTGTGGTGGTCGTGTCACATTGGCACTCCATCGGATTACGGAAAATATGGAAAGTGAAGTCCATATTTTTAAACTTTCTCATTGTATTATTTACCTTACATGATATACCTTTTTGAAATCCTTGGGTTAAGCCCTTTAATTCGATATCCATATTGCAGTATTCGAAAAAAAAATTTTTTTTTTCACCATGTGAGTATAATGGCTTCGCACAGCCGCCATGTTTAATTTTTTCAAATGTCACCAATCTAAGAACACTTGGGCTGCTAAGACAAATCTAACGATCCCTCAATTGTGTGAATCCGTTCAGCGGTTCTGGAGATATGAGGTAATAAAGAATATTACACACATACATACATACAAGATACACGCGAAAAACATAACCCTTCCTTTGCAGTCGGGTAATAAATAGCCATCCTTTATCTCAAACTGGTCGGTTTTATTAACCACATAGCTACTTCATAAAACTTGGTTTCGGAACCCAGAGATACGATATAAATATTTATGAATTTATACAATTGTGACCACCTTACGAACCAGTTTGTCCAGATTCTAAGGCTGTGCTTATAACCTAGACAAGAATTTATGATAATGAGTCTCTTACATGATAAAATGGTATACGCTCAGCTGATTATGACACAAACAATTATTGCTATAATGGAGTGATGTATCATAAGGGGATATCTATAGATAGATAGATATACTCTTTATTGCACACCATAACAGAATTAAATGAGGACTTAAAAACTACAAAGGGTGTTACAATGGGCGGTCTTATCGCTAAAAGCGATCTTTTACAGACAACCTTTAGATGGATTTTTACTTACATATTACAATACATAATTAATAAACTACATAATCTATACACACATATATACATATATATACATTAAAAAAGCTGAGATATATAAAAATAGTAACAAATTGGATAGATAGTGATCTTTTACCATGTTTTTGAAAAAAGGAAGGGCTTGCGCTTGTCTTACTGACACGGGAAGGATATTTCACAGTCGTACTGCTTGAGCTACTTACCAAAGAAATCTATCTGATTAGTCTTTTTCTAAGGTGTAAGCTTCCAGTCTAATCAAATGCAGCTGAGTATTGAGGCTCAATTTACGCGGAATGGAATGGAAGCGACGTTTTGCAACGAAATTGTACATAGCATAATGAACTTTATGTCAACTGTATAACATACAAACTAAATAGGAGCCAAAAATTCTCGAGAATGCGCGTGGATTCCCCGGAAGACGCGCGACCTTTTTTTAGCTTCTATTTAGTTTGTATGTTATACAATTGACATAAAGTTCATTATGCTATGTACAATTTCGTTGCAAAACGTCGCTTCCATACCATTCCGCGGCGGTGTAAATTGAGCCTTAGGGTTTTACATGGAGCCAATGTGTATCTGACCTCCACAACCCCACAACCCAGTAGCTAGGTAACGCAATACTGACTGAATATGACTTAAAGAAAGAAGGAAAGAAAAAATATTTATTGCCAACAGACAAACGACATGCTAACAATATTAAAAACTTATTTAGTTCCTTAAGACTAGAGTTAGTAATTGGTACTTATAATTATGTTAGTAGGTAAGGACAAAGACTTAGATATTGACAATTTACGAAGAAAAAGGAAACAACAAAAAACAAGGCAAATGCACGTCGTGGTCGTGGCAACAAGGCTCCCACTCAGCATAATGCTATGCCATGGGCACGCCCACAGCACGGCGCTGGTTTTCAGTGGTTGCCTTACAAATAAGACGTACGGAAATCAAGTCTGGCAAACAATATTACTTAAATAATTGATACAATAATATAAAATAAGTACAGTAAAATAAATAAATACCGTAATATAAAATAAATAGTGACACACAAGTCCCATCATGGTCACGTGACGCGTGATATATGCACTTCGTGTTACGTATAATATGTGTGTGTGTGTGTGTGTTTTTATATAATAAAGCCCGATTTACACTTCAATAAGTACAGTAGCGAGTTAAGAACTCAGACAGTTAAGTAATAAGTAGTAAGTTGTAAGTAGCGTCCAAACGTAGGCGAGTGAGTAGTCATAAGTTGCCATCCCGAGAAGAAGACTAGTCGCGTCGGTTATTGTTTTTTCTGTGCTGTGATTGTTTAGTTCCTCCGAAACAGTTGTTTTAATCCAGAAAATGGACGTTGAATTACTCAATACCAATTTACGTGCTATAGTGACAGAATTAGTATCAATACTTTCAGAACACATTTAAAATGAAATAAAATGAATGAAATAAATACGTGTTCGCGGCCGCTACCTACAAATTTATGGTCTGTACTAAACTCGCCCGTCTACATTCCAGCCAGTTAAGTTGGCGGGGTGCAGGAGAAGCGAGAGAGGGGGCTACTTCGCACTGGACTCGCCGAAAAATAGGATCGCGATCTATTTAACTCAACTTAATCAACAACTTACTACTTAACTCGCTTTTACCGTTCAAACTACATTAACAACTTAACTCGCCAATGACGCAAGTTAACTCGCTACTGTACTTATTGAAGTGTAAATCGGGCTTGAGAGAGCGTAAGTACTGTATCTAAGTAGCCTCATGTCACTGCGTAGAATGCCATGCGGCCTCGAACCGCGTGTGTATATTTGTGTATGTTATAAACTTGGTGTGAGTATATTGCTTACATATTATTGTATTATTTATAAAATTGTTGTTCATCAAGCTTTTGATTTTCTAAAAGAAGACTTCTGACTCCCCGTAACGACTGTCAAAGATGTAAAACTGACACCTGGGACCAATGGTGATTAACGTACTTTCCCAAGCACGGAGAGAACTTGATATTATGTTATGACTAGCTTTTGCCCGCGACTTCGCAAGCGTGAGAAGGTTTTCCCGCGCAAATCCCGATCTCGTGAGAATTTCGGGATAAAAAGTAGCCTATGTGTTATTCCAGAATGTCAACTATCTACTTACCAATTTTCATTCAAATCCGTTCAGTAGCTTTTGCGTGAAAGAGTAACAAACATCCATCCACCCTCACAAACTTTCGCATTTATAATATTAGTAAGAAAGAAGATTAGTAAGATGTCAGATGGTCTTGTTAAATGGTCTCGGCAAACGTTGGAGACTGACCCGCGCAGCTGTTATTATTTCGTTCGAGCTCCTTGCATTCTTCATTCCAACACAAGGCAGTATGTACAACATTAATTATTTACACCAGGAAGCGTTTAACAGGGTGTTTAAACACGCTGTCCGAACAAAGTCATCAGTCACCACGGAGAAACTATTGTCCGACTTGGGGTTGATTAAGTATTCAGTTTAATTAGAGATTAAATATTCAATCGTGTCTCCGTGACTCGATCGAACATTTTTGATTCACCGTCCTTCTGGTGGTCATCACTATTGATTCTGGCTCCGAAACTTACAGCGGTTGAGAAAAGTGGGGCAAACTTTTGTCCAACCTAATGCCCATAACCCAGGCGCCTTAAATAAGCTTCGAGAATAATAAATTTTCTAAAATACACAAAGGAAAAGCTGCATAAAACTTTTAGTGACGATTCAAGTCATGACACCTTCACTTGGTAAACATAAGAAGCCTTTCGGTCACTGACCCCATTGCTTGACACTGAGGCCTACTGGTGTATGTACGTGGACGCACTACTAATTTAAATCTTATCTGTATCTTATTGAAATAATCTCGCCAGATTTCCTAAGATACGAGTAAATAGGCCTTGATCTACGATAACTGAACCGTACGAAAAATGACTAGCAATATCTTTTTACATAAATCCTATGTCCGATAGTACTACCTTTGTTCACTAGCCTATATCACCGCAAACTTAATAATTATCAAAATAATTTCGTATACTTAGTCCATGCAAAGGATGTCTGGAAGATATCGCCAACAGCGATAAGACCGCCATTGTACCCATACATAATCTTCTCCTTTTAACTTTTCCTTTGCTGGGACATGGCTTCGTCTCCATGAGAGAGAATGTGCCATGATCTACCTCGCAGGCCGAGTGTGAAATGGTGAACCATAGTTTAAGCATTAGTTTGGACAGACAAACAATTTAGATGTACCTACCTACTTACAAGACAAGATAAACAAATTAGATATATGTACTATCAGCCAAAGATACTCTTGCTCACTTAAGAAAATATTTCTGTGGAAGCGCAGCTAGTGACAAACCACATTCCTTCCTGGTTTCGCCCAATTAGAGACAATATACATTTTGTGAGTACAGGGCGTGTATGTTATATTAATACTTACTATTACGAACACTAGGTACTAAAATACGCTTCGTGCATCCTATTGGTGAAAATACATGCATTAGGCGATCGAGTTGTGAGCCGTGCTAAGTGATTATAGCCTTAAAGGCGAGCATACGGAAAATTTGTCGATAGTACCTACTTACAGTAAACTATATTTTAAACAGCCCCATTGGTATAGTGGTCAGTGGCCCTGACTGCTATGCGCAAGGTCGTGGGTTCGATTCCCACCTAGGACAAATGTTTGTGTGATGAGCACGATCATTTGTTCTTTGTCTGGGTGTAATTTATCTATAATATGTATGTATTTAGAAATATATATGTATGTTTATCAGTTGTCTAGTACTCATACCACAAGCTCTGCTTAGTTTGAGACTACATGGCGTTGTGTGAAAGTTGTAAAAAAAAAAAAATCTCTCTATCATCCGCCGCTCAAATTCTAGGATTCCAATCCCTACACGGCCTCAACATCCAAGGAAAATTCCGCTTACCCAATATCCAAGTATGAGCAAACATCAAACTAAGTGCCCAATCAAACCGCACCGAAGCATTTTCTCGGAATAAGACCGGCCGCATACCTCTCGACAAGTCTCCAAATTCGGTGCGATCGCTTGCGTAATACGAACTAATTGTGTGTGCTTTCACCTACGAACCTGCGAATTGCGATCTTGCGTCAGTCGCGTCATTTTTTGTCGAGGTCGGGGAATCATCTGATGCAACGGTATCGTGCGAATCGCATGTGCGACAATCTTACGACAATGTGAACTGATCTTAGTGATGTAACACCGTCTTTATTGTTCTAGTGTGCTGAATGGGTGATTTTGTATGGTTTAGTGGCGTTTATGGTTGTTGAAATCGTACTCGTAAATATTAATTTGATGGGTGGAAAATATGCTGGTCGGCGGTTATAGCATGTTGTAAATATGAATGATTATTAAGATTGCAGATGAGACTATTATTATAAATAGTATGTTTAGGTAGGTATTTAATGTTTTTTTTTTTTATGTATCACCTATTAGCCGACGATTCCTGGCTCAGAAAGCACGTAATGTTGGTCCTGGCTGCCATTTATAACTACTTCTTTGTCAGTAATTCAGAAGCCAGAAATCTGACAACAGTTTTTCCAAGAGGTATCTTGCTACCCATCTACTAGGCTATTGAGGTCAGATAGAGAGTTACTCCATGTATAATACTTTTTATATATTTTTTTTTTTAATTACGAATGAGCCCGCCCTTGAGCTCGCTCACACCTGATGGTAAGTGTAAGATGAGGTCTACGATCGAACGAGCGAGCCCAGAAAATGCCTATTCACTCTTGCTTTAAAGGCTGACGGATCATATGTGGCAGAGAACACAGAAGCCGGCAGAGAGTTCCACACCTTGGCTGTGCGCACAATGAATGTTGAAGAAAAGCGCTTCGCACGACAAGACGGTATATCGACGATGAATGGTATCCTGCGGTACGTCTGGTAGACTGGTAGTAAAAGGGGGATGAAGCTCCTGCGCGCACTCTCCGAAGTACAATCTGTAGAAGATAGACAGACAAGCAACGTTTCGCGGTGAGTGAGGCAGGAATACTGGTACTACGGTTAGACGGAGAGCCAACCTCGACATAGTTGGGAACAAAGCAAAACAGATGATTACTTGGCGATGAGATCTCAGCATTTGTTATCCTATCCAGAGCCGGATTAACCCTGTCAGAGGCCCTAAGGCAATGGCATTCTCGAGGCCCCTTTTCTTACTTTGACTAATCAAATCGTGTGTGAACTGAGGAAACGCACATTAAAGGCTGTGGTTTTTAATATATTTGTTTACTTATTCCCAGATTTGTTCTAAAATTGTTTTAATTCTCCTACTAAATCTAACGATTTTTATTTCTATACTAATATTATAAAGCGGAAAAGTTTGTTTGTTTGTTTGTTTGTTTGAACGCGCTAATCTTTGAAAGTACTGGGTGGATTTGGATGCAATTTGGTAAGGAAGTAGCTTGAAGCTTGAGGAAGGTTATAGGCTACTTTTTACGCGACTGCAAAAAAGGATAGTTATGTTTTTACCGTGATAGAATCCACGGGAGCGAAGCCCCGCGTGAGTACTAGTTGTGAGATAAAAGTGAGGCCCCTAAGTTCACACGCACATCAAATTCTCGTTCGAAGAAACATGTTTTCTTGGTGCGTGCACTGGGCCGGGGCCCCTAGTTGATGCGGGGCCCCTAGGCAGTTGCCTACTCCACCCAATGGTTAATCCGGCCCTGATCCTATCTAAACTTGGGCCCCTCCTTCCCCGATTGAACTAATAAGTGCAAGATTTGAAGAGATGCAATTTGGATGGGCCTTCTGTACTTAATATTATAAAGTGGAAAAGTTTGTTTGTTTCTTACAATCTTCTAAAGTACTAGGTTGATTTGGGTGAAATTTAGCATGAAAGTGGTTTGAAACTTGAGAAAGGTACTTTTTACCCGAGTGCATAAAAATTAGGTTTGTTTTTTATCGTGATAAAGTCGGAGCGAAGTCCCGCATGACCGCTAGTCAATTGTAACTGCATACTAACCTTATAATTTTAACCTGTGATACTTTTGTCTCCATCTTCGACCACATCATCACTTACCATCAGATGAGATGGTGGTCAAACGTTAGTATATTCTGAATTAAAACTCGGGGACTGCCGCGGTAATAGCATAGCAGCATAGCATTTTTTATCAACTTATGCAATTATAATTATTTATGTTTGCAGTATTTTTTTCTTTGATATTAATTCAAGTTACACTTTTTGAGGGTGGTGATCGATAAGAAAACAATTTTTTTTCTCTTAATTAATAAATGAGAAGTTAATATTGTTTAAAATATTTTTATTATCTTACAATACATGCAGGTTATTCAGGAATTTTTATCATTGAAACTATAGGTTTATTAGCAGCTAGTCTACACGCATACGACTAGTCGCACGCACACAAACACCATGCCGAAGTCTGCCGAACTGAAACGAAGTCACGGCTTTCAACGGCCGCACCGCTGTGCCGGTCGGAGTGGGGGGTGTTAGGTTTATTTTCGTTACGGAATTTCTTGATGCGGTCGCTGCGCTCAAAGCCCGCGATAAAAGCTATGCAATAGCTTAAAAAAAGTTAAACTTACAGTATCAATTCTGACATATGTATACTTTCCTCTTCGCCAGATCAGTGTCAAATTTTCTGGTTTCTGGCGACCAGTAACGACCATTAAACACGTCCAAAAGACATCCTGAACCGAAGAATTAACCTGATTTCCGAGGCATGAACGAATCTCGGTATGTAAAGATGCTCACCCATCTGCAGACTCACCTCGACCAGTTTTGCTTAACCGTGAACATCGACCGGCTGTTAATTGGAATGTAGAATAATATTATTAATGAGCTGCATAGACGCAGTTTTTCAGACACATTCTAGACTCGTTTTTGTACTTTCTTTTTGTTTTAGCGTCTAGTTACGAGCTCATGTTAACTTTTTATTTATCTACACACTATTAAGTTTCACTTATGCCCAACTTATGTATGTATCTGCAATATTATTTTGTTGGTTGCATCTTTTGTGACGGTTTTATAGTTTCTAAATTAAGAATATTGAAGTGGTACTACTTTAGTCAGACAATTTAACATACCTATCATATAAAAAAACTTTTTACCAAAAAAATTAAACCGACTTCCAAAAAACACTGCAACTTTAATTTCGGAAGTTGGTGCCATAAACGAAAATACAAAACTAAAGACACCGACTACCGAAATTAAAGTTATTTTTCTCTTTGCAGTGTTTTTTGGAAGTCGGTTTAATTTTTTGGTAAAAAGTTTTTATTTCACTCTTTTTAGTAGGTTGATTTTTAATTTACTTAGTTACAAAAGCCTAAATGTCAACTACTTATAACCTTTTACAAAATATTGCTTTTCCCAACGCTGGGCCGTTAATTGTTCAGGAGTTCTCCTGGTACTTTACCATCAGCTTCAATTCACCATATGCATTGTGACGAGCATATTGTGCTTAATAACCGTATTCAAGTAATTGAAGTGGAACCCATGAAATACTTATTATTCCTATTTATATATTGAGTAGTTCCAGTGGCCATCTGTGGTCTTCATCATCAGGTCCACTTCACAAATGGTGCTTTTCAAATGCAACTACACAAGTTATTATAAAAAATACTCAAATCACTATAGGTGTGCCTATAATACTTGAAGATTTCCCTCGATTTCTCCAAGACCCCATCATCAGATCCTGACTTGGTGACTATGGGACCAATTTCAAAGTATACCCTTTCAAACAAAAAAGAATTTTCGAAATCGGTTCAGCCGTCTTCGAGAAATCGGTGATAATACATTAAAAAAAAATTACGAGTTGACTTGATAATATTCTCCGTTTTTTTCGTCGGTCGAAAAGACGAGTTGAACAAAAATTAAAATAACAACACGCATGATGCAATGGCTGAACTAACGGTTACTGCGCTACGTGTCCTGATTCGATTCTTGATTGTAAATAATATATGTTTGGGCTACATATTATAGTTGTTTAATAAGCACTCACGATAAAGGGGACCTTACTGTGGCGCAACATTAAAAAGTTAAATAATATGAATAAAACATTGAGTAATTAAGTACAAGCATTTAAGAAGACACTGACTTTTGTGTGTCAGGAACAGAATCGAGTTTTGAGTGATACATGTTGACCGTCTAAACATCAGAATTCGTAACTCCATTTGAGTGAATTTTACAGGGGCAAGAAAAACCTGATTATTTTGTTAATTTATTGCAATATTTCAACGTGTTGATGAATTTAAGGGAAATTTAAAGAACAATTTTATACCCTTAAATTCATCAACTCGTTGAAATATTGCAATTAATAAACTAAATAATCAGTTTTTTCTTGCCCCTGTAAAATTCACTCAAATGAAGTTACGAATTCTGATGTTTAGACAATCGATGTGACATTGATCGCGGTGTCGATCACAAAAAAACTAACGAGAAAGAGGGTAGACCGATTTGTCTGCTCATAAACTTCCACCCGCAATGATTTCAGTTCACCCGTGACCATGGCGCTTGCAACAGTGCCGAAATTTCGGACACTCGAAACAATAAATACACATGGTAAATAATAATATAATAATAATAATTTTCCACAACTTTCACACAACGCCATCTAGTCTTAAACTAAGCAGAGCTTGTTCTGTGAGTACTAGACAACTGATAAACATACATATATATTTCTAAATACATACATATTATAGATAATTTATCTATAATATGTATGTATTTAGAAATATATACCCAGACAAAAAACAAATGATCGTGCTCATCACACAAACATTTGTCCTGGGTGGGAATCGAACCCACGACCTTGTGCATAGCAGTCCGGGCCACTGACCACTAGACCAACAGGCCTGCTGAAATATCCCGTTTTAAGTTGTGAAGTAATTAAGTCTATGATATGGTATACTTAGTGAGCCCTGCCTTACCTTATATAAATCATCTGCCACCCATATTTTTAATTAATTTGAAGCTGCTTCCAATATTCTACATGGAGCGGCTGCTTATCTTATCTCCACAACCCAGTCACAGGGTAATACAATACCCCTTATCAAGATTAGACTGGTGACTAAATTTCTCGCTCCTCAATACCCGTGACGCAAATCACAGCCGGGAACAACGGTGTAACGTACTTTTTGAGGCACAAAGGAATCTCGACATAATATCAAGATGAACTTTAAAGATAGATCTTTAAGACTGTTAGTATTTTAGCCTCGAGCTAAATCAAATCAAAGCTCCAGAGCCTTGAACATCGACGCCGAGTTGCTAGTCTATCGGTATTCTATCGGTTACATTTCGGGGAGTGTGCGATGGAATTACACAATCTAATTCCGCCAAGCCCGTTCCATCATCGGACTACAAGACAAACGGCGATGCGCCATCGTTACATGGTGGACCTCCCACCTATACGCACTAAACGTTTTGGGAATACTTTCATTGTGCGTACGGCTAAGGAGTGGAATTCTCTGCCGGAGTTTGTGTTTCCCGATAGCTATAACCTAGGGGTCTTTAAGTCAAGAGTGAATAGGTTACTTTTAGACAAGCGTGCTCCATCTTCGACTACATCGTCACTTACCATCAGGAGAGTGAATAAAAAAAAATTAAGTTATACTCAAACTGTTCGTTTAAAGCCTCTCAAGTCCTACTAAGTGAGTGATTTGAAAATTGAACTAATTAACTCAAAACAGTAGTCAAGGGTAAGTAATTAAGAGAGAGAGTTAAGAGCTTATTCCTATAAAGCCGTTGGATTCATTTGATTGGCTTCTTTAATTACGTTTGCACTTGGTACGTTCACAAGATGTAGTGCAAAATGGCAGGTTAGTCGTTACATCATTTCCTATTCAAGGCTGTTAATTAATTGCATGTAAAATTAATTAAATTATGCAATTAATGCTACGAGAGAAATTAAAACACTTCCGTACCAGTACTTATTCTCCACGGTATTGTTATGTTAATTGACTTAGTACTTTATACAATGATTTTGATACTATTATAAAAACGATTGTGATAACGATTGAATGCATGTCACTGGTTTGATTCCCACAACGGAACAAATATTTTTATAGCTTCCAAAAAGTATTTTCGGGACTGAGTGTTCGTAAAAATGCACTCACGATACGGAAGAAATTCCTTGTGAGGAGCAATGATGATGTTTATAAGTAACTCAATAAATACACAAAACTATGTTTCAAGTCTGTAGTGTTATGCAGTTAGAGATTAGATTAAAGATTAGTCAATTCATCTTTTTACCGTTGATAAAATCATCAAATGACTAGGTACTCCCTCTCTGAGTGAAGTGGAAGAGACACAGACTTTACAGACTAATAAATAAAAACCCACACTGTTCCTTCCGTTGCTCTTGTGATCTGGGGCTGCGGTATCTCGTTACAATATTCCCGCAACCCTATCCAATCTTCTTCTTAGCGTGTCGATGGCAAATAGCTAGATAGAGTCAGCCCAGAACTGGGCAACAAGTTTGGCATTTTCGGTAGCTTCCATCAAGTCCTGCAGTGAGCAGTTGGGCACGCAGGACAGGAAATCAAGTGTGCCATGGTTTGTGGAACAGAACCACATATACACCCCAAGGCAGAGGCATCGATAAATCTCCACCTGAACAGATTTTCTTTGCTGCGACCAACCTGGGTGCGGAGTCTGTTTAAAGACTTCCAGGTCAGCCATGGCAGTTCGTGTCCAGGTGGGAGATGCTCAGCTGGTGGCACAAATGGGCTTGGAAGGGATGTACTTTCCAGCCACAGCTTTAGGCGCTCCTTAGGCTGCTCGCCAGTAAGTGGAGTGACACACTTCAGGAAACTTCTTCGACTTTTCAGCCTTTGTGGCACTAAAGTGTGCCCATGCATTGGATGTCGGGAGTCTCTAACCATTTTGGCTCTTTCATTGGAACTTGCAACCGCTCTGCGAACTTCCGGTGGCGCTATTCCTGCCAGTGGATACAACATCTGTACCGGGGTCGGTTTAAGGCAACCAGTAATGATCCACGTTTCATTAAGAGCCTTATCCACTAACTCCGTATGGGCTGAACGACACTACACGGGGCATGCGAATTCACCCGCAGAAACAGATAGTGCCAGTGCAGTAGTCCGCAATACGTGAGGCGAAGCACCCCACTTTGACGAGACCAGTCGCCTTAAAAGATTATTTCGAGAGTGCACTTTCTGCCGGATAGTATTGCAGTTTTTGCTAAATGTTAATGACCTGTCCAAGAAAACTCCAAGATATTTTGGGTAGTCACTATGCTGTGTCACCCTATCCAATGCATCTGTGTCTATTAATTTGGCTGAAAGTAACCATTCATTTAGAGAGCACTATAGGAGCTTTTTCATAAATGCGTATTGGCTTGTGCACTACATAGATTAATAAATCTATGTAGTGCAAACAATATAACATAACAAAATAACATAGACTGACGTATAGCATATAGTTCCTCTGAGTGCCAACATTCATTATGTATGGGTGTAGATTGTAAGCTGTCGTATTGCAATACAGGTAGCTAACATAATTGGATCGTAGCGTGGTTAAGTGTGAGCGATGAGTACTGCCCGCAATTTCATCACAACGATATGATTTCAATACATTTATGCTTGTCATCACACTAATCCTTCAAGTTTTTCTTCCGTTGCCCTTGCGGTACGGGCCTTAATATATTGTTAGAACATTCCCGCAATTTTGGAAGCCAATGGCCTTATCGAGCTTCGTCATTAATGCTGACTGCTCTTGGAGGCACGAAGTGGAACATGACGTGCCATCGGCTCGAGTTCTTGTGGCTCAGCATATCAACAAATGAACAAATAATAATTTTTTTTTACATAAAATAAGATACAGTTACATTTTCATTGAAGCTCTGACTGAGCCAGGTAACAACCTGTCTTATAGCAGTCAGTATCTGCACCTACACTGATTGATTGTGGAACTACATTAACAGTATTTATGCCATAAATATAAAATAATATTTTAAAAAGTGTTAATTAATAAATGCAGTCACGCTACGCAATCCACCACTCTTTGTAAATATAAAATAAAATTTAAATAAAAATTAAAATTTTAGAAAAGAAAAAACAATTTCAGTCTAGTCCATGTCCAAGGGAACATAGCCATTTTACAGACGGGACTTAAGGTTTGGATAACAGCTTACTTTTAATCTCATTCATCATACTTATCAAAATCACTTCAATAAAAGTTCCGTTCTCATAGCTTCAGTTTATTACCGTAATTAATATTCTTCCTGATGTATTGTGGCAGTTTGTTTTATTAAGAATCACAAATAATCTCAATTGTTCTCTGTCTGGGAATATAAAAGAGAAAGGTATTAATGTAAAAAGAGATTTCACTTCATAATAATTGCGAAAATTAATAGACGTTTGAATATTATTTTTGTTTGATGCGGTTAAAGAACATACTTTTAATTAAAACTTAACAACACATAATCACATAAAACGACAGACGAGGTCATTTTCTATTGAAAAGAATCGAGAAGAAACTCCACCATCTTTTCAAAACTTAATTGATTAACCGACTTCAAAAAGGAGGAGATTTTTTTTCAATATAATTACAGTATTAATGGGTATTTTTAGAAGTCCATTTACCATTTAGGGCCTATGCACACCACTTTTTTAATTGCGCCGTTGACACGCGTTTGTAGCGATACAGACGCGATACGCACGCAAGTCAGACGCAGCATGTAGACTTTTGCACACCTGTATAAATTCAAATACGCATTTGAATCGATACAGACGCGCGTATGTAGTGATACAGACGCGATACAAACGCGCGTGTGCAGCGATACAGACGCGATGCAAACGCGCGTGTGTATCGATACAAACGCGCTGGCATTTTGCGCTTATTCCTCTATTCCTTTACACTCATTGTCCGATGGGACGGCAATCTGACACGACCTGAGAGAGACTCAATATTCCCGTGCAAATGACTATACTGATGGAATCTCATTTCATTTCAAAACAAAACATAATTAAACTGTGTTTCAGTCAAAATCAGGTAGATAACATCACGCCATCTACTGTTTCTATATGTTTATTCTACATGGTGTTCCATAAATTTCTGGTTATATTTGAAGTTACAAATTTGAACAAAATTCAAGTGGTTTGATGCTATTTGTACCCTTAAATTTATGATAGAAACAAATTAATAACATCAACTGATAGTATGAAAAGTGTTCTATTTGCCACATTTTTGCGGTCGCGTATTTTTATAAAAGTCAATATTTTTATTTTACAACTAAATTGGGCACTAATCATAAACCTTAAATTTGAACACACCATTTTGTAACATACTATATGTAACCCTACATTTCATACCTCTGTGTATACATTCCAATATCCTACATCACAAACATATTCAAATTATGACCTTATTTATATCCAGCTAAGGTTCAGTCGGGCTGCATTTCAGGAAGCTTTAATTTATAGTACTGTGTATTCAATTTTGAACTTTAAGCGAACAAGTGAAGGTATAATATGCTGGAAAGCATACATAGTGATACAGAGGTATCAGCGCGGCATTTTACGATCAATGCCTGTGTGGACAGCAAATGAAATGCAGTTACAATATCTGATTGGGATTCCTGGGTTACCTAAAAGAAAGAAGCGGAGAAGTTCCACTTAGACACAAAATTATCTCATTCGTTCAGTGAGGTATGAAACCATACTCAAACTGACTCAAAGAAGCGCGTGACATTACATGTCACGCTGATGTTTTTGTACGAAGTTAACTATTGCGCTGTCTTTTGTAGCACTCTTCAGAATCTATTGATTGATTCAGTATCTAAATGTATACATAGAAACGAAAGTAAAAAAATATCATAAGACAAATAATATTTTAAAACTTTTAAGATTAATTGTTGAATGTTATTCTTTTTTAAACTGACATGGTCACTGAGTGTCATTAGAACTTAAAATAAACGTCCACCCGCAATTACTTCTGTTGATCCGTGATCATTGTGCCGAAATATCTAAAACTCGAAACGATAAATAGACATGGTAAATGTCCCGTCACACACCCTCATCTTTATTTTATGTAATATTTTTTTTAATGATAAATTTACTTCCCTCTTTACCTATTTATTTCCTATGTGCAAACATTAATTTAGCTCTGCAAAACCTGTTTAGAACTTTGTGTAAACCTGGCCTACTATCACTAACCTGTCCTCTCGTTTGTTGCAGTGTTTATTGGAGACACGACCTGAAAATGTTATCCAGGCATCATTGGACAGCTCTCATTGGTGAGTCCATTTCAATTTCAGTCGACTTTGACTTTGTACATTGAGCTTTAATGAAATGCTGCCAGATTTTAAGCAAGCTATTGCTACATTATGACAGAACAGTGTGTTCAAGTACCTAAATAAAAGCGCCCTGAGACAAGCGCGTTGCAACAATAAAAAACTTAAAAAAAACATTTATTTCAGACATCATCCTCCATATTTTGTTAGTGACAAATTAACTTACGACTATGTTAGTAAAATTTCCAACATTGATTAAATTTATTTATACATAAACATATTTACATATCATCCTCTCATAACACTCTAAAACATTCATATCTATGAAGAATGTTTTGGTGTGTGAAAATTGTGTAAATATAAATATAACTTACACATCTACCCATTAACTAAAAGCAAATGCAAAATGATAGTAGATTCTTGGTTAAAATCACAAAATTATGTGGAGACTGAGAAGCTCGTGGAAGTGTAACACATCCATCACACAGCCCAACAAAACTTCACAACTCACATTCCACATACACCCCTTACACACCTCATTTACACTCACCCATACATTCACCTTACATTACATTACTACTTCTAAACACATCCCAATTTCTGTTTAAATTATTTCTTAATTAACTTTTTGCATGGAGCATTATATCGTTTTCTGTATCCGGAGAAGGGCGTTGTTAACTGCGCTACAGTTTATACTTTTGCAGCTAACATCGTTTGACTTCTTGTATCTAGTTTTGTGTTTTTGTTCCTGAATAAACTATTTACTATATGCCACTTATAGTCACGCACATAATTTAACTAATATCACACAATTATGCTAAATCATACTAAATTAATTGATTTATAGTGACAATAAAATCATATTAAATTACAATCAAATTAAATTATCTTAATATAAATTACATTATGATGTTACATTCAATGAATATTACAATAAATTACATAAATATCAATTAATTACAACCAATATCAATAAATTAGTTTACATTTACAGTTATTCGGTATTTGAACAACAATAAATTTATAATAAGAACGAAAATAAAGCTTAAAAATCACGGTAAGATTGTTATAAAGTATAATTAAACACAAAATTAGAATGAATTAAATCAAATTAAAACTTCTCCTGCTCTGGGTGGAGTGGAAGATAGTGTCAGACTTCTACTGACTAAAAACCCATCCTGTTCCTTCAGCTGGCCTTGCGTTCCGGGGCCCCGGTATCGCGTTAGAACATTCCTGGAGCCCCGGCAGGAGGGCTAAGCTGCCTGCAGTAAATTGATTGATTGGTTGATAACTAAGAGTATATGTATCTATGTCGATGAGCCCCTGGCTGGAAGTAAAACAAAAAACCATAAGACAAAAAATACTTTATCTGTACGTTTATAAATATAAAAGAATAATCATTCGGTTAGCTAATCGAATAGTCGTGTTTAGCTGTCAAACTTTTTAAGATAAATTGATGGCACGCACGCGCACGGTATGGTATCAAGTTTTTAGCTGTAATTTTTTTGATATATTTTTAGTGAATATTTTTTGCGAATATTTTTTATGGTACCATAATCCATAACGAAAAAGGGCGGATCTGACCAAAACTTAATTCTTGTTTTCCTAATTGGGGTCCTTTTCCTTTGAACGATAGATTAAGTTTTTATTATAGATTGATAACTTGGTTACAGGTACGTGAGGTACCTGTAACCACGTTATCAAAAAGTAATAATAAATTTTATTAATAAGACGTTTATTGACACAGAACATTTACATTTATAATAAATTTTAATTCCATCTACCTCTTAAACTAGCAGTTATCTTGTATCTTAGGAGGAAAGTCGAGTAGATATAAAATTATTGAAAAAATATAGGTGTCGCATATATTTCACGCATCTATACAAACATTCCGAAATTAAAATGATTTTTCACTTTGCAGTGTTTTTTGGAAGTCGGTTTAATTTTTTGATAAAAATTATTCATTTCACTCTTTTTAGTTAGTCGATTTTTAATTACCTAGTTACAAAAGCCTAAATGTCAACTACTTATAATATTTTACAAAGTATTGCTTTTCCCAATGTTGGGCCGTTAATTCTTGAGGAGCTCTCCTGGTACTTCTAGTGTTGCAAAAAACTCGAGTCCTCAAGTCTTAATTTTAAAGACTCGACTCAAATAAGCAAGACTCGGTGTGCTAAAAAGGTTCGGAGTCTAGAGTCAAGCCGAGTCCGAGTCATTTAACAACCACTTGTGTCTTACAAAAGGACTCGAGTCTTAAAATGAACTCGAGTCTTCAAGAAAAACTCGAAGCATGAAGATGAAACTTGAAACTCATCATTCGAAAAGACTCAAATAGGTGATAAGTTTATATTAATGGTTATGTAATTCTGCACTAAAAAAAAACTGACACGAAAAAATCATTACAAATCAGCTAAAAACTCACTTCTATGAAAATAGAGATGTGAAGGTAAACTGGCTTTATATTTTGAGATACTACCTGTACCTGTTAACGTAACAATTTCATTGCTAAACTCATACACGAAAAGAACTTGAGTACGACTCGCCGCATAAAAAGGACTCGAGCGCACAAAGAGACTCGAGCTCTCATGTCACATACAAGGGCTCGTAGAGAACTTAGTTCTCTAGTCTTCGAGTCCTGTTGTAATGAGTCGAGTCTTGTAATTCATCATCCGAGTCCGTTTATACAGGACTCGAAGACTCGAGTTTTTTGCAACACTAGGTACTTCACCATCAGCTCTACATCACCATATGCTTTGTGACGAGCATAAAGTGCTTAACATCCATATTCAAGTAATCGAATCGCAATCCATGAAATACTTATAATTGGGTAGTTTCGGTGACCATCTGTGGTCTTCATCATCAATTCCACTTCCCCAAATGGTGCTTTCCGAGAGCAACAACACAAGGTACTATAAGAAATACCCAAAACGCTATAGGTGTGCCTATAATATTTGAAGAGTTCCCTTGATTACTCCAGGTTCCCATCATCAGATCCTGATTTCGTAACAATGGGACCAACTAGAAAGTATACCCTTTCAAACGAAAAAAGAATTTTCTAAATCGGTCTAGCCGTCTTCGAGTTATGAGGTAACATACATAAAAAAAAAGTTCAAGACAAACTGAGAACCTCCTCCTATTTTTTGAAGTCGTTTAAAATTGGGTTTGATCTGGGTAACATGATATCCCTTGGTTTGACCAGTGTCCGATTTTCTGGGTTCTGACTACCCGTAATGACTGTCAAAGATGTCCATATGACAGCCGGGGCCAAGACCTTAACATACTTTACGAGGCACGCGAGTATCAAACCGCCAACTTCCAATCTCCGGTCTACAACTGAGAATACCCAATAGCACATTTCACCCGACCAGGAAATCAAACCTCTAGACCACTAGACCAACAAGTCAGTCTCGCACACCACCATCGTAAGAAGAACCAAACTTCGTAATTACTTTTACATTGTGATCGATTTACAATGTAAGCAAAACTTAGCTGTGGAAACCTGAACCAAAGTTTGATAGGAATACTTATAAACTTCGAGTTTTAACTTAATTGTTTTGCATTTTAAACTGACAGTTTGGTTTCGAAACTACTGCATAATGTATTGTTCAGAAACTTGAGAAAACTGATCTTTATCTAACCGTTATTTAAGAGATGCAAATTAATGAGATTATTTTTAATGAATACTTTTTCTTTATTAAGATTTGTATAATAACGAGATAATTAATTGCCCGTGTTTAATTTGCTATTTTTCTATTACATAATTTTAAAAACGTTTTGGGAATACTTTCATTGTGCATACGGCTAAGAAGTGGAATTCCCTGCCGGAGTCTGTGTTTCCCGATAGCTATAACCTGGGGCACTTTAATTCAAGAGTGAAAAGGTTACTTCTAGGTAAGCGTGCTTCATCTTCGACCACATCATCGCTTACCATCAGGTGAGATGGTGGTCAAACGCGAAACATTTTTATTGTCTATAAAAAAATAAAAAATATTATACATTCCCATTTTTATACGCTATTTCGTTTAATTTTCAATCAGAAATTTAATATTTGGCACAGATAAAAATACTCAATCTAAACAGACTATCTAAAGGAATAATGTTCAGATACCCACCTAATTTTGGTTTCGAAATTTATGCGGGCAATGCCTCTACATGTATCATCATAGGTTTGTCCTTTGGCCATCATAGATTTTTCTTTATTAGAACTAAGTTTAGTTACAGATAAGATTATTATACTCGTAATGTTAATTGTATACCTTAAGAAAATTACTGTAACTCTGGTCCAATAAATTTATTCTTATTGTTATTAGTCTGCAGTGAAAAGTTCTTCAAAAGAAGCAATATTATATTCTTGTAGAAACTCTCGCTCAACATAACATCCAAGATTGAATTTGTATGATAAATATACAGGGTGACATCCATCCCATTGCGATTTATTTTTCTCTAACGCTGCGCTGGAAGAAAAAAGCTTATCGTATCTTTTACATCGCGATTGATATCGGTGTGTAGTGTTTACGGTGAACAAGATTTAATAACACAAATTGGCAATGCGCCTGAACGGTGGACGAAACTACATCTTCTGAGAATGCTCTGTGAAGGCGTGAATCACGATTCAAGCATAGGTTCGGGGTGTATGTTGCATCAACGCTCGTTCTGCATGTGTACATAGTGGAAGGTAGGGAGGTACTGCATTAAAATATTATCACTATATCTATTTTGTAAAATTTTTATTTCATAAATATTTACTAGAGAAGGTATTTTAAGTTTATATTATTAAAATGAGCGTACACCAGACTAGCCACAAAAAATTCGAAGGTTTTGAGTTAACTGTTTTTCTTTTTGTCCTGCAATAACGCTTTAACACGCGGAGCGGTGACACACACATACAATAGTTAAGGAGCTAAAAAAGAATAGGTTAACTTAACCACACACATAGACCGCCAAACCTATTAACCTTACAATGTCATGATATATCAAAAGAAAAGAGAGAGCGCAATCGCTGCACAGCACCATCTCTTTCTCTTATCAAAATCATGATGGCATTTACACGTCAATAGACGCGTAAAAGATTACGCGTTTATTGCCCCCAAATAGAAAATAAAAAGTTTTGACGTCAAAAGACGTCAGACATTTTATAGGCAAAGAAAATTAATTTAGCGATGGCTTTGTGTTTGGTCAGCAGCGCCAAATGGCCGCTTAACTTTGATTTCATTAGCTCTCGACTGAAATGGCGCCGCGAACCGCTCCTGAAAATGATATTCCCAGATTGCCTGGGCTATAATTTTCACAACAAAATTTTATAGAAGTAATAACATTGTTGTTGAAAATTAGATTTTCAGATATCAACGTTGAGGAATCTTGCTTTGCCTGATCATTAGGTATACTTGTTGACTGTAGGCAAAAAGTGGTACTAAAGAGCAATCAGCAGAATTGACTGGGCTCGATAGACCCAGAGCCGGATTAACCCTGTCAGAGGTCCTAAGGCAATGGCATTCTCGGGGCCCCTTTTCTTACTTTGACTGATCAAATCGTGTATGAATATGAACTGAGGAAACGCGCATTAAGGTTTTTAATATATTTGTTTACTTATTCCCAGATTTGTTCTAAAATTGTTTTAATTCTCCTACAAAATCTAACGATTTTTATTTTGTGAGATAACAGTGAGGTCCCTATGTTCACACGCACATCAAATTCTCGTTGTCGAAGAAACATGTTTTCTTGGTGCGTGCACTGGGTCTGGGCCCCTAATTAATGCGGGGCCCCTAGGCAGTTGCCTAATCCGCCTAATGGTTAATCCGGCCCTGGATAGGCCAGACGGTGTGGCGGGAATGCCATTATCTAACGAGAGACAGCAGCCTCGGCACACAAGACCAACTGAAATAACAGGGCGAGATTCAGTAGTAGTCTGACCCTCCTTTACGCTCCACCTAGGTCGGGAGATGACAATTAATGATTTTAATTATTTATTTGGTTCACCAGCGACTGTTTACACTGATAATTATACTTAAAAGCTATGGATATCCAAGTGTAATAGTGTAACAACCACTTAAAGGTAAATGTCACATGTGCACATTAATCTTATTTTAGTAAACTAATCTAAACATTTTCCAACCGAAAACAAAAAGCCGGTAAGAGAGTGTAGCTTCTGCCAACCAAATGAGAAAAAGCGTGAGTATTTCAATAGCTAGATACTTTTTTCCCAGTGTCTCACTTAAATGTTACCTCTCACGCGTACAACTTAGACTAGTTTGAAATAACGTCATTAACATCCCACCGATACGCACAAAACGTTTTGGGAATACTTTCATTGTGCGTACGGCCAAGGGTGGAATTCCCTGCCTGAGTCTATGTTTCCTGGTAGCTATAACCTGGGAGTCTTTAAGTCAAGAGTGAATAGGTTACTTCTAGGTAAGCGCACTTCATCATCGACCATATCATCATTTACAATTAGGTGAGAGGGTGGTCGAATGCGAGTCATTACCACCAATAAAAAAATAAAATTTTCGCAATTCCGATACAGCTACAATCCACCGTCGTATAGTTTTATACGTAATAAAACACTAACAACTCATTAAAACTTAACCAAAACATTAATTACAGTCATAAACATAACTTTTAATTAACAGCTATTAAACTAACAAAATATTTAGCTGCAACTTTTAGAAAAGCTAATTTCTCATCGTTAAATTTTCAAATCATACTCTAAATATTGCAAAAGATATTAATTGCTAATATCGCCCCGAATAACTGACATTTTGGGGTCATTATATTTAGAGACAGACAGAGACAGACAACAAGAATAATATACAAAATAATTATCTTAAGAAGCGTAGCATAATTAAGATAAAAATAACAATAAATTGCTTTTTTTATTCAAAATGATCATCTTGTATAGTATAATTACTTGCAGTCGCGCAGTCGCCCATATACTTTATAACGTTAAAAACATAACCAAAGGGTGGTTCTATTTTGCAGCTATAAAGCCAATAACCTTCCTCAAGCTTCAAACTACTTCTAAACCAAATTATCAGTTCAGACATTCCAGAGATTAGACAAACAAAAAGACACACAAACATTTAAGTGTCTTTGTATTTTAGTACTTAAGAAACCATAGTTATTTTGAAATCACAGACAGACTGTTCTATTCTACGCGCTGGTAGATAGTGGAGGCTCTATGGCATCATGAAGGCTATTGTCATCCCGGAATTCCCGTGGGATCGGGATATACGTGCGAAATCAGGGTAGGTAATATCATGGGCGCAGCTTGTATATAATAATTTCATTTTTTTTATAATAGTCTACGAACTAACAGCTGAGAGGGTCAATGGACCCCTCTACGCTTAAATCGAATCTATCACACGTCGCTACATGTCCACGTTTCTGTCTCAAATTGTACAACTTAAAACATGGATTAATGTAAAAATAAATATCCTTTATTATTTTCTTCCATTAACTTGATTAGTCTTGAGGACTCTGGGTAAATTAATAACAACCTCAAGTGATGAACGAGAAGAATTTGTCGTAAAAATCCGTCTAGTTAAATGCAATTGTGACTACGACCAACACCGCGTTGTGGTCGCAACGTGGTATCGTGTTGAGTGACCCGCTTTATCACCCGCCACCATTCTTCCCTGGCATATACTTTTTAGAGTCACTCATGTATAGTGTTGCCTGTGGCTGCCTTAATCTGGTGTGTCCATATCATCGAAGATCGTCCACATGCCTTCAACATTGCCCTGCACCACCATGCGTTCAAGAGAATCGTTGCCGCGCCGAGAATTATGGCCAAAAAACTGAGCATGTGTTTTTGGTCTATGCACGATAGGCGTTGTTAGACGAACAGAACCCTTATTAGTATGAAACAAGGCACAGTGAAAGTCTAACTAGTACTTCGTGTTATTGTATGCCGAACTCTGCTCTCTGTTAGGTTTTTCCGTATTAACAAGTTTTTATTTAATCTTACGGTCGTTTTTCTTGTTGTACTGAATTAATTGTTACAAATCCTTGAATTAAGTCTGCTACAAACACGAGTATGAAAGTAGCAACAGCCATACGGGTCTATCTTGAAGGTTTAAGGCCGAGCTCTGTCTTTAGATGTACGACTATTCATTACGTACTGCTCCGTGTCTCGGAGACTATAAGCCGCTAGTCCAAGCTTCCATTTGTAATTGTTTGAAAGTCGTAACGGGTAGTCTGAAGCCGGAAGATTTGACACCAAGGGGTGACATTGCCCATTTCGTCCTATATTTTCATCTTGATTTCATTTTTACTTTCATTACATTTTTTGTTTTTTTTTTTTTTTTTTTTTTTATGAATGGTCTCGTCAAACTTTGAGGTTGTCTACTCAACCGTACTTGCCTACTTAATTATAATAATTAAAGCCTACAGACAGGGTTTATACACTTAGAAACTAGGTGACTACACGCTATGGGTGACTTTGCGACTGCCCTCACAGTTAGGGACAGGCTGGATCAGACAAGATTTTATTATGATCATTTTGTGCGATATTTTATAAAGTAATTTTTAATATCTAGATAATTATTACCTATTATTATGTTTTTTCATGTTACATGCCTAATTTAAGGCAGATTATACAAGGATCGAATCTTTTATTAACGCTTTATTTTTATGTATTTTTCTGTGCAAATAAAAAACATAAAATTATTTAAAAAATTAGTGTAGTGTGAATAAGACTCGCCCATAAAGGGTTCCGTAGTAACTACGCCAAATAACTTTGATTTTCATAATGTTTGTATGAATTATAAAGTTATATTTGTGGTTTTAGAAAATATGCTGTATCTCAAAAACTGCTGACCCGATCACGTTCAAACCAATTTTGGTTGAAACTTTACATTAAGATCTACAGCACATATATATTTTTTTAATTTTCACTCCATTATTACAGAAGTTAGAAAACCACTTTTTCATAAAGTTAATCGGTTAAAATGTGTGTCCCCACATTTTAACCGATTAACTTTATGAAAAAGTGGTTTTAGAAACCTCAATATCAATTTTAAAGACCTATCTATAAATACCACACCCACAAATAAAACTGAAAAAAGAACTGAAACAGAAAATATTTTTATACTACACCTGCTTGGAAAGTACCTTGATACTTTATCAAATTTACGGTAGAAAGTACGTCATTGCATATCGAACAAATATGCGGGGAGAAAACGCATCTGAGTGGGAGAGAAAAGTGTATGAAAATCCATTTCTTACGTGGTTTTACTTTTTTAATTTTGGGTAAGACTATGCGCCGGTAACCTAAATATCAAAAGCCAAGAAGTTTTTACAGTGAGTTTTTATCACCAAGTTCGCAAAATGACACTGGCCACTAGCTGTGTGTTGGATGGTGTCGGGCTGGCAGTGCGACTCTGCGGCGGCAGGATAAACAATTTGAAAAAAGAACATGTGAAAATTGCAGACGCCATTGGCGCCATTTGTGAAAACAGTGTTACATTAAGCTTCACTAACTGCAACAATTTCAATATAAATTTCAATTAGTAAAGATTTAGTTTTTTATTTTCCTCGTAGGTGTAGTATAAAGCACTATGTATCACTCGAGAGAAAGTGCGATTCCCGATCTCGGGTATTTTAAAGCCCTCGCCTACGGCTCGGGCTTCAAACGACACCCTCGACGGTAATCGGTCACTTTCTCCTCTCGGTGAACAAGTACTATTTCTTCATGAAAAAAAAAATATTTTCAATTTTTGTTCCATGTATAGCCATTCCATATATAGGGGGAGGCCCCTTTATTTTAAATATTTTTTAATTTTTTTCTTAAAATCGGAAAGCGGTTTACAGAATACATCTACCTACCAAGTTTCACATGTATAGTTTCTATAGTTTCGGAATAAAATGGCTGTGACACACGGACGGACGGACAGACAGACAGACATGACGAAACTATAAGGGTACGGTTTTTGCCATTTGGCTACGGAATCCTAAAAAGGGTTACCGAGTTACCCAATTACTAGTTTGTAATGGTTAGATAAGTCGTTCTATGTAAATTACTGGGCATCCGCTTAAACTGCTGACTTCAAAATTGTAGAGACACGGATAGACGGATTTATGTATATATACATAGTTACGTGGAGTGGTATAAACACCGGTCTATTAACTTTCTCGACTCAGTAGATAATTAATCATTCTGAGTAATATTTTCATTTCCCTTGCCAAGGAAATTAAATGAATTAATGTAGAACGTGGCTAATTTACTATGCAATGGACTTGGGACTTTACCCTCGGTTTAAAAGAAACCTAATTAAGTAAAGCTACCTTATCAGACGCCGCCGCTGAAAACAACTTCTGTAAAACAAATAACTTCCACTTTTTGTCGTTATTATGGTTACCTTTTAATGTTATTTGTGCTTGTTTTAGTAGACTAACAATTAATTATCTTCTCTTGCTTAGTTTTGCTACAGTTAAGCCTATATTGTTCATAATTACATTCAACAATCAAAGTTGTTTATCAGATCAGTAGGTATTTTCAGAGGCACTAAATATTAGATATCCATAACTGTTCTTAAATCGTTTTGTTCATAAATCTATAAAAATATCGATAACTCATATTTTTGTTGAACATCGTCTACAAAAATGTTATATATATAAGTTATTATACAACATTTTAATGTATTAAGTGGATTGACTAGGCTTCGAATCATAAAATAATACTGAAGCCTTAAAATAGACGGCTTACTATATTTATATACAAAACAACCTTCACATAAACATTTATCAACTATGAAATAGCACACTATACACAATACACTAGCGTATGTAAATGAATGGTAATTCCACTACCCATTCACACCCATTGTGAAGGCTTCTTAACTTAAACAATGTATTCAATTAATTTGGACTAGATTATTCTCTTGGCTTTACTCTCGTCCAGTGGCGTAGCTAAAGGTCCGCGGCCCCGCGGCGCGGGGGACCTCCAGCTTTAGGGGGCCTCAGGGTGTTAAATTCTTTTTTTTTCGATCTACGTGTCGGTCCTACTCGGAACCTACCTAACACAAGAAGTTTTAAATAAATATAAAAAAAAAATTAATAAATTTTAGTTCTACGTTACGTAGGGTTGACTGGCTTGTGTCTTAGTTATCGCTGGGTTATAGAGGGCCTTATTGAGATTTTGGCGGGGGGCCTCCGAAGTTTCAGCTACGCCACTGCTCTCGTCGTCCAAACTCTGGAAACTGTGAATATTATTATTATTCTGGATGATATAGATTTGATTGTATGCGGTATTGAATCAAAAAGTATAAACAAACTTTTATGTCTAAAAATGAAAAAGAAGTTAATTTAAAAAAGTACGCAAACACTTTTATTTTATTTTTCTATTATTTATAGAAGTTTGTTTATACTTTTTGTTTATATTCATCGTGCTTGTATAATCTGCAGTTTCAGCAATTGTACTATTTATTTTCTAAGGGTTAAGAGTTATCTTAACCCTCAGAAAATAAATAGTCACTTGGACGTTACTCCAAGTGACACTAGAACTAGCCTTTTTTTCAGGTGGGATTTTCATCGAATAACTTTTCCTTCTCTGGGTGGAGCGGAAGTTGGTGCCCGACTTCTACTGACTAAAAACCCTCATTGTTCCTCAACTGCCCTTGCGTTCCGGGGCCACGGTATCTATTAAGAACATTCCCGCAACCCCGAACTACTGGAACTAGCCTAGACTCCTAAGACACAGGGTATCTTAATGTAGGATTGTAATACGAGTAAAGTACGTCTTTCACAAATTGTGTAAAATGAGCTAGATTATGCAAATTGTAAGGTATTTTGTTCAATAAGATTACGCCTATACATACAGTATGTTAACTAACAGAGAGCATTCCCGTTAACCCGCAATAGTATAGCATCCATACATGCTACAAAAATATTACCATTCGAAAACAAAATGTTTTTTTTTATATTAAAATATTCACTAAAAATGTTAAATTGATACGTAAAAGAAACACTCTGTACACTGTAGACTCCGGCAGGGAATTCCACTCCTTAACCGTACGCACAATGAAGACACACTTAAAAACAAACATTTTAACCACTTTTTAAACCTATATTATCTACAACATTATTCTGGCTGAATCGGGAGAACAAAGGACAAGTTATCAAAGGAATTTACATTAAAACAATGAATATACATATGAAGGAAAGCTTACCGTGCCTTAGTAGATACATGCCTTTATAAACATTGTTACTGGGTATTACTTTGTAGAACCGATGAATACAAAATTTCACACATTCTTCGACCCTAAAATTTCGAGGATTGTGTTGTTGGAAAACTATGAAAGTTATTTAATTTTATTATGAAGTTCTTAGCTGTAAGAGTAGATGACTGATGACTACGCAAAATACGCGCTTGGTCGTGGAGTTGCGGATACCTGCCCGACATACATACATACAAGAGTAGATGACCCGGTGAACTTTAGTCTAACTATATGCAATTGATTTTATCTGTCAGATTCAACGTATTTAAGTTTGTCTAGCCATTTTAGAGTAGGTTCGAAACGCAAGAGGCAACTGGTTTTATTAGGTTGATTAAAACTGCCTATCCAATAAAAAAGTAAAGAAAAAATTGTTACAAAAAAAATTGTTAAATAATAAAAACATTGCAAAAGGAGTAGGGACAATCATCACAATCTCGGTATCAGTTTTACTTCATACCACTTATTAACTTCCAAACGTGTCTTCCGCATACCGTTACAACGAACCTCTTCTCTTCTAGCCAGACGATGTCCCGCTTACCTACACACTCTCGTATACAACAGAGTTTCCAGAAGCTTGCCCTGTGACATAAAATATCTTTCCCTCACAGCGTGCAAAAAAGTTGTCATACAATGGCTTTTAGGTCTTTCATATGATGAATCTGAAAACATCCTAACATCGCTGTAACTCACTCACTCTAACTCGAAATCTCATCAGACACAAACTCCGACGCTACGCACACGAACATATACACACAAACCACACACACACACACACATTTTGTATTAGTTACTATAAAAATTGTTTTGTTTTTGTCATAATTGAAGAAGTTTATTTTGTACTTAATTATAATTTTTTTGTCTTATATAATTTTAAGTTCTTCAAAAAAAAAGGAGGTTTACAATTCGTCTTGAACTTTCTTTTTAATTTTTTTTTTATGTATGTTACCTCATTACTCGGAGATGGCTGGACCGATTAGGAAAAGTCTTTTTTGTTTGAAAGGATATACTTTCTAGTTGGTCCCATTGTCGTCACGTTTGGATCTGATGATGGGATCATGGAGAAATCGAGGGAACTCTTCAAATATTATAGGCACACCTGTAGCGTTTTGGGTATTTCTTATAGTACCTTGTGCAGTTGCTCTCGAAAAGCACCATTTGAGGAAGTGGAACTGATGATGAAGACCCCAGATGGCCACCGAAACTACTCAATAATAAATATTTCGTTGATTGCGATTAGATTACTTGAATATGGATGTTAAGCACTTTGTGCTCGTCACAATGCATATGGTGAAGTAGAGCTGATGGTGATGTACCAGGAGAACTCCTCAAAAATTAACGGCTCTGCACCGGGAAAAGCAATATTTTGTAAAAGGTGATAAGTAGTTGACATTTTGGCTTTTGTAACTAGATAAATTACAAACCGACCAACTAAAAAGCGTGAAAAAAAAATTTTTAGCAAAAAAATAGAACCGACTTCCATGTAAAAACACTACAAAGGCAAAAATAAATTTAATTTCGGAAGGCGGTGTCTTTAGTTTTGTATATATTTTCGTTTTTGACACCGCCTTCCGAAATTAAATTTATTTTTGCCTTTGTAGTGTTTTTACATGGAAGTCGGTTCTATTTTTTGCTAAAAAATTTTTTATCTAAAGTTTTTGATGTTCTCACATAGGTCCCCAAGATACAGGCATAACCTGGGGATCATCGGAAATTTGTAAAGAATCTAATAATGGTCTCAATAAATTCTATTCTATATCCTCCACAACCCAGCAACACAATATCCTGGCTTAACGTAGCCGGCCTGGACCAACGACTTATCAGAGTGCTTTCTGAGACGAGAAGGAATTTCTATATGTTAAGATCGTCACCCATCCACTATACAACCTCGGAACGTGAACCTTAACCTTGAAGCTCAACCACAAGCTCCAGAGGAATAAGCAATAATAACCATTATCCTCATAACATTACCTACTTATAATCCTAATGAAATAATAGCAATATACGCAGGTATCTAATTGCTAATTAATTTTCCCCTTGTCATAGATATCTTCACAATGCATTATGTACGTAGGATGTTAAACATTGCCCAATAGAATGGGCAATCTTGTAATCCTGTCGGATCCGACAGTAGCTCGCTATTGTTTGTACTACACAATGTGCGGTGGGTGTCGCGTGGCAGGCTTTCAATCACTGCTAGATACGCGATGGAAATTGAAGTATGAGCGATGATTTTTATCAACCGACGACAAAAAGAGGAGGTTATCAATTCGACGCGTATATATATATATATTTTTTTAATGTATGATCATCGATTACTCGAAGACGGCGGAACCGATTTGGAAAATTCTTTTTTTGTTTGATAGGGTATACTTCGAAATTGGTACCATTTGTCACCAAGTCAGGATCTCATGATGGGATCCTGGAGAAATCGAGGGAACTCTTCAAATATTATAGGCACACCTATGGCGTTTTGGGTATTTCTTATAGTAACTTGTGCAGTTGCTCTCAAAAAGTACCATTTCGGGAAGTGGAACTGATGATGAAGACCACAGATGGTCGCCGAAACTACTCAATAATAAGTATCTCGTGGATTGCGATTCGATTAATTGAATATGGATGTTAAGTACTTTATGCTCGTCACAATGCATATGGTGATGTAGAGCTGATGGTGAAGTACCAGAAGAACTCCTCAACAATTAACGGCCCAGCATTGGGAAAAGCAATATTTTGTAAAAGTTTATAAGTAGTTAACATTTAGGCTCTTGTAACTAGGTAAATTAAAAATAGACCAACTAAAAAGAGTGAAATAAAAACTCTTTACCAAAAAATTAAACCGACTCCCAAAAAACACTGCAAAGTGAAAAATAACTTTAATTTCGGAAGTCGGTGCCAAAAACGAAAATACAAAACTAAGGACACCGACTACCGAAATTAAAGTTATTTTTCACTTTGCAGTGTTTTTTGGGAGTCGGTTTAATTTTTTGGTAAAAAGTTTTTATAGTAACCAGATTCTATAAAAGAATCTGGATGTGTTAAGATGGCCATCCACCCAATAACAGCTACGGCTGCTTATATTAAGCCAGGAGCTCCTAATTCCTCCACATTAATGTACCAATATATTAATAAGTGAAACTAAAACTTTGTACGTCTCTGCGAAAATTACGCGAATAATTTTAAACGAATTATAGCCGAATTTCAACTACTGGGTGACTACTATTGAACATTAAGTAGATATAAATAAAAATATATACAATAAACATGATCAGTTGTGATTTTAAACAGTATTTATACCAGCATTAGAAAGGTCGAAGAAACTTCACTCAAAAATCCTTAAGCCTCGAAGTAGCTTCGCTTCGCCTCGCTCCACTCTATGTTCCAGTGTGCGCAGTACTTGTTAGGTTACGTTCTCACGACCTTGAGCTGAGCCTAGTGAATGCCTAATTAATTTATCTATTTATACACCGCATGCGAATTGTGCGACTTGCAAGTGCATTAATTAGACTACGGCTTGTATTAAGTTAATAACATGTCAAGTCCGTCTGATATACTTTTATGTATGTCACTAATACATAGGTACAAGTATATGAAACGGACTTGACAACATACACTCTTAGAGTAAAAATGACCTAACTCAAAAAAAAACTTTTTGTTAACTTTACTAATAACAAAGCAGGGTAGAGCAGATTTACATGTACTCATATCTCTCCCGTGACCGATGTAAAGGTTGACCCTTCATTACTACATCGTAATCTAATTAATCTCTTTCATTCTAAGAGTGGGATATGTGTTTGTTCAGAATCGTTTACTGAATCGATTTTTATCGGTTTTAATATCGATAATTTTTATCCCAAAAAAATTAAATCTACGTGAATTACACTTTCGCTGTATAGTAAAAACAAACTAACTGTGGACCGTAAATTAGATTAATAACTTTTTAAATGCAGATTTATATAAATTCCGTCATTCAGTACACATTACAGAAAAAATAAACTCATTTAAAGGAAGTTAAAGTATTAAAAAAAACTGTTTAAACAAGTGAAACTAAAAATTCAGAGTATACAGTATTATGATAATAACTTAATTTTCTAATTGGGGTGTTTGAGGGTGTGCGTCAATTACGATACATGTTGTATATATTAAATATACTTAAGAACAAAAATTTATAATAAAAGAATTCTAGAATGTATAAGAAAAACTTTCCTACCAGATTCTTTGTGTTGGTATTCGCTGGCGTATCCAAGACCGAGTTATAATAGGTTTATAGCGAAAAGAATATAATAAAAAGGGCTTCTTTTCTTGAAACCTTTTTGTAAACTTTGCGTTAAGACTAAAATATCTCGTTAAGTGATAGAAACTTTCATCATATAATTACTTTACTTTCTCAGCCTTCTGGCTTTAAGTGGCGTTAGGTATTCAGATGTTAATGAGTAGGGTCCTACGTAAATGTAGTCTCAATCGGGTCCAAACCATGCGCACTAAATTAAATATTGTGTATTTGTGCCATCAATCATCGAACATCGTTATCACCCGTTCAAGGGAGAAATAAAACCAAGTCGTGAACTCGGCGCCTCTCAAATACCACTCAGTACCACTGACGTTGCCTGATTAGGACACTGCCTGCCGGGTTTTCAGGTATATTCTACAGCCTGCAATACATGTTGGCCGAGCGTTGTCGAGTGAAGGCCAATACCACCATGTAGACGGTATATTTGCCTTGTCTTGCTATCGCTCGGTGTCACTTGCCTAGTTGGCCGAGTGTAGGCCAGCGCCAACGTGTATAGAGCTCATTTGGTGCAACATGTCTTCGCTCACCGGTGCTCGTGATCACTTGCCTCACTTCGGTTTTTGGTCACAAATCAAAGGCGCTCGCCTGCGCTCGGCCAACGTGTGGGCAGCTCTACAGACCCTCTTCTACATTGGTTGTCTACATTGGCGTTCAACGAACTTGTCGACCGTGTGGACATTATTTCTTGTCTTGTACCTATTTGCCAACGCTCGCTTTGGCCTACGCTCGGCCAACATGTATTGCAGGCTTAACGATACAGCGCCCCCGGAACTCAAAATCAACCGAAGAAATAGAGTGGGTTATTAGTCAGTGGAAGTAAAAAACATTGTCTTCTACAAATGTCTGGATCTGAAAATAACTGTTTGCAGTTATAAATATAAAATTCTTTCAAGAGTGGGTCTCTTCATCTTCAAAAGATAAATCTCGGCAAATATGAAACAAGAAATGATTTACAAACTCGTGTTACACATAAATTATTTGGCAACAATCCAAAACTTCCAACGCAAAGTAAATAACAAACCTCGCTTGAATAACCTCGTAAACTAACGCAGTGCAATAATAAAAAGTGCATTCAAAACAGTTCTACAATACTTTTCCGCTTGATTCCTTTCAATTAAAAGTTTAATTTCACCCCGTTTTCTGAATTTATACTGAAAGAAAATCGGGGAAAGAAAATCCCAAAGACAGAAAGAAAACAGACAAAAGATAAACCGTAAGACAATGGCGTGGTTTTTAACGTTCCGCGAATGAATGGGAGAATGGTACACTGAATCAAAGTGGTGTCAATGAATGTTCTCTTTTTTTTTGTAATCATCTTTCTTTTGTATTTTTTCCTGGTTTGTGAGATTGTAGTGTATCTATTATAACCTCAAGAATACAGTTGTAGTTGTTGCAATGTTACGGTCTTGCGACAAAACTTTTGAACAATTTTTTTTAAAGATCAAATAGCTAGCTTGTTAACCCCTCCAACTAAGCTAAATGTGCTGGTTTCTGGAGTAGGTTCACGGCATTAGTGTAATGGGTGGGGTTCGAACCTGCGACCTCTCGATCACAAGTCCAACATCTTAAGCATTAGGCTATTGTCACACAAATTATAATATAATAATTATATAAGCGACTCGTTATAAAACCAAGACTTTACTACTAGGGTAGGTTTATCTAAGATTTCGTATCATAGCTGCTGGCCAACTAGTGACCAAGGTACCCCTCTTAACACATTTGCTGACAGTAAGCACTTACCCTGACACCACATTACGACAGTAAAATTTTCCATACTAAATGACAAATCAACGTAGTATACTCGTGCAACAAGCAAGTAATATGAAACTACCCACAAAATACTCGTATTACGGCAGTAAGAAATATGAAATTGCTCATAATATGACAGTGGACGTGCGACGACGTACTCTTAAAAATAAGTGGCCCGTCCTTCGACGTACTGTCATAATGCACTATTTTAATTTCCCGCCTAACGACGTACTGTCAGCGAAGGTGTTTTATCTATTAACTATTGAAAAATTTAGTCTCATTTTACTGTAAATATTACATTTGATTTGTGTGATAAGCATATATTACACAATATTACAATATATAGACATCGGAAATGATGTTAAGCCGTTGTTCCCGCTTGTCGATTGCACATCTTTGACTGACGTTACGGGTAGTCAAATGTCAGTAAATCTGACACTGGTCTGACCAAGGGATAAAGTGTTACTCATCTAGTGGGTTGTGATGTTGTGGAGGGCAGATAGGCAGATACTCCATGTAAAACACTAATACTCAGCTGTATCCGGTTAGACTGAAAGCCGACCCTAAATAGTTGAGAAACGGCTTGTAGCGACATCTATCTCGCAACATACAAACTAAATAGAAATCCTGTATCGCGCAAGCAAAGTTTACCGCTCAACTAGCCTACATACAAATCACCCGATCACACACATCGGGCAGTTGCCCACCAGACAAAACACCTGTCTGGTCGGAGGATCCTCCCTTTTCAATGGCAATGCGGGACTTTACATCCTGTTCCGCAATATATCCCCAAAGGCTAAGCAAATGACGACATAATATTTTTATATATTTTTGACAGGCCCGTTGGTATAGTGGTCAGTGGCCCTGACTGCTATGCGCAAGGTCGTGGGTTCGATTCCCACCAAGGACAAATGTTTGTGTGATGAGCACGATCATTTGTTCTTTGTCTGGGTGTAATTTATCTATAATATGTATGTATTTAGAAATATATATGTATGTTTATCAGTTGTCTAGTACTCATACCACAAGCTCTGCTTAGTTTGGGACTAGATGGCGTTGTATGAAAGTTGTGGAATGTTATTATTATTATTATATTTTCAATTCACTCACAAAAGTCCTCTAAGTTATCTCCCCGATCTAAAAATAGCACAAACCCTGCATGTACCACATTTCTCTTCGTCTAACGGGAAATATTTCCGAATAACTTCGGGCTCCCAGCAAGAGATTATCGCAATATCTTTTCGCTATGTGCCTTCAGCTATTTAAGGTTGAAAGAACTTTTTAATATAAAAATAGCTTTGTACCGGCGGTCGTAGACGGGGCTTAGGCTTGTCTTAGTGGGCTCCTAATACATTCTAGTCTGGCTGTGATGCTGGGGTTATGTGTATATTATACCTAAATTATGCTAGTATATAGACCTACTATGTGGTAGCGGTAGACCGTGCCAAAATTTTGACGTAGATTTTTTTCCCACGGGTAACTTATATTTTCCCGGGATGTAACGTAGCCTATTTAAACGATGAATGGGCTATAAATCTATTCACGAGTCAAGAGTAAGTAGGTTACTTCAAGGAACGCGTACTTCATCTTCGACCACATCATCGCTTATTATAAGCTGAGATACTAGTCAAATGCGAACCTATAATAAATAAATACTGTTTCAGACTATAATGTCTCAGTGCCAAATTTTTGAGTGAGAATTTAATAAAATGTTCTTGGGCCAATTTCAAAACTTTCGAAGCATAATCACAAAATGACAGCTCCAAAACCAGTTTAGATACAAAATATATACAGAATGTTTAAGAAGTGCCTGAACAATGCACAAAAAGTTAATAATTACGGTAATTGACGTCTTGTTTCACTACTACATCGCCAAATGATATCACATCAAACAAACTCCCGGTTGATCACAATGATGTGGTCGCACGATGGTCGCACGACTCCACAATAAGATGCTATCGCCGCAAGAAAGTGGAAAGTGTGAGCTTTGAACGAGAACTGTCATTGTTATCTAATATCCTGGTTTAGCTCTTTATAGATGTTATCGTTAGTAACAATATCACAGGCCTTAATTTGCGCATTTCGAAAGTCTTATGAATACTTCCGACATAATTCCTGTTTAGATTCCCTAACTATGTTGAGCTACGCGATAACTGGCAAATGCTTACACTCTTTGGACAGCCAAAATCTGTGTGATTATATCCTCTAAAGAGCACCAAAGACATATACCTACATGGCTGTCATATGATTTGATCATTACAGATTGTATGGACTTCAAAAGAGACCTTAATCTCTGAGTTTGATTCGGTGTTTCTTCTCAGGATAGTCAGAAAACCCAAGCCATTTAGCCCACCCAAGCTAGTTTACATTTCCGAAAAAAAAATTACGTGTAAAAGTGTTATTTATTACCTATTTGCAAAACAAACCATTATTTCAAAAATATTGCTTAGCGAAGGCCTCCCACAAATCTATCCACCCAGCTTTCGCTGCAGTCTTCTGCGGCCAAAGCATCATGAATGAGCCAATATCGTCAATCCAGCGAACGTCCGTTCTAAAGAAAGAAAGAGAAAAAAAATATTAGGCACATGCCACAAAGCACACAATAGGATACAAAAGGAAAGCAAAATAAGTATTTGCAAACATCAAGATAGACAAATTACGTGTGCCTCGCGGCTGCCCCAAAAAGGCTCGGTTCAGCAAAATGCCAGACAACTAGTGCCTGACGTTGTGTTTCAACCGAACCTAATGTTTAAATGTTGCTGATGTTGATCATAGCTTCAGTGTCGAATTAAAATAAGTATCAGCAACTCACCCAGCTAAAAAAACTTTTTTGCAAAAAATAAGACCGACTTCCATATCAAAACACTAGAAAGCCAAAAATAATTTTAATTTCGGTAGTCGGTGTACCCGACTGCAAAGGAAGGGTTATGTTTTTGGTTTTGTATTTTCTTTTTTTTTTTCACACCGCCTTCCGAAATTTAAATTATTTTTGGCTTTGTAGTGTTTTGATATGGAAGTCGATTTTATTTTTTGCAAAAAAGTTTTTATTTTCTCGCTTTTTAGTGGGTCAGTGAATTTTCCAAATCGGTTCGTAAATGACGGAGTTATGCGCGAACAAAAAACGCAATGCAGAGTAAACGAAAAGATCATCAACGTATATATTTTTTTAGACTTTTGTTGATTTTTCAGAAACGGCTTGTCCGATTTCGATAAAATTTTCATGGGACCATTTGGGAAGTATATCCTTTTCCACAAAAAAAGAATTTATCAATTCGGTTGGCAAGCGACGGAGCTATGCCCGACCAAACAATAAAAAAGAAACAAACATACGAATTGAGAACCTCTTCCTTTTTTAGAAGTCGGTTAAAAAGCCTTGTAGCTCCGGACGGTCGCCGGTATCAGACACAACAGCACAAAATGGTCCATTCTTTTTACAAGGACATACAAATTATAGTTTCCTTTAACAAACAATAACGATTGTCTATGATTATACCTACTAGGTCCTAAAGTATTGTATATCTAGTGTCAAGGCGAGGATCAATGCTGAGGTTAGTTGCGCCGGGCGCAGTCGTGTCAACTTACCGACAGAGGTCACGGCTATTTTTATCGTAGCATTTATATTTTTTAAAAGTAAGTATTTACTCACTAACATTTTCTAAAAACAGTGTTTGTATTGGTTAGTTAATAAAGTAGCAATTAGTTTTAAAATACGCATGTTATGAGAGCTAAGTAGAATTATATCCTTATCACTTCTGTGTGTAATGACACATTTAACTATTTGTATAGTTACTTTTTCTGCTACTTCATGTTTTCCTGTTTCCTTTCATCTTCACCATTGTCATCATCCACAGCCTGATTTCACTCACTGCTGGGTATAGGCCTTCTTTTGCTTATGCCAAGCATCACGTTCCTCCACTTTTGACTTAATTCATTTTAATTATTATTAAAATAAAACTTTTTATTTTGTTTAGATTATTTTCGAAAGTGACATTATTATATTTTAGTATATTTTTTCTTATTGTTATAATTATTTACTTTAAAAAAACCACTTGACATCAACTTGAACCATTGACATTGTAATTAAAATTATTTATTTTTAATTATTTCAACCAGATTATTATTATGATTAATTCGTGTAAAATAATTTTGTGTTGCGTTGTGTGAGTTAATTAAATTTAAGATACTATCACTAATATTCTAAGTGCACCTATTAAAAATTACATATTTTTTGTCTGATAAATAAATAAATATAAAAAAAAATATTTAATAATTCATTTTGTAAAATTCCGTAAACTTCTACCGATGTAAACAAGGCTATTATTATTTACCAAATTAAATATTCCACGCATCATCATTGTCGCATTGTCGTATCGCACTTGTATGCTTTAACTTACAGACAGCGTTTTTTAGGGTTCCGTAGCCGAATGGCAAAAAACGGAACCCTTATAGTTTCGATATGTCTGTCCGTCTGTCTGTCTGTCTATCCGTCCATCCGTATGTCACAGCCATTTTATTCCGAAACTATTAAGACTATACATGTGAAACTTAGTAGGTATATGTATTCTGTGAACCGCTTTCCGATTTTAAGAAAAAAAATAAAAAATATTTAAAATAAAGGGCAGTCCCCATACATGGAACTTGAACTGAAAATATTATTTTTCATGAAACCTATGCGTGTATGGTATCTATAGACAGGTCTTTAAAAATGATATAAGGGTTTCTAAAACTACATTTTCATAAAGTCAATTGAGTAAAAGATATAAGCTTCCAAAGTGGTAAAATGTGTGTGTGTGTGTGTGTCCTATAACTTCTATAATAATGGAGTGAAAAATCTAAAAAAATGTATGTCTGTAGGTCTTAACGTAAACTTTCAACCAAAATTGGTTTGAACAAAATCGGGTCAGCAGTTTTTGAGATACAGTATATTTTCTAAAACCGCAAATATAACTTTGTAATTCATACAAACACTATGAAAAACAAAGTTATTTAGCGTAGTTGTAAAAATGTAAATAAGCTAGTTTTAAGAAATTTTTAATTTTTTTTTTATTCGTCAAATAAATATACATATTATATTATATTATTATAGTTACCACAGAACCCTTCATGGGTGAGTCTGACTCGCACTTGGCCAAATTTTTCTTTTCAAGGTGGGCAAATCATCATCGTATGATGATTTTCCCACTCTCTCACTCACACCCGCTCTGAGTGAAGCGGAAGAGTGTGTCAAACTTCTACTGACTAGAAACCCCACCCTGTTTCTTCAGCTGTCCTTTAGTTCCGGAGACGCGGTATCTCGTTAGAACATTCCCGCAAACCCGGACAGTCTGGGGTGAAGGTTGACGCAACTACTTGCAACCTTCTTAGATGGGAAAGAGATAGCTAGTTAGTTCAACTAGTTGGCTTATGATGAAAAACGCAACAGAAGTCTTGCACATTCTACATTACCGATATTCTATATATTTTGTGAGAGAGGAAATGTTGTATCCCGTATTTTTAGTAGGTTCTTCTGTCTGGTTGGTTTTGTATCTTGTGTTTGATACGAATTCCATTGGGCTACTAAATAGTTTAAAAATTGTTCATAATTTACGTAGTCATTTAGGAAACACCGGTTTAAATTTTCGAAAGGACATGTCGTGTAAAAGTGTTGTTTAATATCCAAATTGTAAAATAAATATCATGTAAATGTAGATAAGAGTGTTCGCCGTCATCCACACCACCTTCTTCTCTCCTCTATACATAAACTTTAACTTTACACATTTTTTTACTCCCTCATTCTTGTATTTTTGTAAAAAGGTGTAAAGCCTTTGCTTCACGTATTATATAGATATACGAATAATAATTTATTTACTCAGACGAAGTGCATGATTGTTTTTATAAGTATATTTAAAACTATGTCTGGCCTGGTCCTTACCGGACGGTGCTCTGCTCGCCGTCCGCACTCCGCAAGCCCGCGCCTACGGTGGCCGGAGATTGAGTCGCGACTCGCGATCACCGATACCCGGGGCATCCCCCGTAGCGACATTGCATGAGTCTAAGTTACACCTGACTGGATTTCATTTTTAAGTTATTGTTTTAACGTTGGAATAAATACAAAGTCAATACAAAAACGCCTCAACGCGTGGCAAATATAAGGACGTGCGGACAGCGGAGGCTTGGTAATATATTTGTTGGTGAAATTGAAATTCCTTTGAGGTATTACAAGTAAATATCACAATATATTTGGTGTTTATATTGGACCTGACTGACCTGAAACCTGTGATTCACAATGTAAAACCAATATTTTGATAAAATTAAATTTCCGAAGTGAAAACAAACAATGAACAATATGAAAACGTTTCAAACAGCCTTCAATAAAACAGATATTGAATTTACCATTTCATTTTGTAAATAAAAATGCTTATGCATTTTATGTGGTAGAGATATTTAAATGTAACATTTCATGTTGATTTCAATTTGTAAATAAAAACAGTTGTGTATTCTATATGGTAGAGATTTTACTTTAAACGATTTTCATTCGATTTCCCCATTACGTTTTTCTTCATCGTTTTAAGAGCAGTCGTGATGATGGAAATTATTAATATGCCTGCCTGGGCTCGAACCAACTACCATTCGCACCTAAGTCGTACCTATAACTACTGGACCACCACTACTCTCATCTATATACATCAAAATTAGTTCCGCAATTTAAATATGGAAACATAAATAAACAAACAGACATTGAATTGCCAAAATACGTATCGATTACCCATGTCTACCAACGCCAAAGATTACCCTCAAGAACAAAACGAGTTAATTATCGTAGTATCAGTACCTTACCAATGATGGCCATAAAGTAGTCCAACATGGCATAATCTCGAAGCCCATCGAACTTTCCATTCATATCTTAGTTTCATCATGATTCCCTGAGGCCATTACATCATGACCGAACACCAAACCACAGCATCTTACATCACGAGATAACGACCTTAATAATTATTATTGCAGAACGCAATAAGAGACTTATTACCCTTTACAGTTCAAGGGCAGCGATGCTATTACGCATCTCTTATAACTTTAACGATGGTAAAGGTCTAAAGACTATTATTATGGGAAATTATAATAGTTTTCAGAGGCAGTGCCGTAAACGTAAACGCTTATGTAAACGATTTTTAAATTACAACCTATTTGCATAAACTAAGCATTAGTTAACATTAAAAAAATTACAGGGGCCCTGGTATCGCACTCTTAGAACGTAACGTCTAAAGTAAACTAACTCTAAATACCTGTAAATTATGATTTGAAAATCCCCGTCATAATAGGGTTCAGGCACCTATACCATCAGCAGAGTTATTTATGTATGTAGTATGCATCGAAATTTTGATATGAATATGGATCTTCCCGGGATTTCTACTATAACGTGTGACCAACAATATTATGTAAATCTGGCAACGTCGCGCGTGCAATGGTTTAAATTGTATAAAAGTAAATAACTTTTTATTTATAAATCACGGGATTTTTCTGCTCTTCAAAATTAATCCCGGGATTTGGGGCATATCCACTTTATCCTTTCGTTGTATGAAATTAGTGTAAGTACATAAATAACTCTACCTAATTCCGACCTCCGATCATCAGCATCTTCCAGCCCTTACCCAGTTACTGGGGGTTGACGCAACACGTCTTTTTCGTCCTTTCTCCCCTGTCAGACGTCATAGAATCATTTAAGTACTCCTTTTGCTTTCAGACACCTTTATCCATTAGGAGCAACAAATCTAGCAATTAGTTTTTTTTTATTGACAATAGGTTCGCGTTTGACCACTATCTCACCCGATGGTAAGCGATGATGTGATCGAAGATGGAGCACGCTTACCTAAAAGTAACCTATTCACTCTGGACTTAAAGACTCCTAGGTTGTAGCTGTCGGGAAACACAGACTTCGGCAGGGAATTCCACTCCTTAGCCGTACGCACAATGAAGGTATTCCCAAAACGTTTTGTGCGTATGGGTGGGATGTCCACCATGTAACGATGGCACTTCGCCGTTTGTCTCGTAGTCCGATGATGGAACGGGCTTGGCGGAATTAGATTGTGTAATTCATACATTCATTCGTTTATACATCTACCACGGGAAAGATGTGATATGTTAATTTAAATTAATTAAACACTGCTGTTTTAAAGATTGTCAGGGGGAGCAAGTTTTGATTAAGGTCGCTGCTGTGGATAAAAATAGCCTTAATTGGATAACCAAAATCGTGCAACTTAAAAGTAATTAAGAGTTACTTACAGATATGTATTTGTATGTATTACAAAAATGTATTGCGAAACCAGTATTCAAAAAAAGTTAAACCAACTTCAAAATAACTTTTTTTGTTTAATTATAATTTATTGTATTTAATTGTTCAGATAAAATGATGTCACCAAACACATACTTTCCTAGTTTTGTTAACGGAGTGGGGACCTGGTAACTTGTAATACAGGTATTGACATACCTACCATGGGCATCAGTCTCTTACAAATTTGTTAACCTAGTACAATATTAATAGCTTAGTAGTTTTTTTTTATAAGTTATAAGTTTGTGGAGAGAAAAATAAATGTATTAATAACAACACTCTTAAAAATAAAAAGCCAAAAATGCACATAAGTCAGTTTCATTAGATGTCTAACTTCGATCATATTAAGGGTTTGGTACTTATCCATCTAGTTGAAATCAAAAAATTAGCGGAAAAATCACGTAACAACCATACAAAACAATGAAATTGATAATCCTACCTTTGGAAGTCGGTTAAACACTAAATAGTACCCGTACAAACTAGTACTTAGGTACTACAAACCGAACGTTATCTTAAATCATTTCTCATAATAAATATCAAGTATCAGCTGAAAAAAGGTACACATAATGCAAAGATTTATATCCAACCGAATAAACTTATCTTAAACCCAAACTCTGTCTCATAAATCGGTCCTGGGTTCTTATTTCACGCGAAAAAGGCTAACTTAGTATATTTAAGTTAGCTTTGAATTTATTTTAGAGCCTTTTCTTAAGACGACACTTTATTTAGGTACCATTTACTAATGTCATTGATCTTGGTTGGTGCTTGATTTGGAAAGATCTCAATAATTCCGAAGTGCCTAATACTTTAAGTGAGCTTTATCTTTACATTAAATGGTTTGTGTAGATGGCATTTTTGCGTAGCTAAATAAAGACAGCCGCAAGGATCGATCTTCACTAGTTAAGTAACGCTTTACGAGGTAGATGGATTTTTTTTATGTGTGGCATCTTGCAGGTCAACCTCTGAGGTTGTCGGCTGCTTAACCGGGCTTGCCTGTGGTCTAGAGGTGGGCAAAGTGTATCATTTTTGAGACTGGAACATTAGCATCAAGATCACTGAAATGATCGGGAACACTGATATGTTTCATTTGGCTCATTTGGATCATCGGCTCAATGACTCAGCGACGTCATGTATAGAAACGTAACATTGTTACGTTGCGTTGCGAGTCTTTACTATTGAGACATAGAAATGTTTTGAGGCATCAATACTGAATGTTTTACGTCTACATCTATACTAATAATATTATAAAGCGGTAAAGTTTGTTTGTTTGTTTGTTTGCTTGAACGCGCTAATCTTCGAAAGTACTGGGTGGATTTGGATGAAATTTGGTATGGAAGTAGCTTGAAGCTTGAGGAAGGTTACAGGCTACTTTTTACCCGACTGCAAAAAAGGAGAGTTATGTTTTTACCGTGATAGAATCTACGGGAGCGAAGCCCCGCGTGAGTACTAGTCTATACTATATATATAATATTATAAAGCTGAAGAGTTTGTTTGTTTGTTTGTTTGCTTGAACGCGCTAATCTCAGGAACTACGGCTCTGATTTGAAAAATTCTTTCAGTGTTAGATAGTTCATTTATCGAGGAAGGCTATAGGCTATATATCATCACGCTAAGACCAATAGGAGCGGAGCACTAATGAAAAATGTTTCAAAATCGGGGGAAATTTTTTCCACGCGGACGAAGTCGTGGGCGGAAGCTAGTATTAAATAAAGTCGATCTACGTGCATAGGATACAAGAGTCAATAAAGTAACTCAGTGTGTCTCGGTCTCTCTCTCTCGCGCTCGCACACTGCTCAGTCGCCACACGAGCGACGCGTCGCGCGAAATGAGCCAGAGCAAAGTAATGTTTCAGATTCAAATGATGCATTTGAAACGTTGTTACTGAACCAATCTTTAGAATCACTTCAATGATTCAAATCAGTGAGTCGGTTCCGTAAAGAGTAAAGGTGAACGCAGACTTGGCCGCACCGCACGCGCCGCAGTCTTCGCATTCGAATTCTTTATATGAAGTTCTATGCAACCTCGCACACCCACCAGCGTCGCAGTCGCCGCAGTCCCTGAAACGACCGAACTCCCCAATCCGCAGCTGATGACGTCACCAACGCCGACCCGCAAGCAGCGGACGCTACGGCTAGCGCGGCGTGGATGACGTCATTCGCATCCACGGCGCGAGCCGAACTGGAGCTGGAGGATGGGCATTGTGCGTGCACAATTGAAAATGAAAGAAATCAAGTGCAATGCGTGGCGGCGGCGGGAACGACTGCAGTGACTGCGGTGCGGATAGATGTGCGAGGCCATTAACAAAAAGCGATGACTGCGGGGACTGCGGAGACTGCGGTGCGGCAAGTCTGCGTTCACCTTTACACACGCCTACTGTGGTCGGGGTAGCCATCTTAACATATTGAGATTCCTCTGTGCCTCGGAAAGCACATTAAGTCGTTGCTCCCGGCTGTCATTTGTACAACTTTGACAGTCGTTATGAGTTGTCAGAAGCCAAATCTGACACTAGTCTTGCCAAACGGTAGTATCTTGTTGCACAGCTACTGAATTGTGGACATCAGATTGGCAGTCGCTCAATGCTAAACACTAATATCACTAAATTTGATTAGATTAAAATCCGACAACGACTCCGACGTGTTTTTTTTTTGTTTGATTGTGTGACAAATCTCTCGGATTATTTAAGTAATTATGATTGAAAGTTAGGATTAATTAATTACTTTTTCATTATTATATTGACATTTATTTTATTCAATAATACATTTCTAATTGGATTATTTGTTAAATAATGGTTAATAAAATAATAATGAACTTAAATGCAATATGTATTTTTAAATTTGCACGCCGAAATTAAAGGCAGAATAAGAGAACAATATTGTACACTTTACCAACCTTCTGTACCTTATTTATGCAAATAAATGAATTTGAATTTTAATTTGACTCAACATAGTAGGGAGAAGGAGTTGATGATGATTTCTTTTAATAACAGCAAATACGTACGTCGAAAATACGCAAATACGTATATAGAAGTGTGAGCAATAATACCATTTTACCTTGAACCAGGATAGACCAGACAGTACCAGTTTAAAAAAATATTATGAGCTATGACTATTTAATAAAATAAGTTTTCTACTCTTGAAATATTATAAGTGGTACCCATTTCGTAAAATATAGTCGTAAATTGAACTGATTATTTTGAAGCTACTTACTCCAAGTATTACAAGTATAGAAACGCATCAAAGTAATCCGATTAAATTACGAATTGACTACGCATGTTGCGCATGAGTTACTTATTAACATAAAAATGTCAGTGAATGCATCCTGTCACACTACATTGCTGATCTCGAATGAACTCCTGCGCAACCGACAGTTGTGTAATAATAATTAGAATAATTGGGTTTAAACTACAAAATTGAAAATCTACGTAAGTACGTATCTAACTCGAGTACCAATAAACGATTTATAATAATATTATTTGACGTCTTTTTAATCACGTCATATTTTTATTCATTTTTGTTCAGAAATATTACTATCAACATTGTAGTAGCCGAGTATCGTAGATGCGACGAATACTTTTCCAACCTTCTAAAGTCCTTTATATTTATTTTATGGTATGTATGATACTTAAAAAAGTTATATAAAATCTGAACAAATCGTCGCTGTTTTAAATTATTATAAAACCCAAGCATTCCAAGTTGACGGCGTATCAAAATCTATGCCAAAGCAATGACAGGGCCCGATAGATACATTCTGTGCGGGTTGTAGGAACGTTCTATCGAGAAACAGAGGCCCTTGAACAACAGGAACCGAAGGTACAGGGATTTTACTCACCAGGAGTCTGATACTCCCTCCGGTTCCACCAAGAGCGTGAAGAGTCGTTTGATAAATAAAAAAAAAACTACTATTTTTCACAAAATCATGTACCTACCAGTAGATAGAACTGGTCTTCCTCACCACGAACAGTTTATAACCAGAGGACGGAATTAGGTAGAGTTATTTATGTACTTGCAGCGAAATGTTGATATTAATATGGATCTTCCCGGGATTTCTAATAGACAATCCCGAGTCTCAACAATATTATGTAAATTTGGCAACGTCGCACGTGCAGTGGCTTAAATTGTGTAAAAGAAAATAATTTTTATTTAATAAATCACGGGATTTTTCTGCTCTTCAAATGGAATTGGGGCATATCCACTTTATTCTTTCGTTATATGAAATCAGCCTAGCCTACATTACCTTCCTACTCATGCAGAAACAACTACTTATTCAATCCCAATACCTGTCATTTGCCAGCATTAAGAGCATGCACCTAGTTTAATAGGCCTTTAACCTTTATTAAATCTCCTATCATTTGCATAATTTGTTCGCTATCTCGTGAGGACACGTATCTAGGATAATGTGGATTAGTATTGTTCCTATTCTCCTCGTGGTTTTATCTCCACAAGCTTTTAAGGATCATACTTCGCCTGTGGTTTGTCTGTGTTGTTCCTTTTATAGGATTAGAAAGCGCTTGAAGAATTAATCTTCGCTTAATTTTTAAGCACTTTTCTGGTCTCCATTTATCGAATGCAAAGGTATTTTAGTTACGTCACTTTGTACGAAACGTAACGAAAAAGGAGTAATTTAAATATAGGTACAAGCACAAACTTCATTCTTCATTTCCATTCACTTCATTTCCAAATTAAAGCAATAACGGTATGTGCCGCGCATGACTAGAAATATGTCTGTTTTACAACTGGTGGGTGGAAGGAGACCCAGATGCCGATCATCAACCCACTGGTCTCACTCTATAAAGGAGGTCATGGGGCTGGACATGACAACTGCTCATCGGATCTTCCACCAAGGCTTTCCAGGACGGGCACGACCTTCAGCAATGAAGCCAACAACGAAGAAGTGTTTTTAAATTGAGCATTTTGTTGAGTACACATAGGTTAAACCATCAGCGTAAAGTAAACAATGATCTTTTAATGTAATTTACTATGATTGTAATTTACTATCTATAAAACAATGACTGTCAATGTTGTTTGCTTACCGGCAACGAAACCAAGCCTAACGCTTTTGCTAATTATTGTAATTCAAAAAGCCGTAAATCAAAGCAAACATGCAAACTGCAGTGCTGCCGCCATAAGGAAAAAAGACGCATCTAACATTTTTTTCGAAATTGAGTTATCTATATATTCTTAATCAGAAAAAAAAATGGCATCTGCCAGTATTTTTATATTTCGCATAAATTAAGCAGAACCCTATGAATCTCACTGTTAAATAAGACGTATCTACCATATTAATTAAATATTACTAAATAGAAAAGACATTTCTGACGTACACTAAGTTGAAAAGACGTATTTCAGTAGAAACGTCTTATTTTTTTACAAAATATTTGTTTCTTCATACAATTAAAAGACACTTCTGCATAGTCATAAGAAGAAAAGACTGTTCTGCGTAGATGTGCCTTTTTAACTTAGTATTACGAAAAATAAGCAGGCGCAAGTGGCAATTGTGCCCTTTCTACTTAGTATTGCTAGTTATATGGGGTGAAGTGGGGCTCGCGGTTAGAATACCGCCCTTCAGTTGCGTCCAGGCAATCAGAGAAATGCTCGCGGCCCTTCGTGCTTTAATAAATAAATAATCTTTTATTTCAGACGTTAGATCCATTTGGGTTATTATACAAACAAATCTTAGAAGCTACCAGAAACATAAAATAAAATACTTAACAACTACACCACATCGGCATGTAGGTGTACCCAATGTCCCAAAAAAGGGCTGTCTTATCTGTCTGCTATCGAATTTAGAATGCTGTTGGGGCTGACATGTACCCTGCGCATGATGGAAGTGCATCGTTGACGCATGATAGCATAAAAATCGTCTATTCCCGCGTTGGCGAACATGCCCGAAGCACTGCAGTAGCGCGGCAACCCCATCAACACCTTGAACGTATTATTATACAGTACCCGTAGGAAGTTGTATAAATAAATAAATAATAATATTCCACAACTTTTCACACAACGCCATCTAGTCCCAAACTAAGCAGAGCTTGTGGTATGGGTACTAGACAACTGATAAACATACATATATATTTCTAAATACATACATATTATAGATAAATTACACCCAGACAAATAACAAATTACCGTGCTCATCACACAAACATTTGTCCTAGGTGGGAATCGAACCCACGACCTTGCGCATAGCAGTCAGGGCCACTGACCACTATACCAACGGGCCTGTCAATATGTATGCCTCCTGAGTGTAGATAACTCACAGACTGCATATGTAGAAAGAATGGCAATACACTGTAAACAGCGTAGTCCTAACGAACAGACAACGCCCTATGCTCACACTCAATGTCCAGACCGACTTTTAGGTCTTCAGAAACCCAGTGGCCCGGATACATGAAAGCAGTGACTTGCTTTGATGCAATACCGCAAAGTTTTAACTGAGGCACAATCGGATAGAACTTGTGCCTGCCTTACAAGACTAGTAGCTCACTCACTCTTTTTCGCGTTGTATCGAAGCCCATGGATCTCCACGTGCCTTTCATACATCGAAAGCACACTTCTCATCGCATTGATCGAAAGGCTCAGCAGCACCATATCATCAGCATAACTAATATTTTTAACGCTGGTTCCATCCACGTGACAACCCTGATAAGTGCTACAGAGCTCAACGATCAATCGGTTCATGACAAGCCACCTTGTCTCACTCCGCAATTCAGCCTGTATTCATCCGACAACGATCCTGCCCATCTGACACAATTTTTACCATTTTTTGATTACCATTGATTGTTTTACCAGAACCGAAGTATTGATATGACTTCCTTATCCACGGTCGTATTATTCATAAGCTTCTGCCACAGCAAGTCATACGACACCAGATCAAACGCCTTGGAAAGGTCTAGAAAACACGCGTTAACAGGCGTTTTTCTAGACGTGTAGTACTGGACAGTCTGCTTAAGCGACAGTATGGCAGTTTCTGTAGATAGACCAGGTTTTTACCCAAACTGTGCATCATGCAATTCGATACGAGTCGCCATATATCTATCAATAAAATTATCTAGTACCTTGGCCAAGACTGATCTGATGCTTCCCCGGTCTTATCTTTCACAACGGGTACAACTATCGTTTTCATTAAGTTGGTGGGCAGATGAGAGTGATTTAAAGAGAGTGAGTAAAACATCGCCAGCACTCTTGGCAGAGGTAGTCATACCCTGGAGATTTGCCCCTTACCATGCTTTTTATTACAGTAGCAACACTTTTCGCTGAGAATCTCACATTTAATTCCATCACAAAATCCTCAGTATCCAATATCTGCGATGTTGGATTATAATTATCAATTTTAAAATGTTTTACAAACAAGTTAGCTACGGGAGCAGATTCATGTTGCCCGGCTACACTCACAGGGATGCCCGGTCCTGGATTCAATTTATCTGTATTAAATCTTTAGATTTGTGATGCTCGGCTAAGATGTCCATTTTCATTTTATTTTGGTTATTCTGGCACAATCTTAGTTTTGATTTAAATGTCTTCCTCTTCACACAAACAAATTGTACCTCTTTATAATATATAATATCATACGGATTCCTAACATTTTTGAAAATATTCTATCGCATAATATGTTCATCAGGGATAATGAAAAATTGTAATGGAAAAAGAATTTTTGAAATTGGTCCTGTAGTTTCGGAGCCAATTCAATGCAAACAATCAAATTTTTCCTTTTGCTTTTCTTTCCTCTTTATAATACAAATATACATACAAAGCTCTGATTACTGTGTTAACGTTCAAACTTATTAACTTACTAGCTTCCGCCCGCGACTTCGTCCCCGTGGAAAAAAAAATCCCCCGATTTTGAAACATTCTTCATTACTGCTCCGCTCCTATTGGTGTTAGCGTGATGATATATAGCCTATAGCCTTCCTCGATAAATAGGCTATCTAACACTGAAAGAATTTTTCAAATCAGAACGGTAGTTCCTGAGATTAGCGCGTTCAAGCAAACAAACAAACAAACAAACAAACAAACAAACAAACTCTTCAGCTTTATAATATATTAACTTATTAACTTATACTTAGATAATATTGATTATTTTTGTTTTTGGATAGTTTTAAGCGTAATATTTCATGAAAAAATTTCATGAAATATTATAAGTCGTAGTGTTAGTTTGATCTCACTCAAGTTTTTTATTAATTTTAAGAGATTCCTTACAAAGCTGTGATAATTATTATTAATGTTATTAATGTTTACTATAATTAGTACAAATTTAGGTAGTTTTATTTATACTTAATCATTATTTTTTTAAGAGAAATAATATTTTATAAAGAATATAAGTCAGTTTCTCATACTTTGTGTTTCATTTAACACAAGATAATTATCGTGTTAAAATGTACTTCAGTTTATAACATAAGATGTTTTGTTAGGGATCCCACAAGGGGCAGGTAGTTTTTAAGTTAAATGAGTATTAGTATTACTAAGTTGAAAAGCAGCAAATGGCTATTAGCGTCGTTTTTATTTAGTTAACTAGAACCTGGTAACACATCATCACTAAGTAGGAAAGGCGTTTAAAAAAAATACTACGTAGAAAGGACGTTTCTAGCCAGAAGCGTCTTTTCATTGCAGTAAAACTTACTTTCTTATATTTTTTTTGCTAAAAAGAAAAGGAAAATGTTATTTAATTAATACATAAAATTAAATTAATTAAAATTCTCATATAATTTCTGAAAGATCAAACAATAATACACACTTTTGCATAACAAAATTGTAATAAGGTTTATTTCCTTTCGCACAGCGAATTTTTTAATTTTTAAAACCCGTTTTATTTTTTTTCTCCGTTTCGTACTTCATGTAGATGCGTCCTTTTACCTTATGGCGGCAGAGTGTTTATCAAAAGCAAATGTTAATACTGTAATTTACGTCAACTATTTCCTGTTTTGTATATAAATTCTATCTAATTACCACTTGAACGACATAATTGTGGCAAAAAGACCGTAAATGACGGGAATTTAGAAAGTGCCCGGATAACTTCATACTATAAACATTTAAATACTTCATTGATGTAAGTGTACTGCTGTGAAAAAAGAAAAATACATACTTAGTGCACGGGATTCATGAACATTTGTGTTGTATAAAAGAAAAGTAGGTATTTGTAGTGCCTACAGATAATTGTTCTAGATCTGGATGTAAGTGGAAACACACCCACGATAAGTATAAGAAACACACATTTACAAAAAAAAACCGGTCAAGTGCGTGTCGGGCCACGCGCAGTGTAGGGTTCCGTAGTTTTTATAACAGCCAAGTGCGTGTCGTATTCGCTGACTGATCGTTTCGTACCATGCTCTAACTAAAAGCCAAACATGACTACCTAACTAATTTCATTTCCTATACAAATCCTCACCTGATCCGACAATTTTGCACGGAAAGTTTCAATTTTTTTTAGAGATTTGTATAAAACTTGTCATAGCCGGTGTTTTGAATTTAAATACGGACACAGAGCTATACTACTCAATCGTCACAAGAAGCTAGCACGATACAACTGGCGCTTAGCGCCATCTATCGACATTTCTGTAGAGTTGTTCGAAATTTTTGAGTCAAATACAATTGGTCGACTATTACTCGTAAACTTGTAAAGCCCACTTATGTGTGATAGTTTTTCTTTAAATTTCGTTATATATAGGTACTACTGCCGTGACATTTGAATTTCTAACTATAACCGTTTAGTTGATAGAGGGGGGGGACACTTGACTCTAACGAAAATTAGTACTTTAAAGCTTGATAAGTCACGAACGGTTTACTTAATCAAAAAACGGTCTTACCAAACCCCTAATATTTTTGAAAGACCTATGCAGCGATATCCCACACTATGGGAAGAACGAAAAAAAAAATTATCATCCCACTTTACATGTATGGGAGGTACCCTAAATAATTGTTTTTTTCAAAATTTTATTTTACCACTTTTTTGGCGTCATTAATGTGTATACTCATGCCAAAGTACAACTTTCTAGTACCAATAGTTTTTGAGCTAAACCGCGGACAGACGGACAGACAGACGGACATGGCGAAACTATAAGGGTTCCTTGTTGACTACGGAACCCTAAAAACTCACTCGTCTATACTAATATTATAAAACGGAAGTTTGTTTGTTTGTTTGTTTGCTTGAACGCGCTAATCTTCGAAAGTACTGGGTGGATTTGGATGCAATTTGGTATGGAAGTAGCTTGAAGCTTGGGGAAGGTTATAGGCTACTTTTTACGCGACTGCAAAAAAGGAGAGTTATATTTTTACCGTGATAGAATCCACGGGAGCGAAGCCCCGCGTGAGTACTAGTTAGTGATAACATTCATAAAGAAAGCTGTTCATATAGATAGATATACTCTTTATTGTACACCATTACAGAATTTAACAAGGACTTAAAAACCACAGAGGGTATTACAATGGGTGGTCTTATTGCTAAAAGTGATCTTTTACAGACAACCTTTGGATGGATTTGACATGCTGTGTCAAATGACACATGGAGAAAATAAATACGCGGGTAGTCCATGCTGCCCTGCACTAACTAAAAGGCCGTTAAGCCACAAAAGGTCATTTTTCACTTTTTAATGTAACCTTAAACTACTTTTGAATCTCTATCTATTGGTCTAAGAATCATTTTCCTACGATTAATACTTTTTGAGATACAGCAATTTTGCTGAGCAGTTAAACCACGTAATTTTTGTCACTTCATTAGTTAAAAAGCGACTAAACAACAATACTATATATAAAATACCAAAATATAACACAATAAAAATAATTAATATTTACATATAGTTATATATTGTGCACATAAACTATGACCACAAAAATAATTTACAGCTATCGTCCTAGTAGATAGCGTAGTTTTATTGTGCACATAAACTATGACCACAAAAATAATTTACAGCCATCGTCCTAGTAGATAGCGTAGTTTTGTAGAAAAATCATTTCCCACTTATTTTTACGTTTACTCGAAAAGTACTTTTTGAGGTTAGCGGCTTTTTAGTTAGTGTAGGGCAGCATGGTGACAATACAATAGGAAAATAAATACAATACATAAGTAATAAATTACATGACACAAAAGCTGAGACATAAAAGCTTCAGTTACATTACTAACATATTTAAACAAAAATATTCAGACACGCACAAGACTAAATTTACTTTTTATAACAAGTCAACGACTAACAATGTTACTCTTTTTCAATCACAAAATAAAAATAGCAGAATGAAACGCAAAGCTGAATGTCAGCTCTAATAGGAGCTTTTTATGATGCTCCCTTTGAATAGGGCAAGATAAACAACCCTTTATTACTCCTACACTACTGAAATAATAAGAATTACATTTTAAGGGCATTCTAGCAGAAAGAAATAAGGGCACAATTAAAAATAAAATAAAGAGTTGAAACTTAAACTCAGAATATTTTATTTCATATAGGCTTATAAAACGTCGGAAGCTAGCACTGTTCGAATTTGGTCGTTTCATATTGAGCAAGAAACTCCACGCTCACATTTTTCAAAACATCATTCATTTTCAGAACGGAACCACTTAGTTTCATACATAAGTAAAGATATTTTTTTTTTACTTATTTATTTAACAAAACTATATAGACAGAAAATATGCAGAGATTTAAATGTAATTACATATTATTATATACGTATTTTTTGTTGTTTATGGTACGTAATGTTTTAAAGAGATTGTTTTTAATTTAACGTAATTTTTATTAAACTAAACTACAACTAAAATAAAACATAAAACAATTCATCGTCAACGCTCGCTACTACTCCCTACTACCCAAAAGTCTGGCGGCATTGCCACGTTGTAGGACTATGGCAATGCTCTTGGGTCACAAGAAGTGTTAAATCTCACAGAGAATAAAAAAAGATGTCTAATTTTTACCATTTTCACGACACGGTTGGAGCAGTGGCTGAGCTATGAAATACTTCGATGTGGGTTCGATTCCTGCATGGAATAAATATCTGTACGCCCACATGGTTGTTCTAGGTATTTAAAGAAAGTAATATTTTCGAACATAGTACAAAAGAGAGGAGATTTAAATCGCTTTGAATTTTTTCATTCCTCCATCATTGCAGGCTTGTTTCCTAAATGTGTTTAAGCCTGGTCCTACATTCAAACACGAAGGATTATCAAAATTATAGCAAACATTCTTCGGGCTGCGGGTAACACAAGCTTCTATGTTTGATCACGAGTTTTTGGGACGGAAAATACCGACTCCGACCATCGCCATGCAGCATTTCTGCGTAAATGGATCCTGATTAAAGACTTTATAATTCGGAATTGTTAAGCCGTACGGGTTATTTGATGTGGAGAAGCGAGATTGTGGACTCACCAAAGTTAACGTTCGACCACTTTTCTATAAAGAAAAACTGGATTAGTGCGAGTCAGATTCGCCCATGAAGGGTTCCGCAGTAGCAAACATACTCGTAGAATACAAAATAACATAGCTTTTATAGTGTTTGTATAAATGACAAAGTTATATAAATTGCAGTTTTTGCGTATTTGCTATTCCTCAAAAACCTCTTACTACATTTCGTTCAAACTAATTTTCTTTGAAAGTGTTTGATTAAAAAAATATATTAGCGACGGCCATATACAATGAAACTAATAATTAGCGTCATATTGGCTCCCAATATTCTATCGCCAGATTCATATTCAAAGGGTATATTTCTATAAATATCTCATAATCTATACTTATAATAAATCTGTAGAGAGGTCAATTCTGTACATGAAATATATTTACAAAATAACTATCAGGGGGTGATTAGGGATCGATAATGATGCCAAAAATGCAATCAGTAAAATTTTTGTCTGTCTGTCTGTCTGTATAACTGTTATAGAAACAAAAACTACTCGACGGATTTTATCGAAACTTGGTACAATTATTTACCATACTCCTGAGCTGGTTATAGTATACTTTTCATCACGCTACAATCAATAGGAGCAGAGCAGTGAAGGGAAATGTTGGGAAAACGGGAGAAGTTACTCCATTTTTTAAGCTTCCGTCGCGAGTGCAACCTTAATGGTTAAAGCTACACAGAAATCATTTATGGCGGAAATGTTCTCCTTAAAATTATATAAAAATATCCCACGACAGCATATATCTATCTTTTATGGTTGACTCACAATAACACGTATAACTCCCGATAGCTTAGCAGTTCGAAGCTTTCTGATTATTATTCTGCTCCGAAATTTAAAACCACCACAACTTTGCAATGGAACTCGGCTAAAAGTAACCCAGTTGCAACAAAATATAATCGAGGCTCAAATTTTAACAGGTTGCGGTGCAGGAGAAACCGTCTTTATTCCCAGAATTCCCATAATACCAAATAATTTTCCATTCCAATTTAAAAGAACGCAATCCCAGTATCGGTGTGTTATGCAATGACCAATTAATAAGGCTCAAGGGCAGACTTTTCGTGTTGCTGGAGTAGATCTTGGTGTCAGTTGTTTCTCGCATGGTCAGTGTACGTCGCTCTTTCCTGGGTTAGCAGTTTTAGAAATCTTTATGTTCACGTGCCGGACGGGTCAACTTTCAACATAGTTTACCCGGAAGCTTTGCGCTGAAGTAATTTCGTTCTATAGGTACTTAAGCCTCATGTGAACGTGATCTAAACAATATTACCAATACATTAACTTAATAACACACAAGGAGTTACACCGCAACGAGCACATTAGTGGAAATAGCAGCCTATTTTGTTACTTTGGGCTGTAAAATAGCGCTTTAAGGGTTCAAAAAGCAGTTCAGAGTTGCATATCTGCATCCGTAAACGTCTATAGTTATAAGAGTTACTTAAGGTGCTATAAGCTGAATCAAATACTACCCTAGCCTTCACAGTAGTCCACGGTAGAACTCATTTACCACTTACACCTTTATATGAGAGTTACGAAGGTCATTCTGCCACTCACAGCTGCATAGTAGTTTCCATTGTAACTTGTATAGGTTATAGTTATAGTAACCACTATTATACTACTATAAGTTTCATTATAGAAATAATAGAAACTCTTATGCATACTATAGTTACAAAAAAATCATCAGTGTAACTAAGGCCTTTAGTAGCAATAGTCATTCCTTGCAGGCTCAATCCATTCGCCATTTTACAGCCGCTTTTGTAACTATAATAAAACGTTTAATAAAATGGATGCTAAACGAATAAGTACGTAACTAGATCTTATTTATTTATTTATTTATTATATACTTTATTGTACCTACACCTTACAATACACTTAAGGATACAAATAATTAATCTTATAACCTCAAAAACAGGAAAATAGGAGCTTTTTGTGGCTGTGAGTTGCACTAGGGGAACAAAAATCACTGGAAGCGTTAGAAGGGTGAAAATTAGCGCTATGACTCTCAAAAGGGAGTTATTAGAGCTCAAACTGCAGGTTATGACTACAGTACAATGACGCCATGATTTTTTAAGAAAACTTATAATTCACTTGCAAAATTGAGGTGATATACATTGGTTTTTCAGATAAATGTGCATTAAATGCACCGGTAAACAATCGGCCACTTGCAAATAGTAAGTTATCGACACGTAAAAATATGGAAATAAAATTAATTCTGTATAACAATTAAAAAATATCACATATCTTTTGTTAATTTTTTAAATATCATAAAAGCGCGTTAAAATTACTCGAAAATTATCTTATATATCTACAGTAAACTGGACAGCGTTTTAAGTATCTTTATATATCTTGCTAATACAGAATACAAACATTTACTTCTTTTTGTTTTATTTTCATGATGGCGACGAAAACACTTTACCAAAATATTACAAACAATGTCAACTGAAGATATACAATAAAGAACTATAATCAATTCATTCGTTCAAAGTAGTTCAAAATCATTCAAAAGTAGCGCTATGAGAGCTTTAGTATAGCGTTAATAAATCGTTATAGCTATTAAGGAACCTTTATGCCACCGTTGTGCAGGTTAAATGGAACTTTAGGTTGCATAAAATGGCGCCCAAATAGCGCTAAAGCGGCTGCTTTAAGTCTGCAGTAGACGCTCTAGCGCTTACGTCTATTACCATAAGTAATAATCGGATACGCTCCAAAGCTCTAATGCAGCCCATTTGTGCTAGTTGGGACGCTGACGGAGTCGCGGGCACAGCTATTAACAATAATATTGTGCGGTTCGGTATTGCGATATTTTTCAACAGTATTATAGATTGACATATTATATTTCCCTACTAAATTACGAAATTTGTCTGTTACATCAAAATCACTGAACCGTGAGGAAGGACTTAGGCTACTTTTTTTTTTACGAAAAACGACGGAAACATGGACGTAGTCGCGGGCAACAGCTATCTATAATAATAATATAAGGCTGAAGAGTTTGTTTGTTTGTTTGAACGCGATAATCTCAGGAACTACTGGTTCGAATTGAAAAATTATTTTTTAATTAAATAGTCAATTTATATCATTACGCTAAGGCCAATACGAGCGGAGCGCCAATGAAGAATGCTTCAATATCGGGGTTTAATTTAACGTTAGCCCAAAGTAACTATACCACGCGGACGAAGTCGCTGGCAAAAGCTAGTAAAAAATATAATAATTTTCTGCCTCTATTTTCCTTATCAGAAATCAATACCCAAAGGTCACATCAAACTACCTTCATCAAAACTGTCGCCCCATATAGCTTGCAGGTCCAATCCGATATATTCCAAGTTAATTAGCGGCGATTAGATATTTAAAATTAATACTGCAAACTCACGAGATCCAAATGTCATATATTATTATCATGGTCAAAGGTCAAAGCCTTCATTTCATATTCGTTTGCAACATCTAATTTATAGACGTAACTATATTTGAGTATATTAAAGACAACTTCAGATTAATTACACAGATTTCAAATTGATTTCTGCAGAATTGTAAATAGTAACTATCACACGGATCGCTCTAGACGGTTAAGCGACGATTGCCGATTTCGGCTCGGAGATGGGTGATGATTAATCCATCATCATCTTAATAAAACGAGAACACTACGCGCAGATCGTCGGGCCTGGGGCCATACCATGACCTGTTAAAACGTGAGTCGTTCGAGCGAGAAAGAGGGTTGAATCGTCTTTACAAGACGGTGAGCTGCCCCTGTTCGCCGCTCGCTAGCCCGCGCCTTAGGTGACCGGAGATCGGCTCCATGATATAAATTCGACGATATATTCTAAAAGGGACACTAAAAATTGATTACTTATTACTGAATGTGATTAGTAAACAAATCTAGCTTGACATCATCATAAATAAATTGTTTCCTCAAAAATACCTTTCTGCTATGCTTAATTTATAAATTACGTGTTTCTAAAACTCCGGACTTTGAGTTGATCCAGGAACAGTGTAATGACAGATAGTCTTTGCCAAAGACAATATTCATAAACGATGGTTCAGGGAAGACCCTAAACCTAAGAATCCTTGCCATATACCTACAATCTACATACATAAAAAAGGTGACTTTTATGTCTTTATTGACATGACCTTAACTTTGCAAACAGTCGTAAAATTATTAAACATGGCAATCTTAAACCTGCCTTAACCCCAACCTAATAATGATCACAGAATACAATTATTATTTTAAAAAAAAACATCTACACAAAACGCAGTATGCAAATTACCTGCAACTAACAAAACCACTAACTAAAATATTCAAAACATTGTTAGTTCGGTTGGATTAATTAATAAAAATACTAGAACGTCGTACAACGCCAACCAGTATTTAATATGCTCAAAAACAAATTTACAAACAACATACGTACATACCAACGAATTTCACAATATAGCAGTCACGCATGAAAATTCTTACCCTATTTCTGTCTCCTGCCATCACTATGCTACTTAGCAACTACATAAAAAATACATATATAAACACACTTCACCTAACATAAAACAATATTTACTGTACAAAACGGTCTGACCGCGTTATATTGTTTCACGAAGGTACACGAAGTTATCCGAACCTACCAATGGTACGCGAATTATGTCACTTATGTCATACGCGCAAAACGGGTGCGCAAGCGCAGAGAAAGCGCTCCTTACGCAAGAGTCGCAGAGATGCCTGATATGTGACATTGGAAACATATTAGCAATCACCACAAAGTACATAAGTTCCTATTTATTATTTACACATCGATTCCGTCATATTATATAAACAAATAAATAAAATTGATGTGTATATATGTCGTATATTTATTTACACTAATATATTTTTTTTACATTTCTTTGATTGGTCAATTTGTCTGTATTTCTGTTTGTGCGGACTAATCACTGGAACTTCACTGGACTTTCACTGTAAGATAGCATCGGTGACAGGAAATTCCCACAGGATATTGACGGACACAGCTAGTCCGGATCTATAACGTAATACTTACGATTAGTACAGCTGAGTGACTCACCCAGTTACTGGGCTGAGGAAGTAGTTCCTCAGCCCAATAATTGGGTAATTGACTACCCCTTGGTAGGGGTATCGTATCGTATCGTGTCATATGTTACCGTGTCGTGTCGTATCTTACCTTGTCGTGTCGTATCTTACCTTGTCATGTCGTATCTTACCGTGTCGTGTCGTATCGTACCGTGTCGTGTCGTATCTTACCGTGTCGTGTCGTATCTTACGAAAAACCTTGTCAAGCATTGCTTAACAATCGAGATCGACCTGTGTAACTGTTATTACAAGAGCTCCTCCTATAGAGGCGTGAAACTTCTATATTTACCTTACCTCATATTGTTCCATTTATGATCTTCACAGCAAATGTGGGCGTTTTGCTAAATTAGTATCTCGAACAATAACAAAGCACAACACAACTTCTTGTTGTTTATTACAAACATGCGTAGGAGCGTGAACACCGATAAGTACAACAAACGTAGAAACAATTACCGAGTTTGTAAGTCCTTACTAAGTAGTACAATTGAATGCTGCAAAGATATTCAGAAGTCCCGTTCCATTATCACAGCAGCAAACTTTTAACGTTCTCTTTGAGAGACCCTTCTCAGTTTTCATGTGCCTGAATTTTAGACTTACGTGTCCTAGATACCGATACTATTATCATGACGAGAACAAATTGACAAAAACCCAACTAAAAATAGGGTTGACCACTTGCCATTGTGTTTTCACACACATTGGGCACAATAATCACATAAAACGTCACTTTGTCCTGAGCCATTTTGTTATTGTACACCACAGTACTTTTATAGTATACCATCCAAACTAACTTCAATGCCTGAGAAATGTTTAGAGTTCCGTATCTCTAAAAAAAACTGAACACTTATTAATACGTCCGCCTGTCTGTCATGACCGTTTTTCCTCAAGAACGCGAAGAGATATCTAATAAAAATATCACACACTTGAATCTACGGTTCGGTCGGTTTCGGTTGTGAAAAAAATCGAACTGGCTAATCAAGGCGACCAAACAATCAGAAAACCGTATATTGTACTGAACTTTCGATACGCGAGATCTTTACTTGGCCGTTCATTTTTCTTAGGCATAGACTGATACTTCTTCATCGCCTTCCTTAGAACCTACATAACCTATTAATTGTACGGTATTACCACAGAAAGTACTTAAAACACTTATTTATGCACTGTCACGCTAATAACGGTGGTAATTATTATTTACTACGTGTTGGTACATTAATATGTCTTCTTTCCCAATAACTGCCTCATAAACCATGTTCTTAAACAATAGAACTTAAATTGAAAGTATATCTTCGACTGTCAAATGAATTTTCCTCAATGCTTTTGCTTTGAAGATATTGCCGTTATGAAAATGCATGAAAATGTTGAGAGCAAAATGCATCATTTAAAATGTCGTCAATAACTCGTTAGCCCTAATTTGAGTTAGTTCCTGAACGAGGAAGTTTTAATTTTCAGGAAAAATCGATTGATAGAAGAACGCCAGTGCTTTTGATAACTACATAAGATTTTATTCGAGAAGAAAATTCTCAAATAACCCCCTCGTTCTAGGAGTGGAAGGGAGGGACTGACTGACTGACAGACTTCTACTAATTAAAAATTCACCCTGATCTTTCAGTTGCACATTCGTTCCAGGGACGCGTGATCTTGATATAACATTCCAGAAACCTCAGCAGGATAACTACATACCTAGGTGGGTGATTTTAAACGCATTGGGGAAGACAACTACATTCCTTTTGAATATATGCATGATTTTCATGTATGTAAGGATGTTTATTAATTTATCTAATCACAAAAGCCTAAATGTCAACTACTTGTCACCTTTTACACAATATTACTTTTCCCGATGCAGCACCGATAATTGTTGAGGAGTTCTCTTGGTACTTTACCATCAGCTCCACTTCACCATATGCATTGTGATGTGAATAAACACCCACACAAACTATATTTTTTAAGCCGGTTAATGTGCCTATAACATTTGAGGTTACCCCCGATTTCCCCGGGATCCCATCATCAGATTTTGATTTGATATCATACCACCTCAGGAGTATAGGCTTTTAAAGAACAAAATAATTTTGAAAATCCGTCCACAATTGACGGAGAAATTGGTGAAAATATATAAAATAAGATCATCATCAACGTAAAATATACGTATTATTAAGGTTAACTCAAAAACTACTCATCAGATCTCGATTAAACTTATATGAGATCACACGACAAAAGCCAGCTTTGAATATTAAATAAAAGAATTCCTAAAATCGGTGCACCCAGTAACAAGTTATGAGGTAACACACAAAAAACATACAGTCGAATTGAGAACTTTCTCCTTTTTTTTTAAATCGGGTAATAATGGCATGAGATGATGTTTGACACAGAGATAAATTATAATGTAAAAGAATACACATTATACTACTTTCATCCTGAAAAAATAAGGGAATATTTCACGCAAAATCACAGGCAACAGCTTGTATTTTTATATACGTTAATACGCATGAAAGTATATTACCGCCCACGTTTGTTCTTAAAACATACGTTATGGCGAGAAAGTTACGCATAATATCAGTATGTAAAATTCTTTTAGTAACTTTGAATTTCGAATTCATCGTATCAACTTATTCCGTTTTCTGAATTAAGTTTCCAGTTGAAGAATTATCCAACTCATCTTTAGCATGAGAACCGGGTAAAGTTTGGTATTAGAGTGAACTTCAGCACGTTCATATTAACAAGACTATTAAACTATGTTATAGTATGTCTTGGATGGATATATCGAGAAGCTTGTGGCTAAATGCAGCCACACGGGCGATCTTAAAGGTTAAGCAACGCCTGCCAAGGTCAGACCGAGGATGGGTAACCATCGAAACATATCGAGACTCCTCCGGACCTCGGAAATCACGTTCAGCCATTAAGACCAGGCAGTGCAAAATAATTTTCACGCAAGGTCCGCCCATCCACCCCGGTTAGGCCGTTGTATACTAAACGCTAACGCAGCAGTAGTAAAGTTGAATATCGCGTGCGCTCGTTCACCATGTTCGGTTTCGAAACTGCCGTTGTGTGCTAAACGCTAACGCTGCAGTAATAAAGTTCAATATCGCGTGCGCTCTTTCACCATATTCGGGTTCGAAACTAAATGTCGTAAGTCCCAATTCTTATTTCGTTTATAACTATAGTGATAATTGATCTAGAGAAAAAATGTCCTATATTTGGATAATAAATTATATTTTCTTACGGTCAATACTAATTTTAGACATAAAAGCCGAGTAATCTTGATTAAATTTTGAATAATCTTTAAAAAAGACATGATTTTCGATTAAAAAATGAATCGAGCGAAAATGTTCCAATTACCAAACTGGTCTAGACATGGAAAGAAAAAGATTCAATAAATCATATACTAAAGTTCTATTTTGATTGTATGCGTGATTGTTTCAGAATATTAATACAAAATTACATACAATTTAGAGAGCTTCCTCTTAATCCCGGATGTTTTGTGTATCTTTGACTATCGCTACGGATAATCAGAGACCATAAAATCTGACACCAATCTTGCCAGGGGGTTACGGGCTATCCAGCTGCTCAGATGTGCAGGATAGATAGGCAGACACTTTATGTAAAACCCTATGAGGTACTCAGCTGCATCAAGTTGAACTTGAAGCTAACCACCACATAGTATTTTTTATAAAGAAAACCAGCAGGGTAGAATTCACATTACTAGCAATCTTGAGTTAAGTCCTCCAACCAAGCTAAATATGCTTCTGTCTGGAGTGAATTCACGGAAAAACTTGGAAAAAGGCTGAGCAGATGATGAACTGGATAGGTATACTTAGTCATGTTTTTTGTTGATAATAGATTCGCGTTTGTACACCATCTCACGTGATGGTAAGTGATGATGTGGTCGAAGATGGAGCACGCTTACCTAGAAGTAACCTATTCACTCTTGACTTGAAGACCCCTAGGTTATAGCTATCATGCGATCGCCTCCTTCGGTTGCGATCGCCTCCTTCTGCGAGGCAGTAATGCGAGAGGCAACTCTCTTCCTCACGCCCCAGCCGCCGCGGGAGACGCCCCGGGCGTCAGGGATCGCGAGCCGATCTCCGGCGACCGTAGGCGCGGGCTTGCGGACGGCGAGCAGGGGTAACACACCGTCCAGTAAGGACCAGGCCCGGGTCGGCGGCGCGTCGTGTTCCGCGCGCGCCTCAAGGAGCTGTCAGCACCGGTGACAGGGCCCCATGGGGCCTTTACCTGCCGGGGTTGCGGGAATGTTTTAACGAGACACCGCGGCCCCGGAAGTTAAGGGCAGCTGAAGGAACAGGGTGGGGTTTTAGTCAGTAGAAGTCTGACACCCCCTTCCGCTTAACCCAGAGCGGCAGAAGTCATTCGATGATTTTCCCACCTGACAAAAAAAAAGGTTATAGCTATCAGGAAACACAGACTCTGACAGGGAATTCCACTCCTTAGCCGTACGCACAATGAACGTATTCCCAAAACGTTTTGTGCGTATGGTGTGGGATGTCCACCATGTAACGATGGCGCATCGCCGTTTGTCTTGTAGTCCGATGATGGAACGGGCTCGGCGGAATTAGATTGTGTAATTCCATCGCAAATGTAAAACAAAAAAAAACTAGCTAACGCAATGTAATCAAAAGCATACCGTTCGTGTTTAATAAAATATTCAAGTTGGCATTACCTTAGGTCGTAATGAAACACGTGTCTAGGCAATCTGGAACAAAGGTTCTAGGCTTCATTATTTATTCAAACTGTAAGTAAAAGACCTAAGAGTATTCTGTGACATTTTGTTAGTTAATCTTTTTTCTTCAAATATTTGGTACCATAGTGTTAGATAGTTCATTAATAGGGCACATACAAATATAATAAATTAATAGTTTAAAAAACCCAAAACACGCTTTTAAGACTAATGTAATGAGCAGAAATTAGAAATGTTTACTAGCAGGCTGTGCAAGGTTCCATCAGCCACCTTCCAATTCCATCGTCAGACCAGCTCGATGGTACCATAATATTGTATTGTCGTCTAATCTACACATAACTGCCAAGTTTCATTTTCATCATGATACAACAATTAGAAGTACGTTTAATTCAGATTCTTAGATTTTATTGTATATTTAAATCGTTACAGATCGACCTAATAATAAATCTATGGATTACGCGGTAATTCAAAAAGGTTAAGAAAACCGATAACGGATTTTCTTTAGGTTTGTTATAACCTTGAAACCTGATCGTGTTCAAAGTCCATTACGTGGCCTTTCTCACAAGTGCAAACACGACTATGATACGATATTCCATCATGGAATGCCAGTGCCTATCTTCCGGCTTCATCACCAGACCTTGAAACCTAATCATGGTCAAAGTTCATTACAAGACTTTTCTAAGAAATCCAAAACAGCTATGATACGATTTTCCATCATGAAGTTCCAGCTCATATCTTCCGGCTTCATCATCAGATCAGTTTGACAGTACCATATTATTGTATTGTCATCAGAACTACATACAGCTGCCAATTTTCATTACGCTACGACCCTTGGAAGATGGTTAAATTAGTTATCTTAGATTTCATTACATAGTTAGTTACATACAGGTCGACCTAATAAAAGCGTGTTAAAAATAACTGACTCATCCTTTGCTTAGCTATGGGTTCTGGTATCTTGAGTAATATGTTGTCGGCTTTCAGTCTCTTTTATTTGTTATTACGGATGATCCCGCTCTAGACCTCGACCTCGTCTGATGGTAAGCGATAGATGAGGTCTACGATGTGACGAACGAGCCCAGAAGATGCCTATTTACTCTTGCTTTAATGGCTGAAAGGTCATAAGTGGCTGGGAACACAGAAACCGGCAGATAATTCCACAACTAGGCCGTGCGAACAATAAATGTGGAGGGGAAGCGCTTGGGTACGACAAAACGGTATATCAACCAAGTGTGGATGGTACCCAGCCGTGCGATGGAGATGGAGCAAAGAGCTCCTGCGCACACTCCCCGAAGTACAATCTATAGAAAATCGACAGGCAAGCAACGGTTCGCCGATGAGTCAGGCTATGAAGCTTGTCCACTAGCATCTCGTCGCCTATAAGCCTTTTTGCTCTGCGCTCGATCGAGTCCAATGCAGCAAGTTGGTATTTTGCAGTTGTTTTTGTGCAGTCTAACCGTAAGCAGGTGAGTACTAGTGTTTTACGTAGAACGTCTGCCTATCTGACCTGCACAACCCAGTAGCTGGGTAACACGCTCCCGTTAGCAAGTCTGGTGTCAGATTTTCTGACTTCTGATCGTCAAAGATTTACAAATGAAAGCAGGGACCGACGGCTTAACTTACTTTGCGAGGCCCGAAAAAATCACGCTATTTTAAGATATACACGTTTAACCTAACACACTGTAGATAGCAGGGGCGTGCATAGGATTATGACAGGGCATGCGGCGGAGTAAAAACACACAAAAACTTCTTCTTTTATAGATTTTTAGCATAGCCACAGCCACGCATCGTAGCATGGTGGCGATGCGTTGCTGTGGCTATGCTAAAAATCCATAAAAGAAGAAGTTTTGTGAGTAATCGGTCACAAAAACTTCTTCTTTTATAGATTTTTAGCATAGCCACAGCCACGCATCGTAGCATGGTGGCGATGCGTGGCTGTGGCTATGCTAAAAATCTATAAAAGAAGAAGTTTTTGTGTGTTTTTACTCCGCCGCATGCCCTGTCATAATCCTATGCACGCGCCTGGTAGATAGATAGATAGATATTCACCCATCCATGGACCAACCTTAACAAACGTTGCTTCATCGTAATACTATTCATACATCTATACTAATATTATAAAAAGGTAAAATTTGTAAGTTTGTATGTATGGGGTAATCTCTGAAACTACCGAACCGATTTTGAAAATTCTTTCGCTTACAAGTAGCTGCATTATCCCTGAGTGCTATAGGCTATAAATTATCTTTATATCATGCATATTAGCCGAGCTATTATAATCTTTGTCAAGCAAGTCGGGGACGGGATCCCGTGGAATATTTTCGACTTCTACGCGGACGAAGTCGCAGGCAGAAGCTAGTCTATACTAATATTATAAAGCGGAGAAGTTTGTTTGTTTGTTTGTTTGTTAGCTTGAACGCGCTAATCTTCGAAAGTACAGGGTGGATTTGGATGAAATTTGGTATGGAAGTAGCTTGAAGCTTGAGGAAGGTTATAGGCTACTTTTTACGCGACTGCAAAAAAGGAGAGTTATGTTTTTACCGTGATAGAATCCACGGGAGCGAAGCCCCGCGTGAGTACTAGCTTAAAATGTATTCAAATCAGATATTATGATTATGAATTGCTAACGTATATGAATATCTTGAAAAAATAAATTACAATAGAGGTTACAAAAAACATAAAAAACCTACGAATATATCATGTAAAATATGTACATTTTCATTGCTCAAACCATGAAGGTATTAAACATACCAGCAAAATAAAGACGAACGAAAAGAAATATGCTCACTAGTAAAATACATACCGCACTGAAATACTTCACCACAGTGCTGAAATTGCAACAGCAATTTCAACCTTATACCACGACAATACGGATTAGCAATTAGAGTACCAGATATAATGACTCTGTATGAAACGTTATTTACTTCCTGAGGTGCTGAAATTGTGCTGAAACCGCGGGACGAGATCCTTTTCAAGGGTTTTTGTCATTTAATTTGATAGTAGGACTCAAAGTGAATACATCTTCAATGTTAAGGGTCCTTCTCCACTGTTAATATGTTCCAAAAACTTATACTAGCTACGATTACCTCTCCATGTATAAAATCCGTTATTTATCTGTCTAATCCGTAGTTGTAGGTACGCCTTTAGATAAAACATAGCGTTATTTTTATCAACATAGCATGGGTATTTCCTTACCTATGTTAACAAATAAATAAATAATTTGATTAAATGGTGACGTGGTGTTAGAAATATAACAAAAACATTTTTAAATTTTACTTATTTATACTATTATTTAGTTTTATTTTACCGTGAACCCACTCCAGGCACAAGTATATTTAGCTTAGTTGGAGGGGTTAACAAGGTTGCTTGTAATCTGAAATCCACCCATATTGCTAGTTCTCTTAAAAAATGTGAAAGGAATGAGAATTTTGGTGTTTATGTAAGCTCAATTAACCGACAACGACCTTTTATCTGTCTTCAAAATTATAATTATAGTAGGTAACCTACAAAACATAACATAATCAACATATAACGTTACCATTGCACTATGTACTACTACTGTAACTTTCTTATAAACTACTAGCTGTTGCCCGCGACTTCGTTCGCGTCGGAGGTTTTTCCCGTGTAAATTCCGTTCCCGTGGGAAATTCCAAAAATCCTTTTTAGTGCTCCCCTACACGCCCCAAGGAACATACATGCCAAATTTCAGCTTCTTGCACCCAGTAGTTTCGGCTGTGCGTTGTCTGTCAGTCAGTCAGTAACGGAAGCGTTTTATATATATATATTGATGATTGATTACATTATTATTATAATTGGATTGAATAATTACTAGTATAGACGTATCGGCGTCGGACGTCGGTCGACGATCTCCGGCCACCGTAGGCGCGGGCATGCGGACAGCGAGTAAAGGGCAACTCGCTGTCCGACCATGGACCATGCCCGGGTCGACGGCGCGTTGTGTTCCACGCGCGCCTCAAAGAGCGTCAGCAATATGACGAGGCCCCCCCGTAGAGGGCCGAAACCTGCCGGGGTCGTGGGACTTATCCCATTACCGTGACCCCGGTACGTAAAGGGTTACTGAAGGAACACCGTGGATTTTAGTCAGTAAAAGTCTGACAGTCCCTCCCACCCTGCCCGGGGTGGGAGGACTTATTTGATAATTCTACCACGTTAAAAAAAAAAAAAAGTATAGACGTATGGATGTTTGTTACTCTTTTACGCAAAAACTAATTAACAGATCTGATATAAAATAACACAGGCTACTTTTTATCCTAGAATACCCTCGGGATCGGGATTTATGCGGGAAAATCCTCCCATGCGAAGAAAGTCGCGGCCAGAAGTTAGTTCGTACTTCAAAAGTTAAAATCATTATTTATAAAAATATATTCAATTAATAAAAATTTTACATAACAATATACCGATTATGCAACAGTCATACACAACAATGATCATTACATCTTTTAGATACGCTATTCAGTCAATAAAGCAGGCCGTCCTTATCCATATTACTGCATAGAAATCAACAACTAAACTCCTTTTCCATCTTTGCAGTTCTGCTGGCGGTTACCTTCGCATCATGCGGCCAGATCGAGGACCCTTGCAAGACCAAGGCCAGGATAGTAGCAGACGACAAGTACTGTGATAAGTACTGGGAGTGTGATAATGGACAGTCCATCCAGTACGACTGTCCCAATGGTCTGGTCTTCGCTGGCAAGCATCGAGGGGTGACCGAGGGATGTGACTACCCGTGGAGGTCGAATTACTGCGAATATCCTAAAGTTCAGATCAGTAAGTATGCGTCACACATTTTTCCTTTTAACATGTTGCTATTTTGAACCTAATAAGCTTAAACTAGACTTGGAATAGGCTCAAACGGTGATGACAAAATTACCTGCATCTTAATTACGTAAGGCAATTGTCCCACTGCCAGCGATGAACGAGTAGCGAGTAGAGCTAACATCTGAAAACGAGTTGGCGAGCAGCGAGTAGCGAGTGTGTAGTTCCGATAGTTCTATCCCTGAGCTATCATCTCGTTGGTCTCGCGACGTGATTTCTGACCACTATACAACGTGTAATTTAAAGGGTATATACATAACAAGTGCATGGCTTCTTTGGATGATAACAAACGATATGGCAAGGGTTTTGTAATCCTAAGTCTACGTGTGTAGACCTTATTAGAACTTATTAGAATTAAGAGTGTAGTACATTTAAGACACTAGGTCGCGTAAACGTTTTGAAACTGCATTCTCACACAAACATTTGATATTCAGTCATTTAATATCTTTATTTCCATTAAGACATTTGTCACTTAAATGATAGGAAGAACAAAAATATTGGTTATATTATTCCACTTCAGGAAAGTGAAAAATTAATGGTTGGCCGTCTACCATTTACACGAAGTGAATTCCATGAAATGTACCCCTAATATTACGTTACCTACATAATCCTTACATTCACAATGCGTTATACAAGTACTACACAGATATAAGTGGACCTGACCAGTCAATGTAAGCTTTTGCCAGTAGTGGAGTAGCTTAACGTAGAATGAACTAAGTAGATCAACGACCCGACGAACAATGCCAAAGGAAGGACGTTTGGGTAGGCCGCAAACGTACTCGAACTGCCAGACATCGTTAAAAACTTTATCTATATCTATGATTAAATTAAACCTTCATTAATTTAATTTAATTATAGATAAAGTGGGTCTTTGATAATTGTGATAAAGTAAATATTATGCATGTCGAATATTAACTACTAATATTCGACAGCTGAAAAGTGAAGCTGAAGAGTTTGTTTGTTTGTTTAAACGCACTAATTTTCGAAAGTACTGAGTGGATTTCGATGAAATGTGGTATATAAGTAGCTTGAAGCTTGAGGAAGGTTATAGAGCAAAGCCTCGCGCGACTGTTAGCATATATATCTATTACATATAATAAAACAGTAAAAAAGTATGTCTGTACATTTAAATTTGGGTTAAGAAACGGTTACACGGCAAAAAAATAGTCTGTCTTTCTGTTTGAACATGCTAATCTCCGGATGGATTTTAATGAAATTTGGTAAGTAGATAGCTGATATCACATAGACTACTTTTTATCCCAGAATTCCCACTGGATCGGGATTTACGCGGGAAATCCTCCCACGCGAACGAAGTTCGGCTAGTGTATAACTAAAACAGATTTATGTCAACATAATCATACATTGGCCTATTTCACTCTCTTACCTCATTGAATTATACTTACTTTAAAAAAATACAAGCTGTCCTCGTTTAATAACTGTAATATTTATCTAAGTAACTGAATGTAATGTTCATTACACCAATAAGACCTAATGAAAATGAGCTGTCCTGAATAATACGACCTTCAAGACAAATCGAAAAAGGTCTTCAGATCTCTGTAGAAAGGAACTTATTATAAAAAATTGGCCAAGTGCGAATCAAACTCGCCTAAGAAGGGTTCCGTAGTAACTACGCAGAAGAATTTTGTTTTTCATAGTTTTTGTCACACATTTGAATTTTACCACTTTGGAAGCCGTATATCTTTTCAACGATTGACTTTAAGAAAAAGTGGGTTTAGAAACCTCAATGTCATTTTTAAAGATCTGTCTATAGATAGTACACAAGTATAGGTTTGTTGAAAAAAAAAAAAATTAGTTCAGTTCGATGTAAGGGTTCCGTTTTTTGCCTATCGGCCACGGAACCCTAAAAAACCTTCAACATAATGTGGGTTGGAACATATTATAAGAACTTCTGTAGGTGCTACAAATGAGGTTGAATAAATACCAGGATACTACGTGATGTGATACGAGTAGAAATAATACCCATTTATTTGATCTAGAGAATTTCTTATTTGCTTTTGTTTGCAGTGGAAATTTTCTACTTTCGTTATTTTCGTTTAGTTAAATTGGATTGTGATATAAGTATATTATAAAGCGGAATTTGTTTGTTAAACGCGCTAATCTTCGAAAGTACTGTGTCGATTTGGATAAAATTTTGTACATAAGTTGAAGGTTGAGTAAGGCATTTTACCCGACTGCATAAAAGTAGGTTATGTTTTTAAGCCCCGCATGTCTGGTAGTCATAACATAAGTACAGTTTATACTTCTATAGGTACTTAATATTGTTACGAGCTGGGGTTCGGGATATAATTAATTTACGCCAATTAAACCAAAATTAAAACTTTAATTAAATAAACACAAAATAAAAATTAACACAGTTATTCGCACTACAAAACATGTAACTTAACACTTAAATCGCTCTGAAATTCACTTGTATAGCTTCGATTATATCGCCTCGTATCTTCTATAAGACTCACTCTCCGCGTTCCTTTGCGAGCTATTTATACCGCGATGTAAGTGTTCTAGAAAGATCAAGTACAATCGACACACTGCCAATACTGGCAAGAATGTTCCAGAAATTTCTCGACATACTCAGTATTGCTACTCGCCGCCAGGTGACGTTAGTGTCTCGAACGTTCTAGAAGTCGATGTTTCTCGACATAGTCAGTACTGCTACTCACCGCCAGGTGGCGTTAGTGTCTCGAACATTCTAGATGTCGGTCGAAGTTTCTCGGCGTACTTAGCTAAGCGACTAGCGTAACAATATTATCAAGGTATAATGTTTGTAAGTGAGTTTATATTAGGAACATTCAAAACGTCTTCAAAACTACTCATCCTTTTTTAAAAAATCTTTCACCATTAGTTTGCTAAGTTCTCGCTTAGTGATGTAGGCTACATTTTTCGCTGATAAGTAATAACTTTTCATGTGAGCGAAGACACGGGCAGAAATTAGTGACATAACATAATAATACTGGCACCTAGAGAGATTTCTATTTATAAAGAGGGAATATTAAATTTGGTTAGTCAAGTTTTTCTTTTGCGCGAAAATACAATTTGTTCACCGTAGGCGGTTTGTCGGAATGTGATAAAATAAATAGGTAATTATTCGCAAACACGCTACAATTATGCTGTACAGTTTGAAAAAGTGCTGGATTTTTAAGTTTTTTTCTTTCTGATAGGTTTAACCAAACGTTTAATATGAAATACGGGGTTCTATGTACTTTGAAAGGTCGGAATGAGGTATGGGGTGGAAAGATTCATCCTATGAAAAAGAAAGTATTATTTGACCAAACAGATATTGTCTTCTGGGTAAATCATCGAACTATATATGACTTCAGGTCTAATTGCTGCTTGTATATTGCGGAATATACAAATACATATATAAACTCTAAAAACGTATACTAAGTAATATGTAGGATACATCACCATCTACAAATCTATCAATAAAGTTGCAAATCTACTTACTCGTACTTAATCTACTGTACTTAATTGTTGTACTTTTAAGTTGGTAGTTTGGCACTTACACCATAGATGACTTCAGGTCTAATTACTGCTTGTATATTGCGGAATATACATATATAAACTCTAAAAACGTATACTAAGTAATATGTAGGATACATCACCATCTACAAATCTATCAATAAAGTTGCAAATCTACTTACTCGTACTTAATCTACTGTACTTAATTGTTGTACTTTTAAGTTGGTAGTTTGGCACTTACACCATAGACTGCTTAAATGTTGTCTTTTGTATTCCATGTCCGCCAAACGCCAGCCTTTACATTTTATAGGTATTATTTTCTCTAATTTATGTCTAAAATTAATGTGCGTGTGAACTGAGGGACCACACTGGGAATTCGCGAAATGAAAATCCTAGGATTTAGTAGTAGACTTAAAACAATAAATGTAGAATGAATCTGGGAATTTGTAAGCAAATATATTAAAAACTACGACCCATAAAGTGTGGTCCCTCAGTTGTCACAGACGATCAGCCAGATCTCGGAAAGGATTTGTTTTATCTTTAATGCTTTGTAGTCTGTTATTTAGTAATAGTACATTGTTCACCGAGAGGAGAAAGTGACCGATTACCGTCGAGGGTGTCGTTTGAAGCCCGAACCGTAGGCGAGGGCTTTAAAACACCCGAGATCGGGAATCGCACTTTCTCTCGAGTGATACATAGTGCTTTATACTACACCTACGAGGAAAATAAAAAACTAAATCTTTACTAATTGAAATTTATATTGAAATTGTTGCAGTTAGTGAAGCTTAATGTAACACTTTTTCCATTTATGTTTGTTTGAGATGTTTCCTTCAACTGCGGCGGAGTTAAAAAAATCTTCATCATCACTATCACTACTTATCATTTTGATAGTTTTATTTTACTTTCTACGAAAACTGAATCCTCAAACAACACACAAATTGAAAATGGCGCCAATGGCGTCTGCAATTTTCACATGTTCTTTTTTCAAATTGTTTATCCTGCCGCCGCAGGGTCGCACTGCCAGCCCGACACCATCCAACACACAGCTAGTGGCCAGTGTCATTTTGCGAACTTGGAGATAAAAACTCACAGTAAAAACTTTTTGGCTTTTGATATTTAGGTTACCGGCGCATAGTCTTACCCAAAATTAAAAAAGAAAAACCACGTAAGAAATGGATTTTCATACACTTTTCTCTCCCGCTCAGATGCGTTTTCTCCCCGCATATTTGTTCGATATGCAATGACGTACTTTCTACCGTAAATTTGATAAAGTATCAAGGTACTTTCCAAGCAGGTGTAGTATAAATATCTTTACAAGTTCTTTACTAAATGTCTGTATTCACAAAACCTTCTTAAGATACTTTCCGAGATCTGGCTGATCGTCTGTGAGAAATGAGGGACCACACTTTATGGGTCGTAGTTTTTAATATATTTGCTTACAAATTCCCAGTTTCATTCTACAATTGTTTTATAATATAACTAGTACTCTCGCGGGGCTTCGCTCCCGTGGATTCTATCACGGTAAAAACATAACTCTCCTTTTTTGCAGTCGGGTAAAAAGTAGCCTATAACCTTCCTCAAGCTTCAAGCTACTTCCATACCAAATTTCATCCAAATCCACCCAGTACTTTCGAAGATTAGCGCGTTCAAGCAAACAAACAAACAAACAAACAAACTAACAAACTTTTCCGCTTTATAATATTAGTATAGATAATAAAAAGACATTTATTTCAGACGAGTAGTCCATATTCTGTTAGCAACACAAATCTTATAAAGCTATTGTTAGTACAAAAAAAAACATAAAATAAAAATAATCGTACAGGGGTGCCACCCAAGCAGCAAAATTGTACTATAACCAAAGCTTATTTCGCAAAAAAGTTTTGTAAACGTTATATAACCGTGTTTATGGTGGCAGCATGTTGAATAAAGGCGTTAGACTATACTTTTTTGCTCTATAAGCGTATACAGCGAAAACGTTCTATAAGCTAATGATGTAAACATTTACATTACCATTTTGTACAACTGTTATAGACATATCTATACTAATATTATAAAGCGGAAAAGTTTGTTAGTTTGTTAGTTTGTTTGTTTGTTTGTTTGTTTGTTTGCTTGAACGCGCTAATCTTCGAAAGTACTGGGTGGATTTGGATGAAATTTGGTATGGAAGTAGCTTGAAGCTTGAGGAAGGTTATAGGCTACTTTTTACGCGACTGCAAAAAAGGAGAGTTATGTTTTTACCGTGATAGAATCCACGGGAGCGAAGCCCCGCGTGAGTACTAGTACTATATAAGGCTTAAAGAAAACATGTATAAAACTACTTTGTTCTATATATTTGTTGATCGGTGCCCTTTTGTATCTAATTTGATCTGTAAAACTTATATATTTACCGTTATAGGCCTGGTTCATTAACGGTTATTGAAATTTGGCAATAGGGCCATTTGATAATAAAGTGGGTTTTTAAGTATCTGCTATAGTACAAAGTGTTTTAATAGTCACGACTGCTCAAAAATAGAGCAATTTGGTGATATAACTGAGTTTTGTGTTACTCCTTATGTGAGAAATTTACGCTACAAGAGTTTTTAAAACACTGTATATTTACCTTTTTATACTGGTTACGAAGACACTCTTTTAGAGCAGAATTATTTTGTAACAGAGTTTTAGATACCTATAATACACTGTCATTTTTTATTAGAGTTTCTCTCTCTACTATAAAATCATAATGATACATAAACGAAGCAAACAAACACTATTAAATAACTATTGTGATTTAAACAATAGTTAGCATTTCCATTTTAATATTTAACTGCGGGTTCTGCAAACAAGAAAATTATATGATGATCTTTAGACTGTGCTTATACTATGAATTCAGTAGGTACTTAAACGTCACTTTTTCCGAGCAATGCGGACCGCAATACAATCACAGAAAATAAAATAAATTAAACCAACTCTTAAATTTATTTTATTTATTAATTAATAAAATAAAAGAGATTGCCCGATTTGTAAGGACAGTTGGGTCCCAGTGGAAAATTCTTGTGCCCTGAAGATTTTTATTTTAAATAATAGTAAAAACATAGTATTTTCATCATCAGAAACCATTTTTCATTTATTTACCCTGGTTTAAGAGATATCATTGTTTTTCTGTTGTAAAAATCTAGGTTATAATTAGAAATTGACATTGACATTTCCTCCTAATTCTATTTAGATTAAGTACCTACTTCTACTACCTATCTACTATACATCATTATGGGGATGGGATTATGTCTCTATTACTTTATGTACATATAATAGCAGTACTATAAAAAGTAGATAGGTACTCATAGATGGTGTAGAAGCCATCTAGAAGTTGGCCCCAGTACTATTTACTGTCTATCGGGTACGTTAAATTATCAACAGATGGCGCTATATCGTGTACAATTTTTTTTATTTGAAATAAAATTATTGATGTAACATTAATTGGAGATAAGTTTAAGAAAAATATTAAAATCTTCTTACAAATTGAAATAGACACATAAATGAAATATAATTTGATAAAGCACAAATATCAACTTTATTTAAAAAGACCTGGTGCCAGATTCTACTTAGGAAATATAAAGTGACAGTTCTTGAACTGAAAATAAACAATCACAATATGGCGGTTTGTTGTATTCTGGGAATGCGTATTTTGTATAATATATAATAATTCTTTGTTTTCTTTCTACCTTTTACTACGATTACTCAATTGAGTAAAAGATGGCATTAGTTATTTAATTCTTTGATACCTGGCAACTTTTTTTTGTATACCAATCAAACCACAGACTACATTGAATTAAACGGATGTCAACGTAATGTTTAACTGTTAATTAACTTTAACTTTATTCCCAGGGTGAAAGAAATTGTATAAAAAATACCATGAACGCAAAAAAAATAATTATATTTTTAGGTTATTATTAAAATCAGGCACAAGATACCACAAACGGGACCTGCTCCGTGGCAATCTCCTTTGGAGTGTCGCAGCCATTGACATATACAACGTGTAACAGAATAAACGCAATTCCTGAAAGTAGTCGGTTCAGAATCGGCTTCTGAATCGATTTCCGTCATAAAAAATATGTGTTAAATTTTGACGGAAAAATCTTTCATTTAACTTAAAATGGAAACACAGTATCATGACAAATGAATACAATCCTTAATTCAAGGAAATGCGGTCGTGTATGTGTCAGCCGCTAACATTGCATGAGTCTATGCGTCTGCGTAAGGATATTGTATGACGCACATAAGTTTTGCGTTTAGAAAGGATAACTATTCTATAAAAAATGTTTAGGTTTGGTTTCAATTTATTTAGTTACAGATGTTGTTTCCTACTTATAATTAAATATTCTAATTGGGGTGTCTGAGGTATTGCGCTTAATCTGTTACACGTTGTATATTACTGCGTAAGGACTGGGCGGACCGCATGTTACAATGACGCCTCGAAAGTGGTCCCAAAATGGTCTTCCCTTTATCTAAGTGACTAGAACGTGATCGGCTATCTTCGGGAGCGGTCGTAACTTTTACAAGCACAAATGCCAAGTTGTGCCGTGAAGGGTTGCATGAACTACGACAAAAAGCACAATAAAATAAATTAAAACATTTCATATCACCGGTAAGTTAAAAATATGTCATGAAATCTACTTCTAACATTATTTGAAACAATTTTTCTTTGTTATTTGTCTCAACCTTTGGCCAAGACAACGCGAAGCCGCATAAAAGTGCGACATAACTTTGCAGCGGCAATTCAAAGGAACCCTAATTTATTTAACCACAATGGCGGTCACTACTTTGATCATAGTACTATAGAAGGCCTGTAATCGCCTATGTTACACTTTTTGCTCTATAGTAGAAAGTTATGGAACTAATCTACGATTAATTTATTTTAATTTAGATAAAACTTATTAATTTGGGAGGGGCATTAAAAATTAGATACTAATCTATGCCTACTTTGTCAATAAAATTATAATCGTAACACTATTTCAATGCCTGGGTTGCTACTACTAGCGCATTTTGCTACTGGATAGACGCCATAATAAATATTTTGATATTGTAATTTTACTTACCACGATTTGTTGAAATTAGTAATATAAGCCTAACACACAATCACTTTAATAACACTGACAGTATGAGAATGAACGAAAGATTGAACGTTTTGTTGTGATATGGTAATCTAAAAGAACCACAATCACTTCTTTAAAACATAAAAGAACAATAACAGCGTTGCAGTGGGTACTACATCACCGTTTGGTGACATCTCTCACTGTAATATCAATCTTAGAGGTAAAAAATGGTACGCCAAAGCTGCTATATATCTGTTATATCAGCGATTAGCGATATAACTGCGCCCAATCTGGGTTGTGTAAACGTTCTTTGGTCTTTTATAGAACCGCTCAGCAACATCAATTAGTTCTTTGAAAAACGTTCTATGGGCTGCTTTAGGACAAGGTTTTGCTGCTTGGGCAGTTTATGCCAAGCCCTGGACACGACCACCCGCAGTGTGTAGTCGCATCCAGTGCTGCCACATCGGCGAGTCCCAGCGGCCCACGAACACTCTCAGAAAGCTGTTCGAGCTGGCCTGCATGCGCTTCATTAGGGATGCACAACGCTTTCGCATGATGGCATGAAAACCATCCACGCTTTTCACACCAAACATTGCTGAAGCGCTGCAGTGGCGAGGCAGCCCGAACAGTACCCTGAACGCGTTATTATACTGTACTCGCAGAGCACTGTATGTACGCTGCGTGTACTTAGTCCACTAGCTGCAGGTGTAGAAAGATTGACAGAAGGCCTTAAATAATGTCACTTTTTTAAGTCTGCTACTAAATCCTAGGATTTTCATTTCGCGAATTCCCAGTGTGTTCCCTCAGTTCACACGCACATTAAAATTATGTACTTTAGTATGTTGTATTTTCTGTTTGTCTTCCAATAAAAGTTTTATCTTATGTTCACCTTTCTCTCTCCAGACCCCCCAATCGGCTCGGAGCACTGCGACTGGCTGTACGGCATCTTCGGCCACGAGACATCCTGCACCAGATACTGGACCTGCTGGAACGGAACCGCCACAGAACAGCTCTGCATCGGTGGTCTGCTGTACAATGAGAACGCCCACTCCTGTGACTGGCCTGAGAATGTTGATGGCTGTCAGAAGCATCGTAAGTTTAGAATTTTAGTATCGAGTTTGCAGGTCTTTGATATTGGGAGGCTGCATTAAAAGGGAAGCTACTAAATGATCTAACATAATCAGTCTATAAAATTCCCACTACAAGGCCAAACGCCTTCTCCTAAGAGGGAGTAATTCACCACCACGTTTTCTCATGATGTTTCCTTCCTCGTTTTGAAAGTATTTCTGAAGATGAAACACACGAAGCAATGTATGTAGGTTATTCTTTTTTCATTTTTTTTACTTTCACTATAATTTATTTAATGATGTGAGTACTTGTGTGGCCTACCCAAATGTCCTTACTTTGGTATTGTTCGTCAAAGTGGTCCGCTCAAATTTGCGTGGTTATTTCTTCAAAAGAACACCACAGACATGAACCTACATGCTTCACATATACAAATACAAATTGTATGGACTTTAAAAGAGACTATGACCTCTGAGTTTGTTTCGGTTTTTCTTCTCAGAGTAGTCAGTTAGGAAATACCGGCCTCATCTAGCTAAACTAAACTTAACACGCAAAAAAACATGATGTGTAAAAGTGTTATTTATAACCAATTTACAAAATAAATATTTCATTTCATTTCATTTCAATGAGCGTACCTGGATTCAAACTTACGACTAACAACTCGTAATTATACAGATCTAATCGGTTCGAATTAGATCGTCTTATTCAGTACCTCCTCCCACACACGTAGGATTAGCATAATTCTGACGGGTAATAGTGTAGAAATGAAGATCACTCACTGAACTTATGATATCTGAGCGATTAAGGATCTTAATTCTGAGGAGCTAAGGTCCGCTTACGGCATCCACAGAGACTTTAAAGGAGAAAGAGGCAAGATAGAAATGAAACACGACAGAAAATAATTTGTATACAAGAAAACCTATCACCAAAATTAATTAATTCAAGAGCGTGTATTCTGTGTATCAGGTCACACTCCCAATCTACATCATGTTCACTACACCTATCAAAGTCTTTCCGCTCCGTTTCCCCAACACAAATAATATTTACAAACCAAATGAGAACCGACTCTGGAATGAGAAGACGTGCACAATACTCTCAGGAATTAATTAATTTAACTCCTTGTAAGACACATTCTCACTTCCAACCTTATTAGTAAACGCATGACTCCCGAGGTGGTAATTGGGGCAGGTTTGTTACTAGACATTCTCATTAGGAATGATATTAATCTCATTAACCGTTCCTCAGTAGCTTGGCTAAATAGAGTCAGAAGCGCAATTTGATCTTCAAAGCAAATTGCCTGTCTAGAGACATCTACAGTTAGACCATTGTGGCTACCAGAAAGCCGTAAGGGTTCACCTTCAAGGATAGCAACGCTTAGCAAGGATAGTCTGTAGAAGGGTAACAATTGTAAAAATTGGCCAAATACTTGTCAGACTCGCCCATGAAGGGTTCCGTAGTAACTACTCCAAAAAACTTTGTTTTTCATAGTATTTGTATGAATTACAGTTATATTTGCGGTTTTAGAAAATATGCTGTATCTCAAAAACTGCTGACTCGATCTCGTTCAAACTTGTTCAAATTTTGGTTGAAAGTTTACATTAAGATCTACAGCATATATTTTTTTTTAATTTTTCACTCCATTATTATAGAAGTTAGAGCGGGGGACACATTTTACCACTTTGGAAGCGTATATCTTTTAAATGATTAACTTTATGAAAAAGTGATTCTAGAAACCTCAATATCATTTTTAAAGACCTATATATAGATATTACACACGTATAGGTTTCAAGAAAAAAAATATATTCAGTTTTAGTTCCATGTATGGGAGCCCCCTTTATTTTAAATATTTTTTAGTTTTTTTTCATAAAATCAGAAAGCGGTTTACAGTATACATCTACCTACCAAGTTTCACATGTATAGTCCTAATAGTTTCGGAATAAAATGGCTGTGAAATACGAACGGACGGACGGACAGACAAACAGACATGACGAAACTTAAAGGGTTCCGTTTTTTTTGCCATTCAGCTACGGAACCCTATAAAGCAAGCTTCCTCCGTACCTCCAAAAACATATTAAGATTTTTGTCCCGACTTAAATCGAGGACTGGCTTTATCAAGGGATTGTATAGCCAGGTTGACAAGCGTTGCTTTTCTATGAAAATCAGGTATTTGAAGCCCCATGAAATACATTAATTTATGAGGTAAAACTAGTTTGGAAAGCTCGTTAAACTGTTGATACCGGCTGTCATTCGTAGAAAGCTGTATCCTGTTAGACTGAAAGCTGACTCCTTGCTGGAGGTTGATACCCAGCCATCTCTTTTCGTAGACTAACAATGTAATAGAATGAATAAAATAAAATATCTTACTTCGTAGCTTCTCTTACTAATATGTATTATAAATGCGAAATACGTATGGATATTTGTAAGTCTTTCACACAAAAATTAATGAACGGGTCTGCATAAAATTTGGTAAGTAGATAGTAATAGTAATAGTATTTATTTCATAATGGGATTGCAATGTTCACAACTGGAATTCTGTAATTTTAGGTTCTATTATATTATACAATGCAATACAAAACAGGTGAGATACTGTTCTCCTAGCTAGGCCGAAAGTCGGCCTGTGTTAAGGAGAGATAGTGCCGATCCCCTGAATGATCGATTTATATGTACTAATATAATGCAATAGTTTAATACAATAGTTTTTATTACTATTTATTCATATACATATTTTTATATTTTAACTGTTTAATATTTTTATTCATAGCATATCAATATGTGTGTAAGTGCGTCTGGGTGTGTTTTCGTGTGTGTGTGTGGGATAGTGAGATAGTTGGCATCCTGATACATAGACGTATGGATGTTTCTTGATAAAAAGTTTTTATTTCTCTCTTTTTAGTTCGTCGGTTTGTAATTTACCTAATTACAAAAGCCTAAATGTCAACTACTTATAACCTTTTACACAATATTGCTTCTCCCGATGCTGGGCCGTTAATTGTTGAGGAGTTCTCCTGGTACTTCATCATCAGTTCCATTTCACCAAATGGTGCTTTTCAAATGCAACTGCACAAGTTATTATAAAAAATACTCAAATCACTATAGGTGTGCCTGTAATATTTGAAGAGTTCCCTCAATTTCTCCAGGATCCTATCACCAGATCCTGACATGGTAACAGTGGGACCACCTTTGAAGTATACTCTATCAAACAAAAAAAGAATTTTCCAAATCGGTTCAGCCGTCTTCAAGTAATCGGTGATCATACCAAAGATCGGGGATCTTTGATATAATCGGTGATTCCTCCATCTCTTTCACTACCGGTCTACCAGACGCACGGCTGGGTACCACCCACACTTGGTTGTTATACCGTCTTGTCGCATCAAGCACATTTATTGTGCGCACAGCCAAGCTGTGGAATTCTCTGCCGGCTTGTGTGTTCCCTGCCATTTATGACCTTTCAGCCTTTTAAGCACGAGTAAATATAGGCATCTTCTGGGCTCACTCGTCCCATCTTAGACCTCATCTATCGCTTTCTCATCAGGCAAGATCGATGTCAAGAGTGGGCCCATCAGCAATTTAAAAAAAATAAAAAAAATATATGCGTAGACTTGAGAACCTCCTCCATTTTTTTCTTCGGTTAAAAGTAACACATTCTATCCCGGAATTCCCACGGGATCGGGATTTACGCGGGAAAACCTTTCGACGCGAACGAAGTTGCGGGCAGCAGCTAGTGTCATATAAAGTAAAATGGACAGAAATTAGACTGCTGCCGCTATTTTTTTTTTTAATTCGAAGAGGAAAATATCTTTAACATTTCAATTTGTACTGAACGACACACGCACAACAACTCATTTTCAGAGCTCATTGCTGCTGCGGTTTACGACGTCATAACAAGACGTGGAAGGAAGGTCGAATATATATTTTTGCGTTGTCATCGAATGGATCTTTGATATAAGTAATATTGTTGGAACTTTTAAACTGAAAGAGTATTTAAGCTTTTAAATGTACATGTTTTCCGTGACATAATTTTCTGGAATGTCCTTTGGCCAACGAGGTAATTGTACATCAAATTCATTATAAAATTTCCATGATTTTAGTTCGTATAGCATTGAACATATTTCACATGCTTTCTGCTGACACATCTTTTTTACTTGAATTGCCAAAATTGTTCAGTACAAAACTCGAGACCGGCTCGATCAATTCACGTTTTTTCTTTCCAAACATCACTTCGTTAAGGCACGAAGAAGGTTCTTATGGAGAGAAAAATTGCGAGGACAATCAATATATTTTTCTATATTTTCAATTAAAAACCCATAGAATCGATAATAACTCCCAAAGTACCAGGAGAACAGAATCATGAAGCGGTATTTAAAAGGGGGAAGAAAATTAGTCTGATATCAAGACAATTTTGCACGCGAGCGACGCTGCCAGCAGGAGCTAGTTATATATAAATATTTCCTTAGTAGAGTCATTTGTCATCGCTCACAATGTGGCTCATACAATAACGCGATTAATAACACGACTTACATCGGTGACATGAAAAGCCCATATAAATAATGTGGGCTATTCACAAACATCATACGCAATGGTGTACAGTCGCCTACGCAAGTGTGACTTGTGTTATTGATGATAAAATGTGTATGTAACTATATAGTGCTTAAGTTGGGGCTAGACTTTGTACAATTTATGTATTACATGTATATATTTATTATACATACTTTATTGTACACCTTATAATTACAATTTACATCAATAGAAACATTTTGGAGAGTAAGAAAAAGTATTTACTGTCAAACTGGCATGTACCTATACAACGTGTAATTTAAAGGGTATATACATACCAAGTGCATGGCTTCTTTGGATGATAACAAACGATATGGCAAGGGTTTTGTAATCTTAAGTCTACGTGTGTACAACTTATTACAAATACTAATTCACTGATACCAGAGACAGAATTTTTCAAATTAAGAAGAGCGAAGAGAATAAAATTATCGTGTTATTGGCAAGTGACGTGGAAAGTTATTGACCCTCGTAGTGCTGTGACACGTTTGTTATGATTGGTATTCAAGAAATATATGAAACCGATAATTTGGTATCAATTTTTTGTGTCAGTTATTCTGAGCTGAAACTGTGCATAGAGACTCCTTACCAGATGTTGTCTTCAGCCCTTTTGGATAGATATGGGGTTTCCGTTACACATTGTATATTTTTGTGACTACTCGTACCTAGTAGGTCTATAGGTTGCAATCGCAACTTGTATTGGGTTTGATTACCATGTCGGACAAACTAATCAACGGGACCACGGGTAATGACTCCTTATTTCGAGTTTATCTTCTTGGTTTTTTACGCGAATAGGCTCACCTTATTTTGCAAACCAAACCTATTGAAATTAGTAGCAGAATAAGTATTTCTATTCCTTTCCTTTTAGAGAAAACCAATATGCTGTCATGTTATATACCTACCTATTTTTTTTTTTCTGAAACCAAACGTAAACCATAAAGGAAAGTTATAGAATTCACATACATTTCACGTAACAATGACAAATAAACCGAACATTTAAAAAAAAGCAGTTGAAATGAGAACCTCCTCCTTAAAAAATATTTTAGCTACAAATCAAAAGGCAATGGAATCTTATTAAAATAAGTAGATCATGCCTAAGCATGATTAAAACTCACATTCTGATAAGCAAGTAAAAAAAAAAATATTTTTATAACCCTCATTCTGAATTAACAACATAAATAAAAGTGTAAGCGAGTTCCTTCATAAAAACGATGTCAACATTTTCGTATCTTGAATTCTTGAATAGCACTTCTTTTTACTCCGCATTTTTTACATTCACTGGAGAATTCAGTACTTCATAAAATATAATATTTTCTTGCTGACAAGAAACAAGGTATATTTCATGATATTTTCTTTGAATAGTGTCTGTAAAATGAGTTTATATTTGTTTGCGGCAAACTTACGGAAAATATATTTGAACACAAACTTGGTCTTGAAGACTTTTTAATGTAGTAACTAGCTTCCGCTCGCGACTTTGTTCGCGTGAGAGGGTGTTCTCGAGTAAATCCCGATCCCATAGGAATTCCGGGATAAAATAGCCTATATGTTATTCCAAGATGTCAACTATCTACTTACCAAATTTCATTCAGATCCGTTCAGTAATTTTTTGCGTAAAAGAGCAACAAACATACATACATCCTCACAAACTTTCGCATTTATAATATTATAGCAGGAAATAAGACATAGAATGAGGAAAAGAAATGGAAAATGACTTAGATGGTAACGCTGAAAAGCGTCCACGGCTAAGCTTAAAGTTCCTTCGTCTCCCAATGGACGTTCAAAGAGGATATCGCTCTAATCTCAAAGCTTTTGCCGATAAACTGCTTGCCGACTACTTGTCTGCGATATTTAAATTGACTGGCTTTTAAGTATTTGGCTTCACTCCAGTGAAAACCAGTGCTTACAGAAATAAACTTTAGTATTGTGGATCCAAATCTCATGTATCGAAAAATAAATGTAATCCTTATCTAAGTATGAAACAGTTTTTTTTTTGTAGACTTGTAAACTATAATTTCATATTCTGACGGATGTTTACTGCTTATGATTAAATTAATCAGTATTATTATGTGAGTATTAATAAAACTCTAACCTATTACAGTTAAATGAAAGCAGTTTGGTTTAAGAAACCAAACTCTACAGACTAAATAAAAAAGAATCTGCTTCTCACTGTTAGGTTTCTCCCAGTGCTATCGTGTTTTTAATATTTATGTAACACTGTACTTATATTTTCATAAAAAAACTGCTATCGAATGGAAAGTAAAAATCCCGAAGTATTTCCTTCATAATAGTTATACCAATGACATAGTTTTATAACAGTAGGTACGCTATCTCTCTCCGACTCCGGCTCCGACGATATTCGACGGAGAATTGGCATGTCAAAAGATGCTATGACTCGATTGCAAAGGATTTGGAAGAATCGAAGAATATCTAGGAAAACCAAGACACGTTTGGTTCGGGCTCTCATTTTTCCCATATTCTTGTATGGTACCGAAACATGGACAATCCGAGAGGCAGAGAGGAAGAAAATAGATGCATTTGAAATATGGTACTGGCGACGCATGCTCCGAATCCCATGGACTGTGTTCCGCACAAATGTATCTATACAACAAGAGCTCGGCATCAAAGATCGCTTGTCCACAGTATGCAGCAGAATCGGATTTCGGTCACATTATCCACCGTCAAGATGAAAACTTAGAAAAGCTGATCATCTATGCCAACGTGGAGGGCAAGAGGTCCAGAGGGATATCCCCACTAAGATGGTCGGACGAACTGAAGCAGAGCAGCTCCCAAAGGTTTGAGGAAGTCGTCCGTTTAGCCTCTGATCGCAAAAAAAAATGGAAAAGCCTGACAAATTGCTGGGTGAATATTGGTAATCGCGATGTTCAGTCATGAAGGGTCGACCACAGAGAGAGAGAGGTACTCTATATTAACACTTTGCCAGCGGATCACAAATAAGATACGTGCGGGCGGTTTTAACCTCACTCGCGCGTCACGAATAGGATATGTGATGCATTTTCTTACTTACTGTTCATAAATCACGTAAGAGTAAAATTATTATATTTCATTGTTTTATTTTTTATATAGAAAACATAATAAGGCAGTAACATAATAATAAAAAACTCAAACAGATATCTATTATAGTTTACATTCTATGACCATTTGAAATATGCCAAAATTAGCCCGCGTACGGCGAGATCCGCGTGTGTAATTGCTTCGCTGGGAAAGTGTTAAAAAAAGAAGAGAGAAGGACATTAGAATAGAACAATTCGAATTATTCTATAGAAAATGCACCAACAACGCACCAAAGATTGGTCTTACTTTTATAACAATAAGTTAAGGCCATCAACCCTTAAAAAGTTGGTAATACCTTCAAAGTCAACCCAAATAAACAAATAATTAAAAAGAAAACGAAACCTACACTTCAATTAAACACGAAATACCAATTAAAACTTCTATACCCAACTGTACCTAACTACTGTAGATACCAAGTGAATGAACGGCAAACGTTTCACCGATCAATCACGCAACTTTCACACTAATTGCTTCGTGTAATAAAGCGTATAATAGCATAATAGGTGCGTTGGCTTCCTTATGTAATCCAGTAATTGTTGGTTTGACATCAATAGTGAATCGGGCTATCGAACCGAACGAAATCGAAAGTACCCAGTAACTGATGGTTTTTTATTGAGAAATGACAGCTATGGTCTCTTGTGTGAATGATTTTGGGTTCATAATCGGAGAACAAAGGCAATAAGCATAAAAATAACTAGGCATGTGGCTTGGGAAATATTTTCAATACTACAATCGTTCTTTGTTGTCATATGGATACTATTCTGAAAACAATGTGATTATAAATCATAGCTCTTAAGGCCGCACTCAGTCCTACTAATATCCTACTAATCCTTCCTATCCTACTAATCCTATCCTACTAATCCTACTAATATTATAAATGCGAAAGTTTGTGAGGATGGATGGATGTTTGTTACTCTTTCACGCAAAAACTACGGAACGGATCTGAATGAAATTCGGTAGGTAGATAGTTGACATTCTGGAATAACACATAGGCAACTTTTTATCCCGAAATTCCCACGGGATCAGAATTTGCGCGGGAAAACCTTCCCACGCGTACGAAGTCGCGGGCAGAAGCTAGTATACTATAAAGTTATTTTTTTTTAAATTACGAATGAGCCCGCCCTTGACCTCGATCACACCTGATGGTAAGTGTAAGATGAGGTCTACGATCGAACGAGCGAGCCCAGAAAATGCCTATTCACTCTTGCTTTAAAGGCTGATGGATCATATGTGGCAGGGAACACAGAAGCCAGCAGAGAGTTCCACACCTTGGCTGTGCGCACAATGAATGTTGAAGAAAAGCGCTTAGTACGACAAGACGGTATATCGACCAAGTGTGGATGGTATCCTGCGGTACGTCTGGTAGACCGGTAGTAAAAGGGAGATGAAGGGATTTGGTCGTGGAGCTCCTGCGCACATTCTCCGAAGTACAATCTGTAGAAGATAGACTGGCAAGCAACGTTTCGCCGGTGAGCCCGGTTGCGAAGCTTGCCTGCCAGAACCTCGTCATCTATGAGCCTTTTAGCTCTGCGTTCGATCGAGTCAAGTGCAGCTAAAAAAAAGGCACTAATAGGTTTTTTTATTAGACATTTCTTAGTAGTAGACCGGAGTTTGAAAGTTCGCGGTGCAATAACTCTGTGCCTTGGAAAACACGTGAAGTCGTTGCTCTTGCGCTTAATCTCTCTCCAAATGTTTCGGATTGCTGTCCCATCCATCTGTGAGAGTAAAAGATCAGAGAGTGCACCTATTCATATTCATTTATTTATCAAATATAAGCTCACAGTTTACACCAAATCGCTTATATCTACGCTAATTCTACAAAATTATATTAAAATTTTAATTAAAACTTCTAAGATTAAAAAAAAATAAATACAAAAAAAAAAACAGAGTAACATAAAATTTGTAAACAAAAACAAAAAAAAAACAACCTTATACATAAAATTAGAAACTGAACAATTATTTCTTCATATTTAAATAAATTTACATATGTTTAGCGATTGTCCATTCAGAGTCAAAAAATAAATCTGCCTCATGAATACGTTTTAGAAAGTCATTTATTAACTTAATTGCTCTGGCAGTGGGACTGTTGTTGGTTCGAGGAGTCTATGTTGTCGTCTTACAACGCCACGCATATACTGATCAGGAACATAAAAGTTTATTTACCCTCGTAGAACGGGACTATCTATCTTATCTACTAAAATTAGACAATAATTCATTATATGTGCGGATTCTCGTCTGAATTTGAGTGTGTCTAAACCCACTATTCCTAACACGAACAAAGAAAGATACAGAAAGGGGTAACATCCGTTTCCATTCCTATACAACATGTAACATAATTAATGCACATCCTGAAATTAGTTTGTTCAGAATCGTTTACTGAATCGATTTTTATCGTTTTTAATATCGATAGTTTTTTTCCCAAAGCAATTAAATTTACGTAAATTACAAATTACAATTTCGCTGTTAGTAAAAACAAACTATGGACCGTAAATTAAAGTACTAACTTTTTAAATGCAGATTTATATAAATTCCGTAATTCAGGTACACATTACAGAAAAATGAAACTCATTTAAAGGAAGTTAAAGTCTTAAAAATACTGTTTAAACAAGTAAAACTAAAAAAAAATCTAATTGGGGTGTTTGAGGGTGTGCGTTAATTACGAAACATGTTGTAGGTATACAATGTGTAACAGATTAAGCGCAATACCTCAGACATCCCAATTAGAATATTAAATTATAGGACTAAAACAACATCCGTAAATAAAAAGTGAAAACAAACCTAAACATTTTTATAAAATAGTTATCCTTACTAAACGCAAAACGTATGTGCGTCATACAATATCCTTACGCAGACGCATACACACATGCAATGTTAGCTGCCGACACGCACACGAGCGCATTTCCTTGAATTTAGTATTGTATTAATTTGTCATGATACTGTGTTTCCATTTTAAGTTTTGAAAGATTTTTCCGTCAAAATTTAACACCTATTTTTTTTTTACGGAAATTGATTCAGAAGCCGATTCTGAACCAACCACTTTCAGGAATTGCGTTTATTCTGTTACACATTGTATATGATAGTGCCCAACTTTGTCAACTATAATATCTCCTGGGCCGATGGCTAATATCCGCTGAGGTTGATCGCCGTAGCCAAAATCAGTTATTTTCTTTTTCCTAAAAACACAAACTCGGACAAGATACCAATATACGAGCCCAAGCCTACTCAATGAGCCGAATACATGATTCTGAAAATGGAATATTAAGAGCTATATATGAGGTAAATTATTTCTTCGTATGTGGCAATTAATATTGCAGCTACAATAAAGATAATATAAATTTAAATTAATGAATTGTAAAAAAAATATAACTTTATAATGACAGGGTTTTTCTGTAATGTATTTTTATATAGGATGTAATTATTCCTGAAATTAATCCAATATGGCGGACGGCTCAAGATGGCGGACTAGTTATTTTTTGTGCACTGCTATGATATGGGTATCAAATGAAAGGGTTTGCTGAGAAAAATACGAAAATAATAAAATTAATTTAAGTTTGTTTTTAAAAAGTCAAACATCTTGTAGTATTTATTATATTCCACAAAATCAAGGGTCAAGACGCAAAAAGTAAATCCGAGTTGATTATAGGTATGTATTTAAAATCTATGAAAAACAGAAACCACTGACTTTGTGGGACGTCACTCGTGCCGTATCGGATCGTACCATAATGAATTATCGTCGTCCAGTGAAAACGATATTTTACGTGACAACTATAAAAATATAACTTCAAAAGGGTATAACTTCCAAATTTTTCCGGGTTTTGATTGCAAAAACAACATACTCGCTAGCAACCACAACGACTCCACCTATTAGCGGGCATAAGCATGTATTTAAATAAAAATACATTGCATATCGTACATGGTTTAAAAAGCTCAGCTTTAAATTGATACAAATAATTAATCAACGTTACATTCAGTAACTGAATAAAAATGTAGGGAAAATGAGAATTTACGAATATGTGCATTGAAGAAAATAAAACATGCGACGCGACGTTTGCGTTTCTTTGTTCCTTTCCACCAGAAGTGAAACAATGTTTTAATAATTACTTGTACACGGTATATTCTCGCAAATTTCATTTACATGGTTTCCAGTAGGTACCTTGTAGGCTTAATACGTTGGCTTAATATACATTTCTGCGCCAATCAAATGTTAATTTAATAATTTATCACCTGCGGTCTTATCAACCCACGTGGGTATCTGCAGCATGTTCTGACCATAGCGTAAATATATACATATTGATATAAACCACGAATGGTAAATAAATGATCTTTATTTTGCAAATTGGTTATTAAATAACACTTTCACATGCCATTATTTTCGTAAATCTTCACTACCTTTCACTTACCTTCGCCCTATCAATTACACAAAAATACAGATTAATTAATTGTTGATAGGTTCGCATTTGACCACTGTCTCACCTGATGATAAGAGACGATGTAGTCGAGTATGAAGCACGCTTCCCTAAAAGTATCTATTCACTCCTGGACTTAAAGACCAACAGGTTATAGCAAATAGTAATCCATAATTATCTATAATAATGTAAATAACCAGGGTATGTAAATACCCCGATTAATTATTCAAAAGTTTAAAATGTTGGAGAAACCAAAACTGAAATTAATTATAGAACCCATAATTATGATTTAATCTTAATTACTACTTTTACGGCTCCAAACTACGCCGGAATGTCTTTCACACAAACTAGATGCAGCTGAACGCCTATATGGGTATTACACGGTACTCCCTGACAAGACTGGTGCCAGATTTCCTGGCTACTAACCGTAACGACTTTCCAAGAAGTACAAATGCAAGCCGGGACCACCGGCTTACCGCTTCTATACGCTAAGAAGACGAACCAAGCATGAAAAACATTGCTCAACCTTAACAATATTGGACTCATATCTACGGCTATTATTATTTTTACCACGATCTCGTTTTACTTTACACAAATTCTCGCCATAATATTCTATTCCATGCCCATTCCCACTGCAACCCATTATAAGAAAACCCCATTCCCAAACAAGCCATTCTTACCGTCACCGTCCGACATTGATTGATGACATTGCACACAAACAAAACCAAACTAAGTCCCACAAAAACTTCATATTTCTAAGTCCGACTGTGAGAACATCATGAAGTAATAGCCCACTGACATTGGTGAAGTCGTGACCTTAGGCGTGGGACTGCAGTGGCCTATAAACCGATCTTGGTTCCCAGACTATCTGATAATTAAAAGTATCACATGCCCGTAGTGTTCACGATCGCAAACTGAATAGGAAATAAAGGCGTGGGACTGGTTGGAAAGAAAAATGTGGTGTAGAAAAATAAACAAAGAAAAACAAATGAACATTCAAAAATTTAAACACGTTTATTTTTTAAACAGACAGGCCTATTCTACAGGGTTATTGATATTGTTTAAAGATGTTGTTTATGATGATAGTTACCCTTGAATTACCGGTGATAGAGTTACCCTTGAATTAAGGATTGTATTAATTTGTCATGATACTGTGTTTCCATTTTCAGTTAAATGAAACATTTTTCCATCAAAACGTAAAACGTAGACGGAAATCGATTCAGAAGCCGATTCTGAACCTTCGGGAATTGCATTTATTCTGTTACACGTTGTATAGTGTATAGAACGATATTAGAATATTATTCTGGGGATCCAGATCAAGATGCTTATGATATGAGAAATGCTTGTTCGAGAGATGTAAATAAAAAGTCAGTTATACCATTGACACATCCTGTTCGACCAGAAAATGTAGATTATCTATACTTATAATAAATCTGTAGAGAGGTCAATTCTTTACATGAAGTATATTTCCAAAATAACTATCAGGGGGTGATTAGGGATCGATACTGATGCCAAAAATGCAATTAGTAAAATTTTTGTCTGTCTGTCTGTCTGTATAACCGTTATAGAAACGAAAACTACTCGACGGATTTTAACGAAACTTGGTGCAATTATTTTTCATACTCCTGAGCTGGTTATAGTATACTCTTCATCACGCTACAATCAATAGGAGCAGAGCAGTGAAGGGAAATGTTGGGAAAATGGAAGAAGTTACTCCATTTTTTAAGCTTCCGTCGCGTGTGCCGTTAATGGTTAAAGCTACACAGAAACCATTTCATGACGGAAATGTTCTCCTTAAAATTATATAAAAAATATCCAACGACAGCATATGTCTAACTTTTATGGTTGACTCACAATAACACGTGTAACTCCCGATAGCTTAGCAGTTCGAAGCTTTCTGATTATAATATTTGTCTACTCTTACGTTTATAACACTCTCAGTCACCCCTAATTGAAAAAGTTAACATTATTAACTATTCCATAAAAAAGAATCATATAAATCGGTATAGAAACACCAAAGTTATACATGAAATACGCTAATAATAAGCCATCGCGCGTGAATACTGAATCATGTTATAAGGATTATTTTTGAGAATCAGTCGCCGCGCTCGACGCGTCTCGCGGCCGAAAGTATAAAATTTCGTTCTATAGGTACTTAAGCCTCATGTGAACGTGATCTAAACAATATTACCAACGGAGTCGCGAGCACAACTATTAACAATAATATTGTACGGTTCCGTATTGCGATATTTTTCAACAGTATTATAGATTGACATATTATATTTCCCTACTAAATTACGAAAGTTAATCTGTCTGATACATCAAAATCACTGAACCGTGAGGAAGGACATAGGCTACTTTTTTTTTACAAAAACGACGGAAACGCGAATGAAGTCGCGGGCAACAGCTACCTTTACTAATAATATAAGGCTGAAGAGTTTGTTTGAACGCGATAATCTTAGGAACTACTGGTTCGAATTGAAAAATTATTTTTTAATTAAATAGGCAATTTATAGAGAAAGGCTATAGGCTATATATCATTACGCTAAGGCCAATAGGAGCGGAGCGCCAATGAAGAATGCTTCAAAATCGGGGTTAAATTTAACGTTAGCCCAAAGTAACTATTCCACGCGGACGAAGTCGCGGGCAAAAGCTAGTTATAAATAAATCACTCGTAAATCACTCACTCAATGCCATCATATTGTTATGAATGTATGGAATCTAAGGTGATTTTTGACAGGCCATATTCCTTAAAAATACAAGACCTAATACACTCACACTGCATGTTGAAATACAATCAATCATGAAAAAGGTAATCCCCATCAGTTTATGGACACGAAAACCAATAAAATGGTATTCTTTCATTAACCTTGAAAAAATAAGGTCAAAATGAGAGACTTTTCACGAGTTCGGTAGGATATTTAATGTGATAGCTGATTTAATTTGGATAACTACTTCGTGAAAAGACCTTCGTGGTTCATTTAACTTAAATAGGTTTACACTTATTTGAAAAAGCCAAGCTTATATGAATAGTGTTATAAATATAGAACTTTGTTCTTTACTTATAGATAACTATGTTTTGCCCGCAGTTTCATTCACGAGGAAATTTTTATTCAGCGAATAAACAATGTTTATGCCTATTTCCTTCTCCTTAGTTGAATATATGTCTGTAGGTACCAAATTTCATCAGAATCGGTTTAGTAATTTAGACGATAATGTGTAACAGACAGACAGAGCTACTTTACTACAAAGCAATCCATAATATGTCTATGGTTAAAACAAAATGAAAAAAAAAACATGTGTGCAATTCACACGTGGTAGAAGTGAAACCTTCAAAAAGAAAAAAATTATGTGTCTGTCTCTTTTTACTGTCACTTTTTCGACTCCCCATGAGACCCCCATCCCCCTCCCTACCCCCCTCTCAGGGCTACCTCACCCCCCCGCGACCTAATTACGTTCCCGTAGTTAGATATAAGATAGTCGAGTTTGGGCTCATTTTAAAGGGCATCAAAAGCTCTACTACTTGACCTCAACAGAATTCCAAAATTCGGCAATTTATGTGTCTGTCTCTTTTTACTGTCGCTTTTTCGTTTCATAAACTTTCAAATCACAACGATGCTAAAGAAGTTTTCACTTCAAAAAAATATGATTCGTAACAGTAACAGTTTGCTGCGCTCAAATCCGATTACACTTGGAACGGTTTTCTTTTATAAAATCAAGTTCCACTTCAGCAAGAATATTCCTTCCTTTTGTAAAACAAATGCTCATAAATTTATATAAGCGAACAATAAAACCTAAACAAAGGTCTTTTTTTAATCTTTACGAAATTAATTTGGGGTTTTTATCCTAATGGATACGCCAACCCCATCATGCTTCAACAAAATAAAAATCAAAATAAAAAATAAAATCAAAATAAAATCTTAATTAAATTTAAAGGAGAATCCTAATCAATATAGTAACACCAACTCGCTAAATCTTTTTGCTACATCTGACTTCTGTTTCTTTTTTATTGAAAATAGGTTCGCGTTTAACCACCGGTTGAGCTAAAATTGATTGTATTAAACCTACCTGTAATATATTTAAACTAAACTCATAGATTAGCCTTTTTCTTTCCTCTTGGTTCTTAAAACACTCCATCAACAAATGATGTACATCCTCTATTACACTGCAAAACAAAGGTCTTATATAATAGAAGGCTCATAAAATAAACATACCATGCCTGTCGATTGCGGCCAATATTGTCGTCTATAGCGTTTATAAGTAATTCAAGCGACGCATTGATTCAATGGTCGGTGCCGGACACGACCTGAGTATTGTCCTAGATTCTCGGAAACACGGATAGACTTGCTAGAAGCTTTTAATGTTAAGTTCATTCTTGTATTTAATAAACATTTTCCCTATGCATTCTATGCAAGATAAAATATCTAAAGGATATTTGTTTATCTGCTGGAACTGCGGGTTAGGTCAAACGAGTTACCGCTGTACCAGACGTAGCGACAACTTAAGAAAGAGGGTGGGTTTTTTATCAGTTAAAGTCAGACCCTCCTTTCCGCTCCACCTTAACCGGGATTTGATAATGTTATCCCCGAAAAAAAAACCGGCCAAATGCGAGTCGGACTCGCGCACGAAGGTTTCCGTACCGTTATCTATAAAAACGTCAAAAAAATCATGTCTGTTGTATGGGAACCCGGAAACAGACGAACAGACAGACAGACGGACGCACAGCGGAGTCTTAGTAATAGGGTACCGTTTTACCTTTTAGGTACGGAACCCTAAAAAAATTGTTCGTTGTTAACCGAAAATCAGCTCATATTTTTTTTATTGATAATATAGCCTTAAATATTTGTTTCATTTTAATTTAATTATTTATTTTTAAAGTGAGTATATAACTAAATATTCTGTGAATATTTCAAGCGTCTACCTGTTGCCCGTTATCAATATCGAGCAAAAACGACCAAAAAAATGTGTTGTATGGGAGCCCCCTTACAAATTTTTTTTTTTTTTTTTTTTGTATTTGTTATTATAGCGGCAACAGAAATACATCATTTGTGAAAATTTCAACTGTCTAACTTAATGGTTCGTGAGATACAGCCTGGTAACAGACGAACAGACAGACAGACGGACGCACAGCGGAGTCTTAGTAATAGGGTACCGTTTTACCTTTTAGGTACGGAACCCTAAAAAAATTGTTCGTTGTTAACCGAAAATCAGCTCATATTTTTTTTATTGATAATAGCCTCGCGTTAGACCACCATCTCACCTGATGGTAAGTGATGATGTGGTCGAAGATGAAGCACGCTTGCCTAGAAGTAACCTATTCACTCTTGACTTAAAGACTCCCAGGTTATAGCGATCAGGAGACACAGACTCCGGCAGGGAATTCCACTCCTTAGCCTACGCACAATGAAAGTATTCCCAAAACGTTTTGTGCGTATGGGTGGGACAGAAGAACAATATATAATATAATAATATAATATTCCACAACTTCCACACAACGCCATCTAGTCCCAAACTAAGCAGAGCTTGTGGTATGAGTACTAGACAACTGATAAACATACATATATATTTTTAAATACATACATGTTATAGATAAATTACACCCAGACAAAGAACAAATGATCGTGCTCATCACACAAACATTTGTCCTGGGTGGGAATCGAACCCACGACCTTGAGCATAGCAGTCAGGGCCACTGACCACTATACCAACAGGCCCGTCAATGACAATGATACCTACATAGCTTAGGAGGGAGAAAGGGCTATTCATACCACGCCTGATCTCTGTCCGGTCGTGTCGGATTGTCGTCATATCGGACTTGAGATTAAGGGTACAGAGAGTGAACTTGAACCTACGCATACATTGTAATATCTCCTACGCAGGTGCCTAATCTCCACTGAGATTGACTGCCGCGCCGTGGGCGAAATCGATCAGGAGTACTACATATAATAAATGATAAATAAATAAATGATTGATTGATAATGCTAAGCTGACTCTGAGTACCATAATACACATGCTTTCCATACCTGTTTTCACGATTCCATGTCCTGTTAAAAAGACGGTAAATGGAAGCCACCGAATAGGTTATGAATTAAAACCAAAACACATAACTAAGTGGCATTAATTCAGAAACTTTCCTACTGGTCTGAAATTAGACAATAATAAACCTTAGCAGCGTAGCGTCTTATCGTCTCTTACATTATTACAAACGTCCAAATACCGCTTCGCGTTGTAAAAGTGTCATAAATATGACACCACGCCGTACGGAGCGTTTTACATCCAAAAGAACCGTCAGTGGTTCGGAGAAAATGTATATAATTATAATGTTCTGACTTACTTATAAGGGCTTAATAAAGAAAGAAGAAAGTTACTCGGTCTTGTATTGGTACAGTTTATTGTTCAGAGCTAAAACAATATTAATGTGTGTCAAGTTCCCCCTATTGTTGAAAGAGATAACTTTGGACTTTGTTAAAATTGACAGCTAATTTCAAGTGAAATTGCGAATAAGCCTTTCGGGTAATGACCAGAATTAGGGTTGCTTTTCTCCTTCTTAATATCCTATGGCGTCTTTTCGTAACAAAAGTGCTCAAGATCTCAATTTTTATAGACACATTTACTCATCAATTATGTAATTAGCTATAATAATGCAAACCTTTTGGTCTGTTTATGTACCCATATTCGTTATCCGAATACAAATTGGTGATACCTTCCACTGTGTCTTAGAGTAGGCTCAGCATAGAACCATATAACAGAGTTTAAAAAGAACAAAAGGCGAGCTTATACTGGTTTTTACGACTAACTTATCACATGACCAGTCTGAGCAGACATCAGCTTTATTTATTTTTAACATTACCGTACACTAGAAATTTTATATCGAGAATGCATTTAAAAAATATATCACTAAATATTCTTCTTATTCACTTTCCAGCCCTCTGCAATGAGGACCCCAACGGTAACGTGCCTCTCGGCAAGTCCTGCAACCGCTACTGGCAGTGCCAGGGCGGGTATCCGCGCCTGCAGAGGTGTCCCGCCATGCTGGTGTTCGAAAGAAGGTCGTTGAGGTGTGTGGTGCCCCCCACTGAGGAGTGTGACGTGCCCACCACTACTCCGCCACCCCCGGAAGAAGAGAACCAGCAAGATTTAAGACAGGTATGGGATGAAACAAAAGATGAAAATATTATACACTACCAGCACACGATAAAATATGTACTTTAAGAATTACTAGAAAAATTCAATCAGGTTAAAACGTCAATAGCCTTATGGATAAGGTGACGGACTTGTGATCGAGAGGTCACGAGTTCGAACCCCACCCATTACACTATTGCCGTGAACCCATTCCAGACACAAGTATATGACTGAGAGTCATATTGTGACGTCATAATTGTCAAATCGAACAAATTAGGTAGGGTGGGCAAAACTTGAATTCATTAAAATAAAATTTATTTACGAATATTTACGATGAAAAGATCAGTCTTAAATTTCTTAATATTTTCTTTCGCTCCTCCTCACACCGATAAAAATTAAATAATAATTAAAAAACACCCTACGCTAAAAATAATAGTCGCGGGGTATCGCTGTGTAACAAACTTTAAATATCGATTCTGAACTAGCTAGCTAGATTATAAAATTTGTAATTTAATTATAAAAATTAAAGCTTTTTTTGTAATATGCACGTCATTCCTTTTCATTTGATACGCCACTTGGGTATATTTGATAACATTCGATTGTTCATCCGCACTTTCACCCCCATATCTAGTAATACTCAACCGATTTGTATAAATCGTATCTGATTGTAATATACACGTCGTGTTCTTCCATTTGATATCCCACTTGAGTATATTTGACAACATTCTATTATTTATTCCCACTTTCACCCCCCATAGCTAGTAAACAGCTGAACCGATTTTGACAGAACTCACCTAAGAACCACCGCCGGAAAACATGCTTTCTTATAAAAAAAACCGCATCGAAATCGGTTTCCCCGCTTGGAAGCTACGATGCCACAGACACATACATACTTTTTACGCCGGGGGTTAAAAATTACATCGATCCGTTGTTTTATTTGAAGGGATAGAAGAAAAACACATTTTCGAATTTATATTATCAGTAGATCCTTTTTACGCGTCACGGTATTTCATACCAATTCTTAATTCATACGGGTACATAAGAATTTGAAAGTGCTACGTAAGTTGAGATGTTTTTTATAAGTCGTTTTATAACCCTAGAAAACACAGTGGATCTATAAAACTGTCGCAGCTACTTTTCCTCAGAACTATATACACTTACAAAAGCAGACTAAAGGCATGTATGAAATGTCTCTTTTCGCTATATATAAACTGATATTACCTAAATCCTTTCACAGTCGAAAGCCAAATCCATAGATATAAATAAATCAATAAATAAAATATATGTATGTTTCAAAGATACTGAAAACAGAATTTAAAACAGGCAAAGGATAAGATTGCAACGTCAACATGAATTCTTATGTCAACAGTTGTGATTCTGTTTTATTTGCGTCAATCAAGCTACGGGTCAGGATCAAGTTTGAAGCCAATTTCAGCTGGCAAACAATTTTATCTTTAAAATAAAATCAGTCGCTTGGGGCTTCGCTACCGTGGACTTTATCACTATAAAATCATTTATAAAAGCATTTTCCATACCAAATTTCATCCAAACCCACAAAGAACTTTCAAAGATTAGCGCGTTTAAAACAAAGAAACGAAAACTTTTCTGCTTTATAATATTTATCAGACATTAGAAACTAATGTATTTCTTGAATTCTTTGCTTCCAACCATTGTAAGCAATGTATTGATTTGCTCAAGTACCACTCCCATTAGTCTAACGAGATGTTTCGCAATATTTGATAATACATAGAGTTTAGTTCCCAATCTATTTACCGAATCGGATACATACTGCATTCGACACATTGCTTCGGGCTAACAAGCTAGTCCGTTGTTGTATTTGTGTTTGATGCAGCCTGAAATTCAGAAACCTTTTTGACGTAACACGTGTAGCCAGAATAGACCTTTTCAGTTGCAAACGCGACAAATAAAAATACACTTTACATTGCTCCCTTGCGGGCTTTTCAATGCGAGAAGGTTTTATTTTTATTTGGCGTAAACCTTTTTCAGGTTGATACGTACGTATCGGTATCTATTAAAAAATACACACAGAAAACGAAATAAAGTTAGTGTTAAAAGCAAGAATGTCTAAAACGTTACACTGAAGTATCAAATAAACTTACACAATAAAGATAAATAGATAGATATAATGTTGTTTATTGTACACCAACAATTTAAACACACGTTTTACAGTAATGATTAACCTATGGTTACAATAGCGGTCTTATCGCGGATAGCTGATATAATATTAATATATAAGACAATGTTTAATAATTATGTATAATATACAACGTGTAATTTAAAGGGTATATACATACCAAGTGCACGGCTTCTTTGGATGATAACAAACGATATGGCAAGGGTTTTGTAATCCTATGTCTACATGTGTGGAGCTTATTAGAAATTTTAATACATTGATACCAGAGACCGAATTTTTCAAATTAAGAAGAACGAAGAGAATTATCGTTTTATATTATTGGTATTAAAAAAAAAAAATTTTGCAATAAATAGAACCGACTTCCATATCAAAACACTACAAAGCCAAAAATAACTTTAATTTCGGAAGGCGGTGTCATTTAGTGGGTTTGTTTGTAATTTATCTAGTTACAAAAGCCATAATGTCAACAAATTATCACCTTTTACAAAATATTGCTTAACCCTGTGCATAGCCGTTAATTTTTGAGGAGTTCTCCTGATATTTGACCATCAGCTCTACATCACCATATGTATTGTGACGAGCATAAAGTGTTTAACATCCGTACTCAAGTAATCGAATCGCAATCCACGAAATACTTATTATTGAGGAGTTTCAGTGGCCATCTGTGGTCTTCATCATCAGTTCAACTTTCCCAAATGGTACTTTTCGGAAGCAGCTGCTCAAGGTACTATAAGAAATACCCAAAACGCTTTAGGTGTGCCTATAATATTTGAAGAGTTCCCTCGATTTCTCCAGGATCCCATCATCAGATCCTGATTTCGTAACAATGGGACCAACTAGAAAGTATACCCATTCAAACGCAAAAAGAATTTTTCAAATCGGTCCAGCCGTCTCCGAGTTATGAGGTAACATACATAAATAAAAAAAATAAAAAAGTTCAAGACGAATTGTAAACATTTTGAAGTCGGTTAAAAAACATATGAAACCGATAATTTGGGGTCAATTCTGTGAGTCACTTATCATGAGCTGAAACTTTGCATAGAGACTCCATACCAGATGTTGTCTTCAGTCCTTTTGGTTAGATATGGGGTTTCCGTTACATGTTGTATACTGACAATCTATGTGTCTGAGTCAAAGCGTCAATAGGCTAAGGAGATCGAGTGGTCGCGGCTTTGAACCCCCCAGCTCACAGTATTGATGTAAACTCACACCAGACACAAGCATATTTAGCTTAGTTTGAGGGAGTAAACAAGATTGATAGTAATTTGAATCCTACTCTATTGCTAGTTTTCTTTATACAAAAAAAGTAACAATCAAACATCTCATAACAAACCAAAGTCGGAATCTTTCACCGGTAACGCCTAGTGAATCTACGCTCTCATAAAAAAATATTACGATTTCAGACTTTAAACGGTATCAGTAGACGCCATCACGGCGGCAGCGCTGGCCGTCGCTGAAAAAGTGAAAACTAGTCCTGTCATTGTCTCGTAGTGCACAGCATTATGCTAAGAGTAGGCTGTTTTGCGTTTATGTGACGCATATTTTTATTTTTCCCCTAGTTTAAATTATATTGTGATTTTTATCTCTTATTTTCTCATATACATATGAAAGCACAAATAAAACCCTTTTCTGTAATTACTGATTTTTCATTAATCGGGTAAGTTATTTTTGTAAGTATAAGCTATACGTGTAAGTAAAACCTGACTCCCTATTGTGCCTTTACTTTATTTATTCCGGACATAAGAAATGAATACTTAAAACATACGGGACATGGAAAATATAACAATATTTCTGAAATCATTCATTCGTTCAACTTCATGCTACCTGCATTCCGTCTATTGAACAGTGTTGCAATCATTCTCGTCTGTCATCTGTTTTATAATCAAAATGGCCGCGTGTGAGATTTTCTAATATTGGATTTAGACGTGCGACTAACATCTGAATATTCCGAAATACCTTTTTGTATAGACACCTAAACATAATTTGCCTAAACCTATTGCATTCGTAGTCTGTCAGTTAGTAGCGCAATCTTGAAATGAGCTTGACAAGCTCTGGGTTGGTGGTTTTGTGTATTCCGATTGGTTTACTATTGGTTCAAAAATAAATAGTCTCTGTATTTGAGTTTAATGTCATGGTCGATGGTTTTTGTTAGTAAGCCATGATTTGAAATATCTACCGGAGTAGCGGGAAATTTGTTATAAGATACCGCAGCCGCGTAAAGCAAAGGCAACTGATGAACAGTGTGGGTTTTTAATCCGTAGAAGACTGATACTTTCCGCTTCACCCAGAATGGAAGGAATTATTTTATAATTCTGTCCCCGAAAAGAATATGATTTAAAATACCTGTATGGTGATTTCACACAAGTTTTGAGTGACATTGTTGTCATCTGCATGGTTTCATAAACTGATTCATTTATTAAATCATTCTATTTACAAGATACATATAAGACAGCTTTGAAAGTACCATCGTATACCCAAAGTTGTTAAGTACAAGATACTACGAAAACAAACAAAGTACCAAGCCAGTAGTTAACATGCCAATCACAGCCATTAACCTTAAGTAAAGCAACATTCCAAACCAATAGAAAGACTACTTCTACTTCTACAGCCCGAGATCTAGGATTGATCTTAATTAAATGGACTGGCAAATCAAATCGTCTATTGATTCACGCCCAAAGTTGTGGGTTTTAGCTAGATGTCTCAATTTCACTATGTAGAAAAAGACAGAAGGTTTAAAATCCAGAGACTTGATCATAACTACCTAAGCCTTAGTGCCAACCATAGTAGTTAAGTGGGGAAGAGTTGGGACTCCTTTGTCCCCAGACTCTTATTTAATATATAGCCAGCCTTGCTCTGCCCAGTCGAATACAACTTTCCTGGGAGCTTCACAGGCTTCGAGGAACGACTTTACTATTCCAATAACTTGTGTATATTGGGAAGCCATGGCCTCGCAGTTCAAGAGTGAATAGGTTAGTAATAGGTTTTTAGAGTAGCGCGCTCCATCTTCGACCACATCATCACTTACCATCACGTGAGATGGTGGTCAACGCGAGCCTATTATCAATAAAAAAAAGAGTTCCAGTCCAGTTCAGACTCATGCTTTAGAAGTCGGATGAGGTAGATACGTAAATGCTCTTAAGGCTTCTTGTCTGTCTGTTAATTTATCTTTTTGAAGTATTTCACTTCCACCAACTGCACTACCAACTTGATATTTTATTGGATTATTGGAAAAATATTTCACAAAAGTCGAATACGACTTCTATAGTAACCTGCTATATGGCCGTCTTGCTCAATTGATTCAATATATTGAGCCCTTTGTACCTAAATGGAAGTCTACAATTCAGGACACAAAGTTAAGGAAACTTAGGAAACATTTACTTTTGGAAGTGTCTTAATTACTTTGCATTGATCGAGATTGTTTCTTCTAATTAATCTTTCATTAGTACAAGACCGAGTCCTGGAGCCTAATCCATGACTGGTATTCAAAGATATCAAACAAATTTTGATTTCTTTGTCCCAAGATTTTCTCCTTTTCTCACCTACAACGTTGCTATAATTTTTGTCTCAGGTTATACAGTCGGCCGCCTGCCTGACACTAACTCCCTTTGGGAATGATTTTGTTTCTGTTTTACCCGACACCACTCGGGCGACCCAAGGTTTTCTTCTTATCACTAATTAAAAAATAGCGTTAGCCACCGCTTTGCCTTCGTCAAATTTAAATTATTACCTAAAGGGACTTACTTATTTTATTGTTTCTTATAAAGAAGGTCTACTATATCTAAGGTTAGTGTAACAATTTCTTAAAGGGCTTGCACCCGGGACGAGAAGTGTACTATGTCCTATTCTAAGACATGGTCTACCAGTGAACTAAATTTCATTCAGTCCTATACAGCCGTTTACACAAAAACAAACAGAGTGACGAACAAACAGAGTGACGAACGAACAGAGTTACTTTTGCATTTAAGCTTTTAAATACGATTTACATTAAAACAGCTTACGTAGACAGGCGCCCGTAACCCATTGTAATTTACCTTACATTTTTATCTTAAATTATTTCGTGTTTTTGTTACACCAATTCCAATTATTTAGCTTTAGAACATGAAGTCTAAGAAAATTTTCATCAGCATAGAATATAATCAGACGATACACATACGACCAAATGTGGTGCAATATGCAACCTAAACCCCACACTTGACAAGCGTTACTCTCCTCTACGGAGTATCCTCAGATTTGACTAGTCGACTGCTCAGTCGCAAAAGAAACGGCTAAAACATTCTACGGGTTATTCGGGACTGGGCAAAACAAGTGTCATAAATGTTTTGGTTGGATGTTGCATCACAACATGTGTATATTATATTCATATATTTGTAGGTTATTTAATGATATCATTTTGAAGATCAGTTTGACACATCATAACAACACAAAACACACCCTCTCTTATTACATCAAAGACCGCAGAAGCGAGCATTAAATATTTAAAAGCCGCACGGCGGGTGACGTTCTGAAAAAATCACAATATTGTAGTGTTACTTTTGACGAAAAACGTCATTAAATTCACTAAATGTGCTTATGGATCTGCACTTCGACGGAAGATGTTTTTGAGCCTGTTGTTGACATCGATTGCGCCTAATATTAAGCGATAGACAAGGTCTACAATGAATCAAACTCTTGTTTTAAAGACTCGTTCATAAATTTGGAAAAATCGGGTCACAAGTGAATTCGCGCGCAACTGTGGCTAGTATTATATACTACTTTGACTGTATTCTTATTTTTAATGCAACTAATCTAAAATCTCTCTTTTCCAGGGTCAACAACAGCACAAGCGGACGAACGGTGAATACCAGGACCAGGGCCGCCAAAGACAACAATCTAGAAATTAAGACTCCATCTTCTAGAACCTTCTAGAAAACCTTCCTAATTCCAAATTCTTCTGCTTCTTTCACCTCGAAAGTCTCTCCCACCATTGTACTCTCTTCTCCATTAGAAGTAATTTATACTTCATTGTTTTTATAATTAGTCGTGTAATTAGTTTAGTTATTAAAGTTAAGTGTAAAATACTGCCGTGAAACTAAATGAATACTCAGTAAGTCAATCAGGCGAAATTTTTCATCGGGTTGCATCATCATGACATGAGAAAATATTGTAGAAGATGACAACTATATTATAGATTTCCATTCCGTTATTCTCCGTTAAACATATCAAAACAGAACAATTCATCTAGATTTTGACGTACCCCTGAATGATAAATTTACTTGATTTAAAAAATAGAACTCAAAGTAAATACTAAAGCCATGCGGTTAATCTAAATTGTCGAAATATTTAAGCGCGTTCTTTTATTTCTGGCCAGTATTAAGTTTATCAAGATCATTGAAAGTAGTCTCAATCAGATGTAATCCTTTGAATCATCAAGAAACCGTACTGCGACTTACCAACGAAGTTACAAGGCATTATTTCTTTAACTTTTAAGGCTCTTAATCGGGATACTTAAAACGAATCATCTTCTAAGTTTGAATGAAAATTATGAGAGACTTAATTATGAAAGACGGACTGCAAAGTTTTTGAAATCCCCTTTAAGACGAAACCTACTTATAATTGATTTTGACAGCAAACAATGTATGGTCATTATATTTGTGTAGTGTTGAAAGTATTTTAGAAGCTTAAACTTATAATAAATCATACAATGTCATGATGATCCAAGCCGATTGTAAGTTCTTATATTTAGTCAATATTTATACTCGTAAGTTCATATTGTTCTTAATAATAGTCAATAAAAATATTATTTACTTATTGTATTGTTTTCTTGTTTAAATTAACATTGCGTATAAGTACCTATATTGATTCCAATTCACTGGATTAAATCAAAAGAGCACTGAATGACACACTATGAATGCATCTAAAAACAGCGATGAGGGAGGAATGGCGAAAGATTTTAAAGCCGACCATCACCCTTGATGACAACCATGGCTACTCAGCACTGTCGAAAAGGTCTGCAATCTGTTTGTTCCTGACAATTATTATAATCATAGAAAACACCGCCTACTGGCTGTTCCAACTTGCCATACAGTTGCACATTCCAAGTCGTATATTCCTCGATCTTCAGCCGCTATTAACGCTCTCTTGGACTCAAACACAGACTTGCTTATGTTTGCGGATGAATGAAAGATAACACTGTCAGAATGTTTGAATTTTTGTGAGAAAAAAAGAGAATGTAAAAAAATAATAATATTAGCCGCCTTTATATTTAAATCAATAAACTCATGCTTCCTTTATTAGGGCGGATTTATTAGTGAGGATTGGTGGATATGGCATGTTTACGAATTTTAGTTTCTTTGATATATTGATACAATCACAAAGTTCTCAGCTTCCTTAAATTGAACCGTTTCAAAAAGAAACAATTGTAGAAATACAGTGTAAATTACAAGAATAATCGCAATAATCAATCTACAGAACTATCAAAACATATTTGAGTCGTTACATTAACTACATATTTACTCTGACACAGTATTGTAGCAATTTTAGCAAAAAGATTGATACCAGTTGATCTACTAATACTGTGTGTGTGTACCAACGCTCCTTTGATCATGTAAGTACCACTACTGGAGATACATAAAGTTTTAGTGAATAAATATTAATTAAATTCCATTATAAACTTTGACAATAGAATACAGTGGTAGCCACTGAACACTAATAATTCTTGCTTAATATAACAGAACTGCGTTGGTTACTACGAAACTGCCTAATTATCGACGTCCTCTGAGAGGCAATTGTACATCAGCGTCTAGAGGAAAAGGTAAACGCCTCCAAGCCATCAGTTAGCCAGTAATTTTAGGTTCGTCGGTAATTGGATTAGGGCTAAGTAATTTGTCAAAGAATAAGATTTAATCTCTAGGACAAAGGTGGCGAACCATTATCGGTACCGAGACAGTTTTTGTTACTCTATTACTCTAAATTGTGTAACATTTTTATTCTATTGCATTAAATATGTGATTAACAGCTGTTAAAAGATGTTGTTTTGTTTTAATTTCTACACGGCTTTTAACCTAAAGGTAAACTTAAATAAATAGGTAGGTGCAGGGCCGGATTAATGTTTAGGCATATTAGGTAACTGCCTACGGGCCCCGCGTCCACTTTCGAACGAGAAATTTGATGTGCGTGTAAACTGACGGACCACACGGGTATCTCGCAAAATACAAACCATTAGATTTAGTAGTCAGTAGAATTAAAACAATTTTAGTACCAATTTGGGAATTGAGAGACTTATATGATAGACCGTTAATACCTGCGTGGTCCATCAGTTCACATACACATAAAATAATATTGTATCCTTTCTCAATAACAATATTATCGCTTTTTTCGACGAACGAAATACTGTATGTAATAGAACATCAACAAAGTAAATCAAACCATCGAGTATTAAAACTAATATAATAAATCGGACGCAGCCGGCGGGCGTTAGGCGAGTACTGGACTTAATTCACGTTGGGGAATCCCTGATTCGTTTGTAGCGTGATATTGATATAATCGAATGTTAAAAAAGTTTCTGTAATTGCAATTTGTGAGATTTACAACAGTAAATGTAACCAAAAAACCTTGCTCTCTGTGTTAAAATACTTACAATTTGGAGTAGAATACTAGATTGGTTTTTTAACAATGCGTTAAAAAAATCGGCGAGAGAACGAGTGTAAATACTTAATTATAAATCTGAAGTTAAAATAGTTATAAGGTGTTTATAACTAATAGTTACAATTCACTAATATTCTAATGTGAGTTGACTGAAATATAATGCTTATTGTTGAAGAGGTCGCAAAAAATCTTGCCTTCTGAGAGATTTATTCGCATACGCCGCGTAAATCAGCAGACATATAAAAAAAGTTAATTAAAAAGACTAAAAAACCCGACTGCTGAACTAAAACGCAAGAAAAAAGTACATTTTCATTTTTAGAAGTGACAAACAGGCGGGTCCCATCCCATTTTTTTAATTTAAATTATATTATGTTCAATAGGGTCCCGCTGGCTTGTCACTTTTTAAGGTGATACGTAAAAAATAAGACATAGCTCGAGGGGCGTAGCTTAACGGAAGACGCGGGGAGCACCCCCGCTAGAATACATTGCAAACTCGAGCGCACGCTCGCGGTGAGTTTGCGATGTAGTTTGTGTTTTGATGTTTTAGAATAGAGAAGGCACGGAGTCGCCAATTTCAAATACATTTCTTTTAATCTGAATTAAACTAACTTATTCATTATATTGTTAGGTATTTAGTGTTTTACTTTATTTAAGAATGACAAAAAATAATATAACGTGTGTAAATGAACAGACCGTAACAGTAAATGATCATATTGACCTAAGAAAAAGAACTACTAGTGTAGTAACCAAATTCTTACTATGATTTTATTTAATTAATTTACTTAAAATGAGTAGTAACAAAAAGTTGCTTCAAAACTACGCTTTTTAACACGCTTTTATTAGGTCGACCTGTATGTAACTAACTATGTAATGGAATCTAAGGCAACTACTTTAACCATCTTCCAAGGGTCGTAGCGTAATGAAAATTAGCAACTGTATGTAGTTCTGATGACAATACAATAATATGGTACTGTCAAACTGATCTGATGATGGAGCCGGAAGATATGAACTGGAACTTCATGATGGAAAATCGTATCATAGCTGTTTTGGATTTCTTAGAAAAGTCTTGTAATGAACTTTGACCACGATTAGGTTTCAAGGTCTGATGATGAAGCCGGAAGATAGGCAGTGGCATTCCATGATGGAATATCGTATCATAGTCGTGTTTGTACTTGTGAGAAAAGCCACGTAATGGACTTTGAACACGATCAGGTTTCAAACAGGATCAGGTTTCAGGATAACAAACCTAAAGAAAATCCGTTATCGGTTTTCTTAACCTTTTTGTCAACTTTTTGTGATGTCACTTTCAAATCCTCTACTCGTGGGAATAATATAAAAAAAGAAACAGCAACACAAAGAAAACGGAGGCTACAAAAAAAAAAGGAAAAGCGCGAACAAATTTTTTGTTTTTACGTGCACTTATAAAAGCGTGTTTTTCTAGTGATTTTTAAACTATTAATTTATTATTAATTAATTAAAGATTATTCATCCAATTAAATTTTTTGATGGATATTTTCTTACGAATAAAAGTCAGAGATTTAATTAAAAATTACTAAAAATTAAAAATTACTACACTATTTTCTTGGAATACAAGTCTCTCGCCTTCATTTAATATCGCATCAGAGACATTTCCCCCGCGTGTTTTATTTTCTTTGTTTGTATCCTTGCCCCTATTTTTATTAATTACATATTCTGGATCACGGATCTCTCATGTACCGAGGATCTACCAGTCATATCATTATTTTCAATCTCTATTTCATATGGTAGAGGCTCAACATCTTCACTGACCTCTAGTGAATGCACCAAATCATCGTCGCGTATTTCCCTTTCCGTGTCCAACTGGCGACATCGGTCTCGCGAAATACACACGCTTTTGTATTACTACACAATTCAACCAACCCGTGCTCAACTCGCGTCAAATGAGTACGTTTTTGCGGTCAAGCAACGTTAAAAGAGGTTTTACAAAATAGTGTGCAATTGAATTGAACACGGTTTTTTAACTGGTCTGTTCGAAACAAATCCGTACTGATTTAGCGGGGTGCGTCTCATATCATAAAAAGTTATTTGGTATATTTTCATTTCAATAACGTTCACAAGATAGTGAGTTATACCAACTGTTGATGTAATTTCTTTAGACATAACATTTATATACTCTAAAACTTATTTCGTATAACGTTATTGGATATAACGTTTATTTAATCGAAAATCATTAAGCCTATCGTTTAAAATATATAATATTGTGAGTAATTTGATTGAGCGTGCTGCGGAAGCGGCGTGACAGAAACGAATTGCTGCGAAACCGATTTCACGTATGTTCCATGTCTGTCCTACCCCTAGAGTGTTATTTAAAATCGCGTAGGCGCGGAGGGGCGAGGCGGCCCGCGAGGTGAGGCGCAGGTGGTTTTAACACTCGCCGCCGCGGCTGAGGCTGGTCGGCGAAGCCAGCCAGCAAGCCGCAGCCGCGGTGGTGAGCGTGAAACACATCTGCGAGGATAAGCTTGCATGGGACCGCCGGAGCCCTGCAGCACCGGAGCCGTGACAGAAACTATGCCTGCTGCATGTTGCATGCTTGCTTGCATCAGAGGTGGATCTACCTATGGGCTATTTGAGCTGCAGCCCAGGGTCCCATGGATATAAGGGCCCCCCTGCCAGTTTTCATTAATAAAATAGACGATACTTTTAAATCTATATTATATAATAAATCGAAAATATGTAAAATTCAAACACAATTTTGGCAACGCCATAATCGGCCAATCCGTATGTGCGACTATCGAGAACGAAGCAGGGAATTCCCTTGTCTCTTATAATGATCGGGTATTCAGTGTTAAAAAATACTTAATACCCCTAGGAAGGGCGTAGGGTAGTTTCCTAAAATATTTTATTTAGTCCGTCACGTAGTTTAACAAAAAACATTCGATACGTATTTTTTTTTATTTCACGTAATTGAAAAATTAAGACGATACAGTGAGTTGAAGTTTCGCGTGACGTCACACTCCGGTATAATTCTTGGCACTGTGTGACGTCAGCAGCCCCACCCCTATACTTTGAAGCTTTCCATTTTGTGAATTTTTCTTGACTTGAAAGGGCAAAAAATATGTGATCAATATTTTTTGAAATTCTACCTGATGAACCAAATAAAATAATTATTTTGTAACACAGGAAACTACCCTATTGCGTTGGGTTGTACCGCCACAATTTTGTTATTGTCATCTAAATACAAACTTAGTGTTTAATTGTCACAACTGTGTGTGAGTATGGGTATTTAGTGTGCTATTAAGTGATAAGTAACATATTCTAATCAAATTCAAATTATTTATAAAACGTAAGCTATTTCAGGAAGCTATTTACACAGTCAAAGATTATATTGAGGATTAAAAGGCTTGGGAATTAGTTTCTCCAATGATATACGTACTTATGTGCTCTTTTTTAATATATTTTGCTGAGTTAATGATTTACTTTCTAAAGTATTGTATATACCTACTTTGTATTTAATTATTTCTTTTTTCGTTTTTTGATCTTTTATATTTTTATTATTATGAATGTGAGGAATATGTAGGTTATTATTTATTTTTATGTTATTTTCATTATAATTTATAGTTGATGTATGGTTGTTTGAGTATTTGTCTTACCTACCCAAATGTCCTTAGTTTGATACTGTTCGTCAGATCGTTGAGCTCCTTAAGTTCAAAGTTGAGCTACACGATAACTGACAAATGTTTGCACTCTGGATGGTCCGCTCAAATTTGTGACTTATCGTACTTATAATAATTGAAAGTAATCTGATTATGATATGATCCTACAATGCTCCTAATTTAAGAAATCTACACTAATATTATAAAGCAGTAAAGTTTGTTTCTTTGAATGCGCTAATCTTTGAAAGTACTGGGTGGATTAAGATAAAATTTGGTATTGAAGTAGGTTGAAGCTTGAGAAGTGTGATAGGCTTCTTTTTACCCAACTGCTAGTTTGTAAAGTCTTTGCATATTTTCCTTCAATATAAGATAAGATAAGATGAAATTTATTTGTACATAAGAAAAGACACGTAATACATAAAAGAAAAACAGTAGGTTGTACAGCAAATCTAAAAATTAGTGTCAGATTTCCGGCACCTAAACTAGGTACGCAGACCTGTATCTTAGGAGTCGGAGATATTTCGGCATTGGCAATAAATAACACGACCGTGACATTTCTGTTACAATATTTCTGTTGTCAACAGCAAAAGAAGGTTGTGTGTGTGTTTATGAGTGTCTGGAAGGTTTGTGTGTGAGTAGGTGTGTGTATATGCGTGTGTGGGCGACGGTGTGATTATGTGTGAATGAGAGATAGTATGATTCCATAGGAGTATAAATAAATTTAAGTTTCGATACACAATATTTTTTCTGCTTCGTCATAAGATAAATGAAGTAGCCAGTTCTTAAGTTTTTTTTTAATTCGTGAGTGGTGAGTCTATAAATGGAAATAATTTTATTAATTTTGTTATAAATACGTGAACTTTGTGCTAAAAATTGACGACTTGCAAATGCATATCGACAAGGGATTGCTTTGCATACTGGAAAACCTTTGCGCCTTTGAAGTAGGTTTTTGTCTAGAGGAAGAGTACGGTGTCTTCGCTGGATAGAACGGAGGATATATAGCTGTCTGACTGTGAGGATTTGTGCGTCAGAATATAGCTGGTCAGTAGAGAAGTCTCTTGGTTTAAAGAGCATCACTTTCAGTACTGCTCGTTGTCAGTTATGTTTAATTTTTAAATAATTTATAAATATTTGATATTTAATAACAGGGCTTTACCTATGAATTCGCTGTTTTGCCGTACTGGCAATTTCAAATTATAATATTAAATCATATACTGTCCTCTTAATCTGTATCATGGATACTGTGGAGTTTTTTTTGCCGGTTTTTCTCCCTAGAAAACGACCAATTTCAAACCATGCACTAACTTCTGACGTATTGTAAGTGCCCATGTGGGCCTATGTGAAATAAATATGTTGAGTTTGAGTTCGATAATCATATTGTTTTGGCTAATAATTATAATTTCAAATTAATTTTATTTTATAATTTGGAATTCTTGTTTCAAAGTTTGGCATAACCGTGCCCCTTGTACCTACGGCCCACAACCTCAACGACGTTTACAAAACGAACTCTAAAAATGAATGCACCACCCGTTATTAGTTTGCTCGTGTCCGATCTGGAAATTTCGACCTGAAAAATGAACCCTTTGGTTGTCGATGACGAATTAAAGTCGATTGTGGGAGCTGATGACACCCAATCTGCGGCTGAATTAGAAGCAGCTTTCAACGCTAGTATCAAAACAATATTGGTTTACTTGCGTCAAATTGGCAAGGTAAAAAAGCTTGACGTCTGCCCCACGAATTCAGTGATCATCACCGCGAAGGACGCATCGAGACGTACCTTACACTGCTTAACAGGCACACAAACGAAATAATTTTGTTGCCTGCGGTGAAAAATGGATCCTGTTTGACAATCGTAAGCGAAATTGGTTAGATCCTGGATTAGCATCTAAACGTTTTCCTAAACGAAAACTGACCCCTAGAAAAGTGATGGTCCCTGTTTGGTGGTCTAACCCTGGTGTAATGAGTTATCTACCAAACAGGATGAGCATTACTGCAGAACTGAACACAATTATGGAGAAGCTCGCACATCTCCAACCAGCTTTGGTCAATCGCTCGGCTCCGCTGCTCTTGCACGACAACGCGCGTCCTCATACTACACAGCAGACGGTCTACAAGTTACAAGAGCTGGTGTTGGAAGTTCTCCGCCATCTGTCGTACTCACTAGACCTTGCACCTACAGACTTCTACTTTTTCCTGAATTCTAAACTTCTCGGAAAAAAATCAACATCATAGAGGCAGTAAAAATGCCTTTGCAGAATTTGTTGCCTCCCGTCCAACTGATTTCTTCAAGAAGGGTATCAATAAGCTACCAGTGCATTGGAAAAGATGCATCGATTGCATGGGTGATTACTTTGATAAATAGAAATAAAATATATAGAAAAAAACACGATGACTGATTTCATGAATAACGGCAATATCATTGGTAATGACTTTCAGTATTAATATACCAGACGTACTACAGGGCACCATCCTCACTTGGTCAATATACCACTTTGTCATACTATGTAATTCTCCTCTACATTTATTGTGCGCACTTTGTCGGTCGGACTTCGGTCGGACTTCGACCGGTCTTCGAATCGGTTTGGAACTCTCTGTCGGCTTCTGTGTTCTTTTCCACATATGACCCGTCTGCCACCTTTAAAGTAAGAGTGAAAAATCTCCGGCAGATGCCTTGCCACCACGAATTTTGGCCCTGGCAACGCACTTTCTTTCTATTTCATTAAGAAAAAAGCAGAAGAAAAATATTAGTTTAGTCCTGTCAAATTAAGATATTCCATAGACAATTTTAGACTCGATTAAAAAATTGGTTACTAAAAATACGTCAATTTACGTCAGGCGCTGACTAATTTGACAGAAATAAACTAATATTTTCTGTCCTTTTATAATGAAATAGTAAGAAAAAGATGCACTGAACTTTAGTTTAGTTTGTGAACAAGACAATCCGCGCCAATGTATTTCTTTCTATCTTAATAGGAAATAAACTGTTTACTGACTAATTTTTTTCCAAGAAGTTAGTAGTTAGACACTGTTGATCATCCAAATTTAAAAATTATAATGGCGACTCTAATCTTCTGTTTTCCGAATCACATGTAATATTCGAGGTCTGCTCCGGCGCTGTGATTTTGTCTCTGTAAAATAAAACTGGTATGTAAATATTAAAAAATAGGGAACCCTCATAGTTCGTCATGTCTGTCCGTGCGTCCGTTCGTATGTCACAGCCATTTTATTCCGAAGCTATTAGGACTATACATGTGAAACTTGGTAGGTAGATGTATTCTGTAAACCGCTTTCAGATTTTATAAAAAAAAAATATTTAAAATAAAGGGGGGCTCACCATACATGGAACTGAAACTGAAAATTTTTTTTTTTTCATGAAACCTATGTGTGTGTGGTATCTATAGACAGGTCTATAAAAATGACATAGGGGTTTCTGAAACTACTTTTTATAAAGTCAATCGTTTAAAAGATATACGCTCCCAAAGTGGTAGAATGTGTACCTCCCCCCCCCCTCTAACTTCTGTAATAATGGAATGAAAATCTAAAAAAATATATGTCTGTAGATCTTAATGTATACTTTCAACCAAAATTGGTTTGAACGAGATCGGGTCAGCATTTTTGTGATACAACATATTTTCTAAAACCGCAAATATAACTTTGTAATTCATACAAACACTATGAAAAACAAAGTTATTTGGCGTAGTTGTAAAAAATGTAAATAACTTAGTTTTAAGAAATTTGTAAGGTTTTGTTTTTCGTCAAATAAATATACATATTATGTTATATTATATTATAATAGTTACTACGAAACCCTTCATGGGCGAGTCTGACTCGCACTTGGCCAATTATTTTCCGTCATTTTACGAGCATGATCCCTCAGGCGTTCCAAATGTTGGTTTTTAGGGTTCCGTAGCCGAATGGCAAAAAACGGAACCCTTATAGTTTCGACATGTCTGTCCGTCTGTCTGTCTGTCCGTCCGTCCGTATGTCACAGCCATTTTATTCCGAAACTATTAAGACTATACATGTAAAACTTGATAGATAGATGTATTCTGTGAACCGCTTTCCGATTTTAAGAGAAAATTTAAAAAATATTTAAAATAAAGGGGGCTCCTCATATATGGAACTGAAACTGAAAATATTTTTTTTCATGAAACCTATACGTGTATGGTATCTATAGACAGGTCTTTAAAATTGACATTAAGGTTTCTAAAATTACTTTTTCATAAAGTTAATCGTTTAAAAGATATACGCTTCCAAAGTGGTAAAATGTGTGTCCCCCCTCTAACTTCTATAATAATGAAGTGAAAAATCTAAAAAAAACCATATGTTGTAGATCTTAATGTAAACTTTCAACCAAAATTAGTTTGAACGAGATCGAGTCAACTTTTTTTGAGATACAGTATATTTTCTAAAACCGCAAATATAACTTTGTAATTCATACAAACACTATGAAAAACAAAGTTATTTGGCGTAGTTGTAAAAATTGTAAATAAGCTACTTTTAAGAAATTTGTAAGGTTTTTGGTTTTTTTTTTCAAATAAATATATTAAGTATATTATATTTATTATAGTTACTACGGAACCCTTCATGGGCGAGTCCAACTCGCACTTGGCCAATTTTTTCACCTTTCGTTGTCTTTTATACTTATTCCCCATATCGGTAAACTAATGTTATATAAACATTGTTCACTTGTCAAATATAGATAAATAAAATCAGAAAACAAGACTAAACAATAACTATTTCGATAAAAAAATATAATCACGGTTGCGGGAGGAATCGACACAGGTCTATCACTGACAAAGGCCGCAGGCGAACTGGGCGGGCATAAGAAAGTGACAGAGTCTATTACTTCCACGTGCGAAAAAAAGAGAGCGCAACAATACGCTGGAACCAAAATAAAACAACGTAAGCGCCAAACCAAATAAAAATTGTTTAAAAATAAATTAAGCTATGTATCAAAAAATATTTTCAGACAGAGTTTTCAATTACCTATTATGCACATTTTGAATGCAGTTTTGAAATGAAATTCCTTAGGATTTTAGAATTATAGTGAATAATAAAAAAGAATAGAGGTCTTTTCGGAATCAAATTCGACGGAGCAAATTTAACCCAATTGCGTTTTCCTTCGGTCAAAGTATTAATGAAATAGTCAATAAACATATTACCAAAAATTAAATCCATACTTGCTGGAATAGTGAAATAAATGTTGACGAAAAAACCCCTAATTTATTTTGGTATCGCCTTAAAATGAATGTTTCTTGCGTTGCAGTTGAGCAGTCGGGTTTTTTAGTTTTTTTAAATAACTTTTATATTCAGTTTTTTAGTTTAAATATTATTTAAAAAATTCTCAGTCCTTTTATATGATTAAATTCCATTTTAAAACGTTATATTTCCTAAACGGTTTGTTAAAATTAAAAATTGTGAAAGAAACCTCAAAATCATTTTAAAAGATCTATTTAATGATACCATTTAACATAATTTGTCGATTTTTTGTTTTTGACAATATGGCGTCTGGTTGTCGTTATGGTTATTTGTTTTTATTTTAATGTATCCAGTAACACTTGCGCTATTAAGACAAATTCAACGACGTATCATTTATCAAAAACTGTTCAGTGGTTTAATATCCGTCCGTTCCTTGGTTCCCTCGTAACGAGGGAACAAAGGAACGGACATACATACATACATACATACATACGCGATAAAAACACAACCCTCCTCCTTGCTTCGTCGCAGTCGGGTAAAAAGTAATATACTAGAGAATTGCAGATTACAATAATGCTACAAAAAAGTCCACGATTGCATATATCTCTTGTTTTTCCGGGTGGGATAATCATTGAATGACTTTTCCCGCTCACGGTGGAGCGGAAGGGAGTCTCAGACTTCTACTGACTAAAAACCCACCGTTTTCCTTAGTATCTCGTTAGAACATTCCCGGAATCCCGGCGAGCAATGGCCCTATGGGGCCTCGTCACTAGTGCTGACGACTCTTTGCATATCTCTCTCCTACGATTGACTCACAATAACTACTTTTATGTCCAAAATATTAATTAAAAATTCTTATTACGTTATTTTCGATGCTATTTTCTTTTGATCAGTATTAATTCGTATATAATTAAATATGTTTGTTAGCTTCGGCATTTAATGCAGATTAAAATTGTCCTGTACACTAAAATAACAGTCTCAACTGTCTGATGTGCAGTATAAGGTCACGCGTTGTCGTGCAGGAGCAGCGGAGCCGAGCGATTGACCAAAGCTGGTTGGAGACGTGCGAGTTTCTCCATCATTGTGTTCAGTTCTTTACAGTACACATATGCAGTAATGCTCATCCTGATTGGTAAGAAACTGTGATGAATTACACCGGCATTAGACCACCAAATCACTTTTCTAGGGATTAGTTTTCGTTTAGGGAATTTTTTAGGTACTGAACCAGGATCCAGCCAACTTGCTGAGCACTTGCGATTGTCGAAAAAATCAATTTTTCGTCGCAGGTAACAATGCGGTTCAAAATTCTTTCGTTTGTGTGCCAGTTGAGCAGTGCAAGGCCCGTCTCGACGTGTACTTCGCGCTGACGATCATTGAGTTCGTGGGGCATCTAATTGTCAATCTTTTTTACCTTGCCAATTTGACGCAAATGGACCAATATTTTTTCATGCTAACTTCGAAAGCTGCTGCTAATTTAGCCATAGATTGAGTATCATCAGCTTCCCCAATTGCCTTTAATTGGTCATTGTCGACCAAAATTTTCGGATAACCACGGGGTTAATTTCTCAGGTCGAAATTTCCAGGTAAACGGTCCGTAAACGTCGTTCATGATGCATGCCGCTTTGCTGCCACGATGGTACTCATATTTCATAATTACTCGAATTTTTAACGTATCTATGATAACAAAAAAAAAATTAAAATACGATGAAAACATACCGCCTTAACAACACAAATGAATAGTTTTGAAAAACGAATTCCTTGTTTTTCAAATAACATTAATTTAAAATCCAAATAAATTTTATTTTGATTTGAAATTGCCAGTACGGCGAAACGGCCATTTTATTGGCAAAGACCAATTTTTTGAATAAATAAACGCCTGAAACAGAAATATGAATTTTGGCGTGCGGACTGAATAAAATAAGAACAAGGGCGAAACGAAGTACATAGGAAAGTAAGTAAATCTATGTAGTTATTTTATTCATAGAAAACACGCAGACTTAATACAACATCCATGCCCATGTCAAGAATCGAACCCAGCCAGGCCCACGGGGTGGCAATGATTTTAACAACACTCGATTCAGTTAGTCAAAGTAAGAAAAGGGGTTCCGAGAATTCTATTGCGTAGGGCCCCTGACAGGGTTAATCCGGCTCTGGGTACGTGTTCAAAGAATCTTTAATTCATACATTTCTTTAAGATTCTTAAGATTTCTGAGTAATATAATATCTTAAAATAGCCTAGGGATTTCGTACACTAGATAAAATTAAAACAAATCACCAAGACAAGAAAATACCAGTAAAAGGAGCAAAGTATTTTAATATTCTAGGAGGCTCGACTATTAAATTTCTTGGAAAATGACCTTGATTCTAGTAAATAGGTTTAAATTGTAAACCTTTACCAGACAACCTGCCATAAATAGCCAGGATACAAAAGGGGTTGCACTTGAAGTAACTATGAAGTTAAGTATTTTGTTATGTAACTACCTACATGCAAAAGACGATGGCACGTTATTGAATAGTATATAACTCGATCCAGCCCATCCCTAGCTGTCGTATCTCCAGCGACGTCCTAAGCCGAGCGACGTCGACTTTACTTTAGAATGATTAAAACACCACAAGCCTTCAAACCCAATTTTTCGGTGAGAAAACCATCTGCAAATTTATTCGCAAGCTCCCGTTGAAGAATTGTCTGAGGAGTCGAAGATTGTGAATAAAGACTTAACGCGTAATTCTGATTGGAGTTTGGATCATAGTTTGAGAGTTAATCCCGCGAAGACTCAAGTCATTATTGTTGGCAGCCTTAGGTTACGTTCCAAAATTAACTGGACGACCATTCCCCTAATCTTTTTTAATGGAGCTGCTATACCTTACTGTGACTTAGTAAAAAACCTAAGTATTTATATTGATAAGGATTTTTCTTGGGGTCCCCAGTTACAAGAAGTGAGCCGCAAACTGTTTGCCTCTACGGGGTCTTTACGCAGATTGCGCAATTTCCTGCCGACTGCCACTAAAACTGCACTTGCCTAATCCCTTCTTCTCCCTATTCTCGATTATGCTGATGCAAGTTATCTAGATCTTACTGCAGTGCAGCTAAATAAGCTTGAACGACTCCAAAATGTTTGTATCAGATTCATATTTGGTTTGCGCAAATATGATCATGTTTCTGAGTTTCGCATTAAACTCAAATGGCTGCCGATCCGGCTTCGCCGGAATGCACATATTTTATCATTACTCTACAGATATTCTCTTCAATCCTACAACTTCGTTTTATCTCAAAGAACTTTTTAAGTTATTTACTACTAGTCTCTATAAGGAATGTGAGGTATTAACTGTTCGCAAACTCTTTTTGCTGGCCTTAATTATGTGACAGCATTTCTGTGTCAAGGTAAATTGCCAAAAAAACGAAGAAATTACAAGAAGACGCTATGAATTATTTAAATCTATACCATGTAGAACCGGCTTTTCTCAAAAAATTAACAAGTTTCTGGGCCCAAGACTATTTAATATGGCTAATAGACAGCTGCAAATCATCACTGCACTCGTGATTCAAACATTAGAATCCTGAGCGTTAGCGAGGGAATCAAAAGAGCACGAGGTGGAAAATCTTTGCACTCGAGTGCAACACGTAACTTTTCATCCCACCTCAGCGAGGAAATGACTAAATGCAAAAAAAAATGGAGCGCAAAGCAAATTTAAAAAAAAATAAGTACACCAAGAAGGTTCCAGAGTCTGACTTTTTAACAAATTAAAAAAAGTTGTATGATAAATTCGGCCCCATGGAGGTAGAAATAAATAGGTTTAATGATGTTTTGAATTCACAAACTTAGTACACACGATGTTCTAAATTCAATTTACTTTATCCTCTAGCGGATAAAAAGGGCTTTTGCACTCAGATATCGAAGAGCAAAAATACTCTTTCCGAGATGGGGGATGAAAACTATTTTATTTATTTAAGTTCCATCATGACACACATGTTAGAAATTTGAGATCATCGGAGAATTTTAGACTTTCAATGCCTGCACATTCCACTAAATTCTATTCTCATCCTTTACAGTGCAAGCTATTCGTTTGTGGAATGCATTGCCGGTGTCAGTAAGATAAGCTCAGTCACTCGCTACTTTTAAAAGCTCGGTTGCTAATCATTTTCTTTCAAATTTATGATTTCTCTTTTGTTTTCTCTCCACATGATGTTAAAGAACACATTATATGTATTGTATTATTTAATTATTTATGTATTGTATTGTATTTATTTATGTATATTTTTTTTCTGTTTTTATGAATATATGTAGTACACTAATTTAGCCCTCCCCACTTTACTTAAAGTTTTTAAAGTCCTACAAAGGTTGTCTGGAAGATATCGCTTTCAGCGATAAGACCGCCATTGTAACCATAGAATAAGCAATATTGTTATATAGGTGTGTTTAAATTTTGGTGTACAATATACTTTATTCAATCTATCTGTCTATCTAATGACCCCTCCCGCTCTGGGTAGAGTGAAAGAGAGTGTCGGACTAAAAACCCACCCTGTTACTTCAGCTGCCCTTACGTTCCGGTTATCTCGTTATAACATTCGACATTCCCACAGCCCCGGTCCTCATTTGACCTGCGACGGCTGATCCATTCTGCAAAGGTAGATCGCCTCTGTGTAATTTCATAGTCTATGTAGTCGCATTTAACTTATAATTAGAAGTGCAAGCTAATACTGCAATATTACGAAGGTAACCCTCGCTTTGAGATTTCCAAGAGTCAATTTATTGTACCTCTGTGTAGTTGAGCTCAGAGCCGTCTGTAACCTGCTGGAGGTCCTGGGAATATAAGGATATTTATGTAGATTATGCTTCAATGTCTATACATTGAAGCATATGTTTTTTGTATTCTTCTTCATCAATAATCAATATAATTAAGTTTGCACATATAATAAAACAGTAAAAAAATGTACATAGAATATATTTACTAAAAAATAATTGAGAGCGGTTAAGGAACCTTAATAAAGCAAGATTAAAAGTCTGTCTGTTTATCTGTTTGAACACATTCATCTCCAGAACACCTAAACCAATATAAATGAAATTTTTTTGTTTTATAGGTATTAAGTCTGGTCAACAGTATAGCCGATAATCGATTTCGTAAACTGGAACAACTGATGCAGAACTATACAAGCGAGGGAAGCCGAAGGCTACTTGTAAAATTGAAGTAGAAAGCGGTCACGCGGTCGGCCACCTACGCGTTGGACAGACTTAATTAAATCGGCAACAGAGACGACCTTACTCCAAAGCTCCCGAGACGCTGAAGACTGCAGGAAGTGGAAAAAAATACTTATAAGTAGTTTAAGAAACTAAATTTTTTAAATAAAAACATAAAAAACATTACAGTCGCGGCGGGGTATATAAAAATAAAGTCGGTTCTGAAGAATCGACTTTATTTTTATTTAAAACTAGCTTGTGCCAGCGGCTTCGCCCGCGTGGGAAGTTTTTCCCGTGTAAATCTCGATCCCGTGGGAATTTCGCTAAATCCTTTCTTAGCGGATGCCTACGTTATAACATCTACCTGCATGCCAAATTTTAGCCCGATCCGTCCAGTGGTTTGGGCTGTGCGTTGTCACTATGTCAGTCAGTTAGTCAGTCACCTTTGAGTTATATATATTTAGATTTTTAGTTTAATTTTTAAAGCTTTTTATAACCTTCACCTACCATAGCTTTTTTCAATTTGACCAATTTCATGGAATGGACAGTTTTTGTATGACAGTACGCGGACGCGTCGTTCCCTTTCAATTGATACGGCACTTGGGTATATTTGACAATATTCAATTATTCATCTCCACTTTCACTCCCCATATCTAGTAAATGGCTAAACTGATTTTTATAAAACATGTCTAAAAATCATTGCCGGAAAACCTGCTTTCTAAGAAAAAAAACCGCATTGAAATCAGTTCACCCGCTTCGAAGCTACGGTGCCACAGACACACGATAAACTATAACAGCTCTCTGTTTCCGTCGGGGGTTAAAAACACAGAAATCAAAAATACAGAGAAGTGGTAAGGGGGCGTATCGGTGTCCGCGCGACATGGCCATAGGGCTCATGTCACAGGCAAGTGGCCGTCTCCGCGAACTAGTGCGCTTTCGACGGCGATCGTGATAACATATATGAATGCCGAGTTGTTCTGTGGTATCTTGTAAAAACCGAAGCCAAAATCAAATCTATGTGAATCATGGAATCACTTACCATATGTAAGTACAAGTATTTTACAATATTTGTCTTTAAAATCATGAAAAACAATAAATCGTAAAATATTTCTTGGTTTTACTATGTTATTTTTGTTTTCAAATATCAGAGCGACTGTACTCCTTTTGCTATAAATACATTGCTCCTTAACCACTACCTGAGTTCGTCACTAAATAACTGGACAAGCAATGTAACCATAACATACGAAACTGTATTACGCGGATTCATCGCGTAGTGAGGCCGCCACTTCTTGCGACGAATTAGTGATGTGCTTGTGCAGATCCACTAACGTAGGCTATCGACAGCAATGTCGATTGACGAATGAAATATTGCTATTATAGTTTAGGGGTTTTTCAACCGATGACATTAAAAAGAGGAGGTTATCAATTCGACGCGTATATTATTATTTTTTTTTATGTATGATCACCGATTACTCGGAGACGGCTGAACCGATTTGAAAAATGCTTTTTTTGTTTGAAAGGGTATACTTTGAAATTGGTCCCATTGTCACCAAGTCAGGATCTGATGATGGGATCCTGGAGAAATCGAGGGAACTCTTCAAATATTATAGGCACACCTATAGTGATTTGAGTATTTTTTATAGTAACTTGTGTAGTTGCATTCGAAAAGCACCATTTTGAAGTAGACCTGATGATGAAGACCACCGATTGCCACTGGAACTACTCAATATATAAGTAGGAATAATAAGTAGTTAATGTGTTCCGCTTCGATTACTTGAATGTGGTTATTAAGCACAATATGCTCGTCACAATGCATATGGTGAAGTGAAGCTGATGGTGAACTACCAGGAGAACTCCTCAACAAATAACAGCCCAACATTGGGAAAAGCAATATTTTGTAAATGAATATAAGTAGTTGACATTTAGGCTCTTGTAAATAGGTAAATTAAAAATCGACCAACTAAAAAGAGTGAAATAAAAACTTTTTACCAAAAAATTAAACCGACTCCCAAAAAACACTGCAAAGTGAAAAATAACTTTAATTTCGGAAGTCGGTGCCAAAAACGAAAATACAAAACTAAAGACACCGACTACCGAAATTAAAGTAATTTTTCAATTTGCAGTGTTTTTTGGGTGTCTGTTTAATTTTTTGGTAAAAAGTTTTTTATAACATACGGAAACCTCTAAGAAAATATGTTTAACTTTTATTTTACATGAGATGACAGAAATAAAAATACGTTGAAAAGTCAAGTGTACAAAAAAGTAAAAAAAAATAAACAATTTATTTTACGCCCGCAGCATGCGTAAGGAGTTCCGACGTCGCCGTCGCTACAATAGTTTATTTTTCAATCTGTCAACCGTTTTAGCCCGGTTGGAAGATCGATGTAAATAATGTTTTTTTACTTATTTTGATTTTTTTACAGAGTAGTAGAGAAATGCGTAACCAATATTCGTAAAGTAAGTTACTTTAATTTTAGGTTAATAATCGGTGGTGTTTTTCGGTTTAGAATTATCGTATGTTATGCCTTATCCTCATGCTGTTTCTTTATTTTTTATGGTTTTTGTATTTTGCTTCCATTGAAGCTTCGAATGCGTTATAATAATCGGCATGGTTCAGATAATATATTTGTGAATTGAGCTTAAAATAAGTCAATATATTCATGCTATTTATTTGTTATGCATGGATGTGTGTTTGTTTTCATATATTTAACAATTTCTCTACTAACTAGGATTTTTCTTATAACAAAAACAAAATGATAAATAAGTGCTTTTCGTACTTTTCAGCTTCCCAAAAGATGGTAACATAAAAAAGGAATGGATTGATGCCACAGGCATGCCACCTAACTGGTACCCTACAAAAAATAGCACCATATGCTCGGTTCACTTCAACGCAAAAATGTTCTAGTCTCTAAAGAAAATCGCAGGCTTTTTGAATGGACAATTCCAAAATTAAGAGTACAACTGATATTTGCAGAAGTGTGTTAAATTTTATTTTATTACTGAAAGCTATTCTCATGATTTAGGGTATTCATAAAATCAGTCATTCAACTTTTCAGGATTCTATACAACCTATATGGCTGGTATGTTCCGATCAAGAGCGTAATGTAAGTTAACATCGACTTCTATTTGACCTATCACTATGATAATTAAATATTAAGATTTAAGTCGAAAGCGCCAGGGTAGCCCTTAATACTTAGTAGGTAGTACTTTTTTTTTTTTTATCGTGGTAAAATTATCAAATAAGTCCTCCCACTCCGGGCAGGGTGGGAGGGACTGTCAGACTTTTACTGACTAAAATCCACGGTGTTCCTTCAATAACCCTTTACGTACCGGGGTCACGGTAGCGGGATGAGTCCCACGACCCCGGCAGGCTTCGGCCCTCTATGGGGGGGCCTCGTCATATTGCTGACGCTCTTTGAGGCGCGCGTGGAACACGACGCGCCGTCGACCCGGGCATGGTCCATGGTCGGACAGCGAGTTGCCCTTTACTCGCTGTCCGCATGCCCGCGCCTACGGTGGCCGGAGATCGTCGGCCGACGTCCGACGCCGTGGGCGTCTACCACTGCGGCTGGGCTGGAGGGAGGACGCCATCCTCTCCCTCACGCGGCCCGCCTCCTCCTTCGGAAGCATGACTGCTTCGCAGAAGGAGGCGACCGCTTCCCACTCCCTCTCGCCCCGCAGCATGGCCTCGACCAATGCCGGGCGCGAGAGGTCTCCGCCTATCGCCGCCGTGAGGACACGTCGGTGCTCTGCCCAGGCGGGGCAGTCTTGCACCGTGTGCTCTACGGTGTCCTCAGGGCGACCCTCGCAGTGGTGACACCCAGGCGTTTCCTCCTTTCCCATCAGACACAGGTACCTCCCGAAACTTCCGTGTCCGGTGAGGACCTGCGTCATGCGGTAGGTCAGGACGCCGTGACGCCGATCTAGCCACTCCTCAAAGAGGGGTCTTACCGCCGCAATTGCGGCGTGCCCGTAGTAGGTAGTACTTAATAATAATTATGTAATGTTATGTTCTTAATAATATGTTTATTGTTATTGTAATATTTTCTGGACATGCCATTTTTTATTTGGTTCATTTTCAGGTGCCCAAAAAAAATTGTACAATAATAAATGGAAGAATCGATAACTTTCCGATTTAGTCAATCACTAGCGTATATGTAAAATAAATTGCTTTTGCACAGCACAACGATAGCGACCGATGTTTTTGTGTGGGTAAATTCTACGGTGCATGGTAAATACACGCTGTGTTTGACGGAATAAGGTTTATTATTGATTGTATAGTACGTTCTGATTTAAGAAATGCGGGTGTGTGCGCGAGTGCGTATCTATTGATTTTATTAAACTGCATGTGTAGTTGTTGCCCCGCCCAGCGCCTAACTGGAGACACACGGTTCCGATATAATTTCGTCTGTTGACCAAATCTACTTATTTATTTTATCTATGGTTAAAAAGGAGTATCAAGATAGTAATTAGTCATCAGACATTCACAGACACATAGACATTATCATTTGTTTCTTTTTTTCGTGTTAGTTATGTTTTAATAGTATAATTTAAAAAATTTAATTAAAGATTATAATTTGGCGATAAACTAAAAAGCAAATACACTCATAGAAATAGTACCCTAAGTAACTTTTTATCTTTGTGAAGAGAGATCGGAAACAAAATTTATTTTGTGTATTATAGTTGTGTTTTGCAAATGTAAAAGAAAATATGCAATTGGGTTGATTTTTAACCGACTTCTATATCCGATCCGATATAGTTGTGGAGTATATATATTTTACAAGGAAGGTTTTAGTATATAACATATCAGGTTCTGATGAAGACCTTCGGAGTTAAGTGATGGAACTCTTCAATTTAAAACAGCAAATCTCCCGCAATTGCTGCCATCCTACATCTATGTACTGTTTAGCATAATTAGCCTATTAATATCACCACAACTGAGGCACAGACCTTCTAAATCACATCTGAAATATGGTTTAAGTGGGTAAAAAATACATGTACAGCAAACTCTCTTTTTATTAAAAAGTAAGTGCGAACGGTATGTAGGTATCTCAAGTAACACAAATAATGATACACTAAAAAGCATAAAATTAAAAAATAAAATAAATAAAATAAAATATTATTTATTTTATTTATTTTATTTTTATTTAAATTTTTTTTTCATAGTTATTATGTAAGAGAACTTGATACTATGTTTATTAATACTTTGAAAAAAATATAATGAAATATATAATGAAACAAAAGCCGGGTAAGTACTCTTTATGAAATTTTAAATAACATACATTTTGATTCTCCCTGCCCTTGTCTCCCAAAACAATATCTAATAAAACTTTTATTAGATTCAGGATATTTTCTACACTAAAATTTAATAACCGAGAATTTAGAAAGGGTAAGAAATTTATAAAATATTATACAAAAATAAAACACATTTAAATTTAAAGATTTTATTAACTATGTTTTATCTAGATGTATTGCACAGTCAGCACCAATTTATTAAAAAAATGTTTTATATACGATACAATTTTAAACTACTACCTATAGTCAGAGCATTTTCACAGTTCTCAATAGCATAGACACAAAACGTTATGTTAATTTAATTTTATCGAAGAGGCAGCACTGCGATTGCTGTGGGATTGCGCGGTGCGAAAGCAATCACAACTGTACGCTTGAACATTTAGGCACATTTTAGCATGCAGCGGTTGCTGACGCGACCGAGTAGGCTATTATAGCAGTAGGTATTGGAATTTTTGTACTGAGTGAAGTATCTGTTACGTAGTAACTATTAAGTAATCTGTGGTAATACGAACAAAACGACATAGCAGTAATTTTACGTTCCTACTCACCTATCACGCCAAAACCATGTTCTCATACATAAAAGCGGCCCACGCAATTTACCCTTAAAAACAGTGGACCCTTCCGTCAAATTAGGGTAAGTAAGTACTATCAGGGCATCACTCTAGGGTCCAATGTCTTTAAGTGTCCCAATAAAAATCCATTAAATCAACAAAATCCATAGGGAAAAAACCTGTTCCAAAATTCTTTCCACTTATACCCGCTCCAAATATAGCTATTATGTGGCTCTCGGGGGAACCAAACTCTTTTGTGATTGGTTTGCCAATTAATTAGATGAAAAGAAAGCATTGTAAGGAAGTAGGTGATTGACCTAGTTTATATTTTTGGGTGAGTTATTTATTGTGCATACGCCTACGACATAATTTAAGCAAAAAAACCTTTTTACGGTTGGCCTTTTCATGCCTTATTTATGAAAACTTTTTAATTATATGCTTAGTTTAAAATAAATATTATTAAGCCGATTCCAAATACAAATTCTCTATGGAAAAATTAAGTGAGGAAAATAATTAGGTAGTGTTAAAAATTAAGTACCTATATGGTGAGTTTTTTAACAAACAAGTTTTAAAAATATAATGCCGTATAAATTCGTTTAATTAAGCATTTGTAAAACGAAATCTCTGGACTTCCCGATCCATATAAGAAAATAATGTATTACATTATTTTTATTATAACATTATTTAGTTTTCATATAAGAAAATAATGTATTACATTATTTTCTTAATGGAAACTATTATAGGCCCACTTTTTAGATTACACATTCCAATTGATAAAAAACTTTTTCAAGAGTTTAAACCATAGATAAAATAATTTTTGATTTCTGTGGTTTAAACACTTGAAAAAGTGCCAGCGTGCGACCATTCTAATAGGTCATTGGCCTGAAAACAACTTGCTAGGTGAATTGGAATGAATAATCTCAAAAGTGGGCCTGTTAAAGAAAACTCTGAGAAGCTTTCTATGATACGACTACCAGGCTTTCACTCACTGATTACAAAGTATATTAAAAAGTAATCAGAAGCAATCAATCTTCCTATTTTAAATCTGACAGACAGAGAGCTGTATTTTAGATGAAAACACCCCACATTTATCATTCACTACGTCGTAACTACAATAACATCCGAGCCCACCGAAAGAGCCCACGTATTGTTTGACTCAATAGTCGTAGGTTTTTAGCCTATAGGGCATTTTCCCAAAGTCCTTTAGTTATATAAATATCAATGTATAAAACCAAAACACGTTTGAAAATGAAAAAATGTTAAATAAATTGATATTGTCTCAGAAAAAAACAAAACTGATAAATGCTAAATTGAAACCCAGCCTTGTGCTTAAAACGGGTATGGGAACGCAGCCATTTCTAATACTTAATAAGGGCAAAATTTCAAACTGAATTGAAACAAATAATTGCAACACATTAATTAATAAATTTTTGTAAATAAATAAGTTAGGAGAAGCTAATTTTGGTTGGGAACAGCAGAGGCAAAATATCACGCGGTCATTCACCAACAAGGTAGACAGACGGATCAAGCAAAAAGCTCGCCGCCTTCCGATTGCACAATGTCGTAAAAGACGTGCTGGGTAGGAACCGGTGGAGGCAGATCATCCGTTCCAGATGCAACCAGATCCTCTGATATGAGGAACCAACCAGAGAGTAAAAAAATGCTTACATAGTTTTAGACACTCATTTTATTTTCCAGTTTTAGACAGCCCAGCTGTGTTATTCTGTAAGACCTCATTCTAAACTTCGAATCTGAATCCGCTGTGAGTTTATTGATTGGCATTCTAAAAACTCGGTTGTTAATTCGAATTTACACTAGCGCTACCCTTGCGAGCGTGTCAGCGAGTTGAACTAAAGATTTTGACAGATAAAGTATAAGATGACGTGAAAAGTGGCATTCGGTAAGATAATTCCTCCGTCAGTTCGACGCTGTTTACAGAATGCAAAATCAAGGTCACTTTGAACCATAAGCGAAGTGACAGTGTATAGGTAGCTATGTGAGATACGAGTTGTTGTTCGAATTTTACAGAATCGACGTACTGACATGAGGGCGTGTGATTGTGACGTATAACAATACAGTCCCGTATGATATGAAAAAAAATTATTGCAAAAAGTAGAACTGACTTCTATATAAAAACCTTAGAACAACGTTGTTGTTCTAAGATAAAAACACTACAAAGGCAAAAATAACTTTAATTTCGGTAGTCGGTGTCATTTGTTTTGTATTTTTTTTTTGACACCGCCTTCCGAAATTAAAGTTATTTTTGCCTTTGTAGTGTTTTTATATAGAAGTCGGTTCTATTTTTTGCAAATAATTTTTTTTCTCGCTTTTTAGTGGGTCGCCGGTCGGTTTGTAATTTATCTAGTTACAAAAGCCAAAATGTTAACTACTTATCACCTTTTACAAAATATTGCTTTTCCCAATGCAGAGCCGTTAATTTTTGAGGAGTTCTGGTATTTCACCATCAGCTCTACTTCACCATATGCATTGTGACGAGCATAAAGTGCTTAACATCTATATTCAAGTAATGTAATCGTAATCCACGAAATACTTATTATTGAGTAGTTTCGGTGGCCATCTGGGGTCTTCATCATCAGTTCCACTTCCTCAAATGGTGCTTTTCAAGAGCAACTGCACAAGGTACTATAAGAAACACCCAAAACGCTATAGGTGTGCCTATAATATTTGAAGAGTTCCCTCGATTTCTCCATGATCCCATTATCGGATCCAAACAGAAAAAGAATTTTCGAAGTCGGTCTTGCCATTTGCGAGTAATGAGGTAATACATAAAAAAAAGTTCAAGACGAATTGAGAACCTCCTCCTTTTTTTTTGAAGTCCGTTAAATAGTGCTTCGTTTCTTTTTCGATTCATATACTATGCTATAGCTGTGACAGCCAAAAGTAGGCGCTGCTAAATCGACTTCGATGACGAATTTGGTTAAGTCGACATGCGGGAATACTATCTAATAAATACCTACTGTATTTAAACAAAACTAACAACACAACAACAACAAACTATATCAAACAAGAATTAAAAGCGTTAAATTGTAATAGTTCATTTAACATTTTAAAATTATGAATAAATGTTATTTTTTATTGATAATAGCTTCGCGTTTGACCATCATCTCAACTGATGGTAAGCGATGGTGTGGTTGAAGATGAAGCACGCATACCTAGAAAAGTAACCTATAAACTCTTGATTTTATTATCTCCAGATAATGTTATTACGGTACTAGTTTAGGTCGAATCGATTTGGTTGCTCGCGAATGTATACATCAATGTGCTTGCTGTCACTATTAGCGAGGCGTGCTTTGCTGTGTGGGCACACCGCCCTCAATTTCCAACCTATAACAAAACCCACACATAACCCGAACGACCCTACAGAATCTTCGAAGACACACGCATAGCATAACGTCTAAAAATAGCTGTGTAATTAAGTACCTGCAAGTCGAATGAACGCAGGTCTAATGTAGGAGCTCGATCGAGGAATTTAATTTGGTCGTAAGTGCTCCCAAGTCGACGTCGTAAGTCGCACTCGTAACTACGCGCTACTGGATACCTACTACGTGACTGTTCGCCAGTGGCGTAGCTAGGCACCTCCAATAGGATTCGCAAGGCCCCTATAGATGCGATTTTCTCAAACTTTACCACAGTTGAATAAAATAAAAATAAAAATGCAAAAAATAAAACCGACTTCCATATCAAAACACTACAAAGCCAAAAATAACTTTAATTTCGGTAGTCGGTATTATTGGTTTTTTTTTTAATTAAATTAAATTAAAGTTATTTTTGGCTTTGTAATTTTTTGATATGGAAGTTGGTTTTATTTTTTGCAAAAAAAAAATTTCACGCTTTTTAGTGGTTAGGTTTGTAATTTATCTAGTTACAAAAGCCAAAATTTCAACTACTCATCACCTTTTACAAAATATTGCTTTTCCCGATGCAGAGCCGTTAAATTTTGAGGAGTTCTCCTGGTACTTCACCTTCAGTTCTAATTCACCATTCGCAATCATCGCAATCTACGAAATACTTATTATTGAGTAGTTTTGGTGGCCATCTGTGGTCTTCATCATCAGTTCCACTTCCCCAAATGGTACTTTTCGAGAGCAACTGCACAAGTCACCAAAACTCAAAACGCTATAGGTGTGCCTATAATATTTGAAGAGTTCCCTCGATTTCTTCATGATTCCATTATCAGATCCTAACGTGATGACAATGGGACCAACTAGAAAGACCCTTTCAAACGAAAAAAGAATTTTCTAAATCGGTCCAGCCGTCTTCGAGACCTGAGGTAACATACATAAAATAAAATAAAAGTCCAAGACGAACTGAGAACCTCCTCCTTTTTTTGAAGTCAGTTAAAAATAAATAAGTGTTCGACAACAAAATAACAAACGCATATACAACGTGTAACAGAATAAACGCAATTCCTGAAAGTAGTTGGTTCAGAATCGGCTTCTGAATCGATTTCTGTCATAAAAAATATGTGTTAAATTTTGACTGAAAAATCTGTCATTTAACTTAAAATGGAAACACAGTATCATGACAAATTAATACAATCCTTAATTCAAGAAAATGAGCTCATATGCGTGTCGGCCGCTAACACTGCATGAGTATAATTATGCATCTGCGTAAGGATATTGTATGACGCACATACGTTTAGTAAGGATACCTATTTTATAAAAAATGTCTAGGATTGGTTTCAATTTATTTAGTTACGGATGGTGTTTTAGACTTATAATTAAATATTCTAATTGGGGTGTCTCAGGTATTGCGTTTTATCTGTTACACCTTGTATATTTAATTCATTTTGTTAGTAGCACACGATTCATACATATTATGTTAGTACACATAAAATACATACAACCAATTCATATACCCCCTGCGCTCACCTGATGCCACGGGCATATACACATGTACATACATAAACCCAGTGCGCATTTATGTCGTGACACGGCTTATCACGGATGATAATCAAAACCTCTTTTTAAATCTATATTTTTTTTTTTAAACTGTCCCACCGCACAGTATATTTTTTTACTATCATGAGTGAATGAGGAACGAAAGAAAAGGGGCCTCACTCATGCGACTTCGCCCACATCTGTATCAGTCGCGACGCCCCTGCTGTTCACAAAATGTGTGGATAGCCGTATCGTGCCAATAGGTTTTCGGGTGATTCTTTGCATTTGGGGAGTGTTAAGATAAGGATATTAATATGGACAGGAATGTTCGAACTAAAAATTGAAGTTTAGTGTTGTAACGGTATTAAAACTTTCTGATTGGGAGAAACGTTTTTTTAAAGAAATTGTTCTAACACGACTGTAGAAATATTTATCAATTAAAAAGTGACGTCGAAAGCCAAAAATCGCCAGCCCCTTTTTTATTTTATTTTCGAAGAAGAAATCATCAAATTAACTCCTCCTGCTCTGTGTGGAGCGGCAGGAACTGTCAGAGACCAACTGACATAAAACCCACCCTATTCCTTCTGTTTCTGTTCTATGTAGTTCCTTGGCCGTGGTATCTCGTTTGAACATTCTCGAAGCCCCGGAAATCGACAGGCATTTATGAATGTGATATTATTTTATTTATTTATTTTGTGTGTTCCTTATTAATGTATTTTGGAACGACCGATCCCAGAATATGCTTATTCACTCTTGCTGAAAGGTCATAAGTGGTAGGGAACACAGAAACCGGCAGAGAGTTCCAGAACTTGGCCGTACGTACAATAAATATGGAAGAAAAGCGCTTGGTGCAACAAGACGGTATATCAACCAAATGTGGATGGTACTCAGCTTGTAGTCTTGTAGTCCGGTAGTGAAAGGGAGATGGAGAATATTATATATTATTATTTTTGTTTTTATTATATAATTATCTTTATTCCTAACTATACACGTATAAATCCTTTTTGTTAAATATTCCTATAAATAAACAAAAACATTTAAAAATATATAAAATAGTAGCCCACCAGTATCGGGATATAGGGTCCAAGCTACCGGTGGTCAGGGTTCCAGAGAAAAGAACCTCCTAACGATACGCGCCGTGTCCAGGAGTACAGCTTTCTGAAGCAAGCCCTTGATCCAGCCGCCTAACGAGAGCCTCCTAAGGTGTTGGTCGAGGCTCTTGGCTATTTAGCCATTGGCTGAGACAACTATCGGTACAAAGATTACTGAGTTCACATCCCACATGTCGACAATCTCGTGCACCAAGTCAAGATACTTGATTTGCTTATCTTTCTCAGCTTTTACGAGGTTCTCGTCATGCGGAGTGGTTATGTCGACAATCATGGCACGCCTCTCGATTCGATCCACCACCACTATATCAGCCTTATTGGCTACAATGGTCTTGTCAGTGATGATGGACCGATCCCAGTACAATGTGATATTGCCATTATCGAGAACTGGGTCGGGCACATACCTATAGTATGGCACTTCCGATTTCACCAGAGAATATTTCAGAGCAAGTTGCTGATGAATAATCTTGGCTGCAAGGTTATGCCTATGCAAGTACTCTCCATTAGCAAGACGAGAGCAACCAGAGATAATGTGGTGGATTGATTCACCCGGACGGTGACATGCCCGACACATGTCAACCGTGCCATCCTTAACAATAAATTTCCGATAGTTGTTCGTCATGATAACTTCATCCATAATTGCACAGATAAACCCTTCGGTTTCCCAAAAGAGGTGACCAAAGCGCTCCTTCAGCGATTGCTTCATGTCAGCTATATTGATACCTAACGCTTCCGACATCCCCAAATACTTATAGGTATTGGTTTGAGAGAGGGATCTCAGGCTTATGGAATTCGAGGGTTGAGACCCATGGATTCCACTATCTCCCCTCGCTTTACATGCATAATCGCACATTTGTCGACACCAAACTCCATCCTGATGGCACTACTGAAAGTTTCAGTTACCTTCAGTAGTTCCGTCAGTGGTAGACGAGTGGCGCGAAAAAGTTTTAAATCATCCATGTAAAGGAGGTGAAACCACCTCTTTTCAACCGATAGCCTGGGCTTGAATTCTCCAGCAGTGTGCTTAGAAGATTCAAAGCTAAGCAAAACCAAAGCGGACCCAAACTATCGCCCTGAAATATACCTCGCTCAATTCTTACTAGTTCGCTGTACCTTGGGTTATATCGACATCCTGAATAGCGAAAAACTGTTCTCCATTGTCCCATACACAATATCAGGAAGGTGCGTAAAGTTGCATTAATTTTATAGAATTCTGGCACTCTCATGAGTCAAGTATGAGGCACTGAGTCGCAGGCCTTCTTGTAGTCTATCCAACATGTCGACAGATCTTTTCTGGAACGTCGAACCTGTTGGCTAATGGCCATATCTATGAGGAAGTAGCTCCTTAGTACCACGGGACCCGTTCCTACATCCATTTTGAGAGGGAGACATGATGTGATTGTCTTCAATGTGTTTGTTAATTTTAACCCTCAAAATGGACTTTAGAACTTTATAGACCATAGGTAGACACGTTATCGGTCTATAATTTTTGGGTTCCACGGTGCTACCAGATTTGTGGAGCAGGTGGGTAACTCCAGTGGTAAAGAACTTGGGTAGTGAGCCGGATTCTAGGGCAATTTGGTATTGATATGCCAAGCAAGCGTGCAATCTTGTCAGCCACTTGATTAAAAAGTTATGCAGTCCGTCTGGTCCTGGAGACTTCTAATTTGGCAGCGGACGGTCCGCATGAGCTACATCTTGGGGGCCAATAATGATTGCCCCTATTTCTGGTATTGGATCGCACGCTTGCTCGACTTCCCGGATCCAATCACCTTTGGCGTAACTCACAGATGCCGACCAGATGTTGCGCCACGAACATAAGGCGTCATCATCAGGCAGGCACATATCCGTCGCACCTTGGTCTGGTCGCTCCCAAGCCCTATATACCCACATTTCGTTACTTCGGACTGTGCGATTCTGGATAAATCGCTCCACTCGCCGTTTATACCTACGGATACGGTTTGCCCATGCATATTGTAATGTTTCCACTTACGTTATAACATCATTCATGGTTTAGAATTTCCTAATATTCTGATATTAAGTTATTTTTTATACAATACTTTGTTTGTTTAAGTTTCTGTAAAGTCATTAGTGACAGGACTAGTTTTCTACTTAATTCATTGCTGGAGTTAGGTTAGGTCGTATATGAAACTGATATTGTACCTCGAGATAAATTACTTTTATTTTTCTTTTCATTCTAGAACCTAATTCAAACGCTAGAAAGTTAATGTAATGAGAGAATGACGGGGAGCGGGTCAGTCTACGCCTGGAACTCAAACAGTGAAGAAGTCTGCAAGTAAAACGGCTTGGTCGCCTCCTAATACACAAGCCGTGGTCCGGACCTCCAGAAGCTCTCTTCGTTCTGCTGTTGAGGCCTACCGACTGAAGGCCAGCCGTCCGCAGCCACCACTTCGTGCTGCCCTCTTCATTCTGCTACTGAGACCATTCGTCGAAGACCACTCGTCCTGCAGCCACCTCTTCGTTCCGCTTTTATCATCCGCTCCACTTATAAGAGACCCTCCCGTCATCTCTTTGTGCTCTTAGGTTTCCAGCAAATGTTTATAATTTCTTTTATAAACGGGTTCTAAAAATGTTACAATCTCTTGTGCCTTAGGATTCAACATTGTATAAATTTTATAAATCCTGTTATGTTACAATATGTAACTTTCTGCTTTAGGATGCCGATGCGCACACAGGACATATAGTTATGTGGGTGGATATTGGTTGCCAAAAACGCCCGTCTTACAAAGATTTATTATGGGAGACAGCTATTTTGTTTATTTTTCACTGAAGTTTTTTGTTATGTATCTAATTTTAATGACAATGTTAGAAAATAAATCCATTCTTAACAGATACTCAGTCTAAAGTCCGGGCGACATTTTTTTAGCACATGCAATGCGTAAACACATTTTGCCCTCGCAATCTTCTAACGATGTGACGAGGTATAAACTTATATAAACCATTAAGTAAACGCAGTTCGTTCCACTTAAACTACCCATAAAGACTTTCCTACAAACCTAGACTACAAAGGAACCACAAGAATATCTAAAATTAACTTTAAACTCTAATTTTACATCATTAATTAAACTGTAGAGCGCAATATTATATACGCACACGCTACACCTTTCATAAACGTGGTTCTACATTGGTAAAGATGAAAATATAGATATTCGTAATGTAGTTTAAGAATTAAAAAAATAAAATTTAACTCACCAATTGATTTTAGTTTTCTTTCATTGTTTTAGGGTTCCGTTCCTCAAAAAAAACGGAAAATTGGAACCCTTATAGGATCACTTCGTTGTTTGTCTGACTCTCTATCAAGCTTCTTTTAGTCAGAAACTCTTACCGGCTTGTAAAATAAGTAGTATTTTGTTCCCCGTCACGATTGATTACAGATTTATATCTTCGAACGACCCGTAATGACTGCCAAGCTTGTTCAAATTACAGGTGAAAACAACGGCTAACTTGTTTTCCAAGGAACGCAGGAATCTCGGTATGTCATCACTTACCATCAGGTGAGAATTTAGTGTTGCCCAATATCAGTCTTGGTCTTGTTTTTGGATTTTTGCAAAACCAAGACTGCCCAATTTTAGCAAGACTAAGACCAAGACTTTTCCTGCAAGATTTTGCAAATCTTGTATATTATTAAATCTAATTATATATCTATATTAAATCTAACTATATAAAAACGATGTCGAGCTTGCTATGCTAGCGGCGACCCAGCCAAAAGAAATCTTAAAACAATTCCTTCGTATGTCAAACATTGCCGGTCCAAATTCAAACTACCAGCCAGTGCGATAGGCTGACCGCTCGCATAGCAGAACTCCACAGTACCTACATAAATACCGTAGGTAGTGTACCTAGGTAAATTTTATTTAATTAATGTATAATTTACATTAATTAAATAAAAAATTTAAAAGATAAATCCCATCAAAAGAAGAACATAATACACAGAATATCATTTACATAGTATCTACATTTTATTGCTACGTAGGCAAACTATACTTATCTGGTAATGCATCTCTTTTATTAATCTTCCAAAGAATCATTATTTTTATCAAAATAATACCGTCCTTTATCGGTATTTCGGCGTGTGCTTATAAATAGGAGTATTTATTTCAATTTTAGTAATTCCAAATTGAGCTTTGCTTTGAGTTTAATGTAATAATTGTTTTTTAATCTAATCCTTGTTGTTCTCGGACTGATAAGTTTAAAATTTGACATGAGTGACGAATATTCAAATACAGTCAAGTTAATGTCATTAATTTGTTTTTTATATGTTTTAGCCATGTTTTAGCACACGTAAGCTTATTAAATGTAAACTTTTATTAAGAAACCAACGGACTTTCGTGAGACACGGTAGGTAGCTCAGTTGGTTAGAGCATCGGCACAGATCGCCGAGGTCGTGGGTTCAGACCATGAGGTCTGAACACACAGAGATGATGTGTCAGTTGATATTCGATATACTTCGAATTTCTTATTAAATTTAAAAATTTGGTTGGCCTTTACTACGCCTCAAGACAACTCAAGCTCAAAATGTACCTACTCTGTTACATTGTTCTAAGATCTAAACTACCGTTTGATATATAGTAATAGGATAATCGTTAATTGCAAGACTTGCTAGATTCTTGCGCAAGACCAAGACCAAGACTAGGAACGCGATACAAGACCAAGACTGGCTAATTTTCGTCTTGTCTTGCATTTGGTTAACACTAGGTGAGATGCGAAACGCGAATCAATAAAAAATAAAATTAATTTGTGATGAGGACCTGTCGACGGACTGACCTCAGTAAGTCTAACAAACTAACCTCTACAACATAAGTGCTTTTCCATTATTTAACTCTCATTGAGAGGAGTCCTGTGTCCCGTCAGTGGAAATGGTGTAAGCTATTATGTTATGTTTATCTTATACTAACTGACCTGGCGAAGTTCATACCTACTTTTTTTCCTAGTCCTGATAATAACGAACACAAAAATAGTTATGCAATTTGGTACAGTCGTTCGGAAATTATACGTGTACAGCCGTACATAGATACATTTCGGCGATTCATTTTTAGTTATATATTTAGACCAACTAAATTCCGAAGCGGCAATTGCCTAATGGCTAAGGTGTCGGCCTTGTGATCAAGAGGTCGCAGGTTCGAACCCGACCCATTACATTATTGCCGTGAACCCACTCGAGATATATTTAGCTTTATTGGAGGGGTTAACAAAACTGCTAGTTATGTGAATTCTACCCACATTGCTAGTTCTTTTTAACCGACTTCTGAAAAAGGAGGAGGTTCTCAATTCGGATGTTTGTTTGTTTTTTTTTTTTTTTTTTTTATGTTTGTTCGGGCATAGCTCCGTCGCTCGCCAACCGATTTGAAAAATTCTTTTTTTGTTGGAAAGGGTTTACTTCCCAAATGGTCCCATGAAAATTTTATCGACATCGAACAAGCCGTTTCTGAAAAATCAACAAAAGTCTAAAAAAAATATTTACATTGATGACCTTTTCGGTTACTCTATATTGTGTTTTTTGTTCGCGCGTTTTTAGTTTTTTGTAGTTGACATTTTGGCTTTTATAACTAGATTTATTACAAATTGACCCACTAAAAAGCGCGAAAATAAAAACTTTTTTGCAAAAAAATAAAACCGACTTCCATATCAAAACACTACAAAGCCAAAAATAATTTTAATTTCGGAAGGCGGTGTGAAAAAAAAAGAAAATACAAAACCAATAACACCGACTACCGAAATTAAAATCATTTTTGGCTTTAAGAGCCTATACTAGCGTACAGCGTCAGCGAACGTGTTAACTCGACGATCGACCCGTGCAGGTGTTATTATTTAGCCACGAACTCCTTTTAGTAGCAAAAATTAATAGCATAAACATAATACTCAAAGCACTATTGAATTATAGCCAAATTAAATCCTTATTTGGTCTTAAATTAGATAATTGTTACCGACTCATTGTATTTTACATTGTTGAGTCCACCCGTCTCAACATCGCCGCGAGCCGGCGGCAGTGAAAAAGGGGTGCGGGGCAACGGCTCGCACAACGGCGGTCGACGGCCGAGCGCGCGCCCCCACGACAGACAGTCAGCTGTTGCACGTCCCTAAGCACGGCTGCGCTCGCGCATATTATATTCCCGTAACCTTTGTCCACGTATTTACCCAACCGTACCGTTTTTGTACTTAATCATCTTTTTACATTATTACATGTTATACAGTCCACTATTCTTTCATTGCTTGCTCACCATGACCTATCGTCGCGATCATTGGTCCTTCGAGCCGGATGATTTGTTGTCAGTATTGCTTCGATTCCGTCAGCATAAAATAGTCATAAGCGTAAAATAGTCATAAAATTTTCAATAGCACGTGACTTCTACGTGGATGACTACTTGTCCGGTGGATCATCTGTTTCAGAAACTTTGGAAAAAAGCCGCCGTGTTGACGGTGTCCTTCGTTCAGCAAAATAAAACCTTCGGAAATGGCAGTCCAACTCCAGTCAGGTGTTGCAGGCGCTTAGCGGTGAACGTGACATCTCTGATGTTGTGGACCTGAGCGACAACGAGCAGTCGAAGACTCTGGGGCTTCTATGGAAGAGCTCAAGTGACACGTTTTCCTTTTCTATTAACTTAAATTCCACAAAAGGCTTCTAAACGTCATATCTTATCAACCATAGCGCAGATTTTTGATCCCGTTGGCCTAGTCGTTCCATGCATAGTGGAAGCCAAAATTATCATGCAGCTTCTATGGCTGGCTAAATGTTCTTGGGATGAGCTTGTTTCCACGCACATCCAGCATGCTTGGAATGACTTTCAAAATAACCTGCACCTTTTAAACGAGTTCAAGATACCTCGGTGGGTATTGTGTGAATCTGCGTCCTGTCTACAGCTGCATATATTCACTGACGCATCCGAAAAAGCTTATGGGGCGTGTGTTTATGTTCGCAGTGTTTCGAGAGACGGCGAGGTTACTGTACATCTCCTTACCGCTAAAAGCAAGGTAGCTCCAATCAAATCCACAACCATACCGCGCCTTGAACTGTGTGGTGCGTTGTTGGGTTCACGGTTGTACTCAAAGGTTCGTCAGTCACTTACCTTGCATTTTGATGAAGTTCATTGTTGGTGTGATTCCACCATCGTCTTGGGATGGTTAGCTACTCCACCAAATCAATTAAAGACATTCGTTCGTCATCGAGTGTCTGAAATTCAGGAAACTGTAGGAGGAGAGGCTTGGCACTATGTTCCGTCAGCAGAAAACCCCGCAGACCTCGCTTCGCGTGGACTTAGTACTGACAGGCTGTTGTCGTCTTCATTGTGGTGGTCAGGACCACAATTTCTTAGCAAAGATATGTCTTCATGGCCTCAGTTCCCTGAATCACATCATAATCTTTCTAGCTTACCGGAAACAGTCGCTTCTTGTCATGTTTCTAGTCACATTATTGAAAATCCTACTGCTGCGTTATTTTCAAAATTCTCAACCCTTAACAAATTACAACGTGTGACAGCATACGTCATGCGGTTCATTCACAAATGCAATAAAAAGTCACTTGAGTCTGGTTCACTAACTTCCACTAAACTTAACAATTCTTTAAACTTATTATTAAAACTTAGTCAAATGGAATCCTTCCCGGAAGAGTACCGTTTACTTAAATCAGGTAAACAGTTACCAGCAAAGAATAAGCTTTTATCTTTATCTCCTTTTTTTGATACACTTTCCAATCTCATTCGTGTTGGAGGAAGATTAAACAATTCATTTTATGACTATGACATTAAGCATCCAATTCTACTATCTAGTTCTCATACAATTTGCATTCTTTTGTTTAACATGTTTCATTTACGGCTCTTGCATGCTGGGCCACAGCTTTTATTGGCCACTGTTCGTCATCACTACTATCCCATTGGAGGAAGGAACCTGGCTAAAAAGATCACACACCAATGTGTAAAATGTTGCAGGATCAAGGCCAACACCATTCAACCTGTCATGGGTAATCTCACAGAGCAGCGTCTACACTTAGAGTTTCCGTTTTACGACACAGGGGTAGACTACGCCGGTCCCATCATGATAGCTAACCGGAAAGGTAGAGGATGCAGGCTCATCAAATGCTTCATTTGTGTGTTTGTGTGTCTAGCTACGAGAGCCGTCCACCTCGAGCTTGTGTCGGACCTTACAAAGGAAGCTTTCTTAGCTGTATTAAACCGCTTTATTGCTCGAAGGGGAAAACCCCGTAACATCTTTTCCGATAACGGTACAACCTTTGTCGGCGCTTTCAATGAGTTGGCCAGACTGCTTTCGCAAGACCTAAACCTAAACAACATCGACCCTGGTATAAACTTTTCCTTCATACCTGCATATACACCACACTTCGGAGGCTTATGGGAGTCTGCAGTTAAATCCACCAAACATCATCTACGACGCATTTTGGGTTTAACAAACCTGACCTTCGAAGAAATGGCTACCTGTTTAATTCAAGTTGAAGCTACCTTGAATTCAAGGCCCTTAACTCCACTATCCAATGATCCTTCCGACCTCGTTCCTTTAACCCCAGCACATTTCCTTATTGGTCGTTCTCTAATCATGCTGCCTCATCCACAGATCCAGAACGCCAACATCAACAGCCTAAAACGATTTCGCCGTATCGAATACCTGAAGCAACACTTCTGGGCTCGTTTCTCACATGATTACGTTCTGTGGCTCCAAGAGAAAACCAAATGGTGCCGGTCGTCTGGCGAGCTCAAGGAAGGAACGTTAGTCGTCATTAAGGACAAAACCTTACCTCCTCTTATGTGGCTTCTAGGACGCATCACACATGTTCTCCCAAGCAGACACGGCGTCGCGAGGGTCGCCGACATCCACACAAGAAAGGGTGTCATCCGGCGCGCCTTCAACACCATCTGCCCGCTGCCAGTAGCTACAGTTGAAGACTCTTCAACGGGGGGAGTATGTTGAGTCCACCCGTCTCAACATCGCCGCGCGCCGGCGGCAATGAAAAAGGGGTGCGGGGCAACGGCTCGCACAACGGCGGTCGACGGCCAAGCGCGCGCCCCCACGTCAGACAGTCAGCTGTTGCACGTCTCTAAGCACGGCTGCGCTCGCGCATGTTATATTCCCCTAATCTTTGTCCACGTATTTTAACCAACCGTACCGTTTTTGTACTTAATCATCTTTTTACATTATTACATGTTATACAGTCCACTATTCTTTCATTGCTTGCTCACCATGACCTATCGTCGCGATCATTGGTCCTTCGAGCCGGATGATTTGTTGTCGCTATCGCTCGGTGTCACTTGCCTAGTTGGCCGAGTGGAGGCCAGCGCCAACGTGTATAGAGCTCATTTGGTGCAACTTGTCTTCGCTCGCCGTTGCTCGTGATCACTTGCCTCACTTCGGATCGGTGTCGGTTTTTGGTCACAAATCAAAGGCGCTCGCCTGCGCTCGGCCAACGTGTGGGCAGCTCTACAGACCCTATTCTACATTGGTCGTCTGCATTGGCGTTCGACGAACTTGTCGAACGTGTGGACACGATTTCTTGCCTTGTACCTATTTGTCAACGCTCGCGTTGGCCTACGCTTGGCCAACATGTATTGCAGGCTTAAGAGGTTGGTTCATTTATTCCGTGGGAGAGAGGTTGGCTGGTTAGAATGATGGCTTCCAGAGCCCACGCCAGGACTAAGTGCAGAAACTAATACCCCATATATCTGCAAAGGTTGAGGGAATGTTGTATCGAAATACCGCGGCACGGAACGCAAGGGCAACTAAAGGAAGAAGGTGGGTTTTTAGTTAGTAAAAGTCGGAAGGAAGTCCTTCCACTTCACCCAGAGTGGAAGGCATCATTTGATTTTCTTAAAGAAAAATAATTACCCCAGATACAGAAGACTACAAGAAAATCAACGTCACAAACTACCTATCTAATTTTAGTAATATTCCTTATACTTAGACTAAAACCAAAAACCATTGTAGTCTCACACCGGTGCGTCATACTGCATGTGCTTGTGTCAATATGTACCTTTCAGGAGAAAGAGGGGAGTGGTGACCTCCCCGGGGTAATGGATGCTGCAAATAGAATCAGCGATCACGTCACTACGTCAGAAACTTCCACAGTATACGTCAGGTTAATGTGAAGAATGTGAGCAAGGAATACGCCTAGCTGTAGGTTATTAATTTATTTATTTTATTATTTATGTACACACAGTAAAATACATTAAGATAAACATAATTATAATATCTGAGTACAAAGGTACTGCTTATTTCTTAAGAAATTTCATCCAGCAGACCTGCGAAAGGAGAAGTGAAAAAGAAATGTAGACAATAGTGTGTGAGAACAAGAAGAGAAATAAATATGAATATGTGAAGTCTAAAACTAAAACTAAAATATTAAACATACTTACACATACTTACAATGCAATAAAAATAACACATACTTAAATAAATACATAATGTTAGAATATATAAACATATAATATAAATATATACATAAATAATTAACACAGTTAAGAGGAAAGGTAATGCTCTTTTAATCGACATTTGAATAGAGATATAGTTTTTAAATCACGAATGCTAGGCGGAAGTGAGTTCCACAACCTTACAGCATGGACAGAGAAGGAATAAGAGTAGTAGTAGCTAGTTTTATGAGGATGAGATTTAAGGAGGGACCTAAGGTGTGATGTACACGGTACGTCACTAGAACGAGCGTAAGAAAAACGCTCACGCAGGTAGGAAGGGTAAGACGGGTTGTGTAGAATGTTGAAAAGGAGACACAAAATCCTAGTGTTCCTGCGAAGACGGATTGGGAGCCACTTGAGTTGCTTGCGAAGGTGAGAAACATGGTCATACTTTCGAAGACCGAAAACAAAGCGAATGCATAGATTTTGCAAGCGCTCAAGCTTGTTTAATAGCTCCTCGGTAGCATCCAAATAGCAGGCAAAGTTCTGCAACAACGAAAGGTGAGTAAGGCCGGAGGGGATGTAAAATATTATAAAATTTTGAAAATTAGAATAATTATCAAATTATACAAACTGGAGAAGACAATCAGATCATAAATTTACCATGGCCTAAATGATGATATCCATAATCTATACAAAAAAAATGTATTCAGGATATTTTTTCTATTTCATATTTTTCCACAGGCTCTATTTAGCAATTTCATACTTTTACCTATATTATTTAGATTGTTTGAAAATATTTTTTTTTTTATTATTTTGAAGTGACACCTTATTTTATCCTCAGTATGGTGTCTTTGGGATTAGTATAGTTGGTGTTTTCATTTATTGTCGTATCATCTTCCCCACCTTGTACAATAAAACATATACAATAATAATTGTAGAGATAAAGTAAGTATGTACTACAAATAATGCAGCCCTTAGTTGGCGTTAAAATACACCGACAGTTTAATACAATTACATTCCTAGTGTGAAAAAAAACTTTTTAACAAAAAATTAAACCGACTCCCAAAAAACACTGCAAAGTGAAAAATAACTTAAATTTCGGTAGTCGGTGTCTTTAGTTTTGTTTTTTCGTTTTTGGCACCGACTTCCGAAATTAAAGTTATTTTTCACTTTGCAGTGTTTTTTGGGAGTCGGTTTAATTTTTTGTTAAAAAGTTTTTTTTTCACTCTTTTTAGTTGGATGATTTTTAATTTACCTAGTTACAAGAGCCTAAATGTCAACTACTTATAACCTTTTACAAAATATTGCTTTTCCCAATGCTGGGCCGTTAATTGTTGAGGAGTTCTCCTGGTACTTCACCATCAGCTCTACATCACCATATGCATTGTGACGAGCATAAAGTGCTTAACATCCATATTCAAGTAATCGAATCGCAATCCACTTAATACTTATTATTGAGTAGTTTCGGCGGCCGTCTGCGGTCTTCATCATCAGTTCCACTTCCCCAAATGGTACTTTTTGAGAGCAACTGCACAAGTTACTATAAGAAATACCCAAAACGCCATAGGTGTGCCTATAATATTTGAAGAGTTCCCTCGATTTCTCCAGGATCCCATCATCAGATCCTGACTTTGGTGATAATGGTACCAATTTCGAAGTATACCCATTCGAACAAAAAAAAGAATTTTCCAAATCGGTTCAGCCGTCTTCGAGTACTCGATGATCATACATAAAAAAAAAAAAAAAATATACGCGTCGAATTGATAACCTCCTCTTTTTGTCGTCGGTTGAAAATACGTCAGGGTCGAAGTTACGTAGGTAATGTAATGTAGAGTGTACGCACTAAATGTTGGTTGATAATTGTCAGCCCGTGTCATCCCAGTGCTGGGCAAAGACTTCCTAATACAAAGGTACTTACATCATTAGAGCAGCACTAAGTAAAAGGGCAACCCTTAATTAAACTTACATTATAAATAAATGAGAATGTATAGATACCTACAAAGTGTTTAGTTTAAATATTCATAAGGTGGGACATTTTCATTCTGTTTGCTGATTCATTAATATCTAGCGGCGCCCACGCGTTTCAGACTGCGACCATTTGCGTCAGATCGGGTGACGGTCTCCTAGACGCGGTGAATGGCCTAGTACCCTTGGTAACGTTATCCATATTCATACTAATATTATAAATGCGAAAGTAACTCTGTCTGTCTGTTACCTTTTCACGCCTAAACCGCTGAACCAATTTATTTGGCATGGGAATAGTTTAGGACCCTAGGAAGGACATAAAATAGTTTTTATTCCGATATTCCCATGGGATCGGGATTTACATGGAAAAATCTTCCCACGCGAACGAAATCGTGGACTGAAGCTAGTTTAGAATATTTAGTTCTTAATCTAATGGCATGCATGCATGCATGGAGTGGTCTCCAATTCATCATCGTCACCTTCTCGTGTAAATAAATACATGGATTTGCAGGTCTGATGCCTACACATAGCTCCATTCACTCATTATCACCATTAAACCCTCGCGTTCAAATCCATGATAAGCACAATTTTGTTTTTGTACTTTGTTAAAACCTTTTAGTGCGTAAATAAGAAAGTTTTCAATTTAAAAAAAAATCTATAAAAGGTAAGTGTTTAGGGAGAAGCAATAATAATAATAATGCTTTATTTTAGTTTGTATTTTAAGTATTTTAGGTTTGTGTAATGATTTTCTATAATAATGCATTTGTATTAATTCATATGACGGTCTAATTACAACCTTTGAGCGACCACTATAGTGCTCATAGATGCATGCTGACTTTTAAAAACATAATAATCTTATATCGCTTTTGCAATATACGTTCACAGCCAAAGTCAAGAAACCTTCGTAACATTTTCAAAGCTTTCTGAATAATATTCAACACGGAGTCTTGTTTTCCCAGCGCTTATAAACCTCTACAAGAACATAAACATTATACCTTGACCTAGAACTTAGGTAAGAAAACTTTCCTAGATCTAATGTTTTCCATTCCAAACATCGCAGACAAAGGTTTTGTACCTAGGGTAGGTACTGTATTCAAAGAGAAATAAGATCCTAAAACAACCAGCCATACCTTATTTTCTGCACGTCATGAACACGAAATATATTTCCACAGAGCACACACAACGTTGGCAGCTAAATGAGACGGTATTAAACTAAATAATTGTTAGCATACGAAAGGTGTTAATAATCGGTTTACGTTGGGCACATGAATGTCCCCATAACACAGATTTTTCTAGCGTCTAGACCTGAGGGTCATTAATCTATCATTTTGTAAAACGCTTTTAAGTGCTCTGTCTTTTAAAATCCTGTAGTACTACAAATACTTATTTTAATTACTCCAAGTTTTAATGGCAGCGCAATTATACGGTTGTTGCATCGGCACTCTGACTTTACAACGTAATACCGAAAGACATCAGCATTTTTATATTAACATTTTTGACATATTTTTACATGCGAAATTATATTATTTTTACCCTATTTTATATTGACATTTTAATTTGACTTATATTTAAATTACCTCATTTAATTTTACCATTTTTAGGGTTCCGTAGCCAAAAGGCAAAAAACCGAACCCTTATAGTTTCGACATGTATGTCCGTCTGTCTGTCTATCCGTCCGTCCGTATGTCACAGCCATTTTATTCCGAAACTATTAGGACTATACATGTAAAACTTGGTAGGTGGATGTATTCTATGAACCGCTTTCCGATTTTAAGAGAAAATTTAAAAAATATTTAAAACAAAGGGGGCTCCCCACACATGGAACTGAAACTGAAAATATTTTTTTTCATGAAACCTATACGTGTATAGTATTTATAGACAGGTCTTTAAAAATGACATTGTTGTTTCTAAAATGACTTTTTCATAAAGTTAATCGTTTAAAAGATATACACTTCCAAAGTGGTAAAATGTGTGTCCCCCCCCCCCCCCTCTAACTTCTATAATAATGAAGTGAAAAATCTAAAAAAAAACATATGTTGTAGATCTTAATGTAAACTTTCAACCAAAATTGATTTGAACGAGATCGAGTCAGCAGTTTTTGAGATACAGTATATTTTCAAAAACCGCAAATATAACTTTGTAATTCATACAAATACTATGAAAAACAAAGTTATTTGGCGTAGTTGTAAAAATTGTAAATAAGCTAGTTTTAAGAAATTTGTAAGGTTTTTGTTTTTTTTTTTTTTTTTTTAATAAATAGATTAAGTATGTTATATTTATTATAGTTACTACGGAACCCTTCATGGGCGAGTCCGACTCGCACTTGGCCAATTTTTTTTTTCATTTATGTGATCAATTATTCCATTTTGAGTTTTGAAATATAAAAAATTGTGATTATTTTATCTTATCATAATATTATACATATTTAATTGCTGTACCCGATAGTTTCTATGAGAGCTATTGCCTACTTATATTAAAATCTTGTTAACACATGTGATTTCAATAAAGACTGAATTAAATTGAGTGAACGGTGACCAACACAAAATGGGTTGGTATACAAGGGAAATATTCGCCTGCTCTGTGGATATTCCGATATTCCCTAGTTGTATCTTAAAAGGTACGAAGAAACTGGCGCCCTCTTGCGGAAAGTGATGTAATATGACTTATGTAAAGGAAAATGTCTAAGTTGTCTGTACGTAAACGTCTTGCGTGTATATAACTGTCTAGCGAAATTACTTAAAAGAATTGATGTTATTAGGGAAGTTTTAGTAGGATAGGATGATATTGTTACGGGGGAAAATAAACATAATGTAACTTTGTAGGTATGAAGGTTGGGTTATCTACATATTACAGTAATATGAGATGTGATGTTTCATATTGTTTTCCTGTAGACGTTTTAGCTTCAAACCGCGTATTGTAAGATTTATTTGAAAGGTAAATAGGTATGGAGTTTCTTGTCTCTTTTTCTTCATATCTTAATTACTTAAATATCCTATTTAACTATACATGATTGCATACCGTGGCAGCCTTTAATTAAGGTTACACTATTTTTTGTAATAATATTGTAAAAACGTGTTTATTGGTGTATGCTTTGCTGGTTATCTTTAAATAAATAAAAATCAAATAAATACAAATTAAAATAAATAAATAATGTAGGTTTAATAGTGTCTTTTAATGACAATTTTTTGAGACGAATGTCTTCCGATTTTTGGTGTTGGATAATCCGGTTTCCTCACGATGTTTTTTCTTAACCGTTTGACGGCATATAATAGAATAGAACAGATAGATGTTTATTTCACTAGTTAAATCGACTTAAGCTATGTATATGTTCATGTCACTTTTGGCGCATTGGCGCACTACGTCCTGGAAGGAATTGATATCAGCCAGTTATTTGGTATTTCATAAGGCTGCAGCATTGATATACTCCCTGAAATTACTTATCTATTGTCACTCTTAAATAACGTACGTCTGTACGAGTCAGAGCCTATACCCACGGGGGAGTGTCATTCTTTTGTGCAGCAGTTTGTCCTTCTCCGATTTGTTAAGGTATTCAATGTCACCTATTCTACTTGAAAAAAGCGATGGATTAAATGGTCCATATGTCGTATACACAGGACCGGGATCTCGGAGGACGCTGATCGTCAGTGATATAAGTTTTTCTATCATATCACGATGGAGATTGTTTGCTCTGAGGTGCCATGGATCTAGTTTAAGCATTTCCCAGAGCGTTTTTGTCTCAGTGCGACGCCGCTTTCAGTTTTTATTGCTTCATATTGCTCTTGCTGTCTCTTGGCAGCAGCTACACGTCGTCGTAGTCGAGGATCGGAAGCAAGCATGCTTTTACAATAAGTAGCTTAGTGACTACGCCAATTTTGGACCAATGATGGAGTTGAGGGCACCTCTTACTCGTTTTAACTTTTTGACCGTTTAAACTGTGGGGATGAAAATTACACAAAGTAACGTGCCTGCTTTAGTTCATATCCAAGCCCTACAATGATGTCTGAGACTCTCTTCCGCTTAAGCCAGAGCGGGAGAAGTCATTCAATGATTTTCCCACGCGGAAAAGTAGGGGGTCGCAAGCGTGACTGTTGAGTAAGAGGCCTCGAGTTCGAATCCCGGGACATCGGGCAAAAAGTCCTATTGGGTTTTTTATAAAAAAAAAACTCAGTAATAGTCCGGAGAACCCCTAAAAAGGAAGGAAAAAGAAGGAACTATTCAGATCTACGGGTAGTCATCTCTTTCATATTCGATTTTTTTGGAACAAACGGTGAATGTGACAAATGCTGTACTGTATCTCAAGATTTACTAAATCGGCCGAGCTACCATTGCATTAAAATTGTAGCGATTTTTTCACTTAATTTATTTTGCAAATCATCTTTTGAGGTAGCATCAGCCATAACCTGTAATTAGATGACTTTTCGTTTATGTCAGTGTAAAGTTTTATTAGCAATTAATTTTTTAAATAATTGTAATGAAGCTCTGTTATCTGAACTAGGCAAAGCCTGTATCTCAGGATCACAGTGACTTCCCAAGTCTTATATTCTAGTTCTTTTTGTGTTATAAAATAATTTTAGTTAAATTTAAAAATATTGGAAAATAATAAAAGAAAGTTAGTAACTAAGTAACCATAAGGTAGGTATGTAGTTCTACAAATATTGCTCACCTTTTTGATGGTAAATAATTTTCTTCAAATTCCGCCTCAGACCTACAAGGTTCGCGTATGATAGGACCAGTGAATATTGAATGGACTTCTAAAGAAACTGACCTCTGAGTTTGTTTCAGTGTATCTTCTCAGCGTAGTCAGTTAGGAAACACCGGCCTCATCTAGTTTAAATTTAGGGTAAAATGACGTGTAGAACTGTTATTTAATAACCAATTTACAAAATAAATATCATTTATGATTTCTGGTAAATAACAAATAAAATACCTAAAAACTATGACTATTTTTATTTTTTTTTATAGCAGGAAGTATCTAGTACATCAAAAATACCATCCAAAAATTCAGCACATTTCTATTTTCGGCATCTGTCTCAAAGTCTGAGCTACTTGAAAAGGACGCAAATGAAATGCCAGACACTAGAAGACATTCATATTAATTTCGAATTCTGTTTAAACTAGATATTGGAAAGAGACACTACAAATTCCTTAAATATCGCTACCAACGGGTAGCGGTATTTAAGGAATTAAAGAATTTTTCCATGATATAATTCCCAGCCTTCCTTGAAGCAATGACACAATGTTCTACATTCCAATTCAGATAAAATTCCTCAAATATTGTGTTAAAATCTTAATCAATTTAAATCATACGGTTGAGTCATCCAAAGATTATAAGAAGCATCATTCCAACTATTTATGTTGGATTGGAGTGAGCTTCCAGTCTAATAATTTTTTTTTAACAAAACATAGAACCGACTTCCATATCAAAACACTACAAAGCCAAAAATAACTTTAATTTCGGAAGTCGGTGTTATTGGTTTTGGATTTTCTTTTTTTTCACACCGCCTTCCGAAATTAAAGTTATTATTGGCTTTGTAGTGTTTTGATATGGAAGTCAGTTCTATTTTTTGTAAATAAAATTTTCACGCTTTTTAGTGGGTCGGTCGGTTTGTAATTTATCTAGTTACAAAAGCCATAATGTCAACAACAACTTATCACCTTTTACAAAATATTGCTTTTCTCGATGCATAGCCGTTTATTTTTGAGGAGTTCTCCTGGTACTTGACCATCAGCTCTACATCACCATACTCGTATGTATTGCGACGAGCATAAAGTGTTTAACATCCGTACTCAAGTAATCGAATCGCAATCCACGAAATACTTATTATTAAGTAGTTTCAGTGGCCATCTGTGGTCTTCATCATCAGTTCAAAAATTGCTTGATTTGCTTTCGAAAAGTACCATTTGGGGAAGCCCAAATGGTACTTTTCGAAAGCAACTGCTCAAGGTACTATAAGAAATACCCAAAACACTATAGGTGTGCCTATAATATTTGAAGAGTTCCCTCGATTTCTCCAGGATCCCATCATCAGATCCTGATTTCGTAACAATGGGACCAACTAGAAAGTATACCCTTCCAAACGCAAAAAGAATTTTCCAAATCGGTCCAGCCGTCTCCGGCGTAATCATAATTGAAAACAAAGGTTTCTTTGTTGAAAGGTTTAAATTCGTGTGGACATTGTCCACTTCTGTAGAAACATAACATAACATAAGCAGCCTACAACGTTCCTACTACTAGGATGCAGGCATCTTCTTTTTGAGAGGGAATGGGCAGTAATCCACTATTCGGGCCCAGAGCAGGTTTACGGATTGTACAATTCAATATTTGTGAGCATAGGTGTACAATAGATGATACAGTCATCCTACTAATCCTACTTCCTACTAATATCCTATCCTACTCCTACTAATATTATAAATGCGAAAGTTTGTGAGGATGGATGTTTGTTACTCTTTCACGCAAAAACTACAGAACAGATCCGAATGAAATTTGGTAAGTAGATAGTTGTCATTTTGGAATAACACATAGGCTACTTTTTATCCCGAAATTCCCACGGGATCGGGATTCGCGCGGGAAAACCTTCCCACGCGTACGAAGTCGCGGACAGAAGCTAGTATAATATATAAGAATCACTATGTCCTACCATTCGATGGTGTACAAATACAAAGTAAATTAACGAAATTTAAAGCAAACTTAGATTAAAATTACAGCATTCAATGAAACAAGAGACAAACTCCATAAAAAATAATAAAATTAATAAGGATGTTAGGAAAATTTATTAAAAATATATACATTTTGTGGCAATGTCATTTAAATTAAACCTACGTACAATGTCAATTTATAATTTATCATTTAAGAAGCTTTCCATTGAATAATATGTTTTATCTATTAGGAATGAAAATATTTTTTTTTTTTAAATTGACAGTTGCTGCAGCTTTGATACATTTCGGTAGCTTATTACCTATACAATTTAGGACCCATAGTGAATATGCTTTTCTTAAATAAAGCCGCATTTCGCATTGTCGCATGGCTCCAGATTTTTCAGTCTTAGGACACACCAGTTTCCTCACAATGTTTTCGTTGGCCGTTCAGAAAAGTGTAGAAGTAATTATGTAATTATGTGGTGATAGACACGACGTAAGTCGTGGGTTTCCAACCCATGTTGGAAACCCACTACAACAGGGCCATCACTACTTAACAACAATCATAAACATCACGAAGATACCATCATTCATGATCCAAATAAGATAAACCTCAACGCCTAATGAATATGATAATTAAATTAATTAATTAATATTTAACAGAACAGCATCAATTTGAATTAATCGGCTCAGCAAACAGAACTGATTTGAAGGGAACTACCAACCTACGCAATTAAGTCATAACGATCTATGTTTAGCCTGAAATAATTAATAGTATCTATGTGCCTCCATATTCCTCTAGGAAATAGGTATCGATCAGTCTAAGAATGTATTAATTTAATATGACGCAATTAACTATGCAATCACACAACATTTATCTCAGTAATTTGCATTTCAAAGATTAAGGACGTTACCCCACTCAAATCTTAAAAATATCGTAACTTAAAGAAGTTTGCTGATGAATCCTTTTATACTTTCACTAGTACTCACGCGGGGCTTCGCTCCCGTGGATTCTATCACGGTAAAAACATAACTCTCCTTTTTTGCAGTCGCGTAAAAAGTAGCCTATAACCTTCCTCAAGCTTCAAGCTACTTCCATACCAAATTGCATCCAAATTCACCCAATACTTTCGAAGATTAGCGCGTTCAAGCAAACAAACAAACAAACAAACTTTTCCGCTTTATAATATTAGTATAGATTTATAGTTTCATTTATAGTTTACAGTTATAGTTAAGATCATGACCATTCGAATGTATTGTTTACAATTTTGATAGATTTATCCAAACTAAAGTAATAAATCTAAATATAAAGGCAAATCAAAACTAAATTGTACCACTCATTACACATATAATTCACAAATTGAATAATTCACCATCTATCTAAACAAAGTGAACGAACTAACAAAGTGTATTTATTGTTTCGAGTTTCCGATGATTTTGAGTTCATCCGTGATCATGGTGCCTGCAACAGTGCCAAAATATCGCAAACTCGAAACAATAAATACACATGGTACATATCCCGTTTCAAATTCTAATGACACTGTTAGTGACAATGTTAGCTTAAAAACTTATAATTCATTATCTATTTATCCTTTTCCCAAGTAATTATTTGTTGAAAATATCACTTAAATTCAGTGGTGATAGTGCTCTAACTGTGATATACGTCAATTAAGTCATAACATAAACAATAAAGTAATAATAAACTAGCAAGAGCGCGTGGCTTCGCTCCCGTGGATAAAACATAGCCCTCCTTTTTTGCAGTCGGAGAATAAGTAAGCCTAAACCTTCCTCAAGCATCAAGCTGCTTACCTACCATACCAATTTTTTCCAAATCGATCCAGTACTTTCGAAGATCAGTGCGTTCAAACAAAAAAACAAACAAAAACTTCCGCTTTATTTTATTACATAGATAATCAGCTTATAAAGGTCCCAGTGGTGGAACACAGTCCTGCGGGTTTGTTGATGGATATCGCATGTCTTCGAATTTTCGGTCCTATGGCATGTTTTCTTACAATGTTTTCCTTCATGATGACCGCTCTCACTGAATTTATTTATTCATACTTTATGCAACACAAAAGTACAGAGACGGACTTAATACATTACGCATTTTCTACGAGTCAACCAATGAAGAGAAAATGTAGAAAATGTTTTATCAGAAAGTTAACTTCTAAGGTGTTCTTTTTAAGAAATCACCGCACTCATTTTAGATAAACCCAAACTGTAAAATTTAAGAACACCTTTTACATATTTAGAAGTGGTAACGTATTTGTTTGAATGCCGTAGTTATTGAGTTCTCAGTGTGATTTCTTCCCCCTTCGCGTGAGTGGAAATCTAACATACTCTAAAACTACCCCAGCATGTCCCTTACTTGTGCCGGAGACTGCGGGGGCACTTAAATATTTATTTATTAACACTTCATGCACATAGGTACACGCGGCGGACTTAATGCCGTAGGTACTTATTCTCTACCAGTCAACCATGAGTGGTGAAGAGCTAGTGTGAAAATCTTTTGAGTGTGTAAGCTTATCGCGCTAAGAGTAGCGCGGCTCCGATTGTAATAGAAGCAAGAATTACTGTCTTTCATAGGTAAGGTACCTGTGAAAGACAAAATTATTTCAGCAAAGATATGGGTAGGTTTATTGGCACCTATTACATCATAATCAATAGTTGTTTATTCAAATTTTGAACTAGCAGTTTATATAAAGACAGTCCCTTAAACTCCCGCCTGTCACCATCAATGTTTTTGTGGGAAGAATATCCTTCTCAGTCGTGCATTCTTTACAGAATGGCCGTGGTTGACGATGATGCCTTTTCTCTAGATAGAGCTGTACTTGCGATACGCCTCCACTTCCTACTGTCTACAGTGTATCGGGAGTTTTGGGGTAAGAGCATCTCTGTTCCCGCTTTAATTAATTAACTTTGTCCAACACGTAGGGGACTGACTGCGTGACCGCTTGCCTTCCACTTATCCCTAAACAACAGGTCATTCCATGGAGTGTTCATTATGTACAATGTATAATAATGAAGAATATTATGTGGCACAATAAACATTCCATCTGTCTTTAAAAGAAGAACTTAAATGTATACAATAGTGTGTTAAATAATTCTATTATAAATCTAAAGCGTGCGTTCTATTGTGCCATTAAGAACAGACAAACTTGAGCGTGAAATTAAACCAAGTACCTTTGTAAATAAACCTCCAGGCATACAGGGTATTTCTATTTACACGTGCAATGGAAAAATAACTTGAGTTTAAAACAAAATTTTGATTGTATATTATGGTGAAGAAGCTGACGTCTTTTTAACACGGATGTATCAGATTTTTTTTAAGAAGTAATGCTTGTGTCTGTTGTGGTTTCACGACAATAGTGTAATGGTGGGATTCGAACCTGTGACCTCTAGATCATAAGTCCGACACCGTAGCCGTTAGACTATTAACGCTTCACTAAGCTAGACTTGAGCATTATAGTAATAATAAATTATTTGTTTGCATAACACATATTATATATAAAATGGTACAAAATTGAATTAGAATGGTACAAACATGATTTTGAAATGTATGTATATTCCTCAATATTTCATATCCTTCTAGGTTACTGTCTATCCCGGGATAATTATGGAAATTTCAAAGTGAACTACGTCGCGGGCAACTTCTAGTATCATCAATTTATTACTTATTGGTACCCATATTTGCAAATAAATAAAATGTTTATGATTTATTTTATTTTATTTTATTTTATTTATTTAGGGACAAATAACAGTTACATAATAAAAACATATTAACTAAAATTCGTATAACTAATTAAACAATTATGCAACCCACACCATTGTCCACAGGTTAACAAAAGAAATGAAAGTTACAATGACACATTAAAGCTAAAAACGAAATAGTTAAAATAACATTATCTAATAAATCCGTAACTGATTAACATATTATTAAATTAAATCTCAGACAAGAGTTTACAAGCTTCTACTTTAAATTGCTTATTAGATAGACAAAATATATCAAGCCGTGTGAAGTGCGAGTTATATATGTCCACAATACGACGCAGAGGCACGCGCACTCCGGCATTAGTTTTACAGGACTCTGTATGAAACAGACGAGGCACGCGCACTCCGCGCTGGATAACAGTTCTGGGTACTGTATAACATAATTTATTTGTTAAATCTGTGCAGTCAAATCTGTTGTTGCACAAACCATGCAACATCATTACTGACAGAAGCAATCGTCTGTACTCTAGACTTAAGGCTGCTGTCTCGAAAAAAGCTTGAGAAAAGCATTCAGATGAAGCAACTTTTCATCGGCAATTACAGAGAAATTACATCTGAAAAAAATTGTTAGTAATCTACATGATATGAACCGTAATTTGGTTTAGCCACAATTTTTCTATCGGTATCACTTAATAAGAAAAAAAAATGCCAAATCACCTCCAAATCATTGAGATGAAACCATTTTACTCCTTAATTTCTTATCAAAAGAGTATAAAAAAGTATACTACTGCTTTGCAATACAGATGAAAATAATTTGGTTTTGTTACTTTTTACAAATATGTATTATTTTTATTACAATAAATTAAAAATGGGTCCAATTAAAGACTGCGTTTACGTCACCCCCGCACTCGTCCACAAATTCAGTGCGGGGCGCATCGTGTTGCTAGGTGGACGTATGCCGCGTTGCGAGAGCTCAAGCACTACGAAATAAAATCGTAAGATATTATTGCAAAATTTTAATTTTGTAAATAGTGGAATAGCTTTTTAACCGACTTTAAAAAAAGGAGGAGGTTCTCAATTCGTCTTGAACTTTTTTTTATGTATGTTAATTCATTACTCGCTGATGGCTGGACCGATTTGGAAAATTCTTTTTTTGTTTGAAAGAATATACTTTCTAGTTGGTCCCATTGTCGTCACATTTGGATCTGATGATGAAATCATGGAGAAATCGAGGGAACTCTTCAAATATTATAGGCATACCTATTGCGTTTTGGATATTTCTTATAGTACCTTGTGCAGTTGCTCTCGAAAAGCACCATTTGAGGAAGTGGACCTGATGACGAAGACCCCAGATGGCCATCGAAACTACTCAATAATAAGTATTTCGTGGATTGAGATTAGATGACTTGAATATAGATGTTAAGCACTTTATGCTCATCACAATGCATATGGTGAAGTAGAGCTGATGGTGATGTACCAGGAGAACTCCTCAAAAATTAACGGCTCTTCACCGGGAAAAGCAATATTTTGTAAAAGGTGATAAGTAGTTGACATTTTGGCTTTTGTAACTAGATAAATTACAAACCGACCCACTAAAAAGCGTGAAATAAAACTTTTTACCAAAAATAGAACCGACTTTCATATAAAAACGCTACAAAGGCAAAAATAACTTTGAATTTCGGAAGGCGGAGTCAAAAAAAAAAGAAAATAATAAACAAATGACACCGACCTCCAAAATTAAAGTTATTTTTGCCTTTGTAGTGTTTTTATATGAAAGTCGGTTCTATTTTTTGCTAAAAAGTTTTATTTCTGATTCTTGTTTGTAAGTTAAGAGTATTCTATGTAGGTATCTATAAGTAGTGTTAATGTTATAAAGTTATAGTATTTTACAGTTTTATTAGTGTTTAAATTTAGTTTGTAAAACATGGGGAATAAGAAGAAACGAATGAAGAGGGGTCTAAAAAAATATTACAAACAAAAGGGTATACATTTATTATCAAGGCAATTTTAAAGTTTTATCTACATACTAGTATTCACGCAGGGCTTCGCTCCCGTGGATTCTATCACGGTAAAAACATAACTCTCCTTTTTGCAGTCGCGTAAAAGTAGCCTATAACCTTTCTCAAGCTTAAAGCTACTTCCATACCAAATTGCATCCAAATCCATCCAGTACTTTCGAAGATTAGCGCGTTCAAGCAAACAAACAAACAAACTTTACCGCTTTATAATATTATATATACTAGTACTCACGAGGGGGTTCGCTCCCGTGGATTCTATTACGGTAAAAACATAACTCTCCTTTTTTGCAGTCGCGTAAAAAGTAGCCTATAACCTTCCTCAAGCTTCAAGCTACTTCCATACCAAATTGCATCCAAATCCATCCAGTACTTTCGAAGATTAGCGCGTTCAAGCAAACAAACAAACAAACTATTCCGCTTTGTAATATTAGTATAGATTATATATTATATTATATATAGTATAGATTTCATTATAAACTATAGCTTTACTTACCTCGCATAAAAGTAGATAGCACAGAGTAAACAGACAGAGGGTAAGCTTCGTACAACTGCGCTATGATAGGTACACTACTACAAGCTAGGGGCGTGTGTGCACTTCGTCTGAGCGAGGCCTGGCTTGAGCCGATATGAACCGGTTTCTCTTCGTACGGGCGAAGCCACCAGTTGAGATAGAGAAATAGAGTTAAGATAATATACAAGAGAAAGAAGAAAACGACAAAGAGAAGGAAATAGAACTAAGGAAAGCAAAACAGATTGAACAGAAAAATGAAGAAAACGAGAACGAAGAAGGACAAAAAGAAAACATAGAACAAGATTTTATATGGCTATCAAAATTTACAAAAATAAATATATGTGAACATGGAGAAATAAGTGACGATGAAGAAGTTCAACTAACCAAAAGAATAAAAATACTTGGTGAAAGAAAGTTAAATTTCAGTGAATTTTAGTTATAATCTATTTATTTATTTATTTACTTATTTACACTTTATGCACATAGGTACAAAGGCGGACTTAATGCCGTAGGCATTCTCTACCAGTCAACCATTAGTGGTGAAGAGATAGAGTGGAAGGTGCAATATGTACGTGAACATTATATTGGAAAAATAATTATAATAATAGTGATAAAACATAAAAACCTAATATGATAAAATCGAAATATCATAAAATAGAAATCTACATAAATAATATATATGAATAAATACTTATATAAATACATATACATACATATATACTTAAGAAGCAAATGAAAATTAAATATAGAAATTCTGCTTATTGGTGAAGAAAGTGGATCCGCAATTTCATTTTAAATGCGTAGCGATTGTCAGCCGTCCTGATCTCGAGAGGAAGCGTATTCCAGAGGAGAATGGACTGGATATGAAAAGAAGAATGAATAAAGTCAGAAGTATGAGAAGGACAGAGTAAGAGAAGATTATTGGATGAACGTAGATTCTTATTGTGTGAAGAACATAGAAATTGAAAGTGAGATATTAGATAAGAAGGTGGGCTGGGAGAGTTGAGTAGTGAGAAAAGCGTTGTCAAAGCGCGCAAACTTCTCCTCTGACGAATGGTCATCCATTTAAGCTCAGACCTGAAACTTGAGACATGGTCATATTTCCTTAAATTAAATATGAACCGTATGCAGTTATTAAGAATACGGTCAAGCTTATCCAGCAAGACCGCATTCAGGTCGTAGTAGCACACGTCACCATAGTCAATCAAAGGGAAAATTAAAGTCTGCACAAGCATAGTCTTTGTCTTAACAGGCAAAAAGTTCCTCAGACGATACAAAGAACGCAAAGTGCCATTGGCCCTTTTGCTGACACTAGATACTTGACTTTGCCAGCCAAATGTCGAGTCAAGATGCAAACCGAGATCTTTTACGCTGGAGCTAATGGGAATGACGACACCATTAAAAATAATAGGAGGTAGAGAGATAGCCGCCACTCTACCCATCATACGTGAACTACCAATAACGATGGTCTAACATTTTGATGGGTTTACTGACACTCCAAATCTATCAGACCAGTCATTGATAGCCTCCAAATCCCGGTATACATCCCCTATAGCGTCCGACAAACCTTCTACCCGCACAGCTGTATATAATTGAAGATCATCGGCATAAAGATGATACGAACACCGAAGACAGTGAGTAATAAAGTTAATGAAGACAGAGAATAATAATGGAGAAAGAATACCGCCTTGTGGAACACCAGCATCCAGGCCACGCCAACTCGAAGATCTCTCATCAACGCGTACCGACTGCTGACGTCCCCGAAGATAAGAAGAGAACCATTCCAGCGCCTCGGAAGAAACCATAAGATGGGAGAGGATAGCAAGGAGTATATCGTGACTGACCGCGTTAAAGGCATTATAGAAATCAATTAATACTAATACAGTAACTTTAGTATCCTCCATAGCTTCTCTAATGTCACCAGTCACTTTAAGAAGAGCAGAGGATGTACTGTGCCCGGGTCTGAATCCAGACTGGAATGGGCTTACAAGGTTATTGCGGTAAACACACGCAGAAAACTGTTTGTGAACACAGGCCTCGAGCACTTTTGACAGGAAAGGGAGAATGGATATAGGTCGAAAATGATTGGACAGGGAAGGATTCGATATTTTAGGAAGTGGACGGACATAGGCCATACGCCATAAGGACGGAAATTGCCCGGAATCTAAGGAGAAGTTAATGATATGGGTAATTGGCGGGAGAAGACAGTCAAGGATCAAGGTAACCATACCACGACTGATGTTATCATGGCCTACAGCTTTGGATTTAATGGACAGGATAATCTTTTTAATTTCTTCCAAGGTGGCTGGTGAAAACTTAAATGGTTCAATGATTGGACCAGGCAAACTAGTGACAAAATCAACCGTCTGAGGTAAAATAAGGGGGTCCAAATTACAAGTGGTAGTAAAACGACGGTTGATATCATCCAAAATTATTGCTTTAGGAAAATCAACATGACTTGGCCTGCCAATACCGAGAGTTCCAAGGAATTTTTAGATATCAGCAGGCGAAGAAGATGAAATGTTTTCAAGAATATGGCGGCGTTTAGCGTTGCGTATCATCTGATTACACCGATTCCTTGCAATTTTGTAGGAGTTTTTATTCTGTTCACTGCGATCCTTTTTAAACTTCCGAAAGGCCCGATCCCTGCACCTCCTCGCTAAACGAACCCCTGGTGACATCCAAGGGGCTGGTGCTCGCCTAAGTTTAACCCTACGAACAGGAGCATGTTCATCGAAGAGAGCAAGGACAGCCTGATTGAAGATACGCAGTTTGTCATCAATTGTCGTTGCCGCTGCAAGCTGGTCCCAATCAATTTCTGATGCATCTTGATGCAGCTTTTCAACATCCATGCGCGCATAACAACGCATGTGCAGAACTTTAGGAAGAGGTTTAGGTGGCTTTAAGATATAGGAGAGGAAAATGAGATCATGATGGGAAAAACCAGGTGCAGGACATTGGCCATGAGATGAAACCAAGGAAGGAGAGGATATTAGGATCAAGTCGAGCCACGTATCATCACCAGACACATTAAAATAGTAATAATTATACTACCTATCTACCTTACTCTAAGTTCCTACCTACATACCTACCCTACCTACCTACCTACTATTTTTCTCTTCATAGAAACCTTCCTCAGACTACAACGAATGTTCGCAAAAAAAAATCCGTATTGGTCCAGCCATTCCTGAGTTTTGCGCTTAGCAACACATTTAGCCATTAATTTTTGTTTTATTTATAATTTAGTTAAAAAGATACATCAAGTTGTTTACCTCATGTTTCAAGCCAGGCTGATTTATAATAGAGGTATAGTTTCTACAGTACATATTAAAAGTGCATCCATATCAATAGATAATAAATAAAAACAAAATTTGACCACTTTTGATGCGGTACAAATAAAAATGAATTTAACTTTCACGATGACTTGACCTTCTGTGATTTCGATACTCTGTGCCGAGACTAGGCGAAGCGACGATGCATGCTGGAGGTGCGGGAGCGGGCCGCGCGCGCGCGCGCGGGTGGCGGAGCTGCGCGGAGTGGCGCGCGGAGAGGGGTCGTTAGCTCCACCCAAATGGTCAAGGTTATTGGCATGAATACAAGCCTTAAAACATGATATTTATTTAATAAATGTGTGTAGGGAACTTTAGAGTGATAACACCTGTAGTTCATAGAACGCAAAAACTTTTTCTGTACCATTTCTAAGCCAGCACCGTACTTTTTGTACAAAGGATTCCAGATAGGTGAAGCATATTCTAATTGTGATCTAATCAATGTTTTGTATAGCATTAAGAAGGTAGAGGGACGCACAAAGTCACGGGACGATCTCATGACGAAACCGAACATTTGAAAAGCTTTATTTACTACTGTATCATAGTGTAAGTCAAAGTGTAGACAGGAATCAAGTATTACTCCCAAATCACGTACTGAACGAACAGTATTTAGGGGAACGTTGTCAATGGAATAGGTATATATGTGTTTCTTTTTGTTCTTAGTAAAAGAGATAGTGTGGCATTTTGGAAGGCTAAGAATGAGCTTATTAACAATGCAGTAAGTATGTAACCTGTCTAGATCATCTTGAAGAAGTTGACAATCCTCTATCGTTTTGCAAGGTTTATAGATTTTGATGTCATCTGCGTACATTAGAAACCGAGAGTTAACGAAACATTGTTTAATATCGTTTATGAATATGACATAGAGAAGAGGACCTAAGATGGAACCTTGTGGAACTCCAGACGTAACAATTACAGTGTCAGATTCATAACCATTAACAACGACTTTCTGGGTTCTGTTAAAAATATATGACATAAACCAACGCAATAAGTTTCCGCGTATACCGTTATAGGCTATTTTATCCATGAGTAATTTATGATCCACCTTGTCGAAAGCCTTCTGAAAGTCTGTGTATACAGCGTCTACTTGTAATCGTTGATCCATATTTTCGAATAAATAGTTAGTGAAAACCATAAGATTTGTTGTGGTGGAACGACGTTTTACAAATCCATGTTGTTCCGGGATAATATGGCGGTGAAGACGAGAATATATTGATTCATGTACCAGTCTCTCGAAGACCTTGGACAAGGTGGAAAGTATTGAGATGGGGCGGTAATTCTCTACATTGTTTTTGTCACCACTTTTATAGACTGGAGTAATAAAGGCATTTTTCCAAACTGCGGGAAAAACGCCTTCTCGTAGGCATTTATTAAATATTATTTGCAGGGGAGTACAGAGGATTTCATACAATCTTGTGAAGAAACTAGGTGGCAATCCATCCGGTCCAGCTCCTTTAGAAGGATCAAGCAACTTTAATGACGTACTTATAACATCTTCAGTCAAGTAAATGTCTGATATACATATTAAATTTTCACTGCAGGTAGTAGGTGGTTGCCATGTATTTGGATTAAAAGAAGAAGGTTCGTAGACGGAACAGAAGTAAGTTGAGAATAAGTTGCAGATATTTTTGGGGTCATCGGAGGTAATATCCTTGAAATACATGCTGGCAGGTAGTTTAGCCTTGCATTTTCGAGCTGATATATAAGACCAGAAGTACTTAATGTTTTTGGGGATGTTATTCTCAACAGATTCCATGTAGTTTCGATAACATCTAGCAGATTCATGATGAAACAGATTGCGATATTTGGAAAAGGTTAAGTAGTCGGAGATATTATTATAATTCTTCCATTTGATCCATGCACGTTCTTTATTCTTTAAAATACGTATCAAGGATGGGGAAAACCATACTGGATACTTTCCATTTTTAATGCGAGATAACGGAACGTGCAATCTAATAATGCCGTATAATTTTTCATAGAAAGTATTGACAGCTTCCTCTGAAGAGAGGTGAGAGAGAGCCTTATCCCAGTTAACTTTACCTAGTTCAAGTTTTATTTCATCGAAATTAGCTTTATGAAAATTATGTCTTTGGACCGAGCGAGGTTTCATGGAAGCAAATTGCATACCCAGAGTAGTTAATATGGAGAACGGAGGATGGTGCATGTCAGGTTCTAGAAGAATATTACAAGATATTGTCTGGCAATCCACGTTAGAAATAACTAAATCCAGTATTCGTCCTAATTTGTTTTTGGTGGTGTTATATTGAGTGCCATTAACAAATTCCATAAAATTTAACAAGCTACGCCCAGCCGAGCTTGATACATGAGCATGACCACCTTGGTCTGACCATTCGATACCTGGGATATTAAAATCTCCAAGAAAGAAATATGAGTCACAAGTAGAGTCATTAGCCAAGTCTTGTAGTATATCGAAATACTGTGAATATGCGGCCTCATGTGTTCGTGGTGGTATATATGCGGCACAAATAATGTGGCGTGTGTTTTGTCGTGATGAAGGTAACTGTACCGCAATATGTTCTACCTCTGGGTGGAAAATGTGTGTCGATATCTTAGAAGGACGTAGTTCTCGAAGGACAGCCACAAGAATGCCTCCCCCCTCGCGTTTCTTAGTCGCTAGACGGTCACGATCGAATCTGAAGACGGTGTATCGGTTGTCAATAAATTCACTGTCCAGGATGGTAGGAATAAGCCAAGTTTCCGTCAACACAATAACGTCATACGAGCACGATAATATGTTCATGTAAAGCGTATGTAACTTTGTACGGATCCCTCTACAGTTCTGGTAATATATCACGATATTATTTGCAGCCATTGGAAAATATGAAACAATAAATCTGTATAACATTTGACATTTTTATACACTGAGACGATGTACTTATTATAATTATTATGAAGTAGTGAACCTTATTATATAAACATAAACACAATAGAACCTTGATACAGTACTGTTTTATCCTTTGTAAATACGAGTATATATTTATAGAAACTATAAAATCGCTTACTAACATCAGATAGAAAGTTTCACAATATATACAATATGATAATATAAAAATCATTAAACAAAAGTAAAATCTTAATATATAGCCGCGGATTAATACATTTGCAACAGGTGAGAACAACAGGCAAAGATACGTTACAAAACCATTCGTCCAAAAACAACCAGCATATTTAAGGTTCTGTAGTATCAGTAGGAGTCTTCTGACTACTAACAATTTTGCTGAGATCAGCATCAGAACGTATTGCGAATGAAGAAGTTCCATCTTGCTTGCGCACAAGTATCGTAGCATTTCGTACCCAAACGTATTTATAACTATATTTATTGGCGAACTTTCTGGCTTCACGAAATAAAGCTTTATTTTTTAACGTGAGGTGTTCATTTAAATAAATTGTTGACGAAGTGCCTGAGATTCCTATTTGGTCGGTCTTAATGCTCTTACTTTTACGATAGGCGCTCAATAAGTTGTCACGAATCAATAGCGATTTAAATTTTACTATAATATTCTTGGGCTTGTTATCGTTTTGATGTGCATGCGGGACACGGTGAATAGTGATAATGTCATTTTGTGACAGTGAACATTTTACTGAATTGCCTATTGCCTCTGCAATTGCAAACAAGTTTTCAGTTCGTTTTTCGGGCACGTTACAGATTTCGATGTTACATAGTCGTGCATGTTGTTCCATCGAGTCGATCTTTGCCTCAAGTTTAGTAATCGTTTGTTGGTTACTGATGCTGACCACCTCGTTTAAGCGCTTTTCGTAACCCTTGCATTCCTTTTCCAAACTCTCAAGACGTTTTCTCATGTCTTCATAACTATTATTGAAGAATTGAATAGTTTTCTCGATCTCTAGATTGGTTTTTTGGATACTAAGGTTCTGTTGTTTAAGCTCGGAAACTTCAGTTACTAATTTATTGAGAATAATATCTTGATCGGTTTTCCACGACAACAGCATATTTTTCAATTCTTCAAACTTGTCCGGTTCTGTAAAGCTGTCATCCTCTCGAAAACGTTTGTTACTAGGTCTTGTAGTAATGTTGCTCAATTCACGGGCGCTGGATTGAGATGCCGGAGAGAGATCTGGTTCCGATCGCGTTTCCAAAAGCGCACAGTTGCTGGGTGAACATTGCGGAGGCGAGCGCATCATGCGAGGCATGTTGGTTATTTGTGTAAATAGCAACTAGTCAAAAAGCCAAAATATGCAAGCGATGCAGGCGAATAAAAATATACTGATATTTCGCAAGTGATTGCAACTGTATATACGGTCGAGTGCAAACACACTTCGCCCCAAATGGCGAAGGTCCGAGTTCGCTACCGGGCAGCCGCAAAAACTTTTAGAAGTTTTTTAAAAAAGTTTTCGAATGTAATTCGAGGTACGGACTCACAAAAATCGTCTATCCCTCTCAGACTCCACCCACTGGGCGTAGACCTTAGGCAAAGTCACCGCAAGAGTAACAAGGAATCGAAAATATGGACATAAGCCAATCACAACACTGATAGTCAATCACTTCACACAAAACACAGCGCGACTGGCAACACGTCTTCACACTTCCGAGCAAAAGAGCTAACTCAGAAATAAATTATAAATGTACAGATAGAAATAAAGTTATAAAATCTACTTCTCCAACACCGTCAGTCCAACGTCCAGAATCCCATCAAAAGGCCAATGAAGTTAAAGGTTTGAATATTCCTGATTACGTTTGCCGGAATATTAATTACATAGCGGTGGGAATACCGAATACCTGCCTGTTATAAGAGGGCCCGAGAGACGTCACTCAAGCATACGACACCAGTTTTTATTTTATACGACTAAAAATACTTAGTGCCGATTGCACCACCTCCGGTTAGCCTATTCGTCAATTAAATTTTCAGTTTTTTGACAGTTGGTGTATGAGTTTGACAGTTCTTATTTGACAAATAGGCTAACGCAGGCAAATAGAATAACAGATGGTGAAACCGGCCCTTAGTCGAGAAATCCGCCCCAAAGCTTTTCTATTGATTCTTTATTTATTTGTATTTACATTTCATTCTGTACCAGGAGTGCGATGATATTCTAACGAGATACCGCGACCCCGGAACGCAAGGGAAACTGAAGGAACAGGACGTGTTTTTAGACTGTAGAATTCTAGAGAGAAGAGTCATTTGATGATTATCCCACCGAAAAAATAAGGCATTATATCTACCAGGCAACTTAAAAGCGGTGAAGATATAGCCTGGCAGGTGCAATATTTGTGTGTAAGAAGCGATAAATAAATAAAAAGGATTAAAAATCAGAAAACGTAGTAATTTAAAAAAAAATGAGACTGTTCTGCATATTTGTTAAGAAAGTCAATCAATCAATTAATCAAACATTTATTTGTGATACATGGGTTACATATAAGTCGATCCGCAATATCCTTTTAAATACATATCGACTAGCTGTTAATTAACCTGATCTCAAGAAAAATTGCATTACAGAAAAGTATCAACTGAATGTGAAATTAAGAAAGAACAAAGTCAGAAGTATGAGAAGGTGAGTAACTACGTCTGTTTGTTATTATTTTCCATAATTATTTGATAACGTCTTTAAAATATATCCTTTAATAAATTGAAATAACAAACTGAACAGTACTTACCTAAGTTAAAATCTTAACGTCGCATTGTAGTCGTGAGGTCTAAAAACACTTCTGCCCAATGATATTATAAAGTATAAAATATCATTGCTTCTGCCTTTATAAATTAGTAGTTAGTTTCCACTTCGGTTCGTTTAGAGTTTCGAGCGCGAAAATCTAATTTAGGCATCATGCGATGTAAACTTACACCCACAGGGTTTTCAACTGTTGTTCAGGTATTTAAAGGCCTGACTTATATATAACTAGGCCAGGGATGGTGAACCGTTTAAAAAAATATTATTGCGGCCATAACGTGCCCCACTATGTTTAGATAATCAAACTGGAGGATTTAATCGATTATTCTAGAAATCTCCGTTTTCCCAACCGAAGCTTGGGTCTGAAGGCCTCATTTACAAATCAAATAACCGCATCAATGTTTAGGCATTGGAACAGAACGGAACAAATCGTGAATGCCAAAATAAATAGGTGCCTACTACATGGAAATGCGAGATCCCTTTTTGATTAAATTCTATCCCGAATCGGAACCCGGCGATAACAATTGAACAAATAATGAAGGCAAAAGAAATGTTCATTCAGAACGTTTTATAGAAGCTAATTTTATTTTAATTGGAATTTAAAGACTGATCTACAATTATATTGAAATGGGATACGTATATATTTTTTTAATTACGGGTGCGCCCGCTTTTGACTACGATCACGCGGTCACGCCTGGTAGCAAACGTTTGATGGGCGCTTAGAAGATGTCGATACACTCTTGCTTTAAAGTCTGTAAGGTCATATGTGGCAGGGAACATAAAGCTAAATTATGGGAATAAAATTTTCATGTAGGTAACTTAATTTTCACATACAGGTGAACAGCGATGCGCAATCGTTACATGGTGTAAATCTCATCCATACGCACAAAACTGTTTAGGAATACTTTTATTGTGCGCATAGCTAAATAATAAAATTAATTGAATTAGAAATTAGAATTCCCTGCCGGAGTTTGTATTTCAAGTCAAGAGTGAATAGGCTACTTCAGGCAAACGTGCTTCATCTTCGACCACATCATCGCTTACCATCAGGTGAGATGGTGTTCAAACGCAAGCCTATAAACAATAAAAAAATGGGATTGTTCCCGTTGAGTCACACCATTTTGTGTTACACTGTCACCCATTGGGAAAAAAATTACCGATTAGTAACATTGTAACTCAATGCCACGTTTTTTGTTCCCGTTAAGTCACACCATTTTGTGTTACACTGTTACCCATTGGGAAAAATATTACCGTCTAGTAGCAGTAGTTCGGTTGTTAGTCCGGTTGTAGTAAGTAAGAGATGGGCTATGATGCACTGGTTGATTAAAAGCACCAATCTTGAATATCGACACCGACTAGCCAGCCTGTCGCAAGCGAAGTGCTTGTTTCTTATAAACAAATATCTACTCATTTTATTTTATTGTATTTCCACTTTCCATATTATAAAGCGACTGTATATTTAATGCAAAACGTTATATTATCATATTATTTTATTTTTCAGATATTTATCCTATTTATTTTAACCAAACATGATTCTATGAACAAGGCTAAAATTATAGCAGAATTCCTCAAAAATAACCCTTACTGCTAACTAGTTACGCAGTATTTTTCAATGTAGTTACCGGAACACATAGGGATTTGATTCCTTGGACTTTTCATTGAATATAAAATAGTAGATTTCTTCGTAAAAGAAGATATTAAACGGAGATGGGAAACGTGTCTGGAATGCAGGCGGCGAAATTATAACACGGTAGTCAAAGAAAAGTCCTTTCTTGAGAAAATATGTTACTTATACTAGCCTCCACATGTGGCTTTGTTCTCGTGAAAAGTGTTTTATTATAATTTTGCAGCTTTTGGGCATGTTCTCAAAGCCGTTTTTGATTCAACTATCAAGATATTTTTATTTTCTACAAAAATGAATGTAGGATAATATAAAAAATTGTTCTAGACTGTTGTTGTGCCACATACTATGTCATGTAAATGATTTAAATTATAAAATTCAAATTTTCAATTTCAACCCAATATTCAAAATACTCAACTTTTTTTTATTTTATCTGTCAATAAAACAAGCTGCCTTCAAAATTCGGTTATTGTAACACTTAAAGAGTTTAAAAACAAACAAAAATCCAAACACATTTATAACATTAGTATCTACGATTATATTTTTGTTACCACGCAGCATATTGTGTCTTGAGAGAAATTCCTTTTCTTAGTTGTTAACTTCAGTGGCGTAGCCATTTATAATACTAGTAAATGGCTCCTGTGCTCTCATAGATCGTTGTTCCAGTTCTGGATGTTTGTGTATGTATAAAAAGAAAATATAATAAAATTTAGCATATTATATTACCACTGCTGAGACAGGGCAGAGGGAAGTGGCCGTAATCCACCAAGCGAGCCCAGTACGTGTTCGTCACATGTATTCGGATTTTTGGTCCTAGAAAATGTCGGTTTCCTCACGATGTTTTCCTTTACCGCTGTGATTGTACCAACAAAGTAAAGTTATCATCATCGTCCACAGCTTGACTTCACCCACTGCTGGGTACAGGCCTCCCTGCGCTTGTGCCAAGTAGTCTTGTGTAGTACGTGAACGATGAACGAATAGGAGCCGAATCTTTGCACTGTACTAAAAGAACCGTTTCCGAACGCTGGCGTGTAATCGTTCTAACAGCTCTAACAGCTCTTTTCGTACTCGTACATTGTCGTACATTCTAATCGTAATGTGCGAACGAGAAATGAAATACAGTCACTGATTGGTTGATAGAAACGTCATACGAATTCATTCTGTGTCTGTATGAATGAGAACCATAGATGATAAGAAAAATATGAGAACCGTTTCAGATTCACATTTTAATGGTAATAAATATCTCTGTTTAAATTATACATGATCCTAATATTATGTCAGCTGTTTACGCTGTGGTAATACAGAGATAAATAAATACGGTGTCTTTGATAGTACCTACATTTGCTATGTGGTCCGCGCTATGCTCTGAGACTCAGAGCACAGCGCGGCCACTCTATTAGTTCTAACAGCTCTATTCGTTCTTCGCTCTCGGCGATCCGAGTCTGAGTTACGGACCGCCGAGAGCGAAGAACGAATAGAGCTGTTAGAACGAATAGAGTGAACTAGTTCACTGTCCGAAATGAACTAGTACGGAGCGATCTCCAAAGTGACCGAGCAGGCACAAGACTAGTGCCAAGCTCCACGTACTATCAACCAAACTTCCGCATGCTCACCTTTAAGGCTATAATCGCATAGCACGGCTCGCAACTCGATCGCCCAACACATGTATTTTGACCAATAGGATGCACGAAGCGTATTTTACACACGCATGCGTGAGCTATTCTCAATGATAGTTTGAGATATGTTTTTTCAATGGGCACTGCCAGCGTGAGCTCAAATGAATTATTATTGTTGACAAGAAGTTATTGCCAGTCTCATCCACGATATACCCGCGATGGCAACAATGTCGTCTGCCTATCTCGCTGGCGGACGACCAACGCTCCTGTTTCCAGTCCTTGCACGCCACTTGGTCAGAGCTCGAAAGCAAAGTGCTAGATCAACGAAAGGCCTCCGCGATATATTTAGAATTAGAAGTAAATTTTAATACGTTTCATCTCTAAAAAGTTGTTGATTAATTTTGTTAATAAAAATAAACGTCCTAACGCTGGCTGCCTCTGTTCAAATATACAATTTGTGTTGTTGAGTACTGCATTTGAAGTGAATCATATAAATCAAAATACAAAAAAACCTATGTAACATAAGGCAGTATATTGAAAAATGATTTTTGTATTTCTATGCAGTGGGTTACAGGCATCAATTAGAGTTATATGTCCTGGGTTCGAACCCAGGTAAGCAAATTAGTCTGTGTAATTTTCATCACCACCACTTATCTCAAAATAGTGAGTATTCAGGACGACAAAACCTGAAGACACCACCAACTGGGACTGTGTGGTAGATTAAGTTCCATTCCCTCTTGCCCAGCAGCGGCAACTTTGACCGATTATGATAACACAATGCATTTCTAGACAAATATTTGTTCAACCTAACAATGGTATCATTTCAGTCAAAGTATGCAATTTGCTAACTATACACAAACTAAACGCTCCGCGGCCAATCCAATAATGACGCTTGTCAAAACGTGACGCGATAACTGAAAATGTATAGTAAACTTAAGACCACTACTGAAATCATTAAAACCTGATTGCTGCTATAAATATCTAGCTAGTTCCACGTGTTCCAACCAAGCGAGCCAGAAACTGCGTTCAGACGGAAATTGCAATGTTTGATTTACTGAGATAGATGTATACCTGCAGATAGAACACATGCAGTGGCGTAGCGTGCCTTGTCGGGGCCCCGTATAAAAATTTTTTTGGAGGCCCTTATATGGAGGTAAAGATTTTTCACAAAAGAAAAAAAATATTGTGAGAAGTAATATTTATTTATCACATAATTTACCCATTTTACAAATAAAAATCGAATTTTAAATATTCACTCTCCTTGCCTTTTTATCGGCAAACTGATTTATTAAATCATTTATGGCTGATGATGATTTTAGTTTTTCTAAAGTTTCTGCCTCTATGGACAATAGTGAGATGTCTGACAGCCGTTCTTGTCCCATCGAAGTTCTTAAGTAATTTTTTATTAGTTTTAATTTTGAAAAACTTCTTTCTGCCGTTGCGGTTGTAACTGGAAGGGTCAAGAATAAAAAGCATGCTGTGATTACCTCGGGAAAACTGGATGCAAGACTATTGAATTTTACTAGCAATAATTCAATGAGTTCTTTAATGCAATAATTTTTTTTAATTTCAGAATTTAAGCATGTTTTAGAGCCTTTAATTGGTCACAAAGCAGCAGCAAAAAAAATAGACAAAAAAAACAAAAAAAAAACAAAACAAAAAAAAAAATAGCAAAAAATAGCAGACAGTTTTCCGGAAGCGTTTAATATCTCTTCGCTTGAAGAAGATAGGAGTTTCTCCGGTTGTAATATTTCGAATATACTACTCAGGTTGCAAAGGCTCTGAAATCTTTCTTTAGTTTGAGAAATTAATATATCTAAACAGCAATAGTATACATTGACTTTGAAATAGGATTCCGGGTCGGAAATTCTCTCATCTTGTGATAACTCATCAAAAAAACGCTTCGTTATCTTTCGCCTACTGTTTTTAAAAACAGTTGTTACCCCCCATTTTTTTGCTAAATCTTTGGATTCATTTAGCAAACTATTAAATGAATTCTGATTTCTTAATTGGCACAGTCTATTTGAAAGATTACTTAATAAAATACTAGATTTCTGTAAGTCATTATTATCATGCTGTAGAGCTTTAGAAACAGGATTAATAATTTCAAATAGTGAAGAAAAAAATGTAACGAGCACTAAGAAATCAAAACTCTCTAAAATATTAATTATACTTTTACATTCTTCACGTTCATCTTTTTTATTTGAAATTAAATTTAGTTGGTACAAAGTTTTCATGATTAGTAAAAAATTTTTCTTTACTGCTAATAAAGCGTCGTTCCTAGAAGACCATCTGGTAGGGCATACCTTTTTAAGGATAATCAAATATTTTTCAGATGAATCGTCACTTATCATAGCCCAGCGTTTTATACTATTGCCAAAAAAAGTATATATTTTTTCTAAATTATCGAAAAAAGTCGATACTTCACGAACATGTCTCGCAGCATCGTTCAAAACCAAGTTTAAAGCGTGCGCAGCACAATGAACATAATCGGCATTTGGAGCATGCTCTTTTATTAGGGTTTGTAATCCTCCATACACACCCGACATAACATTTGCTCCATCGTATCCCTGTCCTCTATATTTAGTCAAATCAATTCCATATTCTTTTGTCAAATTTAAAATGACAGTTTTCAGACCTGCAGCACTGCAATCGGTTACTGCTATGAATCCTAAAAAGGACTCACAGATTTTTATTTCTTTAGGCACATTATCATCATTTTCTGTAACCGAGATATATCGAAAAACTACAGATAGTTGGTCAATTTTTGACAAGTCTTGTGTTGTATCCAGAATTATTGTCAGGAATGGAGCTTTTTTAATTTCTGAGATAATACTGTTCCTAACGTTAGTACCAAGCAAACTAATAATTTCGTTTTGAATCGTAGGGCTTAAATAATTTATTTCACCTTTCGGTTTTAGAAAAAGTTATTTTAAAGTTGCATCATAGTTAGATAGCAGACTTGAAATTGCCATAAAATTGCCAGAATCAGAATCATGCCCCCTCAAAGGTAGATTACAAGATACTAAAGTAATTATAACATTAATTATACGATGCAGTACATTTCTCCAGAATGTAATTTTACTATCGATTTCACTTTTCAATAGAGTATCGATGGTATTTCCTTGCAACCAATTATTATAAGAGAGTGAGGCACTAATATGCTGCTGTGACTTTTCATGGTCAAGAATAGTGTGAAATTGCTTCTAACCGAAACACCGTTAATCCAAGCAGAGGAGTACGATTTGTTTTGACGATCTGCTAATAACCAACAGAAGTGACAGTACGGTTTGTTTAAAACGTTAGAATAACATAACCATGGTCTTATAATTTTTATGCCTGCCTGATTGAAATATGAATAATAATAAGCTGAAAAAGGTCGGTTATTTTCTGAAACTTTTGGAAATGGTCCTTGTGGTTTAAATGGACCCAATTTAAAAATTATTTTTCGTTCGCATTCAGTTAAATTGTCACCAAAATTTCCTCTATCTGATGAAATTATATTACAATCTGCATTATCTGCAGATATATCAGAATCGTTGACTTGGGGTTCCTCGATTTCTGGATGGACATCCGATAAAGTATGTGCTTGGCTTTCTTCTATTTCCGGATGGATATGTGAAAAAGAACATGCTTCAGAAGAATCTAAAAATAAACGAGTAATTGTTAAAAAATAAATACGAATGCTATGATACTAAACTAAAAAGAGTTATATATAAATAAATAACGTTACTAAGGGTCACAGTTAGAGAGTGTTCAGTTCAGACGCACACAGATTCTACGCGGATTGTGCTCGTACCTATTAGTAGATACAAAATCACCTGCAGCCCGTCCGTGCATTACTATACACCTGCGTGCTATTTAAACGCAGCGCGTAGTGTAGTGGCCATACAAAACGAGAACCCGAAAGCGAGTCTGCACATCTGAAGTTCTCAACACGCAATTAACGATACGATACGGACTGATAAACAAACAACAAAACAAATCGGTCCTATAGATAAGTTAGAATTTTGTTTTTTTAATCAAGGCACGGAACCCTAAAAACAGTATAATTGTGAAAATCGAGGGGGGAGACAACTTTTTGTGACGGACAGATGGACAGACCGAAATTAAAAGATTTCCTTGTTTATCACTACGGGCCCCTAATAAATGGGTTGGGTAGTAGTGTAGTACTTACCTTTCCAATCTAAATCACTCACAGTATCTTGTCTCTGAAAAAATGAAGAAATTTTGGGCACTTTTTTTATAACCTCGTCCCTTTTCTGTTTAATTTTTCTTTTCTCAGCGCCGCTGGGATAATCTCTTTTCCTTTCACTCATTTCTTTTACAAATCGTTACTAATACTGCTAAACCAGAAGAACAATATTGTTTGTACTGAATTACAATGTAATGCACATTTATATAAAGCGCGTAAATAAACAGTGCACTGCACTCCGTGGTTTAACATCCAATGCAAAGTACAACAACGTACACGTACATCGCGATATCGATGAAGGATTCCCGGGGATTCCCCGCTGAGTTGAAGATGAAGTAAGTAAAACGGGGAAGTCCCGCAGCCCGCCATAACGATGTAGTGTTGCCAACTTTTGAACGCACGCTTAAGGCGGGAAAAAAAGGAATTGCTTTATAGAATTTTGTCATTTGTAAAATAAAATAAATTAGAAAGTTTTTATTCTGTAGGGTACATACCTACTACATAATTTATGTAAGTTTATAACACATAATTATTACAACATAGACAGGTACAGTTACACCCCAACTAATGCATAGTATTATTTACGTTTATGTTATTATTACACAACATACAGACATACACCTACACACAATCATTCACGGCACCTTATAATATATATTTATATCCTGTCGATGTAGGTACGAGCGCTCGTTGTGAGTAGCGCGCGACAGGTAACCGCGGTGAACTTTAGTCGTTCGGTGACGCACACGACAGCTGTTTGCGCCCGCGCTAATCCTGATTGTTTTAACCGTTTCTAAGTGTTTTTATTGTTTCGAGTCCTGAACTGTGGAACTCTTGAGTGTATGTGTTAACTGTCGTTTCCTTCTGTAACTATTGTGTTTGTGATTTGTGTAATTGTGGATTATATTGAACTCAAAGGTAAAGACTATTTTATTTGCCTCCTACCTACAACTACCGAATATCAATACTACATAAATAAACTTATTACTAAACTGGTGACCCCGAGAAAGAACAATGAGTGACAGTGAATCAGCACATACGGCCTCGTCACAGCGTACAGATCGTGTGACACAAAGGCCGCGCAAGGCGAAACAAGCTACCGTGGCTCATGATGTTTGCCGCGTTGCCCTACGTTTGCCGCCGTTTTGGCCGGAGGAGCCTGATATATGGTTTGCTCAAGTTGAGGCTCAGTTTGAGATAGCTGGGGTGACAAGTGACGTCACCAAGTACAATTATGTCATTGGTCATCTCGACCCACAGATATCGAAGGAGGTGAAAGATATAATTATGGCCCCTCCTCCTACCGCCCGGTACGACAAACTAAGGGCTGAGCTAGTCAAGCGACTCTCGGCCTCCCAGGAACGCAAGGTGAAGCAGCTTCTGATGCACGAGGAGCTTGGTGACCGAAAGCCGTCACAGTTCCTACGCCACCTGCAAGGTCTGGCGGGACCAACCGTGCCTGAGGACTTCGTGCGCACCATCTGGTGCAGCCGACTCCCCACCAGCATCCAGCCCCTCCTGGCATCGCAGCAACACAGCACGCTGGAAGCCTTGGCCGAGCTGGCCGACCGCGTCCAGGACATCGCCGCACCTGCATGCCAGGTAGCTTCAACTTCAGCTGCAGGACCTTCGGTAAGCGAGATGGCAGCCGAGATCGCCGAGCTGAAGCGCGCTATGAAAGACTTGACGCTAGAGCTGCGCGATAGTCGATCGCGGAACCGCTCCCACAGCCGTGGCCGTGACGCGAGACGTAACTCACGCCACCGCTCTTCAACCCGCTCGGACTCCAGCTACCGGCAGCACCCTGAGTGCTGGTACCACTCGAGGTATGGCTCGAACGCAAAGCACTGCATCAAGCCCTGTGACTACAAGGCGGGAAACGCAGAGGGCAGTCGATAATGGCGACTGACGATTGCCCACCTTCAACTGGTCGCCTGTTCGTCACAGACCGGCGTACAAAGACGCAGTTTCTGGTCGATACTGGAAGCGACCTCTGTGTCTACCCTCGTCGTCTGCTCAGCGAGCGTCGTGCCGCCGTGAACTACCAGCTCGTGGCTGCGAATGGGACGCCCATTCGCACGTACGGTTTTGTGGAACTTAACCTAAACTTAGGCCTGCGTAGAGACTTTAAGTGGCGATTTGTGGTTGCAGAGGTAACCAAGCCGATTATCGGCGTGGACTTTTTGTCATTTTACTCGCTAGTCGTTGACTGTAGAAACCAACGACTAGTCGATAGTAATACTAATTTGCACGCTATCGCTTCGAATAGCTTAGATTCATCATTATGTTCTGTAAAGATTATATCTGGCGATACGAAGTATCACAAAATCTTAGCCTGCTTCCCTGATATCACCCGACCCGCCGGTACACTACGCATTACACCACACAACACTGTACACCATATCCGCACGACCCCAGGCCCTCCAGTTTCTTCATCATTTAGGCGTTTAGCGCCAGACAAATTGAAAATTGCTCAGCAGGAGTTCCAGCTGATGCTGGCCAACGGTACTGCCAGACCCTCAGAGAGTCCCTGGTCATCGCCACTTCACCTCGCTCCTAAAAAGGACAACAGTTGGCGACCTTGTGGTGATTATCGCATGCTCAACGCGCGAACCATCCCTGACAGGTATCCAATTAGGCACATTCACGATTTTGCTCACAGCATTTCAGGCTGCCGCGTTTTCAGCACTATAGATCTCGTGAAAGCCTTTAATTTGATCCCTGTCAGTCCAGATGACATTCCGAAGACGGCGATCACCACACCGTTCGGCCTGTACGAATTTCCGTACATGACGTTTGGTTTACGCAACGCAGCTCAAACTTTTCAGCGTTTTGTCGACGAAATGACCAGAGGTTTGGACTTTTGCTACTGTTATTTAGATGATTTCTTAATTTTTTCAAGAACAGAAGCAGAACATGAGGAACACCTTCGCATAATCTTTGGGAAAATGAATGACTTCGGCATGCTGGTAAATACGTCCAAGTGTGTTTTCGGTGTCTCGGAGGTAACCTTCCTAGGTTACCACATCTCCGAGAAAGGCACCAAACCTCTTGACTCCAAGGTCGACGCCATCAGAAACTTCCCTCCCCCCAAAGACGTCCGCCAGCTGCGCCGTTTCTTGGGCATGATAAACTTTTATAGGCGATTCATGCCCCACGCAGCTCAAGTGCAGGCGCCTCTTCATGACCTCTTGATTGGCAACGTAAAGGGCTCGCATCCCATATGTCTTGCGGATAATACTTTGCAAGCATTCGAGGAATGCAAGGAAAGCCTAGCCAACGCTGCTCTATTGGCACACCCCGATTGTAATGCCAAACTCGCATTGGTTACCGATGCGTCGGATACTGCAATCGGCGCGGTGCTACAGCAGCTTAGCAGTGATGGGTGGCAGCCACTTGCTTTCTTTTCCAGGAAGCTCAGCCCTCCGCAAACAAAGTATTCTCCCTATGACAGGGAACTGCTGGCCATTTACGAGGCCATCAAATACTTTCGCCACATGCTGGAGGCTAGACACTTTGTCGTGTACACGGACCACAAGCGGATCAGTTTCGCATTCCACGAGAGGAAGAAAAACTGCTCGCCTAGGCAGTTCCGGTACCTCGACTTCATTGCCCAGTTCACCACCGACATAAGGCACATTTCCGGCAAAGACAATGTCGTTGCTGATCCCTTATCTCGCGTGGAGGAACTACAGGTACCGGTCCGCTTCGATACTCTCGGAGAATCGCAAACTTCGGATCCAGAGCTAACCAAACTTATCCAGGAAGGCTCATCTCTAGTACTGGATAAGATACAGATCCCTGGAGTGCGTACAGCTGTGTACTGTGATGTCAGTACATCGCCTCCCAGACCATACGTGCCCAAAATGCTACGAAAACAAGTCTTTGACAGCTTACATTCTCTCAGTCACCCTGGTGTCTCAGCGTCTGCCAAATTAGTCGCAGAGCGCTTCGTTTGGCCAGGCATTAGGAAGGACTGCAGGGAATGGGCTCGAGCTTGTCTTGAGTGCCAGCGTGCCAAAGTGAGCCGACACGTCTCAGCGCCTTTAGGGTCATTTAATCTCCCACGTGCAAGGTTCACCACCGTCCACATTGACCTTGTAGGCCCGCTCCCAATTTCACAAGGCTTCAGGTACTGTCTCACGGCAGTCGACCGATTCACCAGGTGGCCAGAAGTCGTACCTATTGTCGACATAACTGCCGAGACAGTAGCTAAAGCCCTGCTGTCTGGATGGATTGCCCGTTTTGGCTGTCCGACTGATATTGTTACAGACAGGGGTCGTCAGTTTGAGTCGGCCTTGTTCGAACAATTATCAAGATTGGCTGGTTTCCAGCACAAACGGACAACAGCATACCATCCACAATGCAATGGCATGGTGGAACGGTTCCACCGGCAACTCAAGGCGTCCATCATGTGCCATGCTAACGGCAAGTGGACAGAGTCTTTGCCGTGGGTATTGCTTGGCATACGGAGCGCATTCAAAAAGGATGCCCAAGCGTCTTCAGCCGAACTAGTTTACGGCGAACCGCTAAGGCTCCCGGGAGAATTCTTTGCTCCCAGTGATGAAGGGACAACCGACATCACTGAATTTACTGCGCGCATACGCAACTTCGCACAAAAGTTGCGGCCAACTCCAGCTTCCCGTCACAGCAAGCCCAGCATTTTTGTCTTTAAGGATCTGCAGGCCTCTGATCACGTGTTCCTTCGTGAAGACGCATTACGTGGCTCGCTTCAACCAGCGTACACAGGTCCTCACAAAGTTCTGCAAAGGGGTGAAAAGGCTTTTAAAATTCAATTTAAGGGCAAAGAGGTCACGGTCTCCATAGACCGCCTAAAGCCAGCCTACATATTGGCTGACGAAGCTGACCCGCAAGAATCATCTCTTCCTAGCAGTAGCAAACAGTTTACCACTCGCTCTGGTCGTCACGTCAGATTCCCTGATTTTTATCGCCCTTGACGGTCTCTGGAGGGGGGTGATGTAGGGTACATACCTACTACATAATTTATGTAAGTTTATAACACATAATTATTACAACATAGACAGGTACAGTTACACCCCAACTAATGCATAGTATTATTTACGTTTATGTTATTATTACACAACATACAGACATACACCTACACACAATCATTCACGGCACCTTATAATATATATTTATATCCTGTCGATGTAGGTACGAGCGCTCGTTGTGAGTAGCGCGCGACAGGTAACCGCGGTGAACTTTAGTCGTTCGGTGACGCACACGACAGCTGTTTGCGCCCGCGCTAATCCTGATTGTTTTAACCGTTTCTAAGTGTTTTTATTGTTTCGAGTCCTGAACTGTGGAACTCTTGAGTGTATGTGTTAACTGTCGTTTCCTTCTGTAACTATTGTGTTTGTGATTTGTGTAATTGTGGATTATATTGAACTCAAAGGTAAAGACTATTTTATTTGCCTCCTACCTACAACTACCGAATATCAATACTACATAAATAAACTTATTACTAAAATTCTTTTTCCTTAAACACTTTGGGGGCCCCCGTGGCCCGGGGGCCCCGTATAATTGATACGGCAAATACGGCGGTAGCTACGCCCCTGAACACATGTCGACATGTGAAATCGACTCTGCTCGCTTGTCAATCAATTACAAGCATTTTAAACATCTCGCCTGTAATTGTTTTTGCTTTATTATTGGATATAATTTACACAACATTTTTTAATGAAACCCTTACATCTATGTAAGTTACTAGTAGATAGTAATAATTTATATTTTATTAAATTAATAATGTTTTAACTTTATTTTTTGTAGTCAATGTACTTTCATTATTACTGAATTATATTGTATTGAATTGATATAAATATTATTAGCTTTTATATTAGCCTGCGTGCCTGCAAAAAATTAATTATTTATTATTTACTTATGTTATTAAAAAATCTTTAATATTTAAATAAAAACTAGTTCATTTATATTTCCCCGCAGCATTTGCTCTGCTGCTTTTTTCAATACCGGAAATGGTTAAGCCACAGTCTAAAAATCATAGTTAAGCAGAGATGACACATATTTGTTTTACCAAGTAATTTGTTACAATGACGTTTGTTATAATATAGAGGCATTGAGATAGGAAAAGTACCTAGAGGTGATCGGTCTACGATCTAATATAACCTCTATCTTTATCTTTAGTCTTTGTACACATTTTGTACACTTTGTGTTTGAAGGTAACAACCTACTTACCCTATTGAAGCGAACGATTTTACCGAATGAAATTAAAAAAAAAACCTTTTAAATTACTAAAAACAGTGACAATCAGTAGTGTACTCGCTACTTTGAAGCTAACATTATTGTTAGATAGCTATACAGATATACTCTTTATTTCACACCATATCAGGCCTGTTGGTCTAGTGGTCAGTGGCCCTGACTGCTATGCGTAAGGTCGTGGGTTCGATTCCCACCCAGGACAAATGTTTGTGTGATGAGCACGATCATTTGTTCTTTGTCTGGGTGTAATTTATCTATAATATGTATGTATTTAGAAATATATAATTATGTATGTTTACCAGTTCTCTAGTACTCATAGCACAAGCTATGCTTAGTTTGGGATTAGATGGCGTTGTGTGAAAGTTGTGGAATATTATTATATTATTATGATAATAGAAAAGAAATAAGGACGTATCAACTAAAAAGGGTAATACAATGGGCGGTGTTATTCCTAAAAGCGATCTTTTACAGACAACCTTTGGATGGATTTGACACAGAAAGAGAATTCTAGTTGTACACCTTAAAAAGGTCTACAGAAAAGTCCGCGATGGTATATGTTAACCCACAATAACCATTTTTTTCTTTTACAAATTACAATAAAATCGTAACAAGGTTATTTATGAATATTTTTTAACAGTACAGTATTATTCCTTATCCAATTAAATACGTTAGATACATTGAGCATTTAATGTAGATCAAAATTGCCTTTTACACTATACCAATAAAATCAAAATAAAAATTACTGAACGAGAAATTAATTAAACAAAATAATATAAGCCAATAACTTTATTACCTACCCGAACGAAGCTGGGCCAGGTCGCTCGTTTCATATAAGTAAACAAATGTTTTAAATTAAGCGACTTCCTATCTGACCTCCAAATTGCAGTAGCTGGGTAATACGAACCCTTTGGGAAGGCTGGTGCAGTCAGAATTTTAGGCCTCCGTATCTATACCCGACGACGCGACGACGACAACTCGACGACGAGTTGTAGTCTATCGGTTTTCTATCGGTTACATTTCGGGGAGTGTGCGATGGAATTACACAATCTAATTCCGCCAAGCCCGTTCCATCATCGGACTATGAGACAAACGGCGAAGCGCCATCGTTACATGGTGGACATCCCACCCATACGCACTAAACGTTTTGGGAATACCTTCATTGTGCGTACGGCTAAGGAGTGGAATTCCCTGCCGGAGTCTGTGTTTCCCGATAGCTATAACCTCGGTCGCGTTTGACCACCATCTCACCTGATAGTAAATGATAATGTGGTCGAAGATGGAGCACGCTTACCTAAAAGTAACCACTATTGACTTAAAGACCCCTAGGATAGCTATCGGGAAACACAGACTCCGGCAGGGAATTCTACTCCTTAGTAGTGTTGCCCAAACGAGAGTCTCGCAAGAGTCTTGCAATTAGCGATTATCCTATTGCTATTTATTAAACGGTAGTTGAGATCTCAGAACAATGTAACAGAGTCTGTTACGTTTGGGCAACACTACTCCTTAGCCGTACGCACAATGAAGGTATTCCCAAAACGTTGGATGTGTACGTGAAATTGGATATTTTTATTTATTTATTTGTTTATTAGATTTACCAACAATTGTTTCTACATAAGACATGTTCTGGTAAAAATTTCGAAATACGTCGCCATTTTAAGGGGTTTTGAGTGGTTGGGGGGAGGAGGGGGGAGGGGTCGGATCCCCCTTCACCATTTTCACCCGCCGGAAATACTTGGTTTCCTTAAAAAAAATAAAAAACAGTAATTTGTACAAAAATTGTTTATTCCACTTGATAAACATGTTTTATCGCTTAAAAACTGGCTTCAATAATGAGTCGACCGAGCCCCGTTTTGCGGGGCTCCTATTTCTGGGTGGGTGGGTGGTTTAAAAAAAAATAACAACGATGGCTAAGGCGGGAGCGCAGCGCAGCGAAGCTCCCGCCTTCCATCCATTTTCTTCGGCGAATTCCACACACTGCTCATTGGTGCCCAATTTTTTTTATTATTGTAGGCAAATTCCACTTCATAAGCACCTCTTCTGTGTAGAGATGTCGATCGAGAAAGGGCCCGTCGTCCTCGAAAACATCTTCATATACTGCCGATGCTCCACCAAGCCCCGAACTCGTAGACGGTCCCGGTTCCGGGTGTCCACTTCCACTACTTCCAGACGCCATTGCAAGCTGCGATAGCGTTATTTCAGTGTCCAAAAGTGAGTAAGCCGTTGTCTTACAGTAAAGCAATACAAACAGAATCCAAGAACGTAGCCAAGTCGTAGAAAAAACACAAATCGATACGGAAGAACACATTCACTTATACTCGAAAAGCAAAGGAATTGAAAGGAATGACGCACAAAAATCCATCCAAGATGGCGGGTTGGGTTTCGTTTCACGTTTTTCACATAAAACCTGCAAATTACGTTCCGTTTTGCATAATTGCAATAGTATTTAAGAATTTTTGGAAATTGTTTAAAAATATTTAGACGCAATTCCGGCAGTAAAAATTACTTTGGGGGGATTAAGACTAACTCCCTTAACACATATAATTCCGCACTAATAAATGAAATAACCGTTTTTTTTTTGTAAAATACTTTCATGGAATGTGAGGAATGTCTTATTTCACTATTTTCATCATATTTTATATATTATAATAGTAAAATAAATATAGTAAAATAAATAAATAAATAATGGTGGCTGCCATATATGGCTGACATGGCTCAATTGGTTTGGAAAATGTCAGCCATATGTGGCTGACGAGGCATTATATGTGTTAAGCCCCCTACACCACCAATACCCTCAAATTCAGGTGACTCGTTTTAAAATCCAACCCCATGTTCTTAAAGCACAAGAGATAAAAAGGTAACAGTATAACAATCACTACTTATAGGTAAACTCAGCATGTGCGATTACAAATTACAAAAAATATATTTTGAGCTAACTAACAGTGACTCAGTAACTATTCTACGGTATTGTCAAAGGAAAAGTGTACGGGTAGCAACTAAGTGACAGTTGAGAAAGTTTAAAGGAACAATTAAATGAACTAATATTAACAGTTAAAAATAATATTAACAATTATTTTAAGGTTTATGAGTTTAAGAGGCGAAATAGGATCGACTTCTGTTTGCTGATTGTATCTGAGTGCAAGTCGAATTTATCGCTGCCGCTATTTATAATTTTACAAAGTCTCGAGCAAGGAAAGTTGGCGCTTGAAGTCGTCCTCTTGAGTGGTGGCCAGAGTGGTGTGATTGGAGTACGTGGTACTCTCTAGGGAACTCGAAGTTTAAAGAGGGCTAGCAGTTTAGGTGATTCGACCTTGTGAGCAAAGATTTTGCAAGCGAAAACAGCATCATTAATTTGCATTCCATCGGCTAGGGATTTCATTCCAAAATATTTTAGTCTGCTCTTATAGTCCCGCATTTTTTTAGCTAAGCTATTTGAAAATGCTAGGTGCCAGACAAAACGTTTTTGAATCCGCACGAGACGCAGAGAATGCGCCGCGTAGTGGGGCCACCACACCACACTGCAGTATTCTATGCATCTGACTAGGCTGTTATAGGGTTACTTTTGTTTTATTATTTTTAAAAGATCTACATGTTCTTAAAACAAAACCCAGCATTTTAGGGGCACGTTTACTAAATTATCTATATGCAGTAATGTTGCATGAAAGTAATTTTTTTGTCAAATAAACCAAACACCAAGGTCTCGAATGGTGTCAACTTCATTTATTCGGTCTTGGTCGATTAAATACTTAGCAGATATTAAGTTTTTCGGACTTTTTCTTGAAAAAGTCGCGTGATAACATTTTGCAGTATTAAGATTAATTTGATTATGTTGACACCATTAGACAAGTCTGTTAAGATCACATTGGAGAAGTTCCGTATCTTCGTAACAAGTAGATAATATTATTTTAACTGCCGTTAAGTCATCAGCGCATAAAAAGACTTCTGAGTGATGAAAGTAGTGCGAAATATCATGAATGAAATATGTAATTGAATAAAATAGGGCCTAAATGCGATCCCTGGGGCACACCGGATGTAATAGTTTGTGGGGCTGATTGATAGCCATTAACCACCACAGAAAATGCATGCATATTCAGGCAGTAAATACATTACCTATCTACACTGATGAAGTTACACGTGTACCTACACTGTACAGCTGCCCACGCATTTGACCCTAATGAACACAAAACACACACAAAGAACGAAACTAATAAACGGATCAATATAACTTTTGAAGTAGCCTGTTGTTGTTCTAGTACCTAGTTGCGTTCCGTTAAGTTGTAAGTTTTCCACTCAAATCTGTGTGACGCTGTTCTCAATAACATTAATATTGTTTTCATATGATTTGGCCAGCTCGCATTGTACGGACGTTAAAAGAAACTTTGACCTTAGATTTTTTTCGGTGTTTCTTCTCCTAGTCCTCGATTTGTTTAAACTAATCAAAAGAGTTTGACATAATAATTGTGTTATTTTTAACCTATTTACAAAATAAATATTATTGATAGAGAGAAGTTGAGCTTTAACGGGTACTTATTAACGCTCCAAATATATAATACTAGCTTTTGCCCGCGACTTCGTTCATGTGAGAGGTTTTTCCCGCGTAAATCTCGATCCCGTAAGAATTTCGGTATAGAACCTATCCTATGTCCTTCCCAGGGTTCTAAACTATTCTCATGCCAAATTTCATTTAAATAGGTTCAGCGGTTTAGGCGTGAAAAGGTAACAGACAGAGTTACTTTCGCACTTATAATATTAGTACGGATGACTGCCTTGTTGGTCCAGTGGTCGCAAGCGCGACTGCGACGCATGAGGTCTCGGGTAAAATTCTCAGGTCGGACAAAAAGTGCTATCGGGGATCTATAAGGAATTTCTCAGCTGTTGTAGCCCAGAGTTTGGAAGTGGGCGGTATGATTGACCCGGTGCATCGAAAAGAACGTTAATTCGTTGGTCTCGGCTATCATTTAAACATCTCAATATCAAAAACTGTCCACTCATGAAGCGCTTGAGTCTATCGTGAAGCGGGCCAAGAGACTCATTGGCAACGATGCTCTGGTCGGGTCAAAGCTCCAGAGCCTTGAACACCGACGACGAGTTGCAAGTCTATCGGTTTTCTATCGGTTACATTTCGGGGAGTGTGCGATGGAATTACACAGTCTAATTCCGCCAAGCCCGTTCCATCATCGGACTACGAGACAAACGGCGAAGATTTAGATTTTAGAACTGGTGTTTTTAATTATAATCATGTTAAAATTGCATAGATATGGGTCTATAATTATTTACCCCTTTTTTTCTGGGTGGGATAATCATGAATGACTTCTCCCGCTCTGGGTTGAGCGGAAGACAAGAGTTATACTGGCTGTAGAAGTCTGACACACCCTTCCCCAGCCTGTTCCTTCAGCTGCTCTAAGTTCCGGGGCCGCGGTATCTCGTTAGAACATTCCCGCAATCCCGGCGGTCAATGGCCTTATGGGCTTCACTGGTGCTGACAGCTCTTTGAGGCGCGCGTGGAACACGACGCGCCGCCGACCCGGGCCTGGTCCTTACCAGACGGTGAGCTACCCCTCCTCGCCGTCCCCAATCGAATCCAGTCAGGCACATTACTTTGTGTTTTCTTATATCATCACCTCTCACAGCTCTGAAAATGGTGAAGCAAAACGTCGTGGCTTCGTGAGGAAGCCGGCATGACCTAGGACTAAAAGACATGTAATTAATGTAACATCTACCTACTCACCCGCACTGGGCCCGTTTGGTGGATAAAACAGACCCATAAGTACCATACACTCTCATAGATAACGGCCTCTGTGTCCTAGCAGTGGGAACGTAATAGGTTGAAAAATTACTAAAAAAAGTAACAAAATACGTTTAGTTAGGCATGTAGCATTTATGGTGAACGCAGACCTAGCCGCACCGCAGTCTCTACAGTCCCCGCAGTCATCGCTTTTTGTTAGTGGCCTCGCACATCTATCCGCGCCGCAGTCGCTGCAGTCGTTCCCGTCAGTGTTGCCAGATTTTTGAAAGCATTATCTATCCGAAGATTTAAAAAATCTGTATAAAATCTGTATTTGGTATTGGTATTTTGCTCTTTTGTTTAATTTTATCTGTAGGTGCTATAATAGGGAATAAGCAAGTAATTATTTATACGAGAATAAGTAATTTCATTATAAACCGTTGACAGAGATTCTCTGTCTACTTTATAACTCTGGCAACACTGCGCGCCGTGGATGCGAATGACGTCATCCGCGCTGCATGCGGGTGACGTCATCAGCTGCGGCTAGGGGAGTTCGGTCGTTTCAGGGACTGCGGCGACTGCGGCGCGGGTAGGTGTGCGAGGTTGCATAGAACTTCATATAAAGAATTCGAATGCAAAGACTGCGGCGCGTGCGGCGCGGCTAGGTCTGCGTTCACCATTAGTTTCACCTCAAGCATTATGACAGTTTTGCGACAAGCTATTATTTTATCATAAGCATGACAGTGACACTAGGGATTTCAATTTCAATCGATTTTAATCGTAAAAATCGATTTAGCAATAATTGAATGAGTATATTTATTTCTTAATTTTTATAGTTCACATTTTCTACTTTTAACTGACTTGGAGTTTAGAAATTTTATTTTGTTTTGAGTTCTTTTAGTTTATAAGTATGGGAGATCATAAAAAAATATTTCTCGTTCCTTAAGTAAAAATAGTAGGTAGGTACTAAATGAAGCGAAATTTAAGGATTTTATAAATATGAATTACAAAGAAGAAATTAGAATAAAACGTGTTTTTCTATTTGTATTTGTTTACGAATTTCATTTTTTATTCAATATTCTATGCTAGTTTTCTTTCAATCTGCTTTGCCGGCAATCACGTTTTATTTTGCAATTGCTGGCTACAGGTTTTTTTTACTTTACAGGTCCAAACTGGCTTTAGTAGGAGCATAACAAGTAGTTTTCAAGTGTGAGCAACGGTATGTTTTTAAAGCTTCTTGTCCCATTGTCAAACATTTGATAGAAGTAAAAGTTTTATCTCCATGTCAGTCGTCTATCAAGGTAATTACATTCTCTGTAGAAAATAACACTTTAAAAAGTCTAAGTATAATATAAAAATACCAATCTTATCCGCATACATTAACATAAAATTATTTTTAAATTCTTAGTTAAGCCATCCATAAGGCCTACAAAAATCGATTAGATTGAATCGAGAAACTCAACAAACGTCAATATTTTGTGGCAATTCTATCGAGTTATTTGTATAGACAGTTAACTTAACCAATTTTCAAAGGTTAACCGTTAACTAAACTTCTTGATATGGTAGCATATTCGATAATTTAAACTAAACATCTGATATTTTGGCAATTGATAGTGATACTATTTGATACCCGTTGTTGATACCTAACTGATTAGCCTTCAGTGGAGAACCAATTAAAAGTAAGTATTTGTATGTTTACGTTATCAGTATAATTATTTGATTTGACAATCCTTAGCGTTTTTATACTGTCATATCATAGTAGGTTAAGTTTACGGTTTCTCGTTTATCTGTTTTATTATCATTAGTAATGTTTAGGTTGGGACAATCATTGGTCACGGCTGTGCGAAGGCAGAGCTGTGGTGTTGTAGAGCTAACGAATAAAAAATTAGTGCTTAGAAATCTGAACTGTACGACAAGCCTAATGACCGACAAATTCAAGTTACCTGCGCGCTATGGAGCCGGCGAAAAAAGTGTTTGGTGAGTAAAATATTCGAAATATTTACATTATTTAACTTCTACTTTGAATATAAGCTTATTAGAACTCTTGTCATAGTTGGAATGATTCTCTCTTGTTACATAATCGTCGCTATTATCTTTAATGTGCATTGTGTATATCGATACTGGAAATATGAAATAACGTAAGGGACATTTTGTCGAAAATGAGTTATATATATCGTTGGATTCGGAATTTTTTGCTCTATCGACTGGTATATTTAGAATCTCGATATCTTAAAAAAAATGTCCTTTACATCACATATTTTCCGTAGGCCTAGACCATTTTTTTTCTAGAAACTGGCTGTATATGACATTTAAATTAATATTTTTATAAAAAACTAATGTAAATCTCTTTACTCACAGTATTTGGTATTTACATTAAATCAAAATCGAGTACATTTTACAACAGGTCACATAAGTTATTCCATAATTTGAGATGTTTTATTATTGTCTTATACATTAGTGTTCCCTGAGAAGGTACAAATACCATGTCCCTTACATTAAATTGTGACTCAAATTATCATAATTATATTGACCCTTACGTTAATTGGTCAGCATCGAAAATAAATTGATTTGTCCTTACCATCACACAGGACTGCGTGATCCATACAATTTATCAAAATTTATCTGAACGAATATTATTATGCTTCTCTGTCACGAAACGGAGCAACTTGGTACACAAGGAACATTTTTCCTTTTTAGGGACATGAAAGGCTATCTTGTACTCTCGAAATAGGTTAATGAAAAGCTTTTCGCTTAAGAATGCCTCGGATTTCTTACAATTTTTAACGTATATTCTGCATAAATTAGATGTATTTCTAAATTCTTCTGGAAGATAGCATTTTGTTGACTTTTTTCTATTATTCAATGTACTTTTTGCAGCATGTTTGGTAGCTTCGTCATATTTGTTTGGGGCTGACCGTTTGCGACCATCTGGACGAGATAAACCTTCGTAGGCATTTTTAATTGTGTATAAAATAAATGTTTGACTTATGTCTAATGTTTTCATTAGAAATTGGTGGAAATTTCTAATGAAAACATTCCAGACTCGATGGTTTAGCCAAAGTTGAGGTCTGATGTCAACTCCATGCCCAAAAGCTCCAGGCAGTTGGTAACTGGCACAGATGCACTTCGGAAAGTAGGGGATAATTGATATGGGCTCCTTTTAGCGCTGAAAAAACAAGCCTGTGTTTTCAAAGAGTTGAATTTGACCAGATTGTTGTCGCCCCATTGGGAAACGAGATTTAAGGTCGAATTCATGCGCTCTACTATGGCCTTTCTGAGAGTGGTAATTTCGTCCCTGCCAGTTCTAGCACTGGATAAGTATCTCTCTACGACTGTGCTGTCATCTGCGTACCCAACTGCTCCCAATTGAAGTAGGTCATTGATATGCAACAGAAAAAGAGTCGCAGAAAGAACAGACCCTTGAGGAATTGCCATAAGATCCGACGAACAGCCATCGATGACCACTCGGATCAACCGCTCACTCAAGAAGTCGGAAATCCAGTTGCATAAGCTAGCAGGAACACCGAATGCAGGAAGCTTGCTCAGCAGACTAGCGTGCCAAACCCTGTCAAAGGCCTTTGAGATATCGAGGGACACCGCAAGGGCTTCACCGTGTTTCTCAATGGCCTCGCCCCAACAATGCATGACATACACAAGAAGATCTCCGGTGGACCGACCACGGCGAAAGCCATACTGGTGGTCACTGAGGAGCTCATTGTCTTCAAGGTATGCCAGCAACTTGTTGTTGAGTACCTTTTCCATCACTTTACAAAGTATGGAGGTTAAGGCGATTGGTCTATAATCGGCAGGATCGGCACGGCTTCCCTTTTTGGGTACTGGTTGCACATTAGCAAGCTTCCAGGACACTGGTACCACTCCAGTTCTGAGGGAAAGGCGATACAGACGAGTCAAGACAGGTGACAACTCTGGAGCATAACTTTTAAGGACTCGGACAGGTATTCCATCCGGTTTGCTGGCCTTGTTCACGTCCAGACTACAAAGGGCTTTACGGACCTCTTTATTGTGAATTATAATTTCTCGCATTAAGGAGTCACAGTGACGTAAGTTACGCGGTAAATTAGACCCTGTGTCAAGACGCGAATTTTCCGCAAAGAGGGAGGCAAATAAATTTGCTTTCTCATGCGCGGTATAAGTCACCATCCGACAAGAGAGCAGTAGGGAAACCAGCACTCTTAGAAAACACAAATACAGAACGCGTTCCTTATTCCGGCCTCGCCGACGAGGCCCATCGCGACGTCCGCGTACTTGTAATGAAAATCCTCCCCGACCTTTGCCAAACGAGCCAGCCCGCGATGCTGAGCCAGTAGCAATAAATACTCCCGTAAATAATATGACCCAGCCTGTCCCTTTGCTGCCCTCCCAAAATGACCCCGCTATGCCGAGGCCCGTACTCCACAGGGAGTGCCCTTAGCGTGCGGTCATTAGCTTTAAGTAAACTTTAGTTTGTAAGCCCTGGCTGGGGGCCTTTAATTTATTAGAGGTCACCACAGGAAAGTCCGGTTAAGTAGACTCACAGCCTTAGTGTGCTGATCTACGAGTGGCCCTACCTAAAAAAAAAAAAAAAAAAAAAAACGCGGTATAAGCCAGTGCTCCATCCGGTTTAACCATGGGAGGTAGTGATAACTGTACGAGGCAGAATAAATACAAAGTGATTTTGCCAATGTTAAAATATCTTTTGGAACGTTCTGCGAATAAATTTTCAAATAAAGATTCAAATAAATTACTTATTAGCTGGACATACATACATGCCAGTAGATAGCATGCATGCTATCATTGAAAGGGAGGTTAAAAACTGATTGTTTGGGGACCTTCCCAGTGGCCCTCATTTATGTAATCAGCCAGAAAAAGACCTCATGCTTATCGAGTGAATGTGTTAGGACATCAGGATTTCTTTGATTTAAATGATTTTGCTGAATCAGTTTTTACTCCTGCTACTCTCAAAAACAAAGACCTGCATTTCAAGAAAATTCGAATATACAACGTGTAATTTAAAGGGTATATACATACCAAGTGCACGGCTTCTTTGGATGATAACAAACGATATGGCAAGGGTTTTGTAATCCTATGTCTACATGTGTGGAGCATGTTATAAATTTCAATACATTGATACCAGAGGCCGAATTTTTCAAATTAAGAAGAACGAAGAGAATTATCATTTTATTGGCAAGTGACGTGGAAAGTGATGACCCTCATAGTGCTGTGACACGTTTGTTATTACTGGTATTCAAGAAACATATGAAACCAATAATTTGGGGTCAATTCTGTGAGTCACTTATTTTGAGCTGAAACTTTGCATCTCTATGCAACAACATCTGGTATGGAGTCTCTACTCCATACCAGATGTTGTCTTCAGTCCTTTTGGATAGATATGGGGTTTCCGTTACACGTTGTATACATTTCAAAAATCGAACTTAAAGATAGTGGAAGAAAATCTAGCTGTGCCCAGTAGCATAGACAGCTTACCATTTCTAAATAAGGAAAAACTACCAACTTCAGTTCTAAAGTTTAAAGATCTCAAAAAATTATGTGACAATGGTATAATTCCAAATAGGTTTCACAATGAATATTTGAATCTTCCTAATAAGAGTATAATTAAAGATAGGCTCAATGATACCGACGATGATGAGACTGATAAAGATAAAGACTAATTTTTGAGACTTTTTCAATTTCGCTGTAGGCTTTCTATTAAGGAAGACGTTAATTTGTTTTTTTTTACGTTTAATGATAACTATTTACATAAGACTGATTTGTTGATTTTGTTTATTTTATTTTTCTTTTGAGACAATTAGTCTAATTTTAGTACCTAAGCCAAAATAGCTATTTTTATTGTGATTTAAAACAGAATTTAATAATGTTATACTTAATATCATTTACGAGAGTACATATCTAAATTGCGTTTATGAAACAGGATTAGTGAGCACGAATAAAAGTTTTGATCTATTTTATTCGTTTATTTTTTATCCCTATGAGTCAGCAAGTAGTTTTAAACTGTATGGCATCGGCATAGTAGGTCACGAATGTATAAAATTCTATTTTTTATATTTGTTAACAGCATTAACAATGTAGAGTGTTAAGTTAAGAGACCTTTACTTTGAAAAACTCTAAATATTTATTTCCTTAAGTGTCCCATACATCAATGCTGTTTATTTATATCTAACATTTTGTAAACGTATATCACTCGTATTCATTATTATTTAACGTAAGGGACATGCTATCTTTGAAACTGTAGGATTTATTGATTTTTTACTATTTTAGCTTCAAAGAATGAAGAAATCTAAGAAACTTTGTCCTAGACACTTTTTACATAAAACATATAGTTAAAAAATTATAGCCAGTTTTGTAAGAAAAATATCTTATTTTTGCTCTCCTGAAAACCTTAGTTTTGTCCCTTACCTTATTTCATATTTCCAGTATCGATATAATTATGTAAACAAGAAATTACATATTATTATTCAATTGTCCTTTATACCTATCATAAAACTTACGTCTATAGTTACAATTAATTAGTAGGAAGTATCATCTATCAAGTAAATGATACTAAAAGTGTTTTATAAACACTTAATTTTAAAATGTGACAGCACCACTTTTTTTCCTAAAAGAACTGCAAAATAATATATTTCATAGCAATTACTTTTATAATTTACCTTTCCTAATGTGATAACTTGGTATTTAATTTACCTTAAAAGGAGGCCCCCAACACTAGTCATTGTAGGTACATAAAGTTTTTTGTATAAATATTTTAATTTCATTTCATATTTATTATAGGGTGGAATACATCCAACTGGCTGCGGAATACAAGCCTGCAGTCAATCTTGGCCAGGGCTTCCCTGACTACCATGCACCAAAACATGTCACAAAGGCCTTGGGAGAGATAGCAACTAGTGAGAACCCTCTGCTCAACCAATACACCAGGGGATTTGTAAGTACTACATATATTTTTTCAGACTAAGTCTATATATTTGTTAGTTATTATGTTCTTAGCCTAGTGTTAGTATGGGTACAAAAAGTCAGGCTCTCTCACCATCAGTGCCAAGTCCCAGTAGCTAGTGCACATGGCTAGTTTGGTACTGGGAACATGCACTTTGAGTAACTTATATCTAGTAAGTTAACATTACCTATGTTCAAAAGAATGGTGAAAGAGCATTAACTCTCACTATATTTTTTCCCCTCCTTTCTCTATTATGAAATTGATATGTATTAGTATATATTATTATGTTTAATTAGTATTATGTATGATGTTGTACACTGACAGCCCTAAATCTATCTCTTAATTTCTGTCCATCCAAAGGTTGTCTGTAAGGGATTGCCCTATGCGATAAGACCTAGTTAGTGACTTATTGTACACTAGTTTTATTATTTGTATCCTTAAATGTATTGTAAGGTGTACAATAAAGTATATAATAAATAAATAATCTATAGTTAAAACATAACATCAACCACTTATCTTGTTTTCAATTGTCACTATATTTTATGGAAATATGTTTGAATGTTTATTATTATACTATCTAGTAGGTAATTAAGAGTGTTCTCATTGTCAGCAGGAGTTCACAAGACTTCACTTTTGTTCGAATTTCTATAATTTTTTCTGTAACAGGCTAAAACCTCAAGCCATTTTATGTGTACCATTTTATTGATTAACTAAATTGTTATACCTTTTCTCAATACAATGTTAGTTATTTGAAATATTTTTCTATAAAGAAATCCTTTTCTTTTGTAGTGTCAATGACCTATCAGCTGAATCTCCAAGTCAAATAAGTTAAAGTATTTCTATTTGAAATCTCAGCTGTGGTGGTCAAAGAGTATGTAATACACTATGTTTTAGTGGTGGTTCCTAATGTGTTATTACTTCTTAGTGTCTACAGTTATGGCTTAATTTTTTTTTCCAGGGTCATCCTTCTCTTGTACAAAGCTTATCAAAAGTGTACTCTCCGTTGGTAGGCAAGCAAATAGACCCACAGAACGAGATCCTAGTGACATATGGTGCATATGAGGCTCTCTATTCAGCTATATTAGGTGAGATTGTTTATAAGTAATTTTATTTTCATATTAAAGCTGTATTTTGTTTTATTTTTGGAGTATGATAAATGATAATAATAGTCCTCCTGATTGATTACGGCCACAGCGGCCAATCTCATAATTGGACCGATTTAAGCAAAAATGTTCCAAACCACACAACCCTACCCTATTATGTTAAAATATACCTTATTTTGGAGTACATAGGTCACAAAATTCGAAATTGTCGAGGTTGTGGGTTGGAACATTTTTGCTTAAATCGGTCCAATTGATTAGCCATCTGTGCAGGAGGTATTATGGTGCACAAATATGTGCACAGGTACAAGTGCACTCTCTTTTCCTTAACTCTCATAGCCCAATGGGATGGAGTATGATATTATGAGCTTAATTCAAAAGCCAGCTTATAACACTGGCTATGCTTATAATCCTTATCAGCATCGCAATAAGTGATTACAAATTTATCCGACGACTTACTTATCACATGTATACCAACATAAGTTATTTTACTATCTCTTTAGATTATTTTTTATTGGGGACTACGCACTGCATATGACTCTTTAGATTCTTAAGTCTGTATTGATGGAACACCACTAAGTAGCATATATTCAAGAAAATGTTGAAATTGTGCAAATGATCTTATTTCTTTTCTTATCAAAGACCTTAGACACTACTACTGACATTAATGATAAGATTTCTACTAGCGCAATCAACTCTCAAATGTACATGTAATATTTTAAATGTGCTTTGATGCGAAATGATGCGTAAATTAAAAGAACAAATATAATTGCTAATTTGGCCTTTGTGTCATTGATAACTTTAGATTAAGCTAGCATGGTGACATTTAGAAGTTGCATCATGATTTGCATTTGATCTAAGGCCCATGTTACTATGAGAATGACTATGCAGTTTTCATATTAAGGAAGATTATTATAAAGCACTGTATTTATTAGTTTATTATTTTAGTATAATATATATTATTATTTATTAATATATTATTAGTATTATATTATATATATTTATCATTTTATTTTCTTGTACATTTGCACCTTGTGCCTTGCTGTATTAAGTCCGCCCATGTAACACAATTTTCATAAATAAATATCCATATTATCTATGGTTGCCATGGACCTTTTGACCCAGCTATCTGACTTTGTCCTAGAGTCTCGCCGTATTGGTTCATGCATACCATCACACCATAAACAAATATTACCTACTTTGTGATTTTGAACGGGCAAACAAGCACATCTTTATCTATATGTCCCAGGACCCGGCTGTGATAAAGCATAGTTATAAGGAAGAAAAAGCAATTATAACAATCTAATTATGTAGTTTATGGTTCCCACACTTTTTTTGTTTGAATTATTCCCACCTTATGCGTGTGTTTACAAAGACTTAAACTTAAAAATCTACACAGTTTGAATCTTAAAAGTGTATATGTAGATTATTTATTTTTTGTTTTTATTACTTTACTAGTTTCATGTTATGGTGTTAAAAAAATACATACAATCGAACATAGGACCTCCTTTCCTTCCTTTTTAAATTTATTTTAAAATCAGTTAAAAATAGTAATCAAGCGATCATACACAAATACGTGATTTTCTTTGTTTTTCCAGGTCATGTTGATGAAGGCGATGAGGTGATAGTCATTGAGCCTTTCTTTGATTGCTATGATTTCATGATCAAGTCAGCGGGTGGCATCCCTAGGTTCATAGCGCTGAATCCTGTGAGTAAACTAGGAGAGGTGTATCTTCTCTGAATGTATTTAATTAGTTATACAGGTTATTCTGAAAGTCTTAGCTATTTTAACACAAGCTCTTCATTTTAATTAATTTAAGCTTTATAATAATAAATCTTAAATTAATTAAAATGAAGAGCTTTTTGTTAACAGACAAAGAGATAATGAGAGTCAACTTCCTACAAAATAGCTGTATGTGTGCTTTTTTACTACTGTAACAATCTTTCATAGAACAATCAGGTAATTATAACAGAAAAACTTCATCACCAATGTGTTCTGTTATCGATTCTAATGCAGAGAAAATAATTTAGCTAAGGCTTTCATAATAACGCTTTATATGTAAATAGTACGAAGGTGGGACAACGACCTGAGAACGACAGCTTGTCCCGAGTGGAAAGGAAAAGTCCATGACCCGATACAGTGGAAGAATATGGGGAAGGCCTACGCGAAAGTGAAACAATCTTCTAAAACCAATGCCTAAAAATTGAAATACCGACTAAAAAAATGTTATTAATAAAGGCAAATAGTACACTACATCATACTTACCTCCGCATTGTTTCTCCTCAAAAATCTATGCTAAAGTTGTTTGTTAAATTTTGCTCTTAGCGATAAGACCGTCTATAGGTACACACTTTTGTTGTTAGCCCTTCATTTATGGTGTTATTTCTTTATGCTAGATACTTGAGAACTGTTAAGTAACCTAAATACTCGATTATTAATTTTCTCGTGCTATTTATTTATTTTATTAAGTTTAGGAGAATCTCTAAGTTTTAATAGCTATTAAAATTACTCAGCATGCTTCTAAAGTAATTGCTCTACGCTCATTGACCTGCGCATCATGCAATTCGTTTGACACGAAATCGCAAGATACGAATATGAATGTTGTGCCTTATTATGAATAGATGGACAGTAACTTCAAAAGAATTTTATCTATTAGGCCTTGTTTCTGAGACGGAAACAAACCGGTAGTGTATTCGATTAATTTCTGTTTGAAATCTATGCGCCCTAACTGATGTGATTTTTTAATTGAATAAATGGCTATAATTTAAATGCTTACCAAAATGGGTAAGTGGTCACAATTTAGTAGAAATGACAAAATTTGTACTGACAAAGATTTTGGGGGCACCCCGATTTAGAGCTTAGGGAGTGAGTTAACGAAGCTACCTATATACACATATTAATGTAAATTAAACTTCCACCAGAAAAAAACAACAGGCACAGTAACGTCAGCAGACTGGGTCTTAGACGAGAAGGAGCTAGCATCCCTCTTCAACGCTAAGACGAAGATGATCATCTTGAACACCCCCCACAACCCGCTAGGCAAGGTGTTCACCAGGCAGGAACTGGAGCTCATCGCCAACCTGTGCAAGAAACACAATGTGCTGTGCCTCTCCGATGAGGTTTATGAGTGGATGGCATACGAACCTGTGCAGCATATAAGGATTGGTGAGTTTTTATCTATACTGACATTATCCTCCTCCTCAAGTCGGTCCCTCAATGTCGAAGATCGTGGCTACGACGGAATGGTAGTAGATGGAAGAGCCTATTGCAACGGCAACGGCTCCTCTATCTACTAAGATCTTCAGCTTGATGGAGAGCCTGGAACATCAGCATCTGCAGTACTTCGGACACCTGGTCAGCCCATCGTTTGGGACTACGTGTACTAATATTATAAATAAGTAAATTTGTTTGTAGGTAGGGGCCAATCTCCGAAACGAATGATTCAATTCTAAAAACTTTCATGTGTAAGGTGCAATATTTATAAGTGCTTATAAGCTACAAATTATGTCATAATCCATGCGGATGAAGTGCTTATGAGTAATATTGGTTTTTTGAGAGCAATTGTGGCTCAGTGGTTACCGAAAACATCGTGTCGGAAATGTCCTTGGAGAGAAAATCCGAAGACACGTGACATTCACCAACCCACAATAGAGAGAAGGCCTTTGTGCCAACAATGGAAACGTTATAGATTCTAAAAGCTGGGCTATATAAATCTCGGGCAAACTATAACCAAGAAGCCAACAAATTGGGGCAACTTGTCGAACACTGATTCACCTGGAGCCGATGGACCCCCAACTTCAGTTCAATATCAATCCACCGCCTCTTGCAGGTTAGATTCACCTGAATCATGATAGACTAGATTTTTAAGACAGGGCAGTAAAGGCAGGTATCTCAACCGTACCAGGTGGAGGCCAGCAGACAACGGGTGCGGGGGCACCCTTGCCTGTATTGCACAGGCCTCCACCAGTGTCGGACGGGAATGGCCAGGTGTTCCCGGCCATTCCCGTAGCCCCCCAACCTGGGGGGAGTGCGGGGCCCGCCAGCTAGGCGGGCATGCGCCGGGATGGCCGTGGAAGTCAAGATTCCCATAGCCCTCCCATTTGGGCGCAGTGGGGACACCGCTGGGTCGTTTAGTGGGTACATCGGATTCACGGGGAGTCCCACATACCCCTCCCGTCCCCCCGTTATGCGTAACGCATTTTTCCCAGCGTAAAAAAAAAAATAGAAGGTATCTCAACCAGTGGCGTAGCGTGCCTTGTCGGGGCCCCGTATAAAAATTTTTTGGAGGCCCTTATATGGAGGTAAAGATTTTTCACAAAAGAAAAAAAATATTGTGAGAAGTAATATTTATTTATCACATAATTTACCCATTTTACAAATAAAAATCGAATTTTAAATATTCACTCTCCTTGCCTTTTTATCGGCAAACTGATTTATTAAATCATTTATGGCTGATGATGATTTTAGTTTTTCTAAAGTTTCTGCCTCTATGGACAATAGTGAGATGTCTGACAGCCGTTCTTGTCCCATCGAAGTTCTTAAGTAATTTTTTATTAGTTTTAATTTTGAAAAACTTCTTTCTGCCGTTGCGGTTGTAACTGGAAGGGTCAAGAATAAAAAGCATGCTGTGATTACCTCGGGAAAACTGGATGCAAGACTATTGAATTTTACTAGCAATAATTCAATGAGTTCTTTAATGGAATAAATTTTTTTAATTTCAGAATTTAAGCATGTTTTTAGAGCCTTTAATTGGTCACAAAGATTAAGTGAGATGTCTTTACTGTATTTAGCAGACAGTTTTCCGGAAGCGTTTAATATCTCTTCGCTTGAAGAAGATAGGAGTTTCTCCGGTTGTAATATTTCGAATATACTACTCAGGTTGCAAATGCTCTGAAATCTTTCTTTAGTTTGAGAAATTAATATATCTAAACAGCAATAGTATACATTGACTTTGAAATAGGATTCCGGGTCGGAAATTCTCTCATCTTGTGATAACTCATCAAAAAAACGCTTCGTTATCTTTCGCCTACTGTTTTTAAAAACAGTTGTTACCCCCCACTTTTTTGCTAAATCTTTGGATTCATTTAGCAAACTATTAAATGAATTATGATTTCTTAATTGGCACAGTCTATTTAAAAGATTACTTAATAAAATACTAGATTTCTGTAAGTCATTATTATCATGCTGTAGAGCTTTAGAAACAGGATTAATAATTTCAAATAGTGAAGAAAAAAATGTAACGAGCACTAAGAAATCAAAACTCTCTAAAATATTAATTATACTTTTACATTCTTCACGTTCATCTTTTTTATTTGAAATTAAATTTAGTTGGTACAAAGTTTTCATGATTAGTAAACAATTTTTCTTTACTGCTAATAAAGCGTCGTTCCTAGAAGACCATCTGGTAGGACATACCTTTTTAAGGGTAATCAAATATTTTTCAGATGAATCGTCACTTAGCATAGCCCAGCGTTTTATACTATTGCCAAAAAAGGTATATATTTTTTCTAAATTATCGAAAAAAGTCGATACTTCACGAACATGTCTCGCGGCATCGTTCAAAACCAAGTTTAAAGCGTGCGCAGCACAATGAACATAATCGGCATTTGGAGCATGCTCTTTTATTAGGGTTTGTAATCCTCCATACACACCCGACATAACATTTGCTCCATCGTATCCCTGTCCTCTACATTTAGTCAAATCAATTCCATATTCTTTAGTCAAATTTAAAATGACAGTTTTCAGACCTGCAGCACTGCAATCGGTTACTGCTATGAATCCTAAAAAGGACTCACAGATTTTTATTTCTTTAGGCACATTATCATCATTTTCTGTAACCGAGATATATCGAAAAACTACAGATAGTTGGTCAATTTTTGACAAGTCTTGTGTTGTATCCAGAATTATTGTCAGAAATGGAGCTTTTTTAATTTCTGAGATAATACTGTTCCTAACGTTAGTACCAAGCAAACTAATAATTTCGTTTTGAATCGTAGGGCTTAAATAATTTATTTCACCTATCGGTTTTAGAAAAAGTTCTTTTAAAGTTGCATCATAGTTAGATAGCAGACGTGAAATTGCCATAAAATTGCCAGAATCAGAATCATGCCCCCTCAAAGGTAGATTACAAGATACTAAAGTAATTATAACATTAATTATACGATGCAGTACATCTCTCCAGAATGTAATTTTACTATCGATTTCACTTTTCAATAGAGTATCGATGGTATTTCCTTGCAACCAATTATTATAAGAGAGTGAGGCACTAATATGCTGCTGTGACTTTTCATGGTCAAGAATAGTTTGTGTGAAATTGCTTCTAACCGAAACACCGTTAACCCAAGCAGAGGAGTACGATTTGTTTTGACGATCTGCTAATAACCAACAGAAGTGACAGTACGGTTTGTTTAAAACGTTAGAATAACATAACCATGGTCTTATAATTTTTATGCCTGCCTGATTGAAATATGAATAATAATAAGCTGAAAAAGGTCGGTTATTTTCTGAAACTTTTGGAAATGGTCCTTGTGGTTTAAATGGACCCAATTTAAAAATTATTTTTCGTTCGCATTCAGTTAAATTGTCACCAAAATTTCCTCTATCTGATGAAATTATATTACAATCTGCATTATCTGCAGATATATCAGAATCGTTGACTTGGGGTTCCTCGATTTCTGGATGGACATCCGATAAAGTATGTGCTTGGCTTTCTTCTATTTCCGGATGGATATGTGACGAAGAACATGCTTCAGAAGAATCTAAAAATAAACGAGTAATTGTTAAAAAATAAATACGAATGCTTTGATACTAAACTAAAAAGAGTTATATATAAATAAATTACGTTACTAAGGGTCACAGTTAGAGAGTGTTCAGTTCAGACGCACACAGATTCTACGCGGATTGTGCTCGTACCTATTAGTAGATACAAAATCACTTGCAGCCCGTCCGTGCATTACTATACACCTGCGTGCTATTTAAACGCAGCGCGTAGTGTAGTGGCCATACAAAACGAGAACCCGAAAGCGAGTCTGCACATCTGAAGTTCTCAACACGCAATTAACGATACGATACGGACTGATAATCAAACAACAAAACAAATCGATCCTATAGATAAGTTAGAATTTTGTTTTTTTTAATCAAGGCACGGAACCCTAAAAACAGTATAATTGTGAAAATCGAGGGGGGAGACAACTTTTTGTGACGGACAGATGGACAGACCGAAATTAAAAGATTTCCTTGTTTATCACTACGGGCCCCTAATAAATGGGTTGGGTAGTAGTGTAGTACTTACCTTTCCAATCTAAATCACTCACAGTATCTTGTCTCTGAAAAAATGAAGAAATTTTGGGCACTTTTTTTATAACCTCGTCCCTTTTCTGTTTAATTTTTTTTTTCTCAGCGCCGCTGGGATAATCTCTTTTCCTTTCACTCATTTCTTTTACAAATCGTTACTAATACTGCTAAACCAGAAGAACAATATTGTTTGTACTGAATTACAATGTAATGCACATTTATATAAAGCGCGTAAATAAACAGTGCACTGCACTCCGTGGTTTAACATCCAATGCAAAGTACAACAACGTACACGTACATCGCGATATCGATGAAGGATTCCCGGGGATTCCCCGCTGAGTTGAAGATGAAGTAAGTAAAACGGGGAAGTCCCGCAGCCCGCCATAACGATGTAGTGTTGCCAACTTTTGAACGCACGCTTAAGGCGGGAAAAAAAGGAATTGCTTTATAGAATTTTGTCATTTGTAAAATAAAATAAATTAGAAAGTTTTTATTCTTTTTCCTTACACACTTTGGGGGCCCCCGTGGACCGGGGGCCCCGTATAATTGATACGGCAAATACGGCGGTAGCTACGCCCCTGATCTCAACCGTAGCCCTAAAACAGCAATAACCCATCACTAAAATCCAAGAAAAATTTATACACGAAAAAGTGTTTTTGTTCCTCATAAAATTAAATAATGTGCCACGTTAGCCGAATTGGGAACAAACTTGCTTCATACCCTGCTGGGAGCAAAGCCTTTTGGTTGTTTGTCTTGTTTGCCGCCCTTTATGCGGAGTCTTCACGTCTGGATAGTAGTGGCGCTCACCCTCCTGATGCTCCTATTGGATGCGGGACGTGTATGTCGGACATTCGCATCCATCAGAAGGACGTCCGTAGAGTCCTGCGTAATCTTGCCGTGAACAAAGCTAGTGGCCCCGACGGGATACCAGCAATTGTTCTTAGAACTTGTGCGCCTGAACTGTCTTCAATCTTGAGACGCCTGTTTCGCCTCTCGCTAGAGACTGGAAAGGTGCCGAAAGCATGGAAGTTGAAAGAAAAATTTATACACGAAAAAGTGTTTTGTTTCTCATAAAATTAAATAATGTGTTGCAAATCGTTGCAGTGTTGCTATTCGTAGCTAATTATTAACAGTCGCATTGTTCATCTTCAAGGTTTAGCTGTATTTGCCGAGGCCAGAACGTGGGTGTGCGCGACAAACACATACCGACACTTTCCCGCACTTTAGAAAAGCTCTGGAGCTAATTTAGTTCCGTATATCGCGCGTAAGTCGGTTTAATTGTCACAGAGCGGAATTTTTTTATCATCGTCAATATATATAAAACGCTTCCGCTACTGACTGACTGATAGACAACGCACAGCCGAAACTACTGGGCCCAAGAAGCTGAAATTTGGAATGTATGTTCCTTGGGGTGTCTAGGGGAGCACTAAGAAAGGATTTTTGGAACTTCTCACGGGATCGGGATTTACACGGTAAAAACCTCGCACGCGAACGAAATCGCTGGCAACAGCTAGTGTTTTATAGAACTATAGATGGGACGGATATAATAATAAACATGGTACTTTAATGTGAGCACAACTCTTGAAGGAAGTACGAAACTCTTGTGCTATCCGATATTCCCAGTACATCGTGTTGAATGAGCTGGCTTTGCCGCTGCGGCTGTGGAAATCCTTAATCAGTATAAATATGTATATTTAGTAGATAATATTTTCGAGCTGTTTGGGGTAGAAACTCTCGGACCTCGCGGGGCCCCCTTCTGCACACAGACTTTTCAAAAAAATGACGAACAGTCTGGTTGACTGTTCATTTGACCCAAGGGCTAGCTTTTACTTTGGCCAGAGGCATTACCATATAATGTGACAAATTGACAATGCCGCCAGTCGCTTGGACTTATTACTAGCCGACAACATTAAGGACGACTTTTTTGACGCTATATTTAAGTTTGAACTAGCGATACGGCCTGGCATCGCATGGTCTAATTTTTTTTTCTCAAAATAAAAATTCGTATAGGCTTATATGGGCACTTATAAAACGTCAGAATCTAGTGCACAATTCTAAATTGATCGTTTCTTATGGAGAAGAACCGACATTCTGCTAATTCACACAAGCTTAAGAAATAGTACACTAAAAACTTCCCCGTGAATAATGCTATCCATCCTGTCAGCCGCATGAAAATCTGTTCAGAAGCTATTGAGTTGATCTCAAACTGACAGTCGCGGTGGGAGACTTTCTTATAATATCTAAGGATAGTTTAATTAATTAGTTTTATACAAAAAAAAGGTACTTACGGGAAGATGTAGATTATGAGTCCCTTCGATATGAGTACCCAGCGCGCCGGTTCAGACGGTATTTCCTCCAAGCTTGACGAGAGGAGAGAGAGTTTGAATATTCACTACACGGTACAATTAGTTTTCACTTTTTAGAGTTTTAGCGGGGGGCGCCAGCGCACGTTATACGTATCGCCAGTTAGCGAGCGGACTTTCGAGTGAGTGGGTAAGGACGGTGAGTATTCGCAATGAACGAAAAAGAAAGAGTCTCTGAGTCGATGAGTGAAGTGTAATTTAATGTTGCAAGTATGCGTTCATAATAAAATACTAATAACAATAAGTATAGATAAAATAATGCGAATGGCGCATACAGTATAAAAGTTTACAATATAATTCCACAGCAACATTGCCCGGAATGTGGGAACGCACAATAACAGTCGGCTCAGCCGGCAAGACGTTCTCTGTGACCGGTTGGAAGACAGGCTGGGCGTACGGACCGGCCGCACTCATGTTGAACTTGCAAGTAGTCCACCAGAACTGTGTCTACACCTGCTGTACTCCTATCCAGGTGAGAAATACACCAGTTCGTATATAGATAAAACTTTTTTTTTGGTACAACACATGCATACCTGGCGCTAACATCAGCGTTATTCTGAAAGTCTATATTAACAGATCCTGTTCAAAAATGGAATTGTTTAAATGATTTTATCCACTAAACAGGCGCGACTTTAGCTAATTACGCCCGTGTGTGCTTTCGCCGCATATCAGTGTGTGTGCGCATTAGATAGTATGAAGGTCAGCAAAAAGGCAACAGTTTGGAAAAAAATATGACAAAAATGCATACCTGGCGCTAACATCAGCGTTATTCTGAAAGTCTATATTAACAGAACCTGTTCAAAATGGAATTGTTTAAATGATTTTATCCACTAAACAGGCGCGACTTTAGCTAATTACGCCCGTGTGTGCTTTCGCCGCATATCAGTGTGTGTGCGCATTAGATATTATGAAGGTCAGCAAAAAGGCAACAGTTTGGAAAAAAATATGACAAAAATGCAGAGAAATTAATGTAGCTAAGGCTTTTATAATAACGCTGTATAGAACTACTGATACTAGAGAGGCGAAAACATGTATGCGTGGCGAGGGTTCGATACCCGCGCGGATCAAAGGCTTGTATTGCCTTCAGATAGTTGTTCCGAGATTGCGGGATTGTTCTAACGAGGTACCAAGGCCCAATAATACGAAGGCAAGTTTAGGAACTGGGCGGGTTTTTAGTCAACAAAAGTCTGACACTCATTTTCGTTAGTCATTTGATGCTTTTCAACCCGATAAAAAAGAAAAATATCATACTGTTGTATAAATTCAAATTGTTCAAACATGACAGATGGATGTATGTTGCTGAGCAGTTTTCTTCCCAACTATAATACTATCAAGTGGTTATAAGCGTGTTTAAGGGGAATGGAAATGTTTGATGTTCAAAAAGTCCTGACTCTATCTCAGCCTAATTTTAATAAATGATATTTGATTTCAATTTTACTCAAACATTCAGCCTTAAAATTTTGGAATACGTTCCGTTTTTCAACACAGTATCTGTATATTTACAAATATTTAGTTTCTCGTTTTTCCAGGAAGCGATAGCCCGCTCCTTCGAGTACGAGCTGGCCCGTCGTGACTCTCCAGACTGCTACTTCAAATCCTTGGCTCGGGAGCTGTTGCCCAAGAGAGACTTCCTAGTCAATACGCTCAGGGCGAACGGGTTTAACCCCACCGTTCCTGAAGCAGGGTACTTCATTATCGCTGACTGGACTAAACTAGGTGAGTCAACTAACAAATTTCTGCTCAGGGATGTAGGCCAGTGACGGGGCCCCATAGGGTCATTGTCTGTCGGGGTTGCGGGAATTTTCTAACGAGATACCGCTGGAAGTTAAGGGGAGCTGAAGGATCAGGGTGGCTTTTTAATCGGCGGGAGTATTCATTCGATGATTTTTCCACCCGGAAAAAAAAGAGATGTGGGCCACGAAAACCGAAGATGTGAAATTCACGTGATACCATACTGATTTAAATATTTATTTTCTCAAGTATTCTATACACTGTGAAATTTGAATGGTTGTTTTCCTGTTATGAAATGGCTTTGTCTTGGTAATACAATCGTTTTATAAACAAATCAAATATTAGAAACGTGCGTGAGAGCTTACTATGCTCTGAACATTTATTAATCACTTATCCTTTGTTGGCAGCGCGCAGCGATGCGTGTTTCGTGTAGGTACCTACGTTACGTCTACTGAACTACCAGTGATTCTCGCGCTTTCGAGTCTATGATTTTCTTTTTAATAATTTGAAAAAAAAAACATTCTTTTTTTTTAAGTTTTACTATATGTTTAGATACTACTACTGATGGGTAACCGTACTGCCGCGGGCAAACAACCATTTAAATTTCACGCTGTATACCTATTTATTTTGTTTTTTTTTTTTATATTTCGTTATTGTAAATGTAAGGACTATGTAGGTTATTGTTTCTTCTTTGTGTTACTTTCACTATAATTTATTTAATTATGTCAAGCAGTTTGAATACTTGTACTTGTGTATACCAAAGTTCGTCAGATCGTTGAGCTCTTTAAGTTCTAAGCTGAACTACACGATAACTAGTTTGCCTGGTCCAATCATTGAACCATTTAAGTTTTCACCAGCCACCTTGGAAGAAATTAAAAAGATTATCCTGTCCATTAAATCCAAAGCTGTAGGCCATGATAACATCAGTCGTGGTATGGTTACCTTGATCCTTGACTGTCTTCTCCCGCCAATTACCCATATCATTAACTTCTCCTTAGATTCCGGGCAATTTCCGTCCTTATGGCGTATGGCCTATGTCCGTCCACTTCCTAAAATATCGAATCCTTCCCTGTCTAATCATTTTCGACCCATATCCATTCTCCCTTTCCTGTCAAAAGTGCTCGAGGCCTGTGTTCACAAACAGTTTTCTGCGTTTGTTTACCGCAATAACCTTGTAAGCCCATTCCAGTCTGGATTCAGACCCGGGCACAGTACATCCTCTGCTCTTCTTAAAGTGACTGGTGACATTAGAGAAGCTATGGAGGATACTAAAGTTACTGTATTAGTATTAATTGATTTCTCCAATGCCTTTAACGCGGTCAGTCACGATATACTCCTTGCTATCCTCTCCCATCTTATGGTTTCTTCCGAGGCGCTGGAATGGTTCTCTTCTTATCTTCGGGGACGTCAGCAGTCGGTACGCGTTGATGAGAGATCTTCGAGTTGGCGTGGCCTGGATGCTGGTGTTCCACAAGGCGGTATTCTTTCTCCATTATTATTCTCTGTCTTCATTAACTTTATTACTCACTGTCTTCGGTGTTCGTATCATCTTTATGCCGATGATCTTCAATTATATACAGCTGTGCGGGTAGAAGGTTTGTCAGACGCTATAGGGGATGTAAACCGAGATTTGGAGGCTATCAATAACTGGTCTGATAGATTTGGAGTGTCAGTAAACCCCTCAAAATGTCAGGCCATCGTTATTGGTAGTTCACGTATGATGGGTAGAGTGGCGGCTATCTCTCTACCTCCTATTATTTTTAATGGTGTCGTCATTCCCATTAGCCCCAGCGTAAAAGATCTCGGTTTGCATCTTGACTCGACACTTGGCTGGCAAAGTCAAGTATCTAGTGTCAGCCAAAGGGCCAATGGCACTTTGCGTTCTTTGTATCGTCTGAGGAACTTTTTGCCTGTTAAGACAAAGACTATGCTTGTGCAGACTTTAATTTTCCCTTTGATTGACTATGGTGACGTGTGCTACTACGACCTGAATGCAGTCTTGCTGAATAAGCTTGACCGTATTCTTAATAACTGCATTCGGTTCATATTTAACTTAAGGAAATATGACCATGTCTCAAGTTTCAGGTCTGAGCTTAAATGGATGACCATTCGGCAGAGGAGAAGTTTGCGCGCTTTGACAACGCTTTTCTCATTACTCAACTCTCCCAGCCCACCTTCTTATCTATTATCTCACTTTCAATTTCTATGTTCTTCACACAATAAGAATCTACGTTCATCCAATAATCTTCTCTTACTCTGTCCTTCTCATACTTCTGACTTTGTTCATTCTTCTTTTCATATCCAGTCGATTCTCCTCTGGAATGCGCTTCCTCTCGAGATCAGGACGGCTGACAATCGCTACGCATTTAAAAGGAAATTGCGGATCCACTTTCTTCACCAATAAGCAGAATTTCCATATTTAATTTTCATTTGCTTCTTAAGTATATATGTATGTATATGTATTTATATAAGTATTTATTCATATATATTATTTATGTTGATTTCTATTTTATGATATTAGGTTTTTTTGTTTTATCACTATTATCTATTATAATTATTTTTCCAATATAATGTTCACGTACATATTGCACCTTCCACTCTATCTCTTCACCACTCATGGTTGACTGGTAGAGAATGCCTACGGCATTAAGTCCGCCTTTGTACCTATGTGCATAAAGTGTAAATAAATAAATAAATAAATAAATAACTCACAAATGCTTGCACTGTCTAGACAGGTCCGCTCAAATCTGTGTGGTTATTTCCTCAAAGAGCAACACAGACATGAACCTACATGTTTTTCATATGATTGGACCAATACGAATTGCATAGACTTTAAAAAAGACGTTGACCTCTGAGTTTGTTTCGGTGTTTCTTCTCAGAGTAGTCAGGAAACACCGGCCTCATCTAGCTAAATTAAACTTAACACGCAAAAAAACATGACGTGTAAAAGTGTTATTTATAACCAATTTACAAAATAAATATTTCATTTCACCAACACTGGGCCCGTGCTTGGATTACGGCTCATTCGCCCTCATAGACAGGAAGTCTGTGTCACAGCAAAGAATTTTATAGGCTGATTAAGTTATGGATGTACCTACCTGACCATAGTCAAGTCTGCCAGACTGTTGACAGGTGTTTCCCAGATTTATTAGAAGAGTGAGTAGACGGACTTGACATTCTCTACCCGTTAAACATAACTGGAGATAAAATAACCATTTACATAACTATTTCACTTAGCAGCTTAGTGATCGGCTCCTGTAGTGTTACTTCTGTAAAAATTCAATTTCAATTTCTTTGGTAAGTTTTTCGCAGCTTACGCAGTACGATTGTGGAATACCCTTCCCGTGTCAGTGAGACAAGCACAAACCGTATTTTCTTTTTTATGTATATATACATAGGTACATAAATATATATGTGTATTGAGTATGTAGTTTATTACTTATGTATTGTATACTATAATTAAATAGTACACCATGGACTACCCGCGTATTTATTTTCTCCTGCTGTGTCAAATCCATCCAAAGGTTGTCTGTAAAAGATCGCTTTTTTTAGCAATAAGACCGTCCATTGTAACACCCTTTGTGGTTTTAAAGTCCTTATTTAATTATGTTATGGTGTACAAAGTATATCTATATATCTATACCTACTGTTTATCTTCTATTTGTATAACTCTTTTCTTCAATAACGTTGGGTTAAAACTTATTATTATTATTCTTTTCTTACTTTACAGCTAACAAGATCGACTTATCGTCCGAGCCAGACAAGTACAAAGACTACAAATTCACGAAGAAGTTTGCTAAAGAGACGGGCGTGCTCACCATTCCGCCTACTGCCTTCTACTCAGAAGGACACAAGCATCTCGGAGAGGACTTCGCCAGGTTCTGCTTTATTAAGGTAACGCAAAAAGAGAGGTGTTACAAGTTTCACATGTCTGTCTGTGGCATTGTATGTAGCTTCTAAACGATTGAACTGATTCTGAAGCGGTTTTTTTTCGTTAGAAAGCTGACGTGATCGAGATGGTTCTTAGCTACAATTTAGCAACATCTGTTCGGGTGTTTTAAAGTTCATATGCCGTTCCTCTTTTACATAAAACACAAATGTAGTTCCATAAAAATACTTATACGATTTTGGGGTCACTTTTGTTCTTGAATTCAAGAAAATAATAGCAATAATGGCCCTGACTTTTTTTACCACAATATATTTTGTCTTTAACTTATGTTTTCAATTTGTTTATTTTTACAGAAAGACGAAAACCTGAATCTTGCCAACAAACTAATGCTGGAATGGAACGCGAAGAATCAAAAGGAAACAAATTAAATTAATATAATATATTATGGACACTGTGATGTAAATTAATATAATATATATATTTTTTATACACTTTTATTGTTATACTGTAATTTAAACATATAATTATCTGTTACGTAAAATGCTTTTTATATTTTTGCATTTCTATGTTCGATAAATTAATTTAACTTGGCTGGAACCATAGACCTTAAATTGTTTTTTTACTTCAGTTGTGTTTAAAAGAATATGAAAGAAAAATGAAAGTTTATCTTCTCATGTTTTATTTCAAATATCAAACAATTATATCAAAAATTTGATGTCATCAAAATAATAATAATTCTGATTTAGACCTTACTGCTTTTAAAATACGTTTCAATACTGCTTGTCTTTCACCACTTATTAGAGTATTATGAGGTAAAATCTCCACGCAGCCAGCGTTTAGCATCTCTGGTGTCATTCCCGTACGTTTTCCCAAACCTGGAAATAGGAAATATAAGTACACATACAAATTAAAACAATTTGATCTAAGATGGAAACAATGGAAATCTAGATGTAGGACCTATTTATTTATTCGGGGGAAAATCTGCAAATTATTATTAGGTATATACATTTATTTCAGACAAAAACTATCCATAATTAAACACAATACAAATTTCATACAAACAAACAAAGTTACACATAATACGCACACTACATAATTAATAGTACCCTATCTGCTAAAAATGTCACATCCCATTGTGGGTATCATGAATTAAAATCTGTACAAAAACGGTTCAAGAATGCGTTCTAATCGCTCTTTTTCACTTCTTTTCTCTCTTATAGTAGGTTTGTTTGTAAGCATAATATATTATTAAAACTGAATATCAATAGGACCGTACCTGCACAAAAGGTACGATTTTGACTTGTTTAACCTGATACAGAGTACACCTATAAATAAAAATCTCTTCTAAACTTTTACAAAAGATATATAACAAAAGATTGCTTAGAAATAGCTATCGGTTAGATTAGTCCTTTTTTACAGACTGAAACTGGGGATTGTGCTAGAACAGCAAACTCGCGCTATGCTCTAATATCAAACAAAAGGTACTAAATACTAACCTCAGTGATAGATGGATAAAAAAAATCTAGGTTAACTAATATTATACATGCAAAAGTTTCGATGTAATGAATGTATGTTTGCTATTCAATAACGCCAAAATTGCTGAACGAGTCTGAATGAAAGGCACAGAGAAAATTTGTAACTGTAACACACAGACTGTTCTCACCATTTGTGTATTCATTTTATGAATTTAGATTAGATAAATTGTTAAATGTGAAGGGAACGAACGAGCCTGGATCTCATGAGACAGGAAATACGAGCGCGAGTTCCGGGAATAAACACATTTGATTGTAATTTATACATACTTATAAGATTATCCGTATATGCCACTTTTATCCCGGGAAAACGTGCGAAACTACTACTGCTATGAACTTACAGCGAATGTGTATGACCAGCAACTAAATTCTGATTTAAAAGAAAACTAGCAATGTGGGTAGAAATCGCATTACTATCTTGTTAACCCCTCCAAGTAAGCTAAATATGCTTGTGTCATGTCATGTAACGGGAGGGGTTCGAACCCTAATCACAAAATGAACGCAATCGGTCAACATAAGCATTCATTTTGAAATTGCTATTTTATGAATAGGAAACATTCCGCACAGCTCAGTATTAAAAATGCTTACATTGAAAGCGAAAACACACAAACCTTTGTTTACCTATTCCACTAAATGTTGATTAAACACTTTCAATATAAATGCAATAAATATTTTTATTTATGTATGAAGTAAAAGTGGACCCTATTAGGTAAATACTACCTATTTAAATAATTACGTATGCTCATGTATGACCACGAGTCCTGTCTTACCTGAACATGCATCCAGGAACGTGTCCCGCGTAGTTAGGTAGCATGCCGACGTGTTTGTGGTAGATTTCTGTAGGGTTGATGGACAACGGCGGGTCCGGCCTGCAAAGCGGGGAAGAGGATGGGTGGGTGGTTGAGTAAGGTAATCAATAGGAAAACTACACGATACTAAACTGGTTAGTTCTTATGGTGGTTAGTTATGCATGCACACAAAAAAGGCAAAAATCTGTTGCTTTGTCCCGATTTTTTTTTTAGCTAAGATGAAAAGAAAATCAAATTCTTATAGTCCCAATCCATTCACTCCATGAAACGAGTGAAACTTCCATCTAAATGGGTTATATTAAAGACCGGTAATCCCCTTGGCAGATTTTACTTGCGGGAAGGACTTATGACACTACTATAGTGGCGCCATCTACAACTACTTCGCCGTCTGCGTGCATCATCCTACTGACAAATCCATATTATACTTAGAGAATTAGGTAAATATTAAAAGTAAAAACACGTATCTTTATAAACAACTTTATTGTCACACAAGCATCTTGACCATATACGGTCCCTCGAGATGGTAGCCGATCTTCGCGTAGTAGTTTCTGGTCCCGACTCCCGATATGACTGCAATCTTGTCGGAGCCATGTTCCTCCTTGGCAATCCTTTCAGCTTCCTCCATTAGAAGCATACCGAAACCTTGGTGCTGGAACTTTGTAGGATCTCTGGCGTTAACCTGAAACGTGAAAACAGAGTTTTGTTAACGAAAATTGATGATTTTACTGGTTTCACCATAAGGGAGCGATTATAATGCAAGTGTAATGTTGCAAATATAGCATTTATGCGGTTATTTAGAAATATATATGCATGTTTATCAGTTGTCTAGTACTCATAGCACAAGCTCTGCTTAGTTTGGAACTAGATGGCGTTGTGTGAAAGTTGTGGAATATTATTATATTTTAATATATTTTCATATTCAATTAGTCTCCTGTTTCCTGAACGGACATGGTAAGACACCTGTATTTACCTGCGAGGTTTTTGACATTAATACAAACCTTTGTTTATGTTATCAAAAGACTTACACAACCCAAGTTCATTTCAGCATTTACAAAATTCCTAAGAAATTCTGCATCGGCAAAACTGCCGCATTAACTTACCGGCACAACAGATCCATAGACATGCAACTCTCTGACAATACTGCACTGTTTGAAGTTGTTCTTTGGTCCAGGTTTCAACTCCGGCCTGTAAGTATCAGAGGCACACTTCCTGAGTCTCAGTAGACCCACCAGTATATCCTGGTCTGGATCCTCATACGCCAGGAAAGTCTCCCACCCACCGTTGGCTGTGTAATCACGTCGTATCAGTTCTACCTGGAAAGTATTAGTAATGAATAACTACATAGCATCAATAATTATATTAATGTACGTGAAGAAAAAGTGCTGAAATCTTATCTAATATAATTATAAAAATGTGACACAGTGTTTGCTATCGAATTCCTCCGAAAGGGCTTAACCGATTTTATGATGCTTTTTTTGTGTAAAAATACACAGGTAGGTAGCAAATAGGTCGTAGGCCATTTTTTTCCACTAGAAATATTATACGGCATACAACGTATGCCGCGGGAGCTTTTTTTATAATTATTAATTTGAGGGCCAAGAGACTCATTGGCAACGATTCACTGGTCGAATCAAAGCTCCAGAGCCTTGAACATCGACGACGAGTTGCAAGGCTATCGGTTTTCTATCGGTTACATTTCGGGGAGTGTGCGATGGAATTACACAATCTAATTCCGCCAAGCCCGTTCCATCATCGGACTACAAGACAAAGGGCGATGCGCCATCGTTACAAGGTGGACATCCCACCCATACGCACAAAACATTTTGGGAATACTTTCATTGTGCGTACGGCTAAGGAGTGGAATTCCCAGCCGGAGTCTGTGTTTCCCGATAGCTATGACCTAGGAGTCTTTAAGTCAAGAGTGAATAGGTTACTTTTAGGTAAGCGTGCTCCATCTTCGACCACATCATCACTTACCATCAGGTGACATGGTGGTCAAACGCGAACCTATTTTAAATTAAAAATAAACTGTGTTTGCTATCGAATTCCTCCAAAAGGGCTTAACCGATTTTTATGATTATTTTTGGTAGGACGTAGGCAATTTTTTTCACTGGAAATACACACATCAAAAGTGTCTAGGGATCAAGCATTTTTATGCGGATTTCTTGAGATTGAGATGTGGCTTTGTAATAAATTTATGATTTTATAAATTTATATGGATCCTTTTTGGTGCATTTCATAATTTGAAACAGGAACTGTTAATCAAATTCGAGTAAAAGATGAAAATCAGCTGTCAATATTATCCCTATAAAAACATACAACGCATTGAAGACATTATTAGTGCTACTGTTCCCCTACTACTGATTAAAACCAACGTTATTATGGAGCGGCGACGTCATTTAAGTAGGGAAGAAATGCTCAGAGCCGTGGGAATGATAGAAGCTGGTTCCCGGCAACGTACTGTGGCTTTAGCTCTGAATACAAGTCAGAGTGTTATCAGTCGACTTTGGACACGTTACCGAAGCACTGGTACCGTGGCTGAGCGCCATGGAGGACGGTATCGCTGCACCACACGGAGACAAGACCGATACATTCAAATCTTAACTCGAAGAGCTCCAACAATAACCGCCATGATGTTAGCCGTGAGGCTTCATCACTCTTCAGGGAACTTAATTAGCGACCAAACAGTCAGAAACCGCTTGCATGAAGTGAACCTTCATTCCCGAAGACCGCTACGGGTACCACCTATAGCAATGCACAATCGTAGGATTCGATATCAATGGGCTCTTGAACACAGAAATTGGGCAGAAGAACAATGGCGTTTCGTGTGCTTTTCTGATGAGTCTCGTTTTGGTATGAGACCGGATACAAGACGTATACGACACTGGAGAACCCCTGGACGCCAACAGCGATTAAAATCCTGCCAGGAAGTCCATCCTTATAGTGGTGGAACCACAGAAATCAAAAATACAGAGAAGTGGTAAGGGGGCGTATCGGTGTCCGCGCGACATGGCCACAGGGCTCATGTCACAGGCAAGTGGCCGTCTCCGCGAACTAGTGCGCTTTCGACGGCGATCGTGATAACATATATGAATGCCGAGTTGTTCTGTGGTATCTTGTAAAAACCGAAGCCAAAATCAAATCTATGTGAATCATGGAATCACTTACCATATGTAAGTACAAGTATTTTACAATATTTGTCTTTAAAATCATGAAAAACAATAAATCGTAAAATATTTCTTGGTTTTACTATGTTATTTTTGTTTTCAAATATCAGAGCGACTGTACTCCTTTTGCTATAAATACATTGCTCCTTAACCACTACCTGAGTTCGTCACTAAGTAACTGGACAAGCAATGTAAACATAACATACGAAACTGTATTAAGCGGATTCATCGCGTAGTGAGGCCGCCACTTCTTGCGACAAATTAGTGATGTGCTTGTGCAGATCCACTAACGTAAGCTATCGACAGCAATGTCGATTGACGAATGAAATATTGCTATTATAGTTTAGGGGTTTTTCAACCGATGACATAAAAAAGAGGAGGTTATCAACTCGACGCGTATATTATTATTATTTTTTTATGTATGATCACCGATTACTCGGAGACGGCTGAACCAATTTGAAAAATGCTTTTTTTGTTTGAAAGGGTATACTTTGAAATTGGTCCCATTGTCACCAAGTCAGGATCTGATGATGTCCCATCATCAGATCCTGACTTGGTGTAATTTTTTGGTAAAAAGTTTTTTATAACATACGGAAACCTCTAAGAAAATATGTTTAACTTTTATTTTACATGAGATGACAGAAATAAAAATACGTTGAAAAGTCAATGTACAAAAAAAAAAAAAATAAACAATTTATTTTACGCCTGCAGCATGCGTAAGGAGTTCCGACGTCGCCGTCGCTACAATAGTTTATTTTTCAATCTGTCAACCGTTTTAGCCCGGTTGGAAGATCGATGATTTGATTTGATTTTTTTACAGAGTAGTAGAGAAATGCGTAACCAATATTCGTAAAGTAAGTTACTTTAATTTTAGGTTAATAATCGGTGGTGTTTTTCGGTTTAGAATTATCGTATGTTATGCCTTATCCTCATGCTGTTTCTTTATTTTTTATGGTTTTTGTATTTTGCTTCCATTGAAGCTTCGAATGCGTTATAATAATCGGCATGGTTCAGATAATATATTTGTGAATTGAGCTTAAAATAAGTCAATATATTCATGCTATTTATTTGTTATGCATGGATGTGTGTTTGTTTTCATATATTTAACAATTTCTCTACTAACTAGGATTTTTCTTATAACAAAAACCTATTATAACCTACTAAACTATTACCTGCGGTTACCCCGCAGGTAATAGTTGCGTAACACACTTACAGTAGGAATCAACACTCACTGCGGTATTTACGTTGTTGAGTAGACCAATATTTCGAACATATGAAGCAATGGATTAGCAATATACGTCAAAATCATTCAGATCTTGATTTATAGTGTGTTACGTAATTATTGCGATGCTTATTATATGGTGACGTTTAGAAGTAGCTCAGGATGTATGTAAATGATAAATAAGTGCTTTTCGTACTTTTCAGCTTCCCAAAAGATGGTAACATAAAAAAGGAATGGATTGATGCCACAGGCATGCCACCTAACTGGTACCCTACAAAAAATAGCACCATATGCTCGGTTCACTTCAACGCAGAAATGTTCTAGTCTCTAAAGAAAAGACGCAGGCTTTTTGAATGGACAATTCCAAAATTAAGAGTACAACTGATATTTGCAGAAGTGTGTTAAATTTTATTTTATTACTGAAAGCTATTCTCATGATTTAGGGTATTCATAAAATCAGTCATTCAACTTTTCAGGATACTATACAACCTATACGGCTGGTATGTTCCGATCAAGAGCGTAATGTAAGTTAACATCGACTTCTATTTGACCTATCACTATGATAATTAAATATTAAGATTTAAGTCGAAAGCGCCAGGGTAGCCCTTAATACTTAGTAGGTAGTACTTAATAATAATTATGTATGTTATGTTCTTAATAATATGTTTATTGTTATTGTAATATTTTCTGGACATGCCATTTTTTATTTGGTTCATTTTCAGGTGCCCAAAAAAATTGTACAATAATAAATGGAAGAATCGATAACTTTCCGATTTAGTCAATCACTAGCGTATATGTAAAATAAATTGCTTTTGCACAGCACAACGATAGCGACCGATGTTTTTGTGTGGGTAAATTCTACGGTGCATGGTAAATACACGCTGTGTTTGACGGAATAAGGTTTATTATTGATTGTATAGTACGTTCTGATTTAAGAAATGCGGGTGGGTGCGCGAGTGCGTATCTATTGATTTTATTAAACTGCATGTGTAATTGTTGCCCCGCCCAGCGCCTAACTGGAGACACACGGTTCCGATATAATTTCGTCTGTTGACCAAATCTACTTATTTATTTTATCTATGGGTGGAACCATCATGGTATGGGCGGGTATTTGGATCGGCGGAAGAACTGAGTTGATTTGGATCAGAGGCAACCTCAACGCTCAAATTTATGCTGAGACGATTGTATCTGACGTCATCGTTCCTCTACAAGTGCAAATCGGTCCCTTATTTCAGTTAATGCATGATAATGCACGACCGCACACCGCAAGAGTTGTAAGACAGACTCGCCGCAGCTAACATCAATGTCCTGCTCTGGCCTGCTCAGTCGCCAGACTTGAACCCGATTGAGCATGCATGGGATATGCTACAGAGAAGAGCTCTGCCGAATATGGAGGGTATCCAGTCGCAAGAAGACCTTTTTTTGTTGTTGCAACGAACATGGGCGGCCATTCCACAGCGTGATTTGGATGAACTCATTTTGAGTATGCCAAACCGATGTTCTTGTGTTGTTAGTGTTCGCGGTAGAAACACGGATTATTAATTGTTTAAGTTACCCAATAAAATTTTAAAGAAAACTGTTATTTCAGTCTTTTTTTTCGAACTTTAATGTTAGTGGTTCAAATGTCAAAAATCCCTTTATTAGGAAAATGGCAAATTTCTTTATTAATGCAAAGGTGACTTGGTTTATCGTTACTGTGACAAACGAAAACACTTTATTTGATGAATCCTCAAAGAAAATTTTAATTAACATCAATCAGGAGAAAAGTTATTGCAAAAATATATGTTGATCCCTAGACACTTTTGATGTGTGTAATTTATATGGCATCCAACGTATGCCGCGGGAGCTTTTTTTTATAATTATTCATTTGAAATCATTTAAATTATATAAATAAAACACCTTCTGTGCCAGTGGTAGCCAATTAAGTTATGTTAGCCTGTTGGCTAACTGTTACACACTGCTGGGAAAGGCTTTCTCTTTATGACAGGGAATGGTGCGGGTTAATGGATTGTGCATGTCTTCGGATGATTCAGTCCTAGGACATACCAGATTCGACACATTGTTTTCCTTCAACGGTTTAAAAGTTGTGATGGCGGAAATTACACAATATTATGTGCTTTCCGGGGTTTGAACCAGCTATCTACAACTCGTAAAACGTGCTTAACCACCACGCCAGGCTCTCCATCAAGCTGAAGACTGTAGTAGATGGAGGAGCCTGTTGCAACGTTTCCGTCGTAGCCACGATCCTCAGGACTAATGGGCCGACTTGAGGAAGAGGAACCACCGCGCCACCACTGCTTTTGGCTAGCCAGCGTGATCACAAATGGAGTAAGTAAAACAAGTCTAGTGTGCTGTCACAAAATACTGCATAATAAGATAGTGTTCTAATAAACCTATCAAATAAATTAATTTAATTTGAAATAGGGTAGTTTCCTGTGTTACAAAATAATTATTTTATTTGGTCCATTAGGTAGATTTTCAAAAAATATTGGTTACGTATTTTTTACCCTTTCAAGTTAAGAAAAATTCACAAAGATGGAAAGCTTCAAAGTGCAGGAGTGGGGGCTGCTGACGTCACACAGTGCTAAGAATTATACCGAAGTGTGACGTCACGCGAAATTTCAACTCACTGTATCGTCTTAATTACGTGATAAAATAAAAAATACGTGCCCAATGTTTTTGTTAAAATACGTGACGGACTAAATAAAATATTTTAGGAAACTACCCTATTGTAATTTTTGTTATTTTTATAGCCTAAACACAGTTGGTACAGATAGCCAGGTCAGAAAATCTATCTATTGTGTTACATAGCTTCTGGGGTAAGAAAGACAGATAATTCATAAAATTCTGTTACTTAGCTTCTTTCGTTTAACTAGCAGCCAATCCCAACATATCTGGATAAAGGCTAGACGTATCATAGGTCTCAAAATTAGTGTGAGAGTTATTTCACCATTAATCTTAAAAATCCATTAAGATACAGACATACCTCATAAGGTCTGACCCTATTGTGTATCTCCTGTATGCCGACCTCCCGAGTCCTGACATCTCTGCAGTCAGTCCCCAGATCAGCCATGCGAGCTAGAGCCAACTCCCTTAAGTTTCCGTGTTCCACTCCTGATGAGACCAGGGGCATTGGAATGTCTCTTTGTACTCTGAAAAGATAAATAAAATAGTTATTTGATATTTAAATGAAAGTATGCACTAAATTTACGAGATTTTTGTTTCTATAATCATTTGTCAAACATGTGTTTCCAGACAGTTTAAGTATTTTATGTGGCTTAATTGTAAGTCGACAATGATATTGTTGAGCTTCTTAAAGTTCGAAATATACAGCGACTCAAATGCTTGCATTATTTAGTCAGGTCCAGTCAATCCTGTGTGGTGCTTTTCTCAAAAGCAGACCTTTGTCGCACCTAATATTTATGTTTTACTATGATTTGATCACTATGGCTTGTATGGGCTTCAAAGGAGACTGCTTTGACCTCTGAGTTGGTTCCAATGTTTCTTTTTAGGGCAGTCAGCAAGGACATAGTGGCATCATCTTGTTTACTGATAAAGTTGAGTTGGCTGGACAAGGTTCTAGCACAAAGCCTACCACAATAGGGCAGGTTCCTAAAATATTTTATTTAGTCCATTACCAGATTACCAAATAATATCGAGCAGGCATTTATTTTTTCACGTAATAAAAAAATGAAGACGATACAACAGTGAATTTAAATTTCACGTGACATCACAGCATGTTATCCTTTTCAGGGCGATATGAAGTCCGCAGCTTTTGATCTATGCCAGTTTTTATTAATATGAAAAGGCAAAAAATACAACTACATTTTTTTTATAACTAACGGACCAAAAACGGATTTATCATTTTGAAATCCTTATTGTCTAGTCTATGTGTTTATGCACAATATACTACTCTGCAAAATCGTAACGGACTTCTTAGGGCTTGCAATTAGCTTTAGTTCATCATGTTAAATATTCAATAATAAATCCTTACCTATAAACCCTGGTCCAAGGCGGAATTAAAGCCAAAATCTTAGCAATCAGATCCACAAGAGTGGACGGAGGATAACTCCTGTAGCGTCCCGTCTTCCACAGTTCATACAATCCAGTGCCTCTGATCACAAGTGTGGGGTATATTTTGAGCCCATCTGCCCTGAATGCAGGGTTCTCAAAGAACTCTATAAACTGTTCTACATCCCTCTCAAAGTCTACATTTGGGAGATCTGGCATCATGTGTACTACAATCTGGAAAGAAGAAAAAATGGTCAACATCAATCAACATTGTTAAAACTGCAGGTTTAGTCAATTAATCAGCAAAATAATGCGTGCTTCATCTTCAACCACATTATCGCTTAACATTAGGTAAGATGGTGGTTAAATGGAAGCCTATTAACAATAAAACAATTAAGTAAAAAAATAATAATGTTCCCATTGCTGGGAGAGGCCTCTTCTATGAGCGAGGATTGACCATAAACCAACTGAATGTCACTTGTGTTCGGATTTTTGGTTAAGACAAAAATCCAGGCATGTCGGTTTTTTGACAGCAGTGGTGCAGATGATGAAAATTACACAGAGTAATGTGCCTGCCAGCCGTGTAATGTGCCTGGGTCTGAACCCAATACCAACGACTTGTTAATCATGTTTGTAACCACAAAACCACCACTGCTCTTCCAATAATAACAATAATTCATTGTTTACTTGGGAACATCATAGATTAGGCCACTTTGTATGAGACATCATATTTATTGTTTTAAAGAGCACTAGCAATGTGGGTAGAAAGCACATTACTTGCAGTCTTGTTAACGCCTCCAACTATGTTAAATATGCTTGTGTCTGGAGTGGGTTCACGATAATTAATAAAAACAATAAAATAAATATAGTGTAATGGGTTGAACCTGCGACAGCTCAATCACGAGTTAGACACCTTAGTCATTAGGCTATTGACGCTTCGAAATATCTACACTATTATAGTTTGTTTGTTTAAACACTCTAATATTCAAAAGTACTGGGTGGATTTAGATGAAATTCAGTATGAAATTAGCCTTCCTCAAAGGCAACTTTTTACCCAACTGCAAACGGAGGAGGTTATGTTTTATCGTGATAAAGTCCAAGGGAGCGAACTTAGGCTCAATTTACACCGGCGCTGAATGGAATGGAAGCAACTCAAATTGTACATAGCATAATCAACGTTATGTCAATTGTATAACATACAAACTAAATAGGAGCCAAAAAAAGGTCGCGCGTCTTCCGCAGAATCTTCGAGAATTCCCCTAGCTACTGTCGTTTGTAACTTGTGTGTTCACTGACTTAATTATATATAAATTGTTGAAGTAACATTGTCGGTGATAGTGCAGTACCACATAACAGTTTCAATAAGAGCTCAATTTAAGTGTATTACCATTGCAAAATCGACCTAATTGAACATTTGCCATGCGGTATTGCCCAAGAACGATTGAAGATAACAATAAATAAATATACAGCACCAGTACCTTGTATCCGGCGTCCTTAGCCAGGTTAAAGTTTTCACAGACAGCCTTTACTGTGTGACCTCTGTTTGTGTCTCTGGCAATATCTTCATACACAGACTGGACACCAATTTCAAGCCTAAAATGTAACAGTACATTGTTAATAATAAATTAGAATATATGCATAAACATTATCCATTTTTATGGTTCCCTAGCCAAATGGCAAAAAACGGAACCCTTATAGTTTCGTCATGTCTGTCTGTCTGTGTGTCTGTCTATACATCCATATGTCACAGCCATTTTATTCTTAAACTATTAGGACCATACATGTCAAACTTGGTATTCTGTGAAAAGCTTTCCGATAAAAAAAAAATTATAATAAAAGGGAGCTCCATATATGGAACCGAAACTGAACATAATTTTTTTTCATGAAACCTATGGGTGTGTGGTATCTATATGTAGACAGGTCTTTAAAAATGACATTGAGGTTTCTAAAATAACTTTTTCATAAAGTTAATTGTTTAAAAGATATATGCTTCCAAAGTGGTAAAATGACCCCTAACTTCTATAATAATGGAGTGAAAAATTAAAAAAAAAAAACATATGCTGTATATCTTAATGTAAACTTTTAACCAAAATTAGTTTGAACGAGATCGGGTCAGTAGTTTTTGAGACACAGCATATTTTCTAAAACTGCAAATATAACATTGTAATTCATACAAACACTATAAAACAAAGGTATTTGGCGTAGTTGTAAAAAATGTAAATAAGCTAGTTTTAAGAAATTTGTAAGGATTTTTTTCGTCAAATAAATATATTACATTATATTTATTATAGTTACTACGGAACCCTTCATGGGCGAGTCTGACTCGCATTTGGCCAATTTTTTCAAAGATGCTACAGTACTAGATAGAATACATGACATACAATAAATGTATTTATTGGATTTTTAAATCAATTGTTTATATATTGTTTTTTGATATGTGGCCATAAAATTGCTAAAACTGTAAGATACATTTTGCATGATTGTAATCTATCAATAAAATGATAATAATTTTATTTTTATAAATAAATCTTGAGGATTAGAAATAAATTGTTTGTTGCCAAAATACTACTATATTATACTGAATTAACTTGCAAAAAAATAGACTAGGAGCAGCTGAATATCCCATTTCAACAGCCAATCATTGCTGTTTTAGACTTTGGCATAGTGTTGAGACATTCATATGTGAGTAAACTAAAAAATTTTAAGTCAATATTTAATACTATTCTACAAAAACCATTTCCATACAGCTTAGATGTAGCAAGAGGAACTTTCAGTGCTAAATGATATATAAAAATTTTAACTAACCTGGTACAACCATAGTTAAGCATATCACTCATGTGTCTCTGCAGACAGTAATCTGGCCTTGTCTCTATTGTAATGCCAATACACTTTGTTTTAGCCTTCTCAGAGAACTTAACAGCCTCGGCAACACTACTTGAAGTGTGGCCTGAGAGAGCATCATGGAGATTCCTGAAAAATAGTGATAAAAGATTTATAGAGAAATCGTGATAAGTAACAATTGTAAAACATTACAAAATACAAAGAAAAAGAATTACATAAGTTTGATCTACATTTTAATATTTTTCTCTTTATATAGGCCATTATTAAACAACTTTGAATCAACTTACCTTATAAAATAGTCTCTATAATCTTCGGGGAGACTCATAAAAGTGCCACCCATCACTATAAACTCAACTTTATCTACACTGTGACCGAGTTGCTTCAACTGTTCAACTCTATGGCGCGTCTGCAAGTACGGATTGTACCGCGCTCGGATTGCTCTCATAGACGTCGGCTCGTAACCTGTGTAACTTTGTGTGGAGTACTCGAAGTCTGAGTCCGGGCCTCCAGGGCAGTACACACAGATGTTACCGGTGAAGTTTATATGAGGGCATCGGTGAGGCTTACACATTACCGCGACAACAGCAATCCCCGACGCTGTACGTATAGGCTTAGCCTTCAACTTAGGTAGTAGTATCTTTTTAGCATCAGCTGGCACAGCTGCGATTATATCCACCAGTCTTGGCGAAGTCCCCAGCCCATATTTCGAGGAAATTCTTGTTTTCATCTTGTTGAGGTTAACATCTTTGCCTTGACGATGTGCCACCAATAATTCCTGTATAATCTCAGATATTACTATCACCATTTTCTCCTCTTTAGAGAGATTTGGCATCAGTTTCTTTTTCGCCATTCTGTAGGCTATTATTCAAGAATTAACGAAAATAAATAAATTGCGCGTGCAATATACGTTTTGATATTTCACAAGACTTGACAAGACATTGACACTTGACAGTCCACCCACAAACAGACAAGTCTTTATTTTGACAGTGACAGCGTGCCACTAAGTTATTCTCATCAACGCGTTCAGAAATTATTGATAAGTACTGCTCAAACGCGTGGTCGTTAGGTATTTTACAAATAAAACTATTATATCCATTACTCACTAGCCACAATTCTTACAAATGCACTATTTCGACTTACGATATTTCTTAAAACTTACTTGACTACGTTCACTGGTGCCCACTCCGTACTCTGTCTTCGCCTGTAGTTAGACGAAAAGTCACAAAGCGCCGAGTTTGTGAGTTTCTTGGAGGATTCACCGAATCTTTGGAAACCGTATGGGACATGACCCGCAAAACCTTCAAAGATAAAAAGTTTATCAATAAACACTTATCGTTCACTGAATTCAATTAGTCTGTACCTAAACTAAAATCAGTTTATCGAACTCACGCACTGATTGCGATGGATTAAACCCCCATATTTGAGTTCGCACAAAAGAACCGTGTAATTTTCCGTAGGACATTTAAATGAAAAATATTATGTAACCTACCAACTAAATTGTAAAATAAACAACAAATTGACAGCAAACGAACAAAAAATATCTGCTCTGTCAATGCTCTAAAGTTTCAATCACAAAAAGGTTTTAGGTACAAAAAAAGGAAAATGTCAGACGTATCACAGGTTCAGGCTTTACTCGTTGTATTCCTTCCTTGTTATTCTCACCTTTCTTGACGTATTTGTCAGGATGACTGTTTTCCATGAAATATGGACTAACAGAATGCGATGCTGGAGATAACTTCGGTTCATCCATGGGTACGTCTCGTAATATTCCTGCACATTCTGGTCTCACAGTGACTAATGGGAGCTTAAACTCTGCTGTCGCGGACTGTGGATATGAAAAACGTTGATATACTGTCTACTGGTGACCTCTAGTTATTATGTTCTTAAGTGTTCTTTCTCTTGTCTTTCCATTCTTCTTTCTTCATCCATCTCCATTCTTACTGATTCTATTCTTCAAAATATTCCATAAGACTTACATATCTGTCGACCAAATCCCAAGGTTGTCCTTTCCCAGCTTGTAAGTCGACCACCCTTTCTAACTGATTCCTTGCTGCTCTCTGGTTGAGTTGTACTTTTTGAAACTCTGACAGGGCTTCTGTGGCAGCGACAGTGTATCGCTGGCCGAAATGACTGTTCAGTCGAGGGAGGAACCCTATATTTTTTCAATAATTTGAGTAAAGTTGAAACAGTCCGTCAAAGCTTTTTACAAAATAGGTCTTCGCACTGTTTGGTTTTCCTTCTTAGTTAGTCTTTCACTATAAACATTAAGAAAGATATATGAGATTATTCGAACCAAGTCCTGATCCACGATATCTGTATAACAAACACTAAATAAAACAATGACCGTTAGTTTCACGAACGTTAGTCACAAAACAACAGCTTGCCATCTGATACCAACAGCCCATGACATAACTAGAGCAACGATTGATAAAGAACGAGTACCGTTTTATTCGATGATTATGCACATATTCTGTAGGTCTAAGACTTTATAACATGGCACACAGTAGACAACACTGGGAACGTTTTCCGTTTCAAGAAAATCGCTGGACACGTTCACTTATATGCCATGCTTGGTGTTCGTTTGGTTTGTGTGTTATTAACGTTAGTGTTTATATAGCCCTGTTGTAGCTACATGTCTTTTCTAATGTGTATGTATTAATTCGCTCATGTGTGCGCAATTCATGCTTACCTCGACCCCTAATAAAGGACGATGGAAAAAATGTCATAAGCAATAAAAATACGCCGTTTCCAGTCTACAATACGAACGAGTCTAACTTCTAAAACATAAGCAATAATCCGCTAGGATTTGAGGTCAACGGACATCTGTTTAGTATATTCATCTTGATAAATAAGACAGTTGTCTTGTGGAAAAGGTCTGGCGGATATTCTTTATGATGGTTATCATCATAAATATGAGTATACAATCTAGATCAGCTTTGAATGATTTAGTGGCACTTTGAAGAAAAGTCTATAAAGTTTCCTCGGAAATAATTCCAACAATAAAAGCACAGTTCAGACTGAGGCCTCGAGTTTTATGAACCTTTGAATAGAGATATCGATCGTACTAATCAGACTGATTACTTAAATTTGATATTTTGAAAGGTTTCTTTAGAAATTGGGTCTGAATTTGGATAGGAACACTTACGTTGTTGTATTTTACTGTAGATTTGTTGTTTGTAATATCTTTCTGGTACCCAATCAACGCTCAAACACTCAGCAATAAATATTGGGTGTCTAGCAATGACTGTATATGCAAATCTTTAGTGAATTAATAGCCACTACCAGCTGCCTACGTAAATAGTGCAAGAACTGAATTAAGGCTTTAAACAATTACTCACACCTAACTCCCACACAAAACGGTCAAGTCAGACCGAATGTTGCGCTTTACAGCCACACGGGAACATTAGCCGAACACCCGTAAACAAGCTAAGTGCTTGAAGTAGCAGGATGACTTGATTTTCAAACATGTCGCTGTCTACAAAGACGTGATGAGAATCCCAGTCGTCACAAAGATTGATGGATAATTAAGATTAGGGATTGGCTGACATTTATTTTGTTCCTTGAGACAATATTTTTTTCATATTATTTAATTCAGGAAGAAAATTCACAAATTACTTAACATAAATACTTATTAGGTAGTTTAAAATCTTATTTGCATACGTGTCGCTCACAACGTTATTCCACATGTTAACAATAAAATATTTATTGGAACTATATGCACACGAGCAAACCATTAATATGATGGATAAAGCGAAAGTAATAAAGATGCAATTGCTTATTAGCCTTTGGCCAGAATACCTAATAGCCACAGCCTTTTCTAAATTTCTTTGAAAACGCTATGAGCAGGCACCACGGTCCGAGAGTTTCAACTGCGAACGGATCGAAAATAATTATAGTTTCCACATACAGACACCTATCACATGCGGACCGCACGCGCAGATGTCGCGTATTTATTATACGTATTGGTAACTCTACTAATCTAAGATGTTTTTAGAAAAATGTTTGTGTCTCTGTAATTTTACCATACCAGGCCCTGAAACCAGGGCCAATTGAACTATTACGACAGCTAAAGAAAAAACACAAATTTACTGCAACCGCATACATCAAAAGCGGCGTATTACCAAGTTTTTTACTATCCCCTCAAACAACACCACATTAATAGATTTCCCTTCATCCAATCCTTTATTGAAGTTTTTATTACACCTGCTTTCATTCAAAATGTACGTGTTCTAACAGTAATGGCGAATGTAAACATCTGTGGGCTTAAGGTTCTCAGGAAACTGCGGCATGCCTTGGAGGCTCGGACCGGTCCATAGTGACTCATACCGAACTGATTCATCAAGATTGAGTTATTTCGAGACAAATTCGCTGAGATTTCACTAAGTTTATGTCAGTATTTTAATTTAATTTGAATAACTCTTTGAGATTTTTTGAATTCCACAAAGCCCGCTGTTGAATTGAGGCCAGGATATAATTGAGACAGAAAGTGTTTCAATTAACTGGCAGTTGGAAAAAGAAATGAAAAATCGAGAGTAGACATCCAGCTCGGCTGTTTTCAATGACCTATAGTAATTTCAGCTCGGAAGGTAGGCATTATTAACATAAACAAATCCATTCTCTTATCCTTTCATGAACTTCTATAATTTTCTAGTCAGTCCTGCAGACTTATTGCGTAATAGAAATATGTAAAATGAATCAAAATAAGTGTCGACAGACGTAAGCATTCATTTTGGCATAACAACAGTAACAAGGTACCTTTCCATATACACTGGTCGTTTTACGTTGCCTTCTAGACTATTTTTAAAACATATGCAGCAATAGATTTGGTGTTCTTTTCGATTGTGAAAAGATAAACCATTTTATAAATAATGGTGCTGGTGCGAATAACAGAGGAAAAATGATGAAAGAATTAAAGTGAACCCACTCTAGACACAAGCATATTTAGCTTAGTTGGAGGGGTTAACAAGTTAGCTAGTAATATGAATTATATCCATATTGCCAGTTCTCTTTGAAAAAGAAGAAGACTATAACAAAAGTATATTCGGAAAAGTAAAAAGCAGTGCATCATACCTTCATATCCTGGTATCATAGGATGCTTGTACACCGGGTCTCCATTCCGAAACCTCGCATTGACGGTATCGATGTCTGTCTGTGGCGGCCGATAGATCTGTTAGGATATGAAACATTAGTTAATTCAATGGAAAATTCTAATTCCATCTACTAGATTAATTTCTGCTCTATTTGTAGTAGGTACAAATATCAGCAGATATTTCATAATTATTATTTTTTATTTTTAACCGACTTCAAAAAAAGGAGGTTTACAATTCGTCTTAAACATTTTTTTTTATTTATGTTACCTCATGACTCAGAGATGGCTGGACCGATTTGGAAAATTCTTTGTAGTGTTTTTATATGGAAGTCGGTTCTATTTTTTGCTAAAAAGTTTTTTTATTAAAAAAAAAAGTTTGCAATTTATAGTGTCGAATCCTAGAAAGTAGTTCTTTGCAAAACCTATATGATAATGTTACCTTCAGATATTTATTGGACTGGAATCACTAGAAAAGCCATTTTTAGGGTTCCGTAGCCGAATGGCAAAAAACTGAACCCTTATAGTTTCGTCATGTCTGTCTATCCGTCCGTATGTCACAGCCATTTTATTCCGAAACTATTAGGACTATACATGTGAAACTTGGTAGGTAGATGTATTCTGTGAAACACTTTCCGATTTTAAGAAAAAAATTAAAATAAAGAGGGCGCCTCATACATGGAACTGAAACTGAAAATATTATTTTTTCATGAAACCTATGCGTGTGTGGTATTTGTAGACGGGTCTTTAAAAATAAAATTGAGGTTTCTAAAACCACTTTTTCGTAAAGTTAATCGTTTAAAAGATATATGCTTCCAAAGTGGTAAAATGTGTCCCCTCCTCCTCCCTCCAATGGAGTGAAAAATCTAAAAAAATATATGCTACATTTCAACCAAAATTGGTTTGAACCAGATCGGGTCAGCAGTTTTTGAGATACAGCATATTTTCTAAAACCGCAAATATAACTTTGTAATTAATCATTCAAACACTATGAAAAACAAAGTGTTTTGTGCAAATAAAAGTATGTATTCTTATTCTCAGTGGCGTGACAATTGGATGGCAACACCGAAAGGCACCTTATCAAGGGAACCGTGAGCAAAGGATGGTCCTAACATTAATTATTACAACTTTTAGTTAAATGTTATAATCTTATCTTAATTAATTTAAGTTAACTAAAACGCTGTAGTGCGTACATAAACAAAATAAACGTACCTCTGATTTCAGTAAAATTCGCTTTTTTAGGGTTCCGTAGCCGAATGGCAAAAACGGAACCCTTATAGTTTCGTCATGTCCGTCCGTCTGTGTCTGTCTGTCTGTCTGTCTATCTGTCCGTCTGTCCGTCCGTCCTTCCGTACGTCACAGCCATTTTATTCCGAAACTATTAAGACTATACCGCACTATAACCGCTTTCCGATTTTAAGAAAAAAAAAAAATATTTAAAATAAAGGGGGACTCCCCATACATGGAACTAAAACTGAAAATATTTTTTTTCATGAAACCTATGCATGTGTGGTATCTATAGACAGGTCTTTAAAAATGATATAAGGGTTTCTAAAACCACTTTTCCATAAAGTCAATCGTTTAAAAGATATAAGCTTCCAAAGTGGTCAAATGTGTGTGTCCCCCTCTAACTTCTATAATAATGGAGTAAAAATCTAAAAAAAAATATGTCTGTAGATCTTAATGTTATCTTTCAAACGAGATCGGGTCACGAGTTTTTGTAATACAGTATATTTTCTAAAACCGTAAATATAACTTTGTAATTCATACAAACACTATGAAAAACAAAGTTATTTTGCGTAGTTGCAAAAAATGTAAATAAGCTAGTTTTAACAAATTCGTAAGGTTTTTTTTTTTCAAATAAATATACACATTATATTATATTATTATAGTTACTACGGAACCCTTCATGGGCGAGTCTGACTCGCACTTGGCCAACTTTTTTAATTATTAGTTAGGTACCAGAAACTCATTACGCCTATCCGTCAAATTTGCCAAGGGCCTTCCCAGTGTTCGTCAGTTACCTACACCACTGCCCATCTACCATAATAAATTATCATCCATATTCAGTTTTGATTTGGAAATCTTTCCATGACATAGTACTTCAAACCCATGTAGTAGATACATAACCGTACATCAGGTAAGTAAATAAGCAAGATTAGTTATACCCACGCAGACTCGCAGCGGTAAATAAAATGATAAGATTAAGCAGGGTTAATTGAAAGGACACGTGAACGCACGGGGGGAAGGGGGGGACAATTAATATGAAAAACACGTCATAGTACCTTTCCCTATCGATGAACCTGAAAACAAAACCGATAGCATTACTTCAATCTATACTAATATTGTGAAGCGGAAAGTTTGTTTTGTTTGAACGCGCTAATCTTCGAAAATACTGGAAAGATTTGGATGAAATTTGGTATGAAAGTAGCTTGAAGCTTGAGAAAGGTTATATGCTACTTTTTACAGACTGGAAAAGAAGCTCCGCGCGACGGCTAGTAGTATTATAATGCAAGTCGATTTGTTGGTTTGTAATGCTTTCATGGCTAAACAGATTTTTGTGGATTTTTTTTTCACTGAAAATATTTTACACATAAGTGAACCGCGGGCCGTTATAGTAATTAATAATAGTATGTATTCCTGTATCGCTTTCATGACTATACCGCTGAACAAATTTTGATGAAATTTAACATGTAGATATTTGAAGAATTACCTATATTAGACCAGAGTCTAATATAGGTAATTAGGTACCTAAGTAATTTTACTTTTGTGCGGGCAAATATGCGAATTTTTCACGCAAATGAAATCGTGGGTAACTTCTAGGTACCTAGTTGTAGATTAATATCGCCGCAGGTATAGGGGAAATACTTTTCTAAGCACTTCAGGAAAACTCAATGCTAATTAAGTGCTTGTGCGATAAGAACCGCACTTAGTATGAATCATTTGGCAATTTAGTTTGTCTCATCGCGTTTTGATTTGGGCATTGCATTGATTGAATATTTGTAAAGTAAACCTCTATTGTCTCACTTTGGAACTAGAATATTTAAGTAAATAATAATTAATTTTTTGTTCAGTTGTTCTCATTACTATGGAAATTCGTACTAAATAATGGGTAGTATTTCAACGAGTGACTGTAAATTGAAGTTTTAACTGGCAAAAATAATTAAGTTACGTTATAGTATTTCTAAGTGAGTGACTGACTGCGAGTGACGAGAAATCACCAGAACAGCAACTTACAAACATGAATTTGAGTTACTTAAAATACAAAAAACTTTTTACCAAAAAAAATAAACCGACTTCCAAAAAACACTGCATAGTGAAAAATAACTTTAATTTCAGTAGTCGGTGTCTTTAGTTTTGTATTTTCGTTTTTGGCACCGACTTCCGAAATTAAAGTTATTTTTCACTATGCAGTGTTTTATGGAAGTCGGTTTAATTTTTTGGTAAAAAGTTTTTATTTCACTCTTTTTAGTTGGTCGATTTATAATTTACCTAGTTACAAAAGCCTAAATCTCAACTACTTATAACCTTTTACAAAATATTGCTTTTCCCAATGCTGGTCCGTTGATTGTTGAGGAGTTCTCCTGGTATTTCACCATCAGCTTCACTTCACCTGCATTGTGACGAGCATATTGTGCTTAATAACCATATTCAAGTAATCGAAGCGGAACCCATGAAATACTTATTATTCCTACTTATACAATATTGAGTAGTTCCAGTGGCCATCTGTGGTCTTTATCATCAGGTCCACTTCACAAATGGTGCTTTTCGAATGCAACTACACAAGTTACTATAAAAAATTCTCAAATCACTATAGGTGTGCCTATAATATTTGAAGAGTTCCCTCGATTTTTCCAGGATCCCATCATCAGATCCTGACTTGGTGGCAATGGGACCAATTTCAAAGTATACCCTTTCATACAAAAAAAGAATTTTCCAAATCGGTTCAGCCGTCTTCGAGTAATCGGTGATCAGACATAAAAAAAAAGAAAATATACGCGTCGAATTGATCACCTCCTCCTTTTTTTTTGTCGTCCGTTGAAAATGAAAAGCTTCATAATATTTGAGCGACCTAATATTTGTTTGAGTGGCAACGTTACGTCCTGCATTTTTTTCAATATTTGGCAAATTATTTATTCATACTGAGCGGCATTTCGAATAGAAAAACCACTTTGAAAAATACTATAATGAGCAGAAAACTTTAATTATTATTTAAGGGTAGGTAATGAAATGAAACAATGTATTAAAAAAATAAAACAATAATAAGTATTAAAAATAATAAAAAAATAAAATAAAATAAAATAAAAATAAAAAAAATATTTATTTCAGATATACGGAATCCATAGAATGTTAGTACAGTAGGAACTTAAAATAAGTGTTAGTAAGAAAAATAAAGAATACAAGAAAACTATTATTATTTTAACACATGGGTCGTGACCCAGTGTTGGACGTACCGCGTGTCCAACCTATCCGCTATAACGGCCAGGATGCTGTTGGTGCTGGCGCGCAGCCCGCAGAGCGCTGCGGCGTATCGCTTGCGGAGCACGGCATGGAAGCCGTCTACGTGTGCGTCCGCGAACATACCCGACGCACTGCACCAGCGCGGCAGCCCCAACAACGCCCTGAACGCGTTGTTGTACTGGACGCGCAGAGCGCTAAAGGATCGTTGCGTATAATTAGCCCACAGGCTGCACGTGTAAAGCGATGTGCAGTGTGCTCTAAATAATGTTAATTTTACATTCGCAGCACAACGCTTGAACCTGTGAGCTATCATATTTGCCCTGATCGATAGCGCCCTACGCTCCCTGTCCATGTCCTCGTCATCTCGCAGGTGTTCAGTGACCATGTGCCCAAGATATTTAAAGCGGGTACCTTCATAGGTATTCCGTTTAAAGTAACGGGAGGGACCTGCTCTGGAGACTTGGTACCCGCCTTAAATATCATGAGCTCACTTTTAACAACATTATATTTGAGACCATGCTTAGCCGCGTACATTTCACACATATTTACTAATTTCCTAAGGCCGCCGATTGTTGGGCTCAGCAAAACCATGTCGTCCGCGTAACTAAGATTGTTCACACATACATTGTCTACATGGCAGCCGACATGCGTACTGCTGAGCTCAACGATCAGCGCATTCATGTATAGATTAAACATTAGTGGGGATGACAGTCCACCTTGTCTCACTCCACATTGTAATCCATATGGATCTGATAACTTGCCGGCCCACTTAACATAGTTAATTTGACTATTGTACCAAAATTTTAGGATAGCAATAGTCTCACGAGGTAAATTGGTGTTTTTGAGCTTATCCCAGAGTTTGTTATAATTGACAAGGTCAAACGCCTTTGACAGGTCTAAAAAACAGGCATAAATAGGCGTTTTTCTGCTAGTATAATACTCAATAGTGTGCTTCAGGGCCAGTATAGCGCTGTCTGTAGAAAGTCCGGCGCGAAAACCAAATTGTGCATCATGTAGATGGATACATTCCGCCAACTGGGCCTCAAGTACACTATCTAATATCTTTGCAACGACTGTAGCAAGCGAGATCGGTCTGTAATTCGATTTCAGCGAACTATCCCCTGTCTTGTTCTTCAATATGGGAGTAACAATTGTTTTAGTTAGTTCACTGGGTAGGTAGGAGTGTCCAATGCACAAATTAAAAAACATTGACAAAAGCCTAGCGATGTGTGGCCCAGCATTTTGCAAATGCTCAACGCTGAGCTCATCATACCCCGGTGATTTCCCACCTTTCATATTCCTGATAATCTTTCTTATGTCCTGAGCACTAATTTTAGATACTACGTTTTCATCAACGGGGTCCTCGTCCATCATCGCATCACAAACTCCTAAAGGGGATTCTACAGTGAAGTGATCTTTAAACATGTTAGCAATCATCTTCGTGTCCGTGACACCCTCGATGCTCACAGGAAGGCCAGGCCTCAGATTCAGTTTATTGGTTTGTTTCCAAAATTCACGAAACTTATTATTTGAATGCAGTGTCGCTAGCCGGTCCATTTTTATCTGTTCCTGGTGTTGCTGGCACCATTTAAGCTTAGTTTTGAAAACCTTACGGCTATGACACATTGCTTCATGAATTAATCCGGCTTTAGGTTTACCCCACTGCAACCATTTCTGAAAATCAAGCCTGGCCACCCTATGTGCTTCTGCAACATACTTGTTCCACCCCATAATTTGCTTATTCTTACCCCTAGTACCTATCCTACAGCTGGACTCGGAAGCTTTACTAAGTGATAAGACAATGTCATTATATAATTTATCTAATATTTGCCTGTGTTCGACAACATTACAACGTTTATCCCCGCAGTCTCGTAACTCCATTGGAAAGTCAATTTGTCTCAACAATTTATTACAAAGGTTTGTATACATACCAATTTGTTCTGGCTTCCTTTCACCCCAGGTCACTTTACTTTTAGGAACAGCTTGACTCACACTTTTAGATTTAATTGTTCCCATATTACATTTAACAGACACAGGATAGTGGTCAGACCAATAAACGTTATAATCAACCCAGCTATCTAACACAGAGGGCCATGCTGCACTAGTAACAATGATGTGGTCTAACCAGCGCTGACAGCCATGAGCTTCACTAACAAAAGTATGCGTATCAGAGTGCACCCCACACTTCACAATGTCAGCACATATCCATTCCATGTCCTCACAAAAACTAATTAGTTCCGTATAAAAGTTTTCATTTGGATGCGCATTGAAGTCACCAAGAACATAGATACAGTCTATACCACTCTCTTCAATTATAGCATTAATAGCACCCATACACTGTGTAAAGTCCGTCATATTTTCCGCACAGTCAGTAGGCATGTACACCGATATACACATAATGGGCCTATCACTTATCACTGTTTTGATTGCACAAATTCGAGGGTTGTTACAATCAACCACTGTCACCGACGGGAACACACTTTTACGCCACAATATCGCCGTTCCTCCATGAGTTCCTGCCGTTCCTGCATTTAAATGAAATGAACAAAAACACAATAAAATAAGACTAAAAACAAGTAATCTTGTTATTAATACTAAGGAACGGTAGGTACCTATATGGTTTAAGGTATGAGGAGCCCTACTACACATCGTCACTGGTAAATAAGTGTTGGCTTGGCCCTAGCGGGACGTGGACGGCCTCGTTTTCTTTTTGCCCAATTTTTGGTTCCAGGGGTGGTGTTTATTTATTTATTTATTTATTGGTGTTGTAAGTTTGAGCCGAATTGCTAGACCCAAAACGTTTTTACGTACAAAATGGAAAAAAACAATGGCTAAGTACGAGTCAGACTCGCCCATGAAGGATGCCGTAGTAACTACGCCAAATAGCTTTGTTTTTCATAGTATTTGTATGAATTACAGTCATATTTGCGGTTTAAGAAAATATGCTATATCTCAAAAACTGCTGACCCGATATCGTTCAAACCAATTTTAGTTGAAAGTTTACATTAAGATCTAAGGCATATATTTTTTTTGTTTAATTCCACTCCATTATTGTAGAAGTTAGAGGGGGGGACACATTTTATCACTTTGGAAGCGTATATTTTTTAAATGATTTACTTTATGAAAAAGTAGTTTTAGAAACCTCAGTGTCATTTTTAAAGATCTGTCTATAGATACCACACACGCATAAGTTTCATGGAAAAAAATATTTTCAGTTTCAGGTTTACATGATACATCTACCTACCAAGTTTCATGTGTATAGTCCTAATAATTTCGGAATAAAATGGCTGTGACATACGGACGGACGGACAGACATACAGACATGACGAAACTATAAAGGTTCCGTGTTTTGCTATTCGGCTATAGGAACCCTAAAAAGGGAATCAAAATAAAAAAAAACATAAGACCTCAAATAGAATATCACTAACCAATAATCATTAATAAAGCATCTTACAAAACGCTGCTTAAAGTGAACTTTTTATTTATTTATTTATTTGTCTCAGACCATTGATCCATAGAGTGTTAGCTATTGTTAGTACAATAAATTAAAACACAACATCAATTTAATTGGCGACATGCACACCTGTGCGCACATGCCTACTAGCCCAATGCCTGACAAATGGCCTATCGATTTTGTCCGCCAGTGTAACTAGAATGTTGTTGGGGCTACCCCTGAATCGCTGCAACGCAGATGCACATCGCTTGTGCATAACAATTTTAGTAATTCGTTATGAAAAACCTCAATTGGAAATATCGTTTCTATCTTAATATTGAAGTTGCATTTTTAGTCGTAGTCTCACTTAGTAATTTAGTCACACGGCTAGAATTTTAATATCTGAAATGGATTAATCACAACCCACTTTTTTAAGCTCGTTCTGGATATTATTATTAATCGATATTCGTCGTTAGTTTCGTTAATTTTTCGCTTACTCAAATTCATAACGCTCAAGTTAAAAAACTTTTTTGCAAAAAATAAAACCGACTTCCATATCAAAACACTACAAAGCCAAAAATAATTTTAATTTCGGTAGTCGGTGTTATTGGTTTTGTATTTTCTTTTTTTTTTTCACACCGCCTTCCGAAATTAAAATTATTTTTGGCTTTGTAGTGTTTTGATATGGAAGTCGGTTTTATTTTTTGCAAAAAAGTTTTTATTTTCGCGCTTTTTAGTGGGTCAGTGAATTTTCCAAATCGATTCGTAAATGACGGAGTTATGCGCGAACAAAAAACGCAATGCAGAGTCAACGAAAAGATCATCAAGGTAAATTATTTTTTTCGACTTTTTTTGATTTTTCAGAAACGGCTCGTCCGATTTCGATAAAATTTTCATGGGACCATTTGGGAAGTATACCCTTTCCAACAAAAAAAGAATTTTTCAAATCGGTTGGCAAGCGACGGAGATATGCGTGGACAAACATAAAAAAAAAAAAAAAAAAAAAAAAAAAAAAAATACAAACATCCGAATTGAGAACCTCCTCCTTTTTTAGAAGTCGGTTAATAAAACAGTATCTCATCATCTGTCGTTAAGTTTTTTTTATTCAACCGTTTTATAATTTCCCCCAAATAATGTTCGGGTTTTCTCTTGTATATAAATACTACGTCATATCCTACCTTTGCAAGTTTGTCAAGAAGGTGACCAAAGTTCGAAGCTTTTAGTCTTTACCAAATGTTTCTACCAATTCCTTGGTATTTTTCATGTTAATTACTCACCTGAAAGTCATCAGCTGTTCGATCTGATAGCACAAGCCTCTCTGAATGCTGGACACTAGGATCCAGAAGGATCTTGTGTGTTGTCGACCCATATGTGTCGCCTATTCGGTATTTATACTCTGGACAGTGACCTGTGTACCTGCAAACGAATACCAAATAGTTAATATCGTGAATAGAATCCCATCGAGTTTGTCTGACATGGACTGAACACCGCGAAGCTCTGTAGCCGTGGTGGGTAGGGTTGCCACCCGTACTTTATAATAAAGTATTGTACGTTATTTCAGGTAATTGTACTCTATACTTTATGAGAACAATAAAGTACACGAAAATACTTTATTTCGCATGATTTGATTTCTTAGGGATTTTGAAAAGTTTAGTCGTAATAAACAAAGCGTCTCTGAATTTGATAAAAAATGAATTACTTATTTACTTTAATTTAAATATAGAATATATGCTGTACAATTGTTTAGTAGAGGTACTAATTTGATACAAACCGCAAAAAGTAATAAGAAAAATGTTTTTAAACATAATTAGCTGCCCACCCCGGCTTCACCCGGGTGCAATTTTTCTTTCGGTATCATACAGTTTTCTTTCTAAACCCTATCCAGACAATCACGAACACAAAAAAATAATCAAATAAATGCAGCTGTTCTGAACTAATGCGCTTACGTACATATACATTCGGCAATTAAATTTTAGTAAGCAACCCGCCCTGGCTTCGCATGGCTTCTTTACGGAAAATATAAAATAGCCTATGTTACTCCGAGGAGATCTAGCTTTCGGTAAAATTGATTGAGTAGTTTTTGAGTTAAATCGTAACAAACAAAAAATCAATCATCTTTCCTCGTTCTACATAATACTAATTTAGATGATTAGGATTAATACCGTATTAGTGTAAATACCTTTCATATTACCGTTTTATAATTGCCAATTTTTTTAAGTACTAAAATGGACATAGGTAAGATGTTATCTTTAACATATAGACATATGCCATCGCGGACTTTTCTGTAGGCATATGTAAGATACACAATTCCACCATACATTGATATACTACATAAACTTTCGGACTCCCCCGGCTCTGAAGCGAGGCGCCCGGTCAAATCACGGCGATACTATTATACGGCGAAATTAATTTCGTTGTGTATTATTTTGATCTGCATGCAAAGCATGCAAAGGGAAGAATTAATCTTCATGAAATGTTCAAGCCAACTAACGTATTTAAAATGATCAGGATTAATACAGTATTTATGTAAATAGCTTTCCAATTACCGCTTTATAATTGCCCATTTTTAAAGTATTAAAATGGATATATACGAGGCATGCCTTTTAAGTTCTGTCGTTTCCATATTTCCCGGCAATTTTGAATTTGGAACTGTTCTATATTCGAATGTGTTTAAATTTTGAATCTCAAAACAGTTGAAAGTATTAGGACTAATGCTATTGTTTAGTCACAGCGTCGATTGGAATCTGTCAGGTTACGTACGAAAATGAATCTTTCTAAGAAAAATGTTCATCCAATAATTTTCTACAACTTTAAAAGAGGCTTGACACGGCTTCAGTGTTCTGAAGAGCTAACATCTGTGTTCAGTGATGAAGCATCATGTCTGCGGACTGTAGAACGCTGGTATTTAGAATTCCAGCGTGGACATACTAGTCTTAGTAACAAATCTCGCGAAGGACGCCCAAAATCCGCCTTCACTGAAGATAACATCATTGCTGTGAGACAACTAATTCTTGACGATCGTCATGTGACGTATCGAGAGATAGAGGCTCTGTTAGGCATCTCAGGGACAACATTCAGAAGATCTTGCATGAAGCGCTTGGTGTGAGAAAGCTAGTTTGCCGTTGGATACCGCATCTGCCTTCCGACGATCACAAGGCGGCCCGCGTCAGATGGTGTAAGAAAACTCTGCAAAGGTTCAACCAAGGAGAGTCAAATCACGTCTACAACATCGTCAGTGGTGACAAATCTTGGATCTATAGGTACCTACGATCCTGATTCCAAACAACAATCTACAATCTGGGTCTTTCAAGACGAGCCAAAGCCGACTAAAGCTGTTCGTTCTCGAAGCACTTCAAAGAATATGGTGGCCACGTTCGTTGGAAACACCGGCCATGTTGCGACTATTGCACTTGAAGATCGTAGAACGGTTAACGCAGAGTGGTATACCAAAGTTTGTTTACCACAAGTCATCGCCGAATTTCGAAAATCTTACTCAAAGCGACGCATCATCCTGCACCACGACAATGCAAGCTCACACAGCGCTCGTCAAACGATTGAGTGTTTGATGCAGGAAAAAGTAGAAATTCTTGACCATCCCCCATACAGTCCTGACCTAAGCCCTAACGATTTCTTTACATTTCCTAAAATTAAGAAAAGTTTTCGTGGTCAAAGGTTCCAGTCCGGTGAAGAAGCAGTCGACGCTTTAAAGTCAGCCATTTTGAACACCCCCACTTTAGAGTGGAATAAATGTTATAATAGCTGGTTTGAGCGAATGGAAAAGTGTATTAAGCTACGTAGTGAATAATTTGAAAAACGATAAAAAGTACAGGTTCTAGTTGTGTTTTTTTCTTCAAACGACAAAACTTAAAAGGCATGCCTTGTAGTATGTTATCCGTAAGAGATAAGCACATGCCATCGCAGAATTTTTCGTAGACCGTTTTAAGGTGTACAGTACTGTAGTACATTATTTTTATCTATCTTGTACGGTTCAGCCAGCGTTCGCAGCGTAAGCGCAAAAAAAATTGTTTATTAAGACATCGCATTAGAAACCTTTAAAATTATTATTGTTTCTCTACTATATTATGCATGTATTACACATATAAACCTTTCTCTTGAATCACTCTATCTATTAAAGAAAACCGCATCAAAATCCGTTGCGTAGTTTTAAAGATCTAAGCATACATAAGGACAGCGACAAATCGACAGCGGAAAGCAACTTTGAAAATAAATTGTACTTTATTTTGATGCTATGTACTTTTTTTTTTCTTACCTATTTTAACGAATGTACTTTAACTGCATACAAAAAAGGTGGCAACCCTAGTAGTGGGGGTGATGTCTCGCTACCGGTCATAATGTATGGTTGGTCTCATGGCAAGGGGTCGCCGACTTTGGCAAAGACTTCGCAGATACGGAGATACCCTCCAATATGTCAATTTGGATGGATTGAGCGGCGAAGGGAGATAACAATGTTCTCTTTCGTCCCCCATAAAGTGGTTTGAGGTAGACGAACTTGAGAAAGTCTGACGTAACGTCATACAGGCCCGAGTACATAGGCAAAATAAAAAAATATGAAAGAGTGAGGAGCTGCTGATTTCTTCTTGATCAAAGATGGAGTTTTCAAGAGGAAACGGTCCCTGCTGGGGTGATTGTGTAGAATACCAACGTGTTCCCGCATCCCAGCAAAAAGTGACGGGGAGAACCACCGTGTGGTGTTAGTCAATAGGAGTCCGTTATAACCCTCCATCTACCCAAAGGCAAAGGACATCCATGAAGAATTCCAAACGTAAAAGAAGGTCTTTGACGGGAAGTTCAAATAGTAAAAAGTCCTGTTGAGATTTAACCATGTCTTCGACGTGACCCAACTGGGCTTGTAAGTATCACTCATCGATTTGATACAACATCACACGGCTAAACAAAGCAATCGACTGAATGGAGCATTACCTAAGGTCTCTACATCTATAAATAATTTACTCAAAAATGCCAGTACCTAATAAAAGATATCATTTATCATGTTTGGACACGCGGCACGACCTACACTACGCCCTAAATACATTGTCAACAAGCAAAATAACACAACAAGAATTACCTAACGAGCCTTATAAGTAAATTCGTACCAAGAAACGGTCAGTTCATCAATAAAATATATTTGTAACGCACTCTTGACAAGGTGAAATATGTAGCGGCAAAAGTAAACCAGTGGGATTACATCATTGGCGCCAATTTGGCAGCTATTGTAACTTTACTGGTGAAAAACGGCCAGACGTTCTCACTTAGTTCAATTTCGTCATACGCAAATGCAAGGCAGTTCGTATTGTTGGCGACGGGAGCCCTTATTTGGAGCTTATCTTTTAAAGGAAAGTATAAAGTTTAATCGTAAATTAAAATATTTTAAATATGGACATGAGACATTGAAGTGTTTGCTGTTAAAAGTTGAACATAAAAGCCTTGGGCTATGTGGTTACTATGCAAAATTAATGGATTGTTTGCAGACATTGGTATATTTAAAATAAGCCTCGCCCGACACTGGTCTGGTCTGGCTGTTTAACTCTCTACAGGTCATACAAACTTTGCTGCATGCGGGAATCGAACCTGCAACACGTGGTGCCACAACCAACCGATCAAAGCCTATGCCAATTAGAATATTCTTCTTCTTAGTCAAACACGCATGGCAGAGTGATCGTAGACAGGTCTTGGGTGGCTCTTGTGTTAACAATGCTCTTGAGATGCATCGCTATGTAGCTAAAAATAATTAGCAAAGTGAGAGCAATAATTGATATTCGAACGCACCACGGCTTTTATGAGGTCTGTCCACTGTGTTAGACAGCGCCACTTGCACGTAATATTTCAATGTATTTTGTTGTATAGATTACTAAATGACTAAGTACCCTAAATGTCCCTAAACTTAATTTAAGTACCTACACAATTAATGACTGGTGGCAAATTCAATGTACTCCTACTCAGAGTCATCAGCCACCACCAACACAGTCTAACGAAACGAATGCCTTCTAAGGATAAAATCATGAAAACCTTTCTTCATTTCAAAAATAATCTCTAATCGGTTTGGTATAGATGTCCGTAATGTAACGCCTGATTCCATTATGTATATTTAAAAAAATATATACCTAAATATGTGTTAATTAATATGTAATCTAAATTCATACCTAGTTATTTTTATGTTTAAAACGACTCAAACGAAACTACAGTCAAAGCTATCACACGGTTTTGTCATTTTGTGGGTCTTAGTTCTATTGTGAAGCTATATGTACTCAAATAAATAAGTACATATAAAAAAAGATGTTTATTGGCACGTGTTTCCTAAACTAAGCTAGAGCTTGTGTTTTGGGAGACAGTGTTACAGTCATTACGAGTGATACAAAGTGAGTGAATACCGAATTGGTTGTCACTGCGGTTTGCATGGACTATACTATAACTAATAATGAAGTTTAAACATTACAACTATTTCCAAAATAAGTAGTGGTAAGATATGTGTTTGTAAGTAACTAGTGAAGAAGTGTATGAGAAGTGTAAGGTGTGATTGGTGTAGTGTGGTGTGATAGACTGGTATGTGTTTGTATGTTGTATGCCTAGGAGTGTGAGATTGTGAGGTGAGTATTGTGGTGTGGTTAGATGTACTATGCTACACTATATAATATATGTCAGAAGGTCTTCAGTCTTCTGGTAATCGAGACTCTGAATCCATACAGAGACTTTCTTTTCTGGTGTTGGTCATGTCTGGTGCATCTTGCAATGTCAAATTCTTTATGGATGGTATTCTAAAACTTACAGCTTATAGTATTAAATTGCCTTCGAGCAAGATATGATTCGTTTAGCTACGAGTCAGTTGCAGTGCTTTTCAACCGACGACCAAAAGAGGAGGTTATCAATTCGACGCGTATATATATATATTTTTTTAATGTATGGTCACCGAGTACTCGAAGACGGCTGAACCGATTTAGAAAATTCTTTTTTTGTTTGATAGGGTATACTTCGAAATTGGTACCATTTGTCACCAAGTCAGGATCTGGTGATGGGATCCTGAAGAAATCGAGGGAACTCTTCAAATATTATAGGCACAGGTAACTTGTGCAGTTGCTCTCAAAAACTACCATTTCGGGAAGTGGAACTGATGATGAAGACCACAGATGGTCGCCGAAACTACTCAATAATAAGTATTTCGTGGATTGCGATTCGATTACTTGAATATGGATATTAAGCACTTTATGCTCGTCACAATGCATATGGTGATGTATAGCTGATGGTGAAGTACCAGGAGAACTCCTCAAAAATTAACGGCCCAGCATTGGGAAAAGTAATATTTTGTAAAATTTTATAAGTAGTTGACATTTTGGCTCTGGTAACTAGGTAAATTAAAAATCAACCAACTAAAAAGAGTGAAATAAAAACTTTTCACCAAAAAATTAAACCGACTCCCAAAAAACACTGCAAAGTGAAAAATAACTTTAATTTCGGAAGTCGGTGCCAAAAACGAAAATACAAAACTAAAGACACCGACTACCGAAATTAAAGTTATTTTTCACTTTGCAGTGTTTTTTGGGAGTCGGTTTAATTTTTTGGTAAAAAGTTTTTTTTATTAACTGAAACTACTATATTGGGTGAATAAATAGAAGGTTGCGGTAAATAGAACCGCCGCGCCATCGATAACCTTCCCGACTGTAAATCTTCCAAATGCGTCGACTAACCCGGGTATGTAGTGAGGCTGGGCTATACTGACTAAGTCCAACGCCATTCTGTGCTATTTCTTGCTGTGACGGAAAAGGTTCAACTCATAATTTCCACTAAAACTGAATAATTGCTACAGACGCTAGAATTTAATAAACACCACACATTTGTTGATTTTGAACTTTTGATAAGATTTGACGTGATTTGACGTGAAATTTTGACATCAGCGGCGTTGTTGTTTTAATTGTGTGACATGCAAGTCAATGTGGCGAGTATATTAGACACTTATAAGTAGGTATGTTATACCCGAAAACCACTGAAATATTTTTAAGTGTAACAGCCTAGAAAGTGCAGTGTGCAATAGTAGCAGGTTTGTATAAAACTCAATTAATGTTTTAAATAGTTTTTGGTTCTACATTAGGTAAAATCAAGAATACCAAAGAAAAATCACTAAGTGGATGTTTTGAACGAATAAATTATTGTATTGTTTACCTGCCAAGTAGGCAGACTAGGTAGGCTCAATTAACTTCGCTGCTGCTATAAGGAATTTAACAAAAGGTTTGTTTAGTTAACTAGGTAAGTATTGATTTGAAACAACTGAAATTACTTGATAATTATAAAAGGTCCATTATTATTGTGGCTGTTTTGTTTTCTGTGATTACGTTTGCATGAGAATCGAAAAAAGCTAAATTTTGGGTAAATCGATTGTCCGGACCGTGAGTTTGTGTATCAATTTATCAGACACCCATTTGAGTCTGTCTCTGTCTCAGTCTGTGTCTGAATCCTTCTTTTTGGAAGTAATCGCCATCCTCAGCTAAACCCCAGAGAACCGACCTCCTCAAAACAAAACGAGACTTCGCCGCGCCGCGTACGCGATCTGCCTTGCCTGTCTGCGCAGGCTTCGCTCTTCATCGGTCACTGTTCACTTGTTCAGTGTTCGTGCTCTTTCGTCATTCGTTCGCTTGGACTTCGTTCTTTCGTTCATTTATTCGTCCGCCATATTGAATGTAACCGCTGCTGCGGTCGGGTGTGTACGGTGGCGCTCCGCGTAGTGACAGTCAGATAACGATGAAATCATAACTTTCAAAAACTTTGTGCTATGAAGTGATTCTTAATCATAATAATTACCACAAACTGTGAAGTGTTCTTCCATATTTACCTATATACAATACAATTTCGTTATTTATAACTGATCCAGCGACTTGAAATGCATGCATTCCACCGAGACTGTTGAACTTTTATTTTTTTTTCGTTCGGTGTACATTTTGATTCTTATCAAGTAATTTTTTTGTAATTCATTCGCCGTAAACTATGTTTAAAAGACATTATTTAATAAATATTACATATTTTTGTGTTATGTGTTGATTAGACTGTGTTATCAAAGTTAGCCGTAAAAACTGATTAGGGATTGCCGAAACATTCAAGGTAAGTTAAATAATGCAGTTATCGTTAATGTACTTTTCAGATATAAAAGGATTTGTCCATTAAAAGATTAGCGTAGAAATTATAATTATGAAACCCACAGCCTAATCTTTCTTCGTTTTAAATTCCTCTGCTGAAGAACCATAAACAATTAATCCAATGTGATGAAACCGTTCAATTAATTCCAAAGCCAATGAGGTTGCACTATTGAACCCTATGACCTACTTTACTTAAACATTTCGCTTCGGGGTATTTACTTGCCCAGTTACTAAGGTCTGCTGGTCACACCTACATACTACCAATAAATAACTTTAATTACCTATAAGATTGTAAACGATACAGCTATAAACTTTTCCTAAACAAATCACTACCTGTTTTTACCGGTCACCTATGAACCTCATTTTTTATTCAAATCAGTTTGATTGCAGTCGGTTAACTAAATTCATATGAAATATTATGTATCCATTTATAAAAGTTCCCCTCGTTATAACGAGGGGAACTTTATTTTGGCAAATCCAGCCGGTAATGGCAATAATAGATAATTAGCAAAAGATCATGAATATTAAAATTCCATATCCCGTAAGATCTATACTATTATAAATGCGAATGTGTGAGTTTGTTTAACTTTCTTTCACGACAAAACAGTGCAATAGATTGATGATTTGGTATGGAGATAATGTACGGGCTGCAGGACATAAGCTACATTTTTTCACTGAATTATCGCGAGCGAAGCCACCGCGTGAGACCCTAGTGACATAAATTGGAAATGCCACGCGAACGAAACTTAAAATCTAACAGATAAAGTTAAACGCACGTGTTTCCCAGGATAAAAGGCAGCCTATGTGCTATCCTAGACTATAATATATCTCAATTCTATATCCAGATTCGTTCAGTCATTGTTATAATTGAGTAACATCCGTACATCTAAACGTCCGCACATATAAACTTTCTCATCTATATCTATATTACATATAATAAAACAGTAAACAGTGTCTGTACATTTAAATTTTATACAAAAATAATAATTGAGGTGGGTTAAGAACCGGTAACACGGAAAAAAAGTCTGTCTGTACACGCTAAACTCCGGACCTACTGGATGGATTTTAATGAAATTTGAAACTGGAATAACACAGGCTGCTTTTTATCCCGGAATTCCCACGGGATCAGGATTTACGCGGGAAATCCTCAAGATAATAATATATATAATAACTAATAAGTGTTTCAATAATACTTTCAGTGTGTACAAAAAAGATACCATAAACTAAAAACAGTAACTTTCATTATAACATCAGTATAAGACCATAAATCCGAGATAAAAAGCGAAACAGATAAAAAATACAGTCCTGTAGATATTCTCGATGCTCTCTGAGATAACGAGATAAAACCACTTTAACAGATGTTATCTGGGTTACCTATCAGCTATCAGTTTCATCACGAAATGTGATGTTGTCCAATTTAGGAAGGAATGCGTGTTTGCGACAACATTTTAACACAAATGTCCCAATCCCAATTATTGATGTTAGTGTTATGGAAAACATTTTACGCAAAATCAAATTCTTTAATTTTGTTGTTGACGAAATGTTGTCCTTTCGTGCATAGGTTTGCTAACTCATTAGTAGTCATTAGATGAGACAATATGACATTATAACATTGTACTTTAGTTATGACGAAATTCCCAACTGTATGTTTTTTACGGCTTTCCCATTAAGTACATCTACAGATTCTAATCAGTAACGCTTAGCTCTAAATGCCTTTACTTACTTCATAGTTGATTTCTCCATCTGCACCATGTTCTACGTCATAAAACAATCCACGCCGTGGTCTTTCTTACCATTGATTTCATAATCGTTGTTCGCCTCCTCAAACCACCACCATTCAAGACCTTGGGATATTTCAGGTTAATCATGGTGTGATTTACTTATTCGACTCAACTGCAATAGCCTAGTGCAATAGACTAGAATAGTAATCTTATTACCTAAAATATTATCATCCATGATGCTAAACGGCAGATTTTTACGAATTGAGACCACAGTGCTGCAATAATTCTTATTTGTATGGAAAATAACGTGACATTGAGCTAAATAATTTTTCAAACGATAGCTCCATTTAACGACCGAAAAGCTAAATTGCTAATTGATTTGGTCAACAGTGTTCTGCCAATAATTTATAGCGAGTTATTGACTTAAAACGAACAGGAAATATAAACAAAATGATGAGAAGAGAAGAAAGGCAACACTTTGACGTAGCCATGAAATAAAGTTTCATTTGTTTTGTACATAAAATCGCCGTTACCCTTCCAATAAAAGATAACACGTTACCAAACAATGAAGCAGGCACCCATTCAGTCTCAAGTAAAACGTTTCAAAGGAATCCTGTTTGGTGGCCGCGCTGGCCGGGAGAAACACAACCCCGCGACGACACCGTGGCGACGTCGTTCAAACATGGGCGGCCGCTGCCAACAAGCATATCTCAACTTTACCACCCTCCACATAAAGTACAAATTGGACATCAAGCACTTGATAAAATTCCTGCAAATCCCATTCTAGAAACTAGACCCTTCTTTGTTTTTGTTATTAGACTTCTTTACGCCGTAAATAACTACTGAACGGTTGTCCATACCGCTTTCCAACTATCAACCGTGAGCATTTAAACAGTCAGCTCCAACTTTTATCTACCAAATAGATTGCTGCGAGATAAAAACCGAAAGTTATTCAAGCTCGTTTAATTCAAATTGTCTGTTAATAACGAAACTCAATTACAGATGATGTCGATATTCGAATTAACATAGGTCACGTTTTTCTTAAAGCATAGAGCACATAATCGTTCAGAAATAGTTTTCCGCGTCCCCAGCGAGTTTCGGAGCAGACCGGTTTAGAGGAAGACACGGAACGGCGGTTTGCGATGTTAAAAAACTGGCCATGTTTGAATTTGTGCCTTTTAGGGACTTTGTATCCTCAACGAAATATTGACATAAATTGATTTAAGGATGTTTGATGAAGCAAACGGTTTTTGTATAAAAAACGATTCTAATCTAGATTTCTTGGTCTTTCTCTATTAACTAGACGAGTAACTGATCACAAGAGTCAATAAATACCTTGGGTACGGAACTCTAAAAAGAAGACCCGTGTCGGCTGATATTCGAGGTCGCAACCCAATTGGGGACCAGTCGCTGGTCGCAGGTACGCTTTTGTAGTACACTTTCTCCAGTGCGTGACGCGCCCAGCCAGACATTTCACTGAAGACCTCTACAGGTGCACGATCTACTCGATGATAAACATGCGAATTTATGATTTGCGAATCATTTAATGATTTGCTAAAGTTACACTTTCACTTATGAAAACAGGGCGTTAAAAATCAGGTAAAAATTGCTTTTTAATTAGTTTAGCGTCACTAAAGTCGCACTCAAGCAAGATATTTGGAAACAACGTTGACACTGAATCAGTCGCTAGTGTCAACGCTTGTCTGCGATGAAAGAGACAGTAGACTTCTTGTTATAAAGTAGGTTTTGAGAACGACATTCTAGACCATCAACATCAGACAACGCGTCTGGTACCTATTAATATAAAGATGACAAATTTTTACTACAGTTGACCCCTAAAGCTTGAGATTCCTCTTCACAGGAAAGAATCACCATTATGATGAAAAATAAAACACGTGCTGCCTTGCGTTTTTAGACATCCTGCAATCTTAGAGGCGTTAATGGTGAGAATCTTATAAAAACTAGTCCAGCGAGCGAGAAACAATTGGCTACGTAACCATTAGTTCGTACTTTCGTTCGTAAAAACTGTGTGTTAGCATGAATTGTAATAGCCGCAAAGTATTCAAGAAGCGAATTTGACCAATCAATTATATAGATTCCAATAGAAATCATTATTTAAATTCTCCACAGCTCGTTAGCGAACAATTATCGGCATGGTGACGAGTTTCTGACATCACTTTTAGGAAATAGTTTGAAGAAACATAGTTATGGAAAAACAATATCGGTTACCTCAGCGCTCAATCATTTTGTGGTGAACATCAGATGGATTGCTTAGCTGTTTAACGTATGTTTCTATGACTCACATATTATTATTATTATGCAGATTTTCTTCGGTCATGCCTCATGTCTTTCAGGTATGTGGAATTACCATTACAAAAAGTTCAATAACATGTTCCGCCAATTCTCCGACCAAGCTAAAACATTTATAAGATCAGTCACTCTTATAGCGGTAACCAATATTGTCCGTTAATCGAATTTTAATTATTAAATCTGTCGTGTGCTAATTATTAAAAGTCGACCTGATAAAAGGTGTCAATAATCTTCAAGGCCTTAACAAAACGTATCAATGAGATATTCTCATTAGTCCTGAATGGATTTGTGTCAAAGATACAGGAAACCATCATTGTCTTCGTAAAACAAGTTGCATCTTGCCTCCACAATGGAACCCTTATCTGAGGACGTGCCTTCTTGGAACTTCATAAAAGACTATTACGTTCGTGTAAAATTTCTCGGCTGCTTATCTACAAGTGATAACCATTTAGATAGTATTGGTATATCCTTAAATACATCCGGTCCTAACGTGTCTAGGTTTTGACTTGGTGAGAATTGTGTATATGAGGGAGACGGCCGACTTAATGGCGCTGAAAGACAAGATGAGGACAATATTTTTATGGGTAACAAAAGTACTTGGAATAGCCAGTGCAAGATAACAAGTTCAGGCTTCAGTGCTCTTGAATTATAGCAGATCTGTTGAACATTTAATTTGCTACTGCACCATGAGAATGATAAAACAAATGATTTACTATTTACCAACATCACGTCATTCGCAGCTGATTCTTTCTTTTCTTGTATTAATTTCATTGTTTGGTGCGCATAGGCATTTTCCTCACCAGCATGTGAAGCAACATTGCAAAGTGCTTCCATTCATAGTGTATGTCTTACTTATTATGCGAGGTGGAATTACGGCGTAGCAATTAGGGACAAGAGAGTGTTGCAAGTGTACTGAACATTATAGCAATTTAGGTAAGTACGTATTTTTGCGTTTCGCTCTTTTGTTTCGAAATGTGTGTTATTTTAACTTGAATGAAAAATTATGAATAGATTGATGTTACTTGGCAACAAAAGAAAATATAATGCGTGATGATAATCAATATACACAAAGGAATTTCTCATTAAAAGCCAAAGCATTTTTTTGTCTAACGCACGAACTGTCAGATAACCGTACGCAAGTACGCACTCGTACGCATTCCACGTCACGCTCCCAAGCGTACTCAGCACAAATACATCAGAATACCGTCCATAACACGTATTGTGCAACGAAAGTATCAATAATAACAAAAGCAAGGCCGGTCGGTTTTGAGTTACATCGGAATTTATGCGAGAAACACTTTGTTCACTTGTTTAACCAATAACAGGGTTATCTATCAACCAAAAGTAATAAAAATTGCCTGAGAAATTCGATACTAAAATAAAATTGTTATGTAAAAGAATCTACAAGACCGATAAAGAAACCGATAAGTTTTGATAGTTAAAGGAATTCCAGAGGTTTATGGTATTTTAACGATCCATCAGAGTATCGCTCACATTCGAGTCCCATCCATTGCGTAACATCGCACCTTTTAATGCATGTAACGGTTATTTTAAATCTACGATTATCTATAGGCCTTACATTTACTTTGTTATTATACTAGTACTAACTTTTTCATGGCCAGACAATCAATCACCTCTGTCTTTGACAGTTTACTGATGGTCATAGACCTCAAATTGCGACACCTCTCCCGGTTCACTGCCTTCCGCGTTTAATATACACCAACTGTGGTTTTCTTGGCATTCTAAACCCTGTGGCATTCCAACTTAAAATTTAGAATGATATTCATATTTATTATATCTTAGAAAAAAGAAACATTCACCCTCTTTAGCTTATTCGCATTCATGTTGTCCGAATTACTTAAATAAATTAATAGAATTTAGCAAAACTAGCTTCTGCCCGCGCCTTTTCTCTCCTGAAAAGTTTATCAAGGAATAAACTTTTGATTTTTCGGTTTGTTTGTTACTACAAACTTTACTCTTTGTAAATTTAGATAGCATAAAGCTGACTACTTATCGACGTTTTACAATTTTTCAGAAATTTAAAGTCCTCTTTACAAAGAAATATGTTGACTGTCTCCAACCCAATAAAGAGAAGAATGTCGAAGATATGTCTGGTGTACCTATATCGGGTATGCTACAAGTACATCTCATGGTCTGATCGATCACGATCTGTCTTGCGAAATACTAGTCGTGTTCATGTACCATGCACCATTATACATGTTAAGAATGTTTTAATCTTTCTAACAATAACACTTCGAACTTTTCGTCTACAATGCAAAATGTAGACTTAATTCTATACCATTGTAGAAGTTTCAAATTACTCACCGCTAAATATAAAGCGAAATATTATATTATCTTATCTCTCAATTAATATGTCCAAGATAACTTTAATGTAGGATTAATGGAAACGTCATTTTCAGTTGTTTTCTCGATCAATCATCATACTTTTATAATGAGTAACTATTGACAACGGCATCATGACACTTATCATCATATTCTGCTTAGCCTTTTCTCATCTATATCGGGATTGACAATCAGTCACAATTTACACCGCCGCGGAATGGAATGGAAGCGACTTTTTGCAACGGAATTGTACATAGCATAATGAACTTTGTCAATCGTATAACATTGGTACAAACTAAATAGGAGTCAAAAAAAGGTCGCGCGTCTTCCGGGGAATCCTCGCGCATTCTCGAGAATTCCCCTAGCTACTGTCGGCGCCGTCTGTGGAATCCGCGGGAAGTGGCGCAAACGGGGAGTCGGTTGGGTCGGTCACAGCAGTGCGGTGCCAATTAATAGATCTAGACTGAACGTCCCTATGGCGCAGTGGTGCGAATTCGCTGGAATGCGCGAGAATACTATACGTCATGAGGCGAAATTGACGCATACATTCCATTCCTTTCCGTGGCGGTGTAAATTGAGCCTAACTGGATGCTGCTGAGAACTATAGTGATTACAAGGAGCGACTGCCTGTCTGATATGATAGCTTTATTATTAGACAGGTGTCAGACTTTCTGGCTTCTGACTATCCATAATGACTTTTAAATGATAACCGGGACCAACGATTTAACATGCTTTGTTTAACTATCCACGGACTGACCCCAGCAAATGTTACTTAACCTACAAGATCACGCCGCGAGGCTGTTATTAGACATCAAGACTACGGCCACACAAAAAAGTATTTCAAAAGACATTCCAAGCTAATTATAATATAAATAGTGCTATCATGGCGTTATCACAGTTTACATCTCATTGTAATCTTCAATGTACACAGTAAACTTGTGAAGGTAATAATGCCATTGTTAGTAATGACTGTGGAAACGCAATCAGACAAATAGGTGTAAAAGAAAATTCTCTCTTACTATCATGAGCCAGAAAAACTCACGGTGCCGTAACAATGATTGAAAACGGTCAGTGAGTTACTGACGTTTACTCGTAATAGTGTCAGAACTGTTCATAATCTATTGTAGCGTTACAAAAAACAGATTAGAAGAGCCTATCTGATGCCGTCTTCGCACGTCTCATTTTTCTAATTCAAACAAATCTTTCATAAATTATACACTAAAACCTTCCTCATTGATCACTCTATCCATTTTGGAGTTTTTGAGTTTATCGGGAACAGACAGACTTTCTAGCGCCTTTTTATAATATCCATGGTTTATTTGAGGTCATCATTTCATCTACTTTTTTATTTGTCGTCACCTTAGTAATCGCCATCTATCTAGCCATAACACTGTCAGTAAAATACACAGTAATTAAAGTAACTGTATACAAAATACCCGTTTACACATTCTAATTTATAAATATTAGTCATAATTAATGGGGTCAACACCAACAAAATGAAATGTCGATTGATTTGCTAGTGATTATTAACGACTCTATTAAACTTTGTTACATGTTAATTGATTCTCCCATCAATGGTATCTTACGATCGTACATCGCCTTCTGATTGTTTCATTATCTTAGATATGAAGACATCGAAATGAAATTGATGTTTTGATCGTTACATTGATATAATACTGTTTTTGTTTTAAGGTTCCCGACCACAAACTTCTAAGATTCACACTGGTCATCCTTGCGGTCTTTCTGGGGATTGTTGATTGTTGTCGTTTTCCTCGTATTCATTATAATCTTCGTTTAAGTAGTAATTTGCGTCATAACTATTGTTAAGTCTGAGTAAATTAGGGCAAAGTACAAATACAGTCCTTATTCCAGCCGCAGGTGATTCTGCGAAGTATATATTGCAATGGTTAAATTTTCCACGGGATTCTTAAGATGCAACCATATAATAATGACAGGTAGGTACGCATTATCAGAGAAACATCTACGTAAACCTGTAAACTTAATACGAAATTATTTATAGTTGCGTATACCGTTGTGGATAATGCGATAAGCTCTTATTAACCTTATTTTACGTTAATAGGTAGAGTAGAATATACTTAACATATTCAGACTAGAAGATGGCGGGACGAGCTGGATCTAACTAATGACCAGTGGAACTAATGACCAGTGGTTTACTTTAGCCCTAGATTGAACCACCTGGAAATCATATGGCCAGCAGTGGGATGATTCAGGCTAACAGTAAAAGTAATTAAGAACTATATTTTACGTTACCAACCTCACAAAGAAATAAGATTACGTGAAAATTGATTACCACATACAGCTATATAGTTGTTATAACCCGGACGCTTGTTACACGAATTTTCTAACTAATAAACCAAATACTAACTGGGTTTCACGCTAACAAGACTATTGGACAGCAATTAATACAGATTAAAATTGTTTCCACGCAGTATTAATCTAGTTAAAATAAAGATAAGCGTAAATAGAGCTCGCTTATAAGTTTTAAGATCGCTTTATTTTAATTTGAAAGAGTGGAAACTTTATTAAAAGTGGAATATAGATGCTATCGCCAACTTAGGTAGGTAAAGAATCGAATCATAACTGCGTGATGATCCCATTTTGGACGAACCAAAGTCGTCTTATTCTTTGCCCAAGGTATAATATTGTCGTAAAAAGGCCACTTTCCATCTTTGTTGGCTTCAGCTTACAAAATAAGCGTGAGTAGTTCAAGAGGCCTTGGACTGCCTGAGTAACTGGAACACAAATCTAATTTGCGTACGCCCCGTGAAGCTTTGCAAATGCATTGTTGGAATTTTGAAAACATACACAAAAATTTTTACGTAAACTTAAAACAAAATCATGATATTCGGATAATTGGACTATCGTGACAACGCAAGCAGACATTATTTAAATAAAACGTTTAGAAGATACCATTGTGTGACGTAACATTAAAATATTTGATTAATTGCCCGATTATATTTGCGTCACCCTTACAGCTTTGTCGTGTAAACGTTTATTTATTCAAGCCATTATAACAAAGTTGAAATCATAAAGGCCAGTACATTTTTCTGGTTCATGACGTCACCGCAGCTGTGCAAACTTTGGTTTTGCGCCGATATAGTCTAGTGCATGAAGGAAAAATGTAGGTGTTTCAAAAGCAAAGATTTACTTAATGTCTTTGTTAACATTGCTCTTTTTGCCTCGTCTGTAAAAAAGAACAAAAAAGTAAAACCTGAAAACGTGCAATGTTTCTCATTTCATGGCGTCATGCTCATTCAAATTAACATATACCACAAAGAATTTAACGAGAATAATGTATGTATGCATTTGAAACATAAAATCCAAGAACCGATTAAATGACATCGTTCAAATTAACATTACTCAAGCGCTTTAACGATTCTAATACCTAAAGAGAAATGGCCGAAGCCCTTTTCTGATCGCAGAAATACTGCTAACTAATCGTACACTGGAAACTAGGCAATGTTCAATGCTCATAGAATCCGTAATGGTGTTCGAGAGTCGGAATGCCAGCGTAGCCCACCATAAAGGCAACAACACATGACCCGTTTTCATATATATGGATATCCGGTTAGCTTATGGCCAAGAATAATGGGTGCATTTTAATGATAAATACGAAAGGAATACTGAGTACCGCATTCTTTTTTAACAAACTGACAATGATCTTCAAAGTAAAAAAATGTCTCCACGTAACACTAATACCATACGTAACGTACGTACGTAATTTGTCACGAAACGGTTCAAACGTTAAAATTGTGTCTTCGGTCAACGCCATATGCGGATGACCCGACCATATACTAGGCCCGCGGGTCTGGTAGCAAGCGGGCCCAGATACTAGACCCGCGGGCCCACTATATTTTTATTGTTTACTAGCTACCCGTGGATACACTCGATCGCATTATGGTTAGGCAAAATAAAAGAACACTCAATTGAATCAGTTGCAAACGTTTATTGTTACATGTAAGTAAAATCAAGACAAACCTGACCCTATAATGAGAATTGAAATATGTAATATATTTATTGTCTCAAAAAAGTACTATTTAAAAATCACTGACGGATAAAAGAACATTTATTATTATTATTTATTTACTTAATTTTATACAAATAAAACTTAAAGCTTTGGCTTTACTCCGAGGGTTGTACTTATAATGAAATTGTGCAGTGGGTCTATCTAGTTGACCAACGGCTGTTTTAGTTTAGAAAGTATTATAGGGTTTAACTGCTATATCGATTCGAGTTATGATTTACTCAGTTTTATTGTTAAGCAAACTATAACGACTGCTTTTACGATCAACTATATGTTTTTGCATTAAAACTGAAGTAAGTTATCGCGTTAACGTTTTGCGATAACTTCAGTTTTAGAACCGAAGCCTTATCGAAGGTAATGAATAGGTTTAAAATCTTGTTACAATTTAAGTTTTTTATACATTTGACAGTAATTTATTGACATTATTGTATTTAGATATAACTTGTTGAAAACGCATTGATATCGATATTATAATCAAAACGAAACAGTATGAAAAAACTCATCCCTTTATGTTTGAAAGTACCTATATCAGCTAGATGGTAATTTTGTAGGCGAAACGTTTTAAAATCATTGTTTTTACTTATCCCCGTTAGAAATCATTGTCTTACCTTTATACAGTACCTTCAAATAAAAAACGGAACCTTTATTGGACCACATCCTCATCCGTATCTCTGTTAAGAACCTTTTTCTCCAGAAGACGTAAAGATATTAAACTGAACTAAATATCAGACTAGTTTCTGCCCACGAATTCGTTCGCGTGGGAGGTCTTTCCCTCGTAAACTCTTTCCGTGGGAATACCGGGGTGGAAAAGTAAGCTAACTATGTGTCATTTCAGGATTTCAAATATCAGTTGATCCAGAGATAGATTAGACCTTGCAGAAAGACAATTATACCAATGTTTTTGTTGAATATTTTTTTGTTCGTGCATTCGGCTGAAATGACGATGATAACTTGATAAGTCTATAAACTTAATAAAAACTGGAATTGATATACATATCATATACATTGCCTACTTGTTTGTTTCTTTAAACGCTCTAATCTTCGAAAGATACTTGGTGGATTGGAATGAAGTTTAATACGGAAGTAGGTAGTTTGAAGCTTGCGAAAGGTAATATGCTTTTACCCGACTACAAAAGATTACTTTTTTTATTGTTATTGAGTCCAGGGGAGCGAATTTACGCGCGACTGCTAGTTGTAGTATTTAGGTTGGACATATCAAGTATGATTGAGATATTTGCTATCTATGAATTAATTAAGTTGAAACTTATGTCCTTAAACTATTCGTCATCTCAGTTTCCCATTGATAATCCTTTCTTCTTTCCTTTCGCCATCGTTACATGGTGGACATCCCACCCATACGCACAAAACGTTTTGGGAATACTTTCATTGTGCTTATGGCTAAGGATTCCCTGCCGGAGTCTGTGTTTCCTGATCGCTATAACCTGGGAGTCTTTAAGTCAAGAGTGAATAGGTTACTTCTCACAGTGTTTGATCGGAACCAAAAAAATTCCCTATGCTGTTTATTATGTAAACTGATCAAGAAATGCATTTGAAATGCAAGACTAGAATACCCAAGTGTCTATTTCATATACTTTTTATTACATAAAATAATAAAACTTACGTGACCTTGACCTTAAAAAATGTTAAATAATTTCTGTAAATTTAATGAACCAAGATAATGTGTTCAAATAAATACAGTCTAATGAAGAATCTTTAGGCGCATGTCTGTTAGTTTTTATTTTTAGAAAATCACCTCTAAATACCAAGTAATTTAATTTTTTTCATATTTTCTTTTTTATTTTTTTTCTCCATAAAAACTCAAAAGTGCGACTTGTGACCAGCATTGAAATATTCCTCGTAATAAGGCCTATTACTGATAAAAAAACCACGTTCCACTATTGAGGCTCTTAGGAGGAATTAAGTTTCAAAACATAGTGATTAGGGTTATCACTCAACTTGACCTTTCATTTTATTTCAAAGTCAAAGTCCAAAAATGTATTGCATGCAATTTATTTGGATAAGGGCCGTAGGATAGGTTGACAAATAACTCAACCTCCGGTAAAGGAACACAGACACATTCGGCTCACGCACACAAAGAAAATAAAGTGGACACACGAAATCCCTCGTGTTTTGTTCTAGACCCCCTTTCTATGCGTTATTTTTCTAAGGTTACCAATGATACACAAGACGTAGGTGCATGTTTGTAAGTTTTTATTTTTAGAAAATCACCTCTAGGTACCAAGTACTTTAATTTTTTTCATATTTTATTTTTTATTTTATTTCTCCATAAAAACTCAAAAGTGCGACTTGTGACTAGCATTGAAATATTCCTCGTAATAAGGCCTATTACTGATAAAAAAACCACGTTCCACTATTGAGGCTCTTAGGAGGAATTAAGTTTCAAAACATAGTGATTAGGGTTATCACTCAACTTGACCTTTCATTTTATTTCAAAGTCAAAGTCCAAAAATGTATTGCATGCAATTTATTTGGATAAGGGCCGTAGGATAGGTTGACAAATAACTCAACCTCAGATAAAGGAACGCAGACACATTCGGCTCACGCACACAAAGAAAATAAAGTGGACACACGAAATCCCTCGTGTTTTGTTCTAGACCCCCTTTCTATGCGTTATTTTTCTAAGGTTACCAATGATACACAAGACGTAGGTGCATGTTTGTAAGTTTTTATTTTTAGAAAATCACCTCTAGGTACCAAGTACTTTAATTTTTTTCATATTTTATTTTTTATTTTATTTCTCCATAAAAACTCAAAAGTGCGACTTGTTATGTTTATTATGTAAACTGATCAAGAAATGCATTTAAAATGCAAGACTAGAACACCCAAGTGTCTATTTCATATACTTTTTATAATATAAAATAATAAAACTTACGTGAACTTTAACCTAAAATAATGTTAAATATTTTCTGTAAATTTAATGAACCAAGTGTAATGTTTTCAAATAAATACAGTCTAATGGAGAATTTTTAGGCGCATGTTTGTTAGTTTTTACTTTTAGAAAATCATCTCTAGATACCAAGTAATTTAATTTTTTTCATATTTTCGTTTTTATTTTTTTTCTCCATAAAATCTCAAAAGTGCGACTTGTGACTAGCATAGAAATATTCCTCGTAATAAGGCGTATCACTGATAAAAAAAACACGTAGCACAATTGCGGCCTTTGGGAATGATGTGCCATTTAGTTCAAAGGTCAAATGGTACGAAATAGAGTTGTCGCTTAAAGGTCAAACAAATATAGGTATATAAGTTTTTAAGCTAACATGGTCACTAACAGTATCATTAGAACTTAAAACGGGATATTTACCATGTGTATTTATTGTTTTGAGTTTCCGATATTTCGGCACTGTTGCAAGCTCCATGATCAGGATGAACTGAAGTAATTGCGGGTGGAAGTATATGAGCAGACAAATCGGTCTACTCTCTTTCTCGTTCGTTTTCTGTTAGCGACACCGCTACCACTGTATCATGTATCACTAAACACTCGATTCTGTTCCCGACACACAAAACTCACCGTGTCGACTCGCGAACTTTTTAAGGAACTTTTTCGGTTTTTACACATTTGAACCACTGGATTCCAGGCCCTCGACAGTTGAAACCCATCCTCCCGATTGAAATTGTCGTATTTGGTAATCTCAATCGCTTCCCTTAGCAGTCTTGGTATATAGTGGCGTTCTGTCGAGATGTCGAGAGAGAAACTCAAAACAATAAATACACATAGTAAATATCCCGTTTTAAGTTCTAATGATAAATATAGGTATATTTTTTGTAAATAATAAATAAATTTCAACATGGTACTGACACTAAACTACTTTAAAACATCATTGGTTAATACACTTTTTATTTTGGAACCACATCCAAAAAATAGCCTACTCATACAAATCGCTTTCGTTGCTTAATATTAACGTGCAGCCATCATCATCTGCATTATCATCATCCAATGAAACAGATCCATCCAATGATGAGTCTTCGTCTTCATCTTCGCCTCCTGCTAATTACAAAAGCCGCTTGTATGAACTTCGACGTAAAATGTGGTGTGACATAGAAATCAATGGGTCTGATGATTCTAATTCACGGTGAAAGAGGTCGACCATGGTTTGTATCCTGTTTACTTTGCGGCAGTGACGTTCCCTATCAGACCGCCAGAATTTGTTGCGTGATTCGGCCGCTTGCTCTGAGAGCATCCCGACAGGAAGTGAACTGGATTCAATAATCTCTTCTCCGTGCACTAGAATTTTGTGAATAGTGACAGTCATCGGGTGCCAATTATACAATTGGACGTACTTTTCTGCGAGCATGCGGCAAAAATTGCCAAACTTTTTTGCGTCTATAGGATAGTCACAAGATATTGTGACAAGTATCCTTGTCACAAGATATTGTGACATGGATAATATGCAATCTGTCGACTAACCATGCATCCAGACCTAAAATCTCAGTAAATGTGCCACGGTATTTATCTGATACTGCTTTCCGGGCTGAATTGCCATCATTTGTCGTTCCGGCATTAGGTTTCATTTCAGTCTGAATGCGTTTCTTTCGTTACTCAACTATTTGGCTTTCAGGGCTACCCTTACTGATTCTCCATTTTTATACCACCGGATCATTTTTATAGCTAAGATGCAACAAAAACTCAAAAACACGTATCCACGCATGAAGTGGATTGATACCGTGTATGTAACTAACTATGTAATGAAATCTAAGGTAACTAATTTAACTATCTTCCAAGGGTCGTAACGTAATGAAAATTGGCAGCTGTATGTAGTTCTGATGACAATACAATAATATGGTACTGTCAAACTGATCTGATGATGAAGCCGGAAGATATGAACTGGAACTTCATGATGGAAAATCGTATCATAGCTGTTTTGGAGTTCTTAGAAAAGTCTTGTAATGAACTTAGACCACGATTAGGTTAAGGTCTGATGATAAAGCCGGAAGATAGGCATGGGCATTCCATGATGGAATATAATATCATAGTTACGGCTAGTAATTTCAATGATTTGGAATTAATGTAGTATCAAAAACCAACCATAAAAGAAAATATGCGACACGGTATCAATCCACTTCATGCGTGGATACGTGTTTTTGAGTTTCTGTTGCATCTTAGCTATAAAAATGATCCGGTGGTACAAAAATGGAGAATCAGTAAGGGTAGCCCTGAAAGCCAAATAGTCGAGTAACGAAAGAAACGCATTCAGACTGAAATGAAACCTAATGCCGGAACGACAAATGATGGCAATTCAGCCTGGAAAACAGTATCAGATAAATACCGTGGCACATTTACTGAGATTTTAGGTTTGGATGCATGGTTAGTCGACAGATTGCATATTATCCTTGTCACAATATCTTGTGACAAGGATACTTGTCACAATATCTTGTGACTATCCTATAGACATAAAAAAGTTTAGCAATTTTTGCCGCACGCTCGCAGAAAAGTACGTCCAATTGTATAATTGGCACCCGATGACTGTCACTATACACAAAATCCTAGTGCATGGAGAAGAGATTATTGAATCCAGTTCACTTCCTGTCGGGATGCTCTCAGAGCAACCGGCCGAATCACGCAACAAATTTTGGCGGTCTGATAGGGAACGTCACTGCCGCAAAGTAAGCAAGATACAAACCATGGTCGACCTTTTTCACCGTGCATTAGAATCATCAGACCCATTGATTTCTATGTCACACCACATTTTACGTCGAAGTTCATACAAGCAGCTTTTGCAATTAGCAGGAGGCGAAGACAAAGATGAAGACTCATCATTGGATGGATCTGTTGTTGTTTGGCTAGGACTTTGCAGGCCTGAATCACCTGACTGTCTGATAAAAAGATGGTTCCGTGCTTCGGAAGGCACGTATAAGCCGTTGGTCCCGGTCGCCAAATGGTGGCCGTCAAAATAGACCACGTCAGAGGCCCTAGAGGCGGTCTAGAAACTCTGACACTAGGGTGTATGGGGTCGTTAGACCTCACTTACCCACTCGATAAGAAGATTGGATGATGATAATGCAGATGATGATGGCTGCACGTTAATATTAAGCAACGAAAGCGATTTGTATGAGTAGGCTATTTTTTGGATGTGGTTCCAAAATAAAAAGTGTATTAACCAATGAAGATTTAAAGTAGTTTAGTGTCAGTACCATAAAGAAATTTATTTATTATTTACAAAAAATATACCTATATTTGTTTGACCTTTAAGCGACAACCCTATTTCTTACCATTTGACCTTTGAACTAAATGGCACATAATTCCCAAAGGCCGCAATTGTGCAACGTGGTTTTTTTATCAGTGATAGGCGTTATTACGAGGAATATTTCTATGCTCGTCACAAGTCGCACTTTTGAGGTTTTATGGAGAAAAAATTAAAAACGAAAATATGAAAAAAATTAAATTACTTGGTATCTATAGGTGATTTTCTAAAAATAAAAAGTAACAAACATGGGCCTAAAGTTTTTCCATTAGACTGTATTTGTTTGAAAACATTATCTTGGTTCATTAAATTTACAGAAAATATTTAACATTTTTTTAGGTTAAAGTTCACGTAAGTTTTATTATTTTATATTAAAAAAAGTATATGAAGTAGACACTTGGGTGTTCTAGTCTTGCATTTTAAATGCATTTCGTAATCAGTTTACATAATAAACAGCATAGGGAATTTTTTTGGGTCCGATCAAACACTGTGCTTCTAGGCAAGCGTGCTCAATCTTCGACTACATCATCACTCACTATCAGGTGAGATGGTGATCAAACGCGAGCCGATTATCAATAAAAAAACCCATCCATTATATCTGTCAACTAATTAGTATAACAAACTCATTGAAAAGTAAAACAAAGTGTCCATCTATACTAGAACTTGTTAAAATGTCATGTTTTATTTTTGTGGTCTTGTCTTTTGTATTGAAAGTATTTTAAGTTTCTCTTAAGACGAAGACGTCTTAAATTATATATTTGTATCTTAAATTATATATTAATTACAGCCGAAATTAGTGTGCCGATATTGGTCATTTATTTTGTGGAGTTTAATTTCTTTTTTAACCGACTTCTGAAAAAGGAGGAGGTTCTCAATTCGGATGTTTGTTTGTTTTTTTTTTTTTTTTTTTTTATGTTTGTTCGGGCATAGCTCCGTCGCTCGCCAACCGATTTGAAAAATTCTTTTTTTGTTGGAAAGGGTATACTTCCCAAATGGTCCCATGAAAATTTTATCGACATCGAACAAGCCGTTTCTGAAAAATTAACAAAAGTCTAAAAAAAATATTTACATTGATCTTTTCGGTTACTCTATATTGTGTTTTTTGTTCGCGCGTTTTTAGTTTTTTTGTAGTTGACATTTTGGCTTTTATAACTAGATTAATTACAAATTGACCCACTAAAAAGCGCGAAAATAAAAACTTTTTTGCAAAAAAATAAAACCGACTTCCATATCAAAACACTACAAAGCCAAAAATAATTTTAATTTCGGGAGGCGGTGTGAAAAAAAAAGAAAATACAAAACCAATAACACCGACTACCGAAATTAAAATTATTTTTGGCTTTGTAGTGTTTTGATATGGAAGTCGGTTTTATTTTTTTGCAAAAAAGTTTTTTTACATTAATTTATTCTGAGACTATAGGTAGATAGATCTTTTATGTAAATGCTTTCACTGTTCCTTTTTCTTAGTACCTCATATAGGTACATAAGTATTTTTAGTACCAATACCTACAATAGTACCAGCAATGCTAGTGGCATTGCAGTGTGAATTATGTTAAATAGTCTTTAACACAATTCACACCATGGTATTGTTGCTATAACTGACAATTAATCTTACCAGAAAACGATAAAGGTTTTACAATCTTATCGTATCCAAAAAGGAAAAAATGGAACCCTCATAATATACTTATGATCACTTCATAGTCCTTTCGTAGTCTGTCGGACCGTCTGTATGTCAAGAAACATTATAGAGCATAGAGTTATCAGACTGAAAATTATATCAATCTCAGTCTCTCAGGTCTACAGTTTCTTTCAGGTGAGAAAAGCAACGCGATCAAAAGATATGATTGTGTATTTATTGATCGATTAATTGAATTAGAACGTACAGGCGTAATACTGTGGTACAGGGTACTTCCCGTTGACCTAGTAAAACGAAATTTTACAAGAAGCAACGAAGTTAGTTCGGTACTATTCAACCAATATGCTGAGATAATTTTATACAGAACCCTTGGTGCATAAGAGTTTTACACATTACATTTATTTACTCTCCCTACCACTACCAGGTTGGGAATAACCTGTTTTCGTAACAATTGTTATTTTTTTGCACTGAACGAGCCTCCCACAGTGTCGTTTTTAAATGTCCAACATGTAATAGATCTATCTTAACAGGTAGCAATATTTGTACATCCCTTTCAAATGAAGTGTCTCTAACTACCTTATTTTTTACACAGTTTTGCACGACAAAACGCAATGCTCTATACTAAAGTCAAATCTTACAAAGAGGCATCGGAAATATGTTTGGAATGCCCAAGTCATGGGCCAGGTAACCGGGAAGACCACAGGCCAGCAAACAGGTTTCTCTTCAAACCTTTTTTATCCAACAATCCAACTAATTTATTAGTTAAACTGCCATTAAAGTTATGGCGACTTTTAAAAGCTGTCTTGGCGTTTAATTAGGGATGAAATTGTCGACATATGTGACATGTTTATCGTGTTTGTGGCGATTATGGGTTCATCACTCTTATAATTTAGAGTTTTGACACGTGCATGACTCTTATTGCATTGTTAATTTTCACTTATGGTTTTATAAGGTATACTCGAAATAGATTAAAAGTATGCGTATACATATATGTTAATGTGGTTTCTGAATTAACTCTCTGTATCATCAGAACTTATAACAAGATATTTACAATATTTTGAGTAACCATGTCAGTTTTAAAAATGAATCTCTCTACTAATACAATATATCACCATAATTATAATTTGTTAGTTTTCAATTACGAACTACGTTTTTATATTACTTTATCTGCATATCCTTTTATTTAATCTTTGCAACAGACCACTTGTCAAAAACGAATGGTTCTAAATTGAATAGGTGGCCATTTAATTCAAACCGAATCCGGATTAAATATGTATGGTCGTTGCCACAATAAAACAACAAATCAAGTAACAAAGTGCTCGATAAATCTTAATAAGGCAAACGTCGTGACTGGCCTATTTGTGGTCAAGGTGTAAGTACGTACCAAAACGAATGGACAGCCATTTTTTGACAACCTCCTGGACTTAAAAATCTTCAAGGGTAACAACACACATGCAGTTAAGTTTCTTTAGACGTGCCAATCGTGACCTAGGCATTTGCTTTTCAATCGCTAGCAATGTAGCCTCGAATGGCATCTATTCGATCAGACAGGCAGGTCAAATATATCTGTCGCCAGGCAACTTTTTGCTTCAGAGAACATAAATCACTGGTGAAATGTGGTTTATCTTAAATGTGACAGTTTTTTTCTTGGCTAGATCTTTATCTACATAGATGGGAGACCGCACACGACGCAGGCAATGCAACATTATTATGCGTAATGTACCCCGTGACCATAGAGAGATACGGGCAACATTAATAAAACTTAGGCTAACTTTAAACTATACGGGTATGATAAAGGTGTAGTTTGTGATAACCGTGCGGGCGTGTTTACCAGTGGACCTTGCGAAAATGAATGTGGGTGTAAAATTCGAAATACAACAGCAAAGGAATGCAGTCCCTTTGAGATTACTGGGAGCATTCACGCGGATCAAAATACGTGGGCGATGTTTTTTATACATCAAGTTATGCCGCCAAGTTGTCCGCCGAGACGGATCTCATTGCGGAACTAGATGTAATGTAGTTATATGAGCAGCGGTAATGAAAAGCTGTGTTGACAAGTCAAACATCACATCGGAAACAGATAATCAGATAAGACAAGTACACGTTACATTACGTAAGAAATCAATCCTGTTTTTTCTTTAAGTTGTCATCACCATATAAATTTCGAGCGATAAATTCGAAAATATCTTAAGGACTATATCCAGTTTGCAAACGGAGCCGAACACGAGCACTTTAATAAGCGCAATTAACGTTTACGACCGAAAATTAGATATTGCGGAAACTGTTGGATATTTTTATATCTCGCACCTGACCTCAGTGGTCATTGAACTTGAAGCTTTAGGCTTGACGAAAATATCACGTAGACCGAACGGCGCAGCGTCACGCGCCACCGCGTGTTCTCAAAGAAAATGACCAGTCAATCACTTGGTATCATTGGAGAAAGAAATAAGCTAAGCAGAAAATTGCTCCTGATCTACTCTCCGACGTAGCGTGTTCAAAGACCATCTTTTTAATAAAAGGGCTCATCAATGTCGGTCAGCTGCTGTACGTTTAAATTTTTCATGCATGCATTCAAGCATGATTTCATTTCTCTCTTTATGTAACGAGGTATTTACGGCTTTTTATATTATAATAAGCGGTATTCGCTTATCAGCACTGACGTGGTCTTATTTTTATTTCCCACTCGCTAGTGTTTGTCGCGAAACACTTGAAGTAAATAATTTTTATAAATTGTTCTCGATTCGGGATGGTGAATTTGTTTAATGGTCTTGATGGTATCAATTTACGAATCGAACGGTTTATCCTGCATATGCTTTGGGAGTTTCGACTTTATGTTGAAGGCGTTTATTTCAAAGATGTTACAAGTTAGTACTGTGGACACCGTTAAGCTACAAATTTTGATTTTCTTGCGTGTATTGCGTGTTTTGCTAGCATTAATTTGTTGTTGTTGCGTGCTGTTCCAGCCGATTGGCTGCGCGGCCGCTCGGCTAGCCCGAGTGGACCTGCAGCCTCAGAAAGAACTACCTACGCTCATCTGCATATCCATTTAGTTAATGTTTACGGTAGATGCGTCGGTATTTAGGACGTTTGAACTTTCTTTTGTCAGCTAATTTGCTACCGAATTAGCTACTGTATTGTTTTTATTATGACTCAGTTCGTGCCTTATAAATTGATTTTAAGCTGGCGATTTAAAGTATTGTAGTACTTTTTCAGTTTTTATTCACATTTTTAATTTTTTAATTCTACGTATGCACTGATAATCGTTGCCTATCTCTTAATATGAGAGAATCGCCGTTTATCTTAATACGGATCATTTCTTTCAATTTCCCGCCTAGAGTAATGCAAATCGATATCCTTTGTGAAATATAGCAAGTAAAGAAATCGTCGCTACGCAAGTTTCCTGTCGCTTCGCCTTGCTAATCACTAATCATTGAATCAATATGCATTTTACGGGCTTGCGTGTGTGCTTCAGTTTCCTGAAAAAGTGGGACATTATCATATTTATATAAAGTGTGTGGTTATTAGGACTCAGTTCGGTTCGTGCCCGCGTGTGAGTTGTTTCCGGATTAATTTAAAGGAAATGTGGAAATGGAGATTCGGAAGTTGGAAGTGTTAGTGTTGCTTGTGATTGTATTCTGGTGACAAAATTTTTGTGGTGGTCTTAAGTTGGAGGAATACAGAGTTCTTGTATCAAGGTCTGTGTGCGTTCGATTGAGCTACTTCATCTGTTCTTGGATTCATGTAGACTTCACATTTCTTTACCATCCGTTGAGAAACTAATTTCTAAAATATGCACTGACTTTCAGTGTACCTAAAAAATTAAAGGTACGTGTAATTACTTCCATCTCGAAAGTAGGTTAACTGTCGTCTTACCTTATTGTATAATCCGTTTAAACGGTACTAACTCGAGGTATGTAGAACTACTAACAGTTGAGTTCTGCGATAACGTATCGACTTATCGAGAGTAATATATTAAGTTGGCTCTTGAAACAATAGCATTCTGCCTCGCAAGAATTGTCGCTGGAAAAAGTATTTCAAATTCATTATTTCAAAAGAAAAATGTTGTGTTTGCGTCTGTCGTTGTCTTGGTATATTTTTTTTTTGGTTCAACGGTTAAATCTTATCATCTTTTTTTTTATAAAAAGGTGACCTATTGAATTCTTAGTTTTTTGTTAAAATACTCTTTTTTCATGCATTTGCACCTGAACCTATTGAACCAAAAATAGTGACTCAATCACAATGGTGTGACAACATTATTTCGTGTTTCCACCTTTATCATTTGTTAAGCCATGTTTGAGCACAAATGGCCACGCTAACCTATTTGCCTACAAATCCCACGCAACACAATATGCAGTCAATATAGTTCGTTTGATTGTCGGCGCAAGCGCAGATTTCTCATACGTAAAGCATTGTTTTACGCACGGGTTTCTTTACTATGTGCAGTTACTGCAGTTAGGTTTTATCCAAATTTTGTTGGAATTATTTCTTCTACTTCAACCCTTTCATAGTTTGGATTTTCAGAGATATGTATTGATGTTTTAATGTCTTTGTTTTCTTCAACTATAAGTTTATCGTGTTCTTCAATTTTTTTTTCTAATGATGCTCAGTAGCAGCATTATCACATTTTTGTCTTAAGCATTCGTACTCTCAGTCTAACTTGCCTCGTGATCTCCACTTTTACATAAATTACTGCATGCCTTGCATGGTCTGTTAAAATGTCGCTCAAGTGGCAATATATCACAAATCTGCCATACCAGTATCGACATTCCGTTCCATTCATTTTAATTTTACGATTCATTTTAGATATCATCTCGCATACGTTTTCTTTTCAATTTCCACAACATTTAGATCTTAGGTAACATGCAAGTGGACAACTAGTCTTGGAGATAAGATTATTATGCAAAGATATGCTGCCTGTGTGGAAGGAAAGCAATCAAAGAATTCAAATTAGAAAGGTATAACACGATTTAGAATTACAACGACTTTTGCCGGGTGATAGTAAATTGCGCGATTCGCTATTTAATGAGTTCTCATCATAACAATGCGTTTATATAGAGTTCCTTGAACGCGGCCTATGCCTTTTTTTCGACAACAACATTTAAATTTAATTATATTCAATACATACCCCTATCAATTCTTAAAAAATACGTATAACTATTGTTCGAAAAAAGTGTAATCAACGGCTACAATGATGTTTAGGACTTAAAAGCCATTCGATTCTTTTCAATAATGTAGAGATCGATCTAAAGAACTCTTTGATTGAACTCACTTCACCACTTTTTTTTTATTCCATATAGGTACATTAGACAACCACAGTCATCGTCCGGTGGTAGCTTTGATTCATCAAGCTCAACTTAAAGCCTATTACATAACTGTTTGTATTCGTTACAACACTCATGAAAATTCCACCATAAATTACCAAATATTTTTATTTCTACTGTGTAAAAGTGTAAAAAAAATTTTAGCAAAAAATAGAACCGACTTCTATATAAAAACACTACAAAGACAAAAAAATTTTTAGCAAAAAATTGAACCGACTTCCATATCAAAACACTACAAAGCCAAAAATAACTTTAATTTCGGAAGTTATTGGTTTTTATTTTCTTTCTTTTTTCACACCGCCTTCCGAAATTAAAGTTATTTTTGGCTTTGTAGTGTTTTGATATGGAAGTCGGTTCAATATTTTGCTAAAAAAATTTTTTTCGCTCTTTTTAGTGGATCGGTTTGTAATTTATCTAGTTACAAAAGCCATAATGTCAACAACTTATCACCTTTTACAAAATATTGCTTTTCCCGATGCATAGCCGTTAAGTTTTGAGGAGTTCTCCCGGTACTTGACCATCAGCTCTACATCACCATATGTATTGTGACGAGCATAAAGTTTTTAACATCCGTACTCAAGTAATCGAATCGCAATCCACGAAATACTTATTATTGAGGAGTTTCAGTGGCCATCTGTGGTCTTCAGCATCAGTTCAACTTCCCCAAATGGTACTTTTCGGAAGCAACTGCTCAAGGTACTATAAGAAATACCCAAAACGCTATAGGTGTGCCTATAATATTTGAAGAGTTCCGTCGGTTTCTCCAGGATCTCATCATCAGATCATGATTTCGTAACAATGGGACCAACTAGAACGTATACCCTTTCAAACGCAAAAATAATTTTTCAAATCGGTCCAATCGTCTCCGAGTTATGAGGTAACATACATAAAAAAAAAAGAAGTTCAAGACGAATTGAGAACCTCCTCCTTTTTTTTGAAGTCGGTTAAAAATAATATATATAACAAAAGGAGTCTGATCAAAAATGTGAATCATGCAAGCACTATTTAAAATTCCTTAAACCGTTCGAAATTCGAAACTGGCGTATTTACGGTAAAGACTGTTTTATATGGCGGTCGTGCGCGAGCACATACTTGTATGCATTCATTTCTATAGGCTTATTCTTCGCCTCAGCGTTTTTATTGCATGTTGCCAAGGATTCTTAGCCTGAAATATTCGTAGTAGCTTTATGAATCACCACATTATCTGAAACAGCTATTTAAGTACGATTATTTGACTTGTATAATGGCAAAGAAACTCGAGCTTCCAAACTCTGAGGCTAACCATTAACCAGTTTCCAACGTCATTCATACACAGTAGCCCTTCACATGAACTGAGAAAGAATAGTTTCGCATCCAAATATGGACACGACAATTCTTAAGAAAATGACTCAATTGCAGCCTGAGAACTTTGTACCTATGTATAACGGTGGAATAGTTCAACTCGTTGATCTGACACAATGACATGACAGTAAATATTACTACAATGTTCCACTTTGTTAGTAAGAACTTGCCAAATATGGCGAGGATTATCTCGACTTCGTTACGATCAAGATTAGTTTGTAGAAACACATGGGCTTTGAGGATCGAATACTCATCGGGTTTTTTGTGACATAAAGAAGTTAGTCGACTCTTCACGTGACCAGAGAGCTGGCCTTTTTTCGGCTAAATAACCAGTGTTTCAATCCAACATGGCCATGTTGTTAGTATTTTGGACACTTATCCCTTTTTTGATGCTGCAATTAGTTCTTTCTTCTTTTATTTTATCACTTATTCTTTTTACTTCATATTTGATTATACATATTTGAGAGTTTACTGCCGCTCGGGGACCGCTTAACACTATCGCGAAGATAGAGACTGCACTGAGGTAGTAACACGAAGTTACCGAAGTACCGCTGCACGGTGGGCTGAAAATCGGCTTTCATAGACTTAGGCATTTTATTTTGCAAGTGCGAGTTTTTTTGCCGGATATCACTTCTATTAGTTATAACAATATACAAAAATGACACCAGAATTGATTCTGCACAGAAACGAAGGAATTATAATTTTTTTACGAAAATTTTGTATGGAGCTAGTATGAAAAATCGAAATATCTCTAAAACGGCAGCGATAACCGTAATATCCTTATAGGGGGTTATAGTACTAATTATTTATGATTTTTTGACATACGTTACATAATGGTTGTAGATGCCTTTTTTTTTTTAAAATCGTCAAAATATTTTTATTTATTTTTACATATTTAAACGTTCCTTTTAGTGTTTAAGTTGAAGAATTCAGAGCTTTAACAACTCTTATCATAAAATAGCATCACCCCTATAGACCTGAAGGACTAGACAGAGGTGTGTAGTGTCTTGTTGATCTTGTAAGATTTCCAACAATACCAAATAGTTGAATATCAGTGTCAAAGTGCCCATGCTGTCGCTTCTTTTTGAAAGATAGGGGAATGAAATTGTTAATTGATCATACCCTAAAAGTATGATTACAACATAACCGGACACATAATAATAATAATATCCTTATAGGGGATTATAGTACTAACATTATTTATTTTAACATATGAAACTGTTCAAAACGATCCATGAACTGTGTCAAAGTTAAGAACATCGTTAGGAAGCATGCTTTTTCCCCAAATATTAAGAATATGTGAAAAAAAAAAGACTGTATATAAACTTTTTATTGGTAGGTAATTTAAATAAAACAGAAGTAACAAAAATAATATCTAATAAATTCAATTATACAAAATACATATTTGAAACTATAATTTATGAAATTATTAACTAAACATATTGGTACAATAAACTAACATAAATAACAAAAGAACATAAAGAAAAATAATTAAATTTTACAAATTTTCTTTACAACTTTCGTTGTCGGACTCCAATTCCGAGTCAGAATCCAGATCGGATATACCTACAAACTCGAACTCAGTTTCCGGAAACTGTATTAGGTCGAGAGTTTCAGCAAAAAAGGTTGTCTTCCTTTTGGCATCTAACTTCGGCCTTTGTGCACTTAGAAAAGGATCCGAAGAAACAACAAGCATATTTAGGATATCTTGATTAGAATCTTGCCTGCTTCTTTTCCGCGAATGATGTTCCCGGAACCTCCTAAAATCTTTGTTTCGAGACTCTGAGGCTTCTTCCGAGAGAGTCCCAATCGGGACAATATCATTTTTTTCGATTATGTCAGCTCCGTGTATTAATAGTTTATGTACGGTTGATGACATGTAGTACCAGTCGTATAATTCCACGTACTTTTCTGCTGTTTTGCGAGCAAAATCTTTAAATTTGATGACATCGATCTTCTCACCAGATGTTATTGCTTGCAAAATAACAGCAAATCTTTTTATCAGGTTTTGATCCAACCCAGTAATAGCTACAGTTTTATTGGGAAACTCGAAAAACTTCCTTGCGGTATTCCCGTCATTGGTAGTTCCCGAGCCTTGTTTTACTATATCAATTAACAGATTGAGCTCCTCTTTAAATTTATTTTGAATGTTTTTTTTTCTGTTTTGTAACATATCTTTATGCTCATTACTTCTTGCTGCCCACTGTTTGAAGTCAAGTCTGTACGCAATGTGTAACAGACATTCCATGCAATTTATACGGGCATGTAGGGATGATAGGCCAAATTCATATATGTCAGAACACACAGTTTTTGATGTTACAGCATCTAAGTGGTTCATTTCTGTTGGTTTTGCTAAGCACAGGTAGCATGATGCATTTGATCTAGCTTCAGAAAGGTACGTGCAGACTTTTGCGTCCATCATTGTCATCATTAGTTTATGAGTCACCCTGTTACTATTAATGCACTCTGTGGGGTTAAGGGCCTCAATTTCCTCATCCATTTTTCTTTTGTTATCAATGACAACTGCATGGCTTTCTTTTACAAAAGTGAACTGAACCGGACGACAATAAAAAGTTGAGCATGGTTTCGGGTTTGTCCATATAGTATTATCTCCATCTGTCAGTTTCAGTGGCACCAAGGAGGTCATGAAAATGCTTGAATCATCATGCTCGCCGTCCATTTTCTGCTTGTATCGGCTTTGATTGGAAGCACCATCAAATCCCCACTTCGATATCAGCTTTAACTGCTTATTTTCCACATTATCAGAAAGACTTTGAAGAATCCGCTTCACCGTGATGTCAAGTAAAGCTTGAAGTGTAATTCTAGCTGATGAATCCGTAACTGATACTGATTGATTAGGAGGGTAGCATGCAAGCTTAGTTTGTTGCAGTTTATAGTAGGATGGGTAAATATCCTTAGCACCTTCCCGAATGGCAGTCTCTCGCAACGTAATATATTGCCACTTTGAAAGCTTAAGTGAAAGAAGCAATCCAAGTGCTTTCTCTGGTGTAAATATTACTGTTTTCTTAATGCTTTCCTTGATTTTAACGGCAGCTTCTGGATTTTTGATCATATAATTGATTACAGATGCGATATCTTCATAACCTTCTTCTTTTAAACGTGCTGCAGCTGCATATGCCAATTCACAGGAATCCTCGCCTATGTGCTCACTAGATCTTCTCTTTTTCTGTTTGCTTCCCAGATCTTTGAATGGTTTTCGGGACCTTTTTGTCATTGTTCCAACAGTCGATGATGTCGAAGGTTCTGGAGAGACTGAGCGTGCTCTTGGTATCTCATCAACAGTTGGTTCTTGATTTATTAAAGTTTGCACGCAACTCGGCCAATCAATATTTGCTTGCAACCACTCTCCGTACGTATTTCTAAACTTATCAAAGAATCGTTTAGATTTCTGCCACCTGTTTAAAGCAGCTCCCGTGAATCTCCGGCAAAATTCTTTGAGAGTTACTTGATCTTCGGCAGAAAGGCAATCGCCTATGCGGGACACAATTGCACTAAACAATACTTCATGATTAAATGAAGGACACTCACTTTTTAGAAGAACAAACAAATCTAAGTTGGTGATTAAACTTTCCATTCTAAGATTTTGTAGTCGCAAAGCAAATAGTTTTAGTGTTAGCAGTTACACGGTTGTGAACAATCTAAATTATGGAACAAAATTATAGCCCTTTTATTGTATAAAGTCAATAATTAGTTAACTACCCTCATTAAAGTTACAAAAGATATGATAATAAAAATTTATAATCGTCAAAAACATTTCGTAGAACTCATAGTAGAACATTACAACATTAGCAAATCACATTAGCTCACTAATTATAAAAAGGTGAATGCAGTTCTTAGTTGGTATTGTTGCGAGATATTTCAAATCATTTAATCACTTAATAGGCTCATTAGAATCAGAAGACTACAACCATCATTCTAATTACTTAATTACTTGTCATCAGACTCATTAGATGACTACACAATATGTTATTTTGTATTTTGAACGTATGCAAGGTTTTAAAATTCCTTTTGTGTCGATATTATTATGTGTCCGGTTATGTTGTAATCATACTTTTAGGGTATGATCAATTAACAATTTCATTCCCCTATCTTTCTAAAAGAAGCGACAGCATGGGCACTTTGACACTGATATTCAACTATTTGGTATTGTTGGAAATCTTACAAGATCAACAAGATACTACACACCTCTGTCTAGTCCTTCAGGTCTATAGGGGTGATGCTATTTTATGTTAAGAGTTGTTAAAGCTCTGAATTCTTCAACTTAAACACTAAAAGGAACGTTTAATATGTAAAAATAAATAAAAATATTTTGACGATTTAAAAAAAAAAGGCATCTACAACCATTATGTGACGTATGTCAAAAAATCATAAATAATTAGTACTAAAACCTCCTATAAGGATATTACGGTTATCGCTGCCGTTTCAGAGATATTTCGATTTTTCATACTAGCTCCATACAAAATTTTCGTAAAAAAATTATAATTCCTTCGTTTTTGTGCAGAATCAATTCTGGTGTCATTTTTGTATATTGTTATAACAAATAGAAGTGATATCCGGCACAAAAACTGGCACTTGCAAAATAAAATGCCTAAGTCTATGAAAGCCGTTTTTCAGCCCACCGTGCGCTGATACAGCTATACATACGTGTATTTATAGTTAACAAATGATTTACACGGTTATGATATCAAAATCATATTTTTAAATTATTATATTAAGTAAGTTTAGCTTCGAGATTAATTTAATTAAACAACTATGTTTAATTAAATTAATCTTTAAATTAAGATTTATGGGTTATTCGCTAAAGAGACCTTTCCAGCTCATGTTTATTTTAGGACCAAATAAACTGCCAATTTTTTAGTACAAAAAGATTTGTATGCTAGAGTATTAACAATATTCTATAATTATGAGAAAATATTGTGTCAAAATCTAGAAACAGTTTGAATATCTCGGTTAAATCAAACATAAGACGCCAATTACAAAAATACACGCAGGAAATAGTCAAGCAAAAACAAGTTTTAATAATAAATATTTGTACGAATTCAAATTTCACTAAAATTATATACTATACACATATGTATATATTATCTACGTATTTTCCGGTGACCTAGTTCAATGAATTGATCTTATGTTTGATAAAATCAACAAAAATTCAATGTAGCAGAACACTTTCAATTTCTAATCTATTTTATGAGGAAACCATAACTGAAGAATCTTTCGTATCATCTCAAAATTATCAGAATCCTGTTGAAGAGTGTGTAAAGATGATAAAATCGGATAAAATATATAGTATTTCGGACCTATGAAATTGATAACTGGCGTAGATCTTACTTTTATCAGAAAAAATGATATGGTTCACTCAATGGGTTCACTTCTAAATACATAGGTACAATCTCAAATCGAACGTACTATGGAACCTAGAACAACATTTTGAATTGGCCAATCAAGGCATTTTATAGGCCCAATATAATTAAACGGTTAGTTAATTACCGTTAAACCAAAACGTTGTTCAAACAAACATAAGCAAGGTCGTTCTGTAAATAGATCGGCTTTAATAATAAACTTTTATCTTGATTCGATCGAAATATATTAAAATACAACACAATGATTTAAATCATCTACATACATCACCTTTACTATAGCTGCAACTATTACACACAATGCCTCCGATATCCATCAAACGATCTACACTTAATTGATTCGATGCGTCCATCGATGTATCGATGTAGCTTATCTTAATTACCGAAGTTCTTGTAGAGTTTCAACACATCAGTCAAAAGTGGAGTAATAAAAAAAAACATTGAGAATCAATGAGATACAAAAAACACTATGCAAACTTACGTAAGACCACAGTTTCTAATATCATAACAATAAAATTTTACAATTTGCGTATCTATCGATTAAAATCGATATAACGTGATCGATACTCCCATCGTTGTTGCAATCATCGATGTTATTACTTGCTAATGTGATATGATAATGATCTATAGAAAATCTTACATGGAGAAGCTATTTTTGGCAACTTCTATGAATATAAAATATCAACTCGTCTCAACGGTTTTGGATGTGTACGCTGAATGTGGTATTGCCAAATGTAGCAAAGCTGAATCATGTTTTTTTTTTATTTGCAGGCTAACAGTCATCGAAAATTCCGTCCGCATTAACAACGGAAGACCTTGGTAGTCCGCAGCTGACTTTGAACGCACAGTACCTCACTGTCACTCGCCCACGCGGTTCACCTACGACCCGGTACGAAAGTTGAGCCCGACTAAAAACCGTCGGGGAGGGTGGAGCCTAGGTGACTCGCACACGTGTGATGTGCCGGCAACATCACATTGATGTGCAGGTAGACGTCACCTGATTCCCCACCACTCCTGGATGAGGCCGAACCATGAAGTTCTCAACTGGCTCCAGCTCGAGCAGTCTTGCCAGCGATTCGCTGTCGAGGAAGTCAACTTTATGCATCTACACGGAGGTCGACGCACCCACTATGCCGCCCCCTTGCGAAAGGGTGAGTACACTCGAACTATTCTACACCATCATTATATTGAACGTTTTAAAGCCTCAATAGGTGGCTATAAAATAGTCTTTTCTAATACTAGGCGCTTAAATATAATCGGCTATAAAGCCAAAAAAATGAAAGTGCTCACCGATAAAGGTAATGTAACCTTAATTTTATGGGAGACACAAACATCTGGGCAATTTGCTTTCGATTTTCCACAGCCAAGTATAGTACATTAAAACTTTCAATTTCGGACACCCAAAATAATAATATCGCATTAACAAAAACAATGCAAAAAGCCGCGCGGCCGGGTTGGAGAGTTCGGTGCGTTTGGTCCAGCCAAGAGAAAGTAGCATGTCATCTCTGGTACAGTGGCCCGCGAGCCACCTGGCCACAGCCACCGAACTTATTTTGCAACACCTTGAATATTTATTTTTCTCGTTGTGTTCAGCCCTATTCGGTGCCTGAACTCTTTTACGGATCTGGATCAATAAATTCTCATTTAAATTTTAAACGCTGCTATTATAGCCTTGCCGCTTTTAATGTACAATGAATGCACAGCTTTTATGTAATTGTTAGGTACGAATTTTAAGAAATTGTGAACAATTCACGAAAAAATAAAATAACGCTTAAGAGCTTATCGTTTAGTTATTGAGATTGAACTTTAGAGTAATTTGTTTACATAATACATATTATTTATAGCCTTGAATTACTCCAAGCTTTATTTGGAAGTAAATCAACACAAAAAATCATGTTCTTGAAATTTGACATTCAGAAGATTTACAATAAACCTTTGATTAATGATTGGTTCATCTCGAAATGGTTGTAGATTGGCACATATCTTGTTATTGTTGTTGCTTATTTCGTTATTCGCGTCCGGACGATCGAAATGTATTCATGGCATCGTCTGAAGGTCTCTATTGTCTTAAATACCACATACGAAACATTATTACACTTTGTTTCCACTGCTCTATCAGATTGCTTTACTTCACAATCTTCAGACTATTTTCTAGCGTAGAAATAAATGTACGATCAACTTTCAAAATTGTTATTTGGCGTTGCTTACACGTCTAACTAATCTTAAATTACATCAACTGCAACTCAAATATGGTTTCTATCTGTTACGGCGATAATACCTCTTAACAAACTAATCTTACGCTGCATTTTTATTTATTATTAAGATTATCTTCTACGTAATACAGTGGTCGAGATTTCAATTACCTCATACGACACACAGCCATTACTTTCGCCGTCAGCGCGTGGGTGTTCAATCATCATATCAGAGTTATTATCTGATATTGATTCATCGCTTATTGTTCTCACAACGGCTAATGAACTTTTACTAGATGAAAAGAAAGTATGTTTTAATGAGTAAGTTTAGAGAAGTGATCGCTTGTAATGGACGTAATCGTTGTCATCGACTTGATGTTTATTGATGGTCAGTTTATATTATTTATTGCCCGGTTGCTTGGTGTGACGTCACAAGTTTTTGTGGTGTGTCGGTGAAATCGTCTGCAGCATTACACAATTGTCATGTTTGTGCCTGCCACGACTTTGACCCTAGAAGCAGCTAGGGGTTACTATCTTGACCTCTACCAAAAGATCTAATAGAAGTGTGCTGTATAGTAAGGCTTTAGAAGGAGAATTTGGCTTTTGTTTGAATCATTGAAATAGTTGGAAACACTAATCTTTTTGTTGTATCATTATGGAAAAGCCTTGGATGTTTAACGTTATCTCGGCCCTCGAATAATATTAGTGCATAAAACATGTCGCGTAGCAATTTGCAATTAAACCGTTGTGTGTCACGTCGGTATAACTTTACCAAGCCTAAGATTATGACGTCAGATATAAACATGTTTTGACTAGATTTGAAAGGGTCTTGCGGTCAGAGACCCGGTGCCCAAACGTGATGACTAAGATCTTGAACTTTGGAAGGTGTGGTTTTTGCGTAAATTGTCCAATGTGTTGAAATGAAAAGTCCTTTTTCGTCAACGAGTATAAAGTTGTTATCTCGATTTTTTTTATGTTATCCGGCAGTTTCAAGTAGCTATGTTAAGTCTGAGCATTGCAACCAAATCTAGACCGTTTTCAAGCCGTTGCCGTTCCCAGCTAACCAGTATGAACAGGCCTCTATTATATTGTACTCATAATCGAGAGAGTAGTAACCTGTCATTACTCTATCGTGTCCATTGAACCCAAGACGTTATGCTACATTTTACTTATGACGACATCGATGCTTGGGTCGAGTACGCTTCTTGGCTTGTTATTGGTAGAAATATATGGAGTACTAGCTATTACCAGCGCCTGTAAAGAAGTCTATGTGCTATTCCAGATCTGTATAATCTTAATGCCAAATTTCGTTCGGATTCGTTCAGCCATTTGAGTTTGAGTGGGTAACAAAAATTCATACATCCATCTAAACTTTCGCATGTAGAAACTATATAATTAGACAGATTAGTTTAGTTACCTTTAATATTAACCTATTTTTAATGTGGTACAAGTAGTAAGAATCTCTTTTGTTTTCTGTGTGATATACAACGTGTAACAGATTAAGTGCAATACCTCAGACACCCCAATTAGAATATTAAATTATAAGTCTAAAACAACATCCGTAACTAAATAAATTGAAACCAAACCTAGAGTTTTTTTATAAAATAGTTATCCTTACTAAACGGAAAACGTATGTGCGTCATACAATATCCTTACGCTGCTGTTTCCATTTTAAGTAAGTGAAAGATTTTCCCATCAAAATTTAACACCTGTTTTTTATGAGGGAAATCGATTCAGAAGCCTATTTGAACCAACTACTTTCAGGAATTTCGTTTATTCTGTTACACGTTGTATATAAACACATATTACATGATTTAATGGGATTGGGTTTTACTTTTACGCATCTCCAATTAAACTTTCCTACTTCTCAGAATTGTGCACATTCCATGAACGAAAGCAACTGTGAAATTAACTTGTCATTACTTGCTACGAAAACCCCAATTTACAAGTATTTATAACAGCTTTCATCTTGCGACCTTAACATCGTACTGCTTGTTAATCGGAGTGTATATTTACGCTCCTTTTATTTTATAGTAATCTGATACGAATTCGTTTACCACAATCGGGTCTACCTCATTGTGCATCATCTTGCTGACTATTGTCTGCAATGCACGTCCTACACGTCGCTAAACAATACACATCGATTTATCGATATCGCTTGTCTTATCTGCTATTGTGATTACAAGCGATAGGATAGCACAAAAAATGTGATAGTTCAGCATTTCTAAAGTGCATTCACGTTTTATAAATTTCTTTATAATATACCCGATAACCAGAAATTTTTCACTCAGAGGAGCACGTAATTTCCTTAAGCGATCGACTTCCATTCGCATTGGAATCCGCCTGCACCTGGTAACAAGAACAGGAATGTTCGCATTCCTCATTGTAATCTCTGATTTCATAGCTATCGGGCCAATATTTTAATAAGCTTTTCAGTGCTGTAATAATAGTGGCGTGGCGTCGCGTGATCGTCCTTGAGTGAAGCGTGCACAATCGCACGATTCTTTTTCTAACAGTCGCTAGTTACATCAACTTGTGAGATCGTTACCATAGCGTATTGGCGATACCGAGAAATTCATCTGGTAAAAGATTTTTCTGTCATTGTCTCTAGTGGGAAACTAAGTACGATTAAAAACCATGTTTTTTTTTCTTAGAATTAAGATACTGTTTATCTGTTCTGCTTTTTTATTGTGTCTAATTTGTAGTTTGGGTTCAGTAGTATCACGTTTGTCCTGTGAACCAAAACTTGTTTGTTTAGCTTCTATTGTGATACTCGTGTTTGCTATTTTCACGGCTTGTTAAACTTTGCTATCAATACTTTCATCTAGTGTGACCTCACGAGAGCTCATTATACTGTTTGCCTTCTTCTGTTGTTCATCACGCATGTTATGAGTTTATCTTACCACGATTATGTGTTGTGTGTCGTCAACATTTACATTTGTACCTTGCTTTCTCTGAAAAAGAAATTCTTTGTATTTGAATAGACATTTCTGTATGCAACTTCTGGCATTCTGCCGCTCTACATTCATTAAGACTGGCTAGAATGTTGTATGCATGTCATATGGCTTCGTGAGACGTATACCTATACGTACTCTTAACCGGCCTATTTTTAGTTGTCACACCATCGGATCTAAAAAACAGGTTTTTCTTTTTACTAAAGACGATATCTATTCTTCATGGAAAGATAATTCATACCTTTAATAACCATAATTTATTGTATAGTCTTAGATTTAAACAGAAAAGTCGAGCCGTCCAAACTTTTGCGCGTTCTCAGTTTTCATATAAAAGACACTAGCGCCAAATCTTAGAACTACCTTGAAAACAAAATCAAATCATTTATTAAAATTTCCTTTATAACTAAATTAACTCTTAGGTACCTAAATACGTGTGCCTGAACTGGGCAATCCTGTGTTTCAGACACGAACAGATTACAGAATCTTAAATAATGACCTTATAATAATATAATTATAAATACAAACAAACCCTGAATATAACTGCAAAAAAAAAAGCTAGGTAAACCCCAATATTAAATTAAACTCCATTATTATTTTTGATGCAGTTTTTGTTGTTGTTCAGCTTTTGATCGCAGAACACGAAATTCTAATGTCTCGCACAACTAATGTGTCGCAACTTCTTTCAAAGATTTCCGTGCATTTCTGAAGATTGCGTTTCTAGAACGCATCTAATATTAACCCCAGAAAAATGTGCTGTTCACCCGGTCTTAAATATCTATGTCAATGGGTAAGTATAGTGCTTAAATACATTCATAGATACACTATTAACTCGTAGTTTCGCTTATCGAATCTCGATCAAAGAATTAATATTTGCAACGATGTCTTTATAGTTTTGCTTACTAAAACTTTCTATTCAAATAATAATAGTAATTTGCTGCTAAATGATAGATATATCGTGACTAATGCATAAATAAATCTTGCACAGTTAAAGCAATTTCACTATCGCGTTAACGAAAGAGTTTTATTATCATATAATAATACATGTTTAAATGGTTACTGAAAGAAGTACTTTTATGAAATAACATGAACTAATAATTTAATTAGCCAATTTATGTTAATAACAATATCATAACAACAATTAAGTCGTTTTCATATCATTATGAAAACGACTTAATTTTTGTTATGATGAGGTACCATCTGGAATCTAGATCATTACTTGTCGATTAACAAACAAGTTGACTTTTAAGAAAGTAATATGATTATGATCTCTTTTAGAAATCTTTAAAAAAAGAACAGGTATTGTAGCTGTCAGTGTAACATTAAAAAAAAATTCAAGTTATCTATGATTTCTAACTTTTACGCGAATGAAACATTGAAAAAGAACAAATCGTATATATTATGGATGTATCTTGTTGGACATGCTTGTATTTTATGATGCTTTGAGCATGGCTATAAAAAGTAGCTGTATCAACTTTTATTCAACTGGTTATGTTATTTTTTTCGTTTCACAAGTTACTGAAAGCTATAGGACTTTTAAGCTCCTATAGGTGAAGACAGGGAAGATCGTGCTATTTTGAGAGGCCCCAATTTGGCCCGACCCGACCGAAGCGAACCCGCCTTCAGTGTTTAAATCATTATCTGATTTTTGAGAGAGACTTCATTATAGTATGGTGCACACGTATTTGCAAACGTTCGGACATACATACTTATCTTCTCTATTTAAATCTATGTAACTCATGGTGGTTGTTCATACACTAGCTGCTTTTCCACCTAAGTCTCTGCGTTTGATATCACTATTTCCTAAAATGTTATCAATATACGCACAATATATTACCATTATCATTGTTTCTATAAAACATGTGTACGTTGCTTGAAAGCAGTGAGGTATGACCGTTTAACATGTGAATGTTTTAGAAAAATATTAAATACGCACTGTTCACGCAATGTTCGATGTCAAAATCTGTGTAATTTAGTAGATGGAACTAATAATAGTATGGTTTGACAAAGTTTTATCGAATAATCAAGCATTTACTTATAATGCTTTGTTGCACTATCCTGTACCATATGCCACTTATTTATTTGCATAATCATCAAGCGTGTCATCTTAAATTCAAAAAATATGCAAATGTAGTTTTTGGTTAAGAATAATTTGCTGCACTACCACATGTTCAAATAAGATCACAAGACTTGACTGAAATACAAAGTTAAATCAGTGAGAACAACTATGGAGCTCTCAATAAACAACTGATCTAACTCATGTTGGATTGACCTATATTTCCATGTCCAAAATTCTTAATAAATCAAACTCGTTCACATTCATACAACTCAGAAACAGTATTTCTCTTATCAACAGTCTTCGGGTAATGTAACCCTTGATTCCTACAATCAATTGTTATCTACAAATTATCATGTAACTTGATGTTACGTTAAGAGGAGCCCGTACATCACGGTGTTTCGTTACGCTCTTCCCCTATTGCAAGACGTTCATTTGCAAATGTGGGCCTTTCCGGTACACTGCAGATGTTCACGGAAATGTATTTAGATACAAGTAAACGTAGTTTCTGTTGTTTTTTTTTCTTATTGGTTGTAACTTGTAACTGCAGTATGGATACCCAACAGTTTAGCATTATGGTTTGTTAATTTCATCGCAAACATGTTTTGACAATCAGGGTTCACTTTTTTTTTGGTTCACATCAACAATATAATGTATACTATTACAGTTGTCAATAGTATCTAATTCGCGCTAACAAAACATTTCGAGTGTTATCTTGCCTATTGTTTACCAACGATTCCGCTGACACATCAAATTGTTTTATATGTTATTTTATTAGATATAGCTTGCTAACAACTACCTATAAATAATTTCATTTTCATATCGTCTAAGATCCAGTGATGGCTGTAATCCGTGCAATAACACGCTTCACTTAGACCAGACTATCTTAGATAATATCTCCTATCTTCACGCACTTGGCTCTAGTGACTGTAGAATCTTTCAACATTTTCTTCTGCCACATTTCACAATGCGCCGTGCTCGGTACTTCACAATGGTTTTGTGGAGAAATAGATGGCTCAAGATTAGTCTAAGTAAAGCTGAACGAAATTTAAGAACAATATAATGAGACGTGAGACGGTTAAGAAGAAACAAAAACAAGCTTTCAAAAATAAAAACGGAACTTAAGTAGGTACTAGATAAAAAAAAACTAGCAGATCAAGTCTATTCTAAAAATATTCCGCAGGTGTTACAATAAATGTAAGGAAAAGAATAGAATCGTAATATTATTCACCTTTCTCCGTATCAAATTAACGGTAATAATATATTTGCACTTAAATAGATGTAGATTAAGCTAAAAAGAGGCAGAATACTAAACAGTAAAGCAGTAACTTCACAAACCCTAAATAAGTTGAATATAGGACGAAGTAATAAATACAAGAAATGATAACGCATTTCTCAATCATTCATGTTTAACGTTCGGTCTTATTTCCTTTGCAATTTCACGCAGATTTGCATACGTACCGATCGTCGTGTGACCTAATAAAATAGATTGTATCGTCTATATGCCCATCTAATTTTCCACTCAAGAAACTTGTTACGATGCCATGGAGATGTAAGTAGAGTGCGTATAAGCATGTTTCTTACTAAGTGCACCAGTGAAATATGCGTCTGAGATCAGCTTTCCTTGCTACAAACGTGGTGCGTTCCTTTTAAGCGAATCCTAAGGCTTTACCACGGGTAGATGTGTGTGCTCCCAATACCTTTCTACGCCACGTTTCGTGTTCTAAATAGAATGATTTACAAAATTTGATTCAGAATTGGATGATACAAAACATGTTTTAAAAACGATTGCCGTATTTTGAATTACAAATTACTCATTCTGATTCGCGGTCAGTGTTAAACAGGACAAGACTAAACGCATGTAACAAGTTTTTTTTGAAATTGTTAAATTAAGCATTATGATTAATACTTCACTGGCTGATTCAACAAAAATCACTTTTAAGCAGTCCTATGGTGATACTAGCATCATATCTGTAGTTGAAGTAAAATGAAAGCTAATTCAACATGCAACAGAACATCACCCATGAATATGCGCGCAATTCTGAAACTGTATAGATGATAAATAGAAGTGAAGTGAATATGAAGTGTCTGAAAAAGGTAATTAGAGATTACTATCAAGAACACGAATATTTCTTTAAAGCAAGTGCTTGCACAAAAACATTAATTAATACACATTTATAGATTAATAGATCTCATTTTTATAATCACACTTGTGTGATTATAAAAATGAGATCTATTAATGTCGAGACAGATGTAAAAGATATGAATATAATAATAAATTACGGTAATAAAGCTATAGCAAAATTAAAGGGTAAAGAGAGCAACAAAAATATTTCGTTACACAACAAAGCTACCCAGCATGGAACTGATCGATAGTTTTAAACGGATCCGCTCACTTGGAAGCCTCACAAGTCACTAGATTTACTTACATATTGTATAAACTTTTTATGCTAAACATCTATACCGGTTATTTTTTCGTAGAAGTGATTTCTAAAGAACAAGTGAAGCGGTTATAATAAAATCAATGGAAAAGTACTTGTTGCTTGTTGTAACACGTTCAAAATTGGAATTAAATTAAACCCTAAATGTATGTATAATATCGATTTGAATTGCGTCATGCCTTCCAACAATGGAGGTTTTCCAATTATAACTGCATACCCAAGTCACATGGAATAATAAAAATAAAAACAGAATTTCAAATAATATTTTTAAAATGTTTATAGACACATGCCAAACATAAAGACAATCAAATTTAAAAAGCTCGTAGCACCACCAATAAATATGAAAACCAAACTTTATTTCATAGCCAAGGCACACAAAGGGACTTCAATAACAAACTCAGAAAGGACAATGAAAACCTAAGCCTTGTCAAAGTACAATAAACAATTACGAACGCAATATTTTACGTGTTACAGTGAATTTTAAAGACTTTTTGGTATTCCCCTTAAGAATAAAACTTGCGTATTGCCTTTTCGTGGGGTTAGAAAAAGTTCCATCTGTTGTCAACCGTAAAATACCACGTGACGTTAAAGGGTGAGTTAAAATGGAGGAACACGCCACCACAAAAAGAACATTAAAGAAACACACAAGATTACTGAAACTTAAAGAAGAATGAGGGAAGAAACTTAAGCTGTTGACAGTCATTTACCATTCCATTAAGTCGTAAAAGTTGCTACTAACATACGTAGTAATCAATACAGCAATAAGTGCAGAGTTAAAGTTAATTTAATAAAGAAACCGGTGAAAAGTTGCTCCGGGCACTTCGATAACCTATTTACCTTAATAAATATCGACGCACGTGCTGCAATAGCTACAATTTTATGAATAACAATATTTGCAATATCCAGCTCTACCACAGTATATATTTCTTCAAAGTTAAGGAATTAATAACAAAGTATGTCAACGATCGTTTTATCTGTTTATAGCGTTAAAATTATACATTTGTGTATTGTTTAACAATGGTACAATCTTAATTGGTTTGTACAAAACACGCCATTGTCTCTATTAAAAATTGACTTCGATTCATTATGCTACAGAACAAAAGATTAGCTTTACATGTCTGAGATTAAAGAAAACATACAAAAAATTGGGGACCAATACGAAATTTAAGTGAAATCAAAATCAACAACCTGGTTTATTGAATCAAATCAAATCATTTTCTATTTGGGTAGGATTATATATGTATGTTTAGTCATAATTTAGTGCAAAAGAAAGTCTATCTTAATATTCTATTCTAAAATTCTCAACCTGACCAATTTTTATGAATTTTTTGTGTATATTTGATAGGACTGAACATATGTCGTAGTCTATTTTTTTTTCTCAAAAATCAATTTATATGGCAAAACAATGTTTGCCGGGTAATATGGGACCTTAGAGTAAAACTCCATGTTCTATTTCTCCTAAGTTAGTTCATACAACAAAGTTTTTGCACCAAGTGCCCTTATATCCAATATTAAAATAGGAATAGTGGGATTTATTTATGCCAAGCTAGAGCCGTGTTGCAAGAGAAAACGGGCGCAGATCTATAGAAATTCAAGGTCAACCATACTGATCCGGCAATAAAACTTAATAATTATTGTCAGCCTCACATAGTTTATCATTGTGAAGATATTAACCTTATTAGTGACTATGAAGATTCACCAGTAACCTGATATATGCTGATGACAAGGCACGTGCATAAGATATCTTTCTTGTTAGCATACTTATTTTCGAGAAAGTTAGATTTTATATAGTCGTTGAAAAACGGAACAATATGGAATTTTCTCCATATAAATATGTGGGGCGATATAACGTTGCACGCGTCAAATATTTTCTAAAGCATTGTTGTTGCTTATGCGTTTCTGTGGGTTTACAGGCCGGCACCGGAAAGCGAATGGCTAGATTTTATGATAATACATTATTGATATTCAATCAATAATGTATTATCAAAAATTCTACCTAACTCTACGTATTAAAATAACCTACATTTAAAACTTTTCACTTGAGTTTTGGCTACACTGCTCTACCTACTTAACTACATTGCGTTACACGTAAAACAACTTATTTCACCTACAACTTGAAATATTTTTTTTCCTTTCACCACCACTTAATACGAACCCAGAATCCCAACATGGATGGAACCACTTAAAAACATGTGTAGCAACGTTCCTACTGGTTTTAAGATTCCATTAGATAAGTGTTGACAGGGAACAAGACCCAAGTATTTGTATCCGTCAATTGTTTCATAACTTGTTTTGAAAGAATCAGATGCTGCTTTCTTAATTTCTTTTGCATTAACATGTCAAGTTCGTGATATAATCAGTATGTTGTCATCATCATCATAATCTGTTACATCTTTCTCCAGATCATTAATATGGTACCTGTCGACAGAGATTTATTGATCCAGATTTCCAAAATCTAGAAGATTGATCCAGTCATTAAATTTTATAATATTAACTAGTATTTGCGTGTTGCGCGAGGTGCAAGCACCTCGCGTGCTTGTGAAAAAACTAAAGCATTGCCCCTCTAAATCAAGTATTTGCGTGTTGCGCGAGGTGCAAGCACCTCGCGTGCTTGTGAAAAAAAAAAAAAAAAAAGAGGGGGGGGGGTGATGGGGGGGGGGGGTTGCACAAGTATTTCGACTAAAGCATTGCCCCTCTATTGCCTCCCCATCCACCATCTGGGAGAACAATTATGTCAGTGAGTCAGTGAGTGGTAATTTAGCTTTATATAGTATAACTAGTATTTGCGTGTTGCGCGAGGTGCAAGCACCTCGCGTGCTTGTGAAAAAAGAAATTGGTATTTGCGTGTTGCGCGAGGTGCAAGCACCTCGCGAGCTTGTGAAAAAAAAAAAAAAAAAAAAGAGGGGGGGGGTGATGGGGGGGGGGTTGCACAAGTATTTCGACTAAAGCATTGCCCCTCTAAATGAATCTGAAAAAAAAAATGTTCCAAGTCTCTTAGATTCCGAGATCCGCCTAAAGGGGGGGAGAAGGGGGGCGGGGGGGGGGACTTTGAAAAATGGTTTTTACTTTACCGAGCCTCCTCTATACGAATCCGTAAAAAGAAAAAAATACGGGTCTCGTAGTTTCCGAGATACGATGGGGGGGGGGGGGAGAAGGGGGGGAAAAGGGGGGGTTTGGCACTTTTCCCGTAGGTTTGAGAGTTACTTGTTTACGAATCTGTCAAAATATACCCACCTCCCCATCCACCATCTGGGAGAACAATTATGTCAGTGAGTGAGTGAGTGGTAATCTAGCTTTATATAATATAACTAGTATTTGCGTGTTGCGCGAGGTGCAAGCACCTCGCGTGCTTGTGAAAAAAAAAAAAATGGGGGGGAGATGGGAGGGTTTAGTATTTGCGTGTTGCGTGAGGTGCAAGCACCTCGCGTGCTTGTGAAAAAAAAAAAAAAAAAAGTGGGGGGGGTGATGGGGGGGTTTAGTATTTGCGTGTTGCGCGAGGTGCAAGCACCTCGCGTGCTTGTGAAAAAAAAAAAAAAAAAGAGGGGGGGGGGTGATGGGGGGGGGGTTGCACAAGTATTTCGACTAAAGCATTGCCCCTCTAAATGAATCTGAAAAAAAAAATGTTCCAAGTCTCTTAGATTCCGAGATCCGCCTAAAGGGAGGGGTGAAGGGGGGCGGGGGGGGGACTTTGAAAAATGGTTTTTACTTTACCGAGCCTCCTCTATACGAATCCGTAAAAAAAAAAAATACGGGTCTCGTAGTTTCCGAGATACGATAGGGAGGGGGGAGAAGGGGGGGGAAAAGGGGAGGTTTGGCACTTTTCCCGTAGGTTTCAGAGTTACTTGTTTACGAATCTGTCAAAATATACCCACCTCCCCATCCACCATCTGGGAGAACAATTATGTCAGTGAGTCAGTGAGTGGTAATTTAGCTTTATATAGTATAACTAGTATTTGCGTGTTGCGCGAGGTGCAAGCACCTCGCGTGCTTGTGAAAAAAGAAATTGGTATTTGCGTGTTGCGCGAGGTGCAAGCACCTCGCGAGCTTGTGAAAAAAAAAAAAAAAAAAAAGAGGGGGGGGGTGATGGGGGGGGGTTGCACAAGTATTTCGACTAAAGCATTGCCCCTCTAAATGAATCTGAAAAAAAAAATGTTCCAAGTCTCTTAGATTCCGAGATCCGCCTAAAGGGGGGGAGAAGGGGGGCGGGGGGGGGGGGGGGACTTTGAAAAATGGTTTTTACTTTACCGAGCCTCCTCTATACGAATCCGTAAAAAACAAAAAATACGGGTCTCGTAGTTTCCGAGATACGATAGGGAGGGGGGAGAAGGGGGGTGAAAAGGGGAGGTTTGGCACTTTTCCCGTAGGTTTGAGAGTTACTTGTTTACGAATCTGTCAAAATATACCCACCTCCCCATCCACCATCTGGGAGAACAATTATGTCAATGAGTGAGTCAGTCAGTCAGTGAGTGGTAATTTAGCTTTATATAATATAATATAATTAAGAGTTGATGATCGTTATGCGTGAATAATTTTTATGATTTTTAGGGTTCCGTAGCTGATTGGCAAAAAACGGAACCCTTATAGTTTCGACATGTCTGTCCGTCTGTCTGTCTGTCCGTCCGTCCGTATGTCACAGCCATTTTATTCCGAAACTGTTAGGACTATACATGTGAAACTTGGTAGGTAGATGTATTCTGTGAACCGCTTTCCGATTTTATGAAAAAACATAAAAAATATTTAAAATAAAGGGGGGCAAAAAAAAAATTCAGTTTCAGTTCCATGTATGGAACTGAAACTGAATTTTTTTTTTTTCATGAAACCTATACTTGTGTGGTAGTTATAGACAGGTCTTTAAAAATGACATTGAGGTTTCTAAAACCACTTTTTCCTAAAGTTAATCGTTTAAAAGATATACGATTCTAAAGTGGTAAAATGTGTGTCCCCCCCCTCTAACTTCTATAATTATGAAGTGAAAAATCTCAAAAAAATATATGCTATAGATCTTAATGTAATCTTTCAACCAAAATCGGTTTGAATGAGATCGGGTCAGCAGTTTCTGAGATACAGCATATTTTCTAAAACCGCAAATATAACTTTGTAATTCATACAAACACTATGAAAAACAAAGTTATTTGGCGTAGTTGTAAAAATTGTAAAAAAGCTAGTTTTAAGAAATTTTTAAGTTTTTTTTTTCAAATAAATATATTAAATTATATTTATTATAGTTACTACGGAACCCTTCATGGGCGAGTCTGACTCGCACTTGGCCAATTTTTAATTACTAAAAGCTTCCGTTTAGATATATTCATGTATCGATATTTAATTTGGCCGATAACAAATCGTAACAGTTGAGGAAGCTAAACACATGCTACACACACATTTAATTGTCATTTAAACCGATTCAGCTGTTCCAGAGATCTTACGAACAGAAAGACATACAACGATATTAAATACTTGTTTTTTTTTGTAAACATTGTTTAAGACCTGTGTATTTTGTTATAAATAAATAACTATTATATTCTTGTATATAAACACTTGAGAGAGTGCACAGTTATTTTGAAATCACAGACAGACTTTAAATTTAATGTATATTTAAAGAGAAAAATTGCTATATAGATCGCTCTATGATCTCTGCACATCTTGATTTAGCTAATTCTTAATTAATACGGTTACGACTCCTTATTAAGCATAAAATTAACATCTTTCACATCAGGTTACGCAACGTTACGAACTTATTGCCAATAAGTCACGCAAACACCTGTCAACCAAGACGATCTGATATTGGACTTAGCAATTTATCAATCCAAAATTTGTAATAAAATATCTGCTAGTCAATAGAGAAATCAAAACTGGACTACTGCATAATATGAATAAAAAGCTGACACTGCACATACATAATGTTCAAGATCTAAATATGTATTGATGAAAAATGCCAATATTTTAAGCAAACAGATTGACTTCTCTCTAAATAACAGCCACTAACAAACGCCAAAATTATGTTATTATTGTACCACAATCCTCTTAATATTACTGTTAACATTCCCTTTAAAGCATAATTCGTTAAAGAGCATGAAAATACTACAATACGTTCATATTTGATGTTCTTTTCGGTCGATGAAGTATGTATGATATACCTATAGAAAGTATATGGATAAATGACAGTGATTGCTTGTCAGATCTGCTTCTAAGCTTCACTCTTCACGTATTCGTACTATCGGTGTCATATGCCTTTTGTATTCTCAGCGTTTGTTAAATAGTTCAACACGTCTGACATTGCTTTTGTCTCTATGACAAGTAACGTCTTCTTTCTAGAGCCAAACAAAGGTCTTAAAGTAACGGAGTAGAAATCTTCCTTTTATACAGCATGCTTCACCTAGTTAAATATTTCTGGCGGATAAGATTTAGTTGCTGTTGCATCCTACCAACACGTTGATGCTAACTGTGTTATCGTGTTTTTAATTGCTTATTTTCCTCGCAATTCTTCCGTTTGTCATCTAGCGGCATAAAATATACATAACGACCTATTCTCATAACTACCAAATAAACACACAAAGAAATAATAAAATCGGACGACCTGCTTCGAAGGTACGACCATGTAAACGCCGTGTCATGAGATTTTTGTGTGCGCGTGGGGTCAGCCCACTAAGCCCTAACAGCAAGGTCTACGTCCTAGCAGTAGGAACATTAAACACTGATTATTCTTCAATTCCATTTGCTTTTCCTTTGTTAATTATTATTATTATTGAGGGCAATATAACTTCGACTTCCTCATGACAGTGATAAGGTTGATATATAGAGGACGTGATGTAAGCTAACACAATATTGACGTCATTAAATATCTAATATGTTTAGATGTTTACAAATTACGTTCTGGTAATGTTATTGTATACAGCTGAAGTCCTGTTGTTATTTTCACTGTTAAATTCTGCAGAGAAAGGGACACATTCAAATATAGAAGCTGTTTGTTCTCTTCTCTATGAGAGGGAATGGGCTGTAATTGGCTGTGATCCACCACGCGGGTACGGTTTGGTGGATGACGCATGTGTTTAAATTTTTCGGTCTTAGAACTTAACAGTTTCTTCACGATATTTTCCTTTATCGTTTTGAGTGCAGTAATGTTGATGTAAATAACACAAAGTAATGTGCCTCCCTGGGTTCGACCCAAAACCTGCAACTTGTAAACCACATCTGATATAATTATAGAAGTTCACTCTTGCACAATGTTACTTAAGTTTTTCGTTACACGTCGCGTCGTCTTCAGTTACAACTAAATTGTGACGGGCACCTCATATTTCTTCTAAATATCAATATGCATAGACTGCTGATAAATGTCCAAAGTTGTAGAATCGATTCACTAGTTTATCATTTAGACCGCGTGTTGTCTTTGTAATTTCCTACAACGTTTATATTTGTGGGCTGTCTGGCGGTTTCCGCCACAGGTAAAATATGAAGAATGGATTGAACTTCCCCTAAGTATGAAGTGTTTACAAACATAAAGTGTAAAAAATTTTTTAACAAAAAATAGAACCGACTTCCATATCAAAACACTACAAAGCTAAAAATAACTTTAATTTCGGTAGTCGGTGTTATTGGTTTTGGATTTTCTGTTTTTTTCACATCGCCTTCCTAAATTAAAGTTATTTTTAGCTTTGTAGTGTTTTGATATGGAAGTCGGTTCTATTTTTGTTAATAATTTTTTTTCACGCTTTTTAGTGGGTCGGTTTGTAATTTATCTAGATACAAAAGCCATAATGTCAACAACTTATCACCTTTTACAAAATGTTTCTTTTCCCGATGCATAGCTGTTAATTTTTGAGGAGTTCTCCTGATACTTGACCATCAGCTCTACATCACCATACTCGTATGTATTCCGACGAGCATAAAGTGTTTAACATCCGTACTCAAGTAGTCGAATCGCAATTCACGAAATACTTATTATTGAGTAGTTTCAGTGGCCATCTGTGGTCTTCATCATCAGTTCAACTTCCCCAAATGGTACTTTTCGAAAGCAACTGCTCAAGGTACTATAAGAAATACCCAAAACGCTATAGGTGTGCCTATAATATTTGAAGAGTTCCCTCGATTTCTCCAGGATCCCATCATCAGATCCTGATTTCGTAACAATGGAACCAACTAGAAAGTATACCCTTTCGAACAAAAAAAGATTTTCCAAATCGGTCCAGCCATCTCCGAGTTATGAGGTAACATACATAAAAAAAAAAAAGAACTTCAAGACGAATTGAGGCCATGAGAGCCAGAATGGCCTAGCTGCTTTTTTTTAAAATACTGATTTTAATTGATAAAACTGTTCTAAATGGTAAAAGTCATTGCACCACAGTGGCCTAAAATTTAGTTCAACATTTTGACCTTATTTAGACAGTTGACATTTTTGAGGCCATGAGAGCCAGAGTGGTCTAGCTGTAATTTTTTTCAATAAGTCGATTTTACGGTTAGGCCACTCTGGCTCTCATGGCCTCAATTGTAAACCTCCTTTTTTTCAAGTCGGTTAAAAATGGTTATCCCATAAAAAACAATACTTGTCAAAAAAACAAGTCTCGCAACTCAATTCTTCTACCGTAAAATGTTGTGAGATCCATGTAATACCAAGTCGGTTATTAATTTATTCCGTCCCTACATAAGGGACCTTCTGTCTTAAGTTGTTACGTAACTATTTAACCTATCAACATCTTATAGTGACCATTTCAATATTTTCAATATAAAAAGTCTTTAACGTTTTAAATAAATAGATTGACTCGGCCATCGCATGAAAACACAATATATCTCACAAGTAATACATATATAAATTAGATTGTTTAGTGCGATTGCCAAGTCAATCTATTTATTTAAAACATTAAAGTTTTCCTTGATTCATACACTAAACACTAACTGTATTCTAAAGAAGCTTCTATGTCTGCTAGAAGTGCCTTAGAATTTTGATGAGCGGTCAGTCAGTGAGTGACAAAATTAAGAAACTTTGACTCGTTAAAATTCTTAAACTACTGGTTCAAATTGAATGAAATTTAAAATATACCGTGTTTATACAATGCCTGCTTGGTTACTGAAAATTCAGGCTTCTAGTTTAATCCACAACGAAGTAAGAAAGAAACTCATCCGCATTTCTTTCTACAAAATAGTCAATAGGTACTACTCAGTCCATTCTCCATGCCTGTAGTTTGCGCAAAACTGACGTGTTCTATGTTCAACACCGTAAATATCGCACGGGTTTTCTCTGCCGTGGTGTAAGAACGATGTGTATCTATCACCTTAACTGGGTACCTGTTTTGTGCTGCAATCGGAGTTAAATTAATTGCTGCAGTTAACTAAGATCACTGTAAAGGTGTTTAAACTCAGTTATGTGTAATCACCTTTGGCCAACGCCAATGCTTGCTTTCGACTTAGATTAGAGTCTATACAAAATTTAAATAGTGCAAAAACTCTTCTAAAATGCAAAACAATAAAATCTTAATAGAACTTATAACGGATTTTAAAATGTAATTAACTATTTATTTTTTCGAGTTTCCGTTATTTAAATATCCCGTTTAAGCTTCTAACAATATTATTAGTTATGCTTAATATTTTTGTTTAAACACAATAAAAACATTCTGTTTTTAAAATGACGTTAAAGAAAACAATACCTAAATTAGAGACGACAGACGCCCTATACCATTAAAACTGAGCTTGTTTTTTTTTTACGTGGTAAAATCATCAAATAAGTCCTCCCACCCCGGGAAGGGCCGGAGGGACTGTCAGACTTGTACTGACTAAAATCCACGGTGTTCCTTTAATAGCCCTTTACGTTCCGGGGTCACGGTAATGGGATAAGTCCCACGACCCCGGCAGGCTTCGGCCCTCTACAGGGGGGGCCTCGTCATATTGCTGACGCTCTTTGAGGCGCGCGTGGAACACAACGCGCCGTCAACCCGGGCATGGTCCATGGTCGGACAGCGAGTTGCCGGAGATCGTCGGCCGACGTCCGACGCCGTGGGCGTCTACCACTGCGGCTGAGCTGGAGGGAGGACGCCATCCTCTCCCTCACGCGGCCCGCCTCCTCCTTCGATAGCATGACTGCTTCGCAGAAGGAGGCGACCGCTTCCCACTCCGTCTCGCCCCGCAGCATGGCCTCGACCAGTGCCGGGCGCGAGAGGTCTCCGCCTATCGCCACCGTGAGGACACGTCGGTGCTCTGCCCAAGCGGGGCAGTCTTGCACCGTATGCTCTACTGTGTCCTCAGGGCGGTCCTCGCAGTGGTGACACCCAGGCGATTCTTCCTTCCCCATCAGACACAGGTACCTCCCGAAACTTCCGTGTCCGGTGAGGACCTGCGTCATGCGGTAGGTCAGGACGCCGTGACGCCGATCTAGCCACTCCCCAAAGAGGGGTCTTACCGCCGCAATTGCGGCGTGCCCTATTAAAACTTAGCTAGAACTTAATACTCTAAGAAAAAATTAAATGAAATCATAATATTTCATAGGAAAGCAATGCTAATAACTACCTCACATAACCAGCATGATTGCAGTCGGCGAATGCATCATGAGTCATGGATAGTCATAACATAATTACAACTGCACACATGACAAGAGCTATCCGCATGTTGTGATACGGGTTACTAAGCAACTATCGAACCTTAATAGGACCTTGTTTAAATTTATTACTTAGGGGAATGGTAATAAGGTTATAAGGATAAATGTGCTAAACACACGAACAAACAATGAAAGGCTTAATGGGTTAATAGAGAAAGAAAATAAAGTCATGCAAAAAGAAATCTCCAAGCTCTCCAAAAATATCTTTTGAATGATTTAAGCGGTGACCCCAACTGCTTTACCATTTTTGGTAAATTAGCTGTCAATATATTCCTCAGTAAAATCGATGGTATTTTTTATGAATTACCAATTGTGGACTAAGAATACTTTCTCGTTAAAAGTCTGCAGATTTGGAAGTGGCACAAATGAGCTTTTGAGCACAGGTGAGCATTTTGAACCGCTTGACCAATACCTCACCTGATGGTAAGAGATGATATGGACGACCCCGAACCACGCGTGCCTAGAAGTAACCTATTCGCTCTTGACTTAAAGACCCTCAGGATGTAGCTGTCAGAAAACGTAACTTCAGAAGATTATTCTTACCTGTACTTATTTTCGCTGCGTTTTCTGATACGGTCTGTCATTTCTGTTCACGTCCATGTTTCAAAATGCTGCACACATGTATATTTTACAGACATAGACACATGGATGTCATTAAAAAATGAGGTATAACTCGAGACGTCTTTTACGTTGAAAATGTATGCAAATCCTTTCAAATGACAGACATCAAATTAATTTGGCTGTGATTTATTATGTGATATCAAACTTAATGTAACCCTACATATTTAGTGGAAGATTTGAGTGATGAAGTTGGCACCAACATACATAGTAATTCAAATTATAAATATTTTATTTCGCTGTCTACAAAACATTGGTAGTTAAGTGATGGTATAAATTGGTTGAATGATAAGGAGAGAACATTTATATTATTATTATAATAATTATGTTTTATTGGATACTTCAGTACCTTAAATTTGAAGTACTAGAATTGCAAGACGACTTCAATCATCGAATTAAAAGACGAACGGCGATACGTTCAATTTTCAGCAAACGAGTAGAATTCCCTGCCGGAGTCTGTATCGTCATAGCTATAACTTGTGGGTCTTTAAGTTAAGAATGAAAAGGTTAAGTACTAGCTAGGCAAGTGTCCTTCATCTCTCAACATATCATCGCTTATCATTAGATGGTCTTCAAAAGTGAACCTAGCATCGATAAAAAAACGAACTTTAAACGCTTTATTAACGGCTGCATTTGTCGCCATTTCAATTGCACTATCAGTCACAGTCGCAAACATCAGTAGTCGTTACAACAAGCAAGCCAGCAAAAAGCCCTTCAGGATTATTAAACTTAATATTTAAAACTAGTTCCAACCGTCTTCCAACTGTTTTTCATTGCAACTGTGCTAGAAAAACAGAAACCCTTTGACGTGTTCGTCCGTTGCGCTTGCGCGTGCCTCCGCGACCTTTTATTTTTTGCATCGATACAGCACTGCGGGATTTAATTAACATTCCGATGCTTCCAACGGCGCCAAGCGGAATACTGCAGCCATGTTGAAGGTCCACAAGAACTTAGAGCCGCCATTTGTTTTTCCCGCGTTAGAATACAAAACGACGACGGTAATGACGAATTCAGGTTGAGATTTTTTTGATTTATTTTATTCTAAATTTAAATCCCTTGTTTTGTGGTAACGGTACATTGATATTAATTGTCTATCATGCAATTGATAAATTCAATCCAAATTATGTTGCTAATATCTGTAATGGAGTAACAATATGAGCCAGAAAAATACTTTAATTTATTTCACCGTTACGTAACAAAGGAACACGAGTAAAATCCGGATTATCCGAACCTACTAATCTTCACTCAATGAATGAACTGTGTACATAAATGAACTAATCTGGCGGATTAAATCCAATTAAAAGATGACATTTTGTCTTTAATCATTATCACATCAAGACTAACAACACGACTAACAATATCATAATAATGAAAAATAAAAGTTTATGGGGGGAAATCATTAAATGACTCCCCCACGCTCTGCGTGGAGTAATGGCAGACTTCTACTGACTAAAAACCACACCGTTCCTTCATTACAGCTGACTGCTCTTTGAAGTACGTCATGACATGGGAATAACGAACTGTTGCGTAAAACAAAACGGTCACTAGATGAACGATGATAGTTTGTTCATAGTGCATCATTTGACTCCCCGCTGTGGTCAATATTAGTAAAAAATGTCAAATATATCAATAGAATACTGTTATGAAATTGATATTATACAATAAACAATATGGCATTCAAGTTTAGTGTTATCGTTTATGACTTATGAGAAAGAGGACTTGGTTCATAGACCTTTGAGACACAGTTATAGATTGCGTCAGTTGAATTTGCTTATAATTATCCATGACAAAGACTCTCGTAACAACTGATAACGCTATTCCATATGGCTTAGGTATCGTGATTATCATTTTAAAGAACTTGGATGGGACCTATTCGGATAGGGACAGGCTTACTGGCCATGGGTGGAAAAACGCTGCCAATTTTAACAATTTATCTGCTAAAGAAATATTCAGCAAAAGATGTAGCCTATGTCACTCAGTGATAAGTAGCGTTAAAGATTTTTTTAATCGGTCCAGTGTGTTTGAGTTTATTCGAAAACTACAAATCTTTCTTCTTTATAATTATCAGTATAGTTAAAGCAAATCACAATAAATATCTTTAGGTATAAATAATCTTAATTTATATTTCCTTATGTTCGCACACTTCTCTGCCGGAGAAATTAGCATACAAACCTGTGGGCTGTAGAAAGTATTAAAGAAATTATCGACAATTCTCAATGTCAACATCGGAAATAATAAGCTTAACATCTGTCATTTGATAGTAATCTTATTCATTAATATCGAGCAAAACCAGGTCGATATCATTTGCCAATTATCGAGCACTTTCCATCGTTGCCCGATCCGTGAGTCATTATTAAAAATTGCTACACATTTTATGATGTTTGGTCGTGAAAGAAAGTGCTTTTATACAAAATCTAGGCCAATGTTAAAACCAAGAAATTATCTAAGTATTCGCTTCGATACTGCTCTAAATTTCGCTTGTTTACTGTATTTTATTTTCTTATCTAATTTATAAAACCTTGTTAGTTCACGAAAGATCAATAATGTGGGTAGGTACGCATGCGGCATGCCTGCGTTTATATACGTGGTGTCTCTTCCAAGTACCCGTTTCTACGGATACAATAAAATAATATGTTCATTTGTTAGCATCGGTTTTACAAAAATAGGAAATCGCAAAAAGGTACGCCCAACGTGGGGCTCGAACCCACGACCCTGAGATTAAGAGTCTCATGCTCTACCGACTGAGCTAGCCGGGCTGTACGAGGGTCATCGAAATTTCGTATTAATTTCCGGAATAGTTTATTCATTTTTTTACATTAGTGGAATGTTGGCAGTATGGGCGATCGTACAGTGCGCACGCGCCGCTTTTTAAGTTCCTTATTCGAACCGGCTCCCATTGGAAGTTGCAAAAGCTACTTTCAAGGTTGAGTGAAGCTTTCTTTATTTTAATAATATAAGAATATACGACTCGTACGGTCCACAGTGCTTATACTTTACATTGAAAGGAAGACTGAATAAATTTAAAATTGGATATTGGTGATTTGTAAACAATGGACGCTCGTATCTACGTAGGCCATGTTAAAGCACTTCCTAGTATCCAAATAAGGCTATTTATTTTCCTTATCACAAAAACTGTCTTCCTGATAGTCCGAATTGCTAACCTTCGATAAATCAAGTGCAAGATGGCTGCCTTATTGACAGTGACCCTGACCAGGTTTCAAAGATGACTCAACGACGGACAGTATGATTACATACGTGGGTCGTATGAAAGCTGTCGTTTGACTGTAGAGATTCACAACTGTATGATTCAATGTATGGTTTCATTTGTTCCCTACTGCCTATATTATTTGTGATTGATCTACGGCTTGTTTATGGCGGAACTAGTAATAGAACTACTTAGGCAGGTTTAGTATATAATATAATGAAAATTCTTAGGTAGGTACCTATATACGTCTTTCTCTGTTTTACAGTATTGTGTTCAATCCTAAGACCCCCTTTTATCTTAAAGAATGTTTTAAGTTCCTTCATGACACACATGCCAAATTTCTGAGGTCATCGGAAAACTTGAGGCTAGAGGTACCGAGTCACTCCACCAATTTCTTTGGTAAGTCGTTCGCAGCTCAAGCAGTACGACTGTGGAATACTCTTCCCGTGTCAGTAGGACAAGCACAAACCGTTCCTTCTTTCAAAAACATGGTAAAAGATCTCTATCTCTCTCTGTAATTTGTTACTATTTTTTTATATCTCAGCTTTGTTCTTTTTATGTATATATATGTATATATGTATTGAGTATGTAGGTTATTAGTTATTTATTGTATACTAGTACTCACGCGAGGCTTCGCTCCCGTGGATTCTATCAAGGTAAAAACATAACTCTGTTTTTTTGCAGTCGCGTAAAAAGTAGCCTATAACCTTCCTCAAGCTTCAAGCTACTTCCATACCAAATTGCATCCAAATCCACCCAGTACTTTCGAAGATTAGCGCGTTCAAGCAAACAAACTTTTCCGCTTTATAATATTAGTATAGAAGTATAGATAAGTGAATAGTACACCATGGACTACCCGCGTATTTATTTTCTCCTGCTGTGTCAAATCCATCCAAAGGTTGTCTGTAAAAGATCGCTTTTAGCTAGTGTTGCCCAAACGAGAGTCTCGCAAGAGTCTTGCAATTAGCGATTATCCTATTGCTATTTATTAAACAGAACAATGTAACAGACTCTGTTACATTGTTCTGAGATCTCAACTACCGTTTAATAAATAGCAATAGGATAATCGCTAATTGCAAGACTCTTGCGAGACTCTCGTTTGGGCAACACTACTTTTAGCGATAAGACCGCCCATTGTAACACCCTTTGTAGTTTTTAAGTCCTTATTTAATTCTGTTATGGTGTACAATAAAGAGTATATCTATCTATCTACATATACCGCGAGATATCACAGCCCTGGAACGTAAAGGCAACTGAAGTAACAGGTTGGGTTTTAAATCAGTAGAAGTCACTCCATTCCGCTCCACCCAAAGCGAGGGGAGAGTCATTTCATTCACCAGAAAATGTAAAAAGGTACCTAGACGTCTAAGGCTTGGAATGAAAATTAAGTATAGCAAGACATGTGACAAATTGTCAAACACGCGATAGCTGATATAATTGTTTCAATGAATTGTCAACAGCTAATGCATTTGTTGACTTGCGTTTAATTTGTAATGCGTGGGTATCTTTTAAAACCCGGGCCTAATAATAGCTTCGTTCGTATTTGTATTCATTCAGCTAAACCCGACAATGTTGACTATCTATCACTTGGATCTTTTCCAATATTTATGTACTACTTACAATTACACAATAAGCTCACTAACAAATAAGATACTCAACGTAAACATATTCACAAATGATTCCACACTTATAAAAAAGAAAATTCTTCTCTATCTTTTGTTTGTGAATTAAACACCTAAAACATTAATAATAACACTTCTTTGTAATGACAGAATCGCGTGCACTTTGACACCTTTTTGAAGTCATTACAAAAAAAATATTTTTGACAAAAAGTCGACCATTGTGATGCAACAGAAACATGGTGTTGCTCAAAGATTGTCTCAGACTGAGTGAAAGTTCGCTAGCTATTACCATTTTGTCGGTCAGAGAAAACAATCCTATTGGTCAGATGTCACGACATAGGATGATTGGAAGCATTGTGTAAACATTTTAATAAATCTACCTTCGCCTTCCCTCGCGTACCTCAGAGATAATCAATCAAAATCAAATATTATTCTGATGGTGAACATTTTTTTTTAAATCGGATGTGTAGTTTCGACGATAACCTCCTACATAGAAACGCACACACAAACATAACCTCTATTTATAATATTAATATAGATTGATTTCAAGACAAACAAGACACATTTAAATTTTATTTTCAATTCACTCATAAACTTGCAGATTTTATTGTTTTTAAAACCATTCCGTTTTATTATCTTGCTGTGAGGTGTCATTTAACTTTCAGAAGTTAGAAATCTGAGTCAAAGCTTCACGTATCATATTCCAGTTAACATTAGAAACAACTTTATATCAATGCCGAGCATTTTACTGGCAGACCCTGCCCAGTGTGGGATGGGAAACCTACTTTTAGCTTACCTACATAGACAAATGTGACCATATCATGATCAACTTTAAGATCGATTCCTTTTGTGACCAGAGGGCTGGCTCGTTCTTTGCCCAAAAGAAGCACTGCCATACAACGTGGCAATGCTGCCAGTCTTCTGGGCACGTTTCCGGACGACAGCGGTGTGGAGGAGTATTTCGACGCCTAAGTCTATTTCTGTTTTTTTATGTACATAGTTAGGTTAGGTACTTTAAGATCATTTATATTCATTTGCTATTTTACATCGTCTACCAAGACATATTCGGCCCTATGCAGCAAATCGTGACTATTCTTAAATTTCCCCTATTGAAAGTCGTAACATTTTCCATGGAATGTTATCTGAAGACATGATTGTCTGCCTGTCTGTCCTTCGCCGCTTTCTACGCGACCTACAACTGTCGATCTTACGTCGATTCAATACAATAGCCCTTTATTGATGCACTTCTCTACAACCAATTAAGTTCAATTCGCATTTGTACGGTCAAAACCGTTATTCATTAGTTTTTTATTCGTGTTGTTATCATTTAAATATACTCGTCTGGTTTAGAAAGAAATACTGGTTTTCAAATTAGCTCTTGTCGTCGAAGATAAAAGGTGCTTTTTTTTGGAGTTTTATTGAGATTTACTGGGAAAAAAATGATGTTCTAAATTATAAATTATCTGCTCTAATGTATTTATTTATTTCACCGAAGCATAAAAAGCACAGAAACTCAAAACTAAATACTTATTCTAAAAGGTCCACAGCAATAGAAATCCAGACCCCAAATAGGTATTCGTTCCTGTAACTTCTTCACTTCCTTAAGGCCGTGCGCGCACTGCGTTGCGTTTTGGAAACGCAAAATCTGTGAAGTATGGAGTGTCATAGAAGTGCGCGCACTGCGGTGGAATAAACGCGTGCGGTAGAGTCACCGGTGGCCCCGGTCATTCTACCGGTGCGGTAGAACTACCGCAATTGCGGCCACCGCAAGGCAGTGCGCGCACGGCCTGACACGTTCGCTGACAGTACGTCGTTCGGCGAGAAATTAAAATAGTGCGTTATGAACTTATGACACTACGTCGGGGGCGCGGGCGGGCCGAGTACGTCGTGGAAAATTCTACTGTCGTAACGTGGTGTCAGGGTAAGTGCTCACTGTCAGCGAACGTGTTAAGGTATTTCTCGAAACATAAATATTAAAGCTATATTTATGCTCAGTCAGTAGAGACGTTTAAAAGACAAAGCAAATGTTAAGAGATACAATAAAAACAAAAAAATATAATTATGATCTTTATAGAAAAGACAAAATAAATTATTTCACATTATGACATTACTCATAAACTTGGAGAAGAAGAATAGTGTAAGTGTAGTATGGGTAAAACACGTACATAATTCTGCTTCTTCTTGGTCGTACATCTAATAACCTCCTACTAACAGCAGATGACGTCACTCCCCGCATACATACTATACATATAATTATATCAGGAGTTACGGACCGTTTTATGGCAGAAGTCGAGTGTATTGTTTCGCTTAACTGGTTCACCTTGGCAAATCAGTTCAGTCGAGCAGGGCCGGATTAACCATTAGGCAGAGTAGGCAACTGCCTAGGGGCCCCGCATCCACTAGGCTATCCCAGGCCCAATGCACGCACCAAAAAAACATGTTTCTTCGAACGAGAATTTGATGTGCGTGTGAACTTAGGGACCTCACTGTTATTGCACAAAGTACAAATCGTTATTATTTAGTAGTGGAATTAAAACAATTTTGGAACAAATCTGGGAATAAGGAAACAAATATATTAAAAACCACAACCTTAATGTGCGTTTCCTCTGTTCACACACGATTTGGTCAGTCAAAGTAAGAAAAGGGGCCCCGAGAATGCCATTGCCTTAGGGCCTCTGACAGGGTTAATCCGGCTCTGCAGTCAAGAACCTGTAGCCCTTTTTAATAATGCTCAACTAGCTAATACATGTGTGTAGTAATTCTACAAAGATTGATCATTTTAATAACTATAAGCATTTCACGTACACAGTTATTATGAACTCACAGACTGACACTAATTTCATTTCTAATAGAATAGATAGCTTCTGCCCGCGACTTCGTACGCGTGGGAAGGTTTTCCCGCGCAAATCCCGATCCCGTAGGAATTTCGGGATAAAAAGTAGCCTATGTGTTATTCCAGAATGTCAACTATCTACCTACCAAATTTCATTCATATCCGTTCAGTAGTTTTTGCGTGAAAGAGTAAAAAACATCCATCCATTTATTATATATTATTAGTAAGTAAGATAGTAAGAATAAGAAGTAAGATAAGATATACATGGATCGTTTGCTCCATGATTTAGGTAATTAGTTACCCGTATATCCTTAAATGTTTATGCCATGTTTATAACATACAAACGTCTTTCTACTGTATAATTACAGACATCGAACATAATAAACTACAGTAACTATAAGACAAATAATGTCAATTGAAATTCTTTAAACCAAAAATGTAAAGAAACCACATTCTATAGGGACTAAACGTAGACAGAAAAGAAAATAAAAGAGAAAACGGGCCCACACCATTCAAATTGACGATCGTATAAAACTTAATATTGATGTTCGCCACTAAACATGAATATAATCTAATAAATTTTATTTTAATTGCTTTACTGCAATCATCCGTATGCATGATCAAGTACACTATAGTCTTTAGAAACACTTCACCATGTGTCGAAGATTAACCTTCGGCGTTAATTTGTTTACGGATCGATGTTTTCACTTGTTTATTATTACTGACTAGTTATGCCCGCGACTTCGTCTGCGTGGTAAGTTTTTCCCGCGTAAATCCTGATCTCGCGGGAATCCCGGGATAAAAGTATGCTGCTCTATAACCTCATCTATTTTCCAGTGAAAGTCCCATTAAAATTGGTTCAGCCATTCTTGAGATAAGTCTGGACAAACAGAAAGACAGAAAAAGACGGAAAAAAAATGTTTTAACGAGGTACCGCGGCCCTGGACCACAAGGATAACTGAAGGAACAGAGTGGGGTTTTAGTTAGTATAACTGTACAGTTATACTGTTACAGTGTACAGTTAGACTACTGTACAGTAGTCTGACACTTCCTACCCCGCTCCACCCAGAGCGGAAAGAATCATTTGATTCTTCTCCCACAGAAAAAAAAATTATAAGCACTTGGATTTAATTTAAGATTCAATTTAAATATGTATTAAAGATACAGTCGAAATGAGTAATGTGTTGAATGGAGCTTAAAGGTTTACTGTAGAAAGTGCTAGGTTTATTGGTGTACAGATCGCCACATTCACTGGCTAAATGTCAGGTCCCACTTAGCGGGTGCAACCATCCGCACTCTTATTAGGAATTCTTGATTGCTTGTCTGAATTAAGTATGATGAGTTCTTGTTACTTGTAAACTTTATCATCAATATGGTCTTCATAATATTATTTGGGAGACCGCGTAAACCTCGATCCAGTGAGAATTCTGGAATAAAAAAAAGTCTAACGTTGCCCTATAAAACTAGTATGGTCCAGTGAAAGTAAAGTCCCATTAAAATTGATTCAGCCGTTACAGAGACTAGCCTGAACAAACAGAAAGACAGACACACAAACCATTATAAAATTAAAATTAGTAATTGTAAGTAACCTCCGACAACCTTGAAACACCTGAACAGATCTTGATAAATTGTACTTAAGAACAATCTCAATCACGTCTGCTTTCTTACCAAAAAAAAACGCATCATAATCGGTCCATTCGTTTAGGAGTTACGATGCCACAGACAGACACAGATATACAGACACCCCTCTTTTTGCGACGGGGGTTAAAAAAGTATGTTGGTGATTTAGTATCGTGTAAAAAAACTATAAGCATTTGAGAAGACACAGTTAAGTCTAGGTTTTCGAAATCACAGGCAAACAGATAGTCTTCTTCTCCATCATATTAATAGCACTGAGCTCAGCTATATATCAGCTTTCTTCTAAAGAAAACCGGATTCAGCATAAGTTCGACTTTACAAGTTTTTTAATAACAATAGCATTCTTCAAGTACACGAGGTGTAAGGTTTAAAGTTCATGATTGTGCGTTAATACACGTGTGAATGCAGCTTAACTGTAGAAGCTAACATACTAACCTATTAAGCAAATTGTCTATTAGTTTCAACTTGTGGAATCTCCAGGCTGAGGAAATAACTTGTTCCTATTGTTTTGAGGCAAAATTGTATGCAAGACTTCCTTTTGATGCTAACCTCCACACAAAAATCACAAGCTTCTGGTCGCGGCTTCAAAAAGTATTCCTATGTCCTTCCACAAGGTCTGTAATTATCATCCAAAAGTATCCTGTCCTTCCACAAGGTGTAATCTATTATGTACCAAAATTTCATCAAAATCTTAAACGATTTAGACGTGAAAGTATATCAAACAGACTATACATAAAAATATATATAGATTATAGTGTGGGTGATTAAGTCCTTACATATTTCTTAAATCACAACAACTTGCAATCATTAAAATTAAATGATGATGTCAAACTTGCACAAAGTGGTGTAATACGAAATAAACGCTTCAAATATTGATATGAATACATTAATCATTTTCATCATTTAAATAAAGACTCACATGCACAAATACACAGGGAAACATAAATGTAACAAAAACAAACTTATAGTTTTATGTAAGCAAGTTTGCACAAAATGTTGTATTATCGTTCAATAAACAATCTCAATAAACTACAATTTCATTCTTTTAACACAATTCTCAAGCACACATGAAAACAATTTAGAAGCTCACGAAAACCTTTACTAACAAACAAAACAAAACGACAGACTCGAAACATTCTAAAAACCAATTACACATGCGCCCACGCAACGAAATCGTGAAACTTCGGGAAATCGAAAGTGGCTGAGAATGGCCATTGTCTGTTATGATAAGTTCAAAGAATTTATTAGCACTGTGTAAACGGGTTATGGGAATGGAAACTATGTACTTACTTACCTACTAAAGTAAGGCAATTTAGTACTTTAGGAGTCAGTAGGTAAACTGGTAGGTATTAAGGTTTATTGAGGCGTGACTGTGAAAACATCTCTTATCACTACACAGTGTAAAACTAAGTCGCTGTCCCCCGCTGTGATTTCCCGCGGTTTTGCACCAATGGCTTAAAGAAAGAAATTGCGTATCATCATGTTCTTAAGCCTTTTTCTAACTATGTTGGGTTCCAGGTAGGTACCAGTGTTTTATATGGTAATGCACTGGGTAACACCCAGTGTCCACGACGAAAACGACTGCCAAAGATGTATGCCTATCAGTTTTCTATCGGTTACATTTCGGGGAGTGTGCGATGGAATGATGGATGAATTACACAGTCTTATTCCACCAAGCCCGTTCCATCATAGGACTACAAGACAAACGGCGATGCGCCATCGTTACATGGTGGACATCCCACCCATACGCACGAAACGTTTTGGGAATACTTTCATTGTGCGTACGGCTAAGGAGTGGAATTCCCTGCCGGAGTCTGTGTTTCCTGATAGTTATAACCTGGGAGTCTTTAAGTCAAGAGTGGTTACCAACCAATAGGTTACTTCTAGGCAAGCGTGCTTCATCTTCGACCACATCATCACTTACCATCAGGTGAGATAGTGGTCAAACGCGAACCTATTTTCAATAAAAATAAAAATGTATCTACATGACGTAGACAAGTTTCACAAGATAAGGTGTAAGCTACAAATTTCTATCTAGGTTTGTTTATAGACCTAAATGGAGGCGAAACTATGTCGACAGACCTAGAATAGCGAACCGGGTCTAGTTTTTCATAAGTCTCATCTAAAATACAGTTCCGTGTTGACTCTTACTGAGCTAAAAACAGTGTCGTATAGAATAACGGATCTATAGGGCGCTGGTGCTGCTGCACGATATATCTCCTTTTTGCTCATTTTTAAACACTGCCTTAATTTAATGTAATTAAAATTGATTATGGAATCTTTAGTTAGTTCTTCTCCATAGGAAGCGACCAATTTCGAACCGTGCAATAGCTTCTGAAGTTTTGTAATTTTAATATTCATATTTGCACAGAACACATCTTCTAAAACGCAAAATGTTACCTTATGCTGTCTTGTTTAAGTTTGATTTTCAGTAACAATATGTGGAGTGGACTCAGCAGCATATATTAGCAGCCGATTCTCGGCTTTAATTAATTAATAAACGTGTTTTAAACATGAATTTTGTGAGTCTCACGCCACGTTTAGATTAGTGACCGCAATTTCATTAATAAGGCTAATATTAGTAAAAATGTGCAGTTTGTCTTTATTTGAAACAGTCACGTCTGTAATACCAGTTAGCCGTTAGGGTTAAAAGTGTAAAATCGTGCAAGAAAGTTACGTGTTCTTGAAAGAAAATTAATATTACCGGTATTCATTCACACTACATACATAATCTGCTTGTGAGAAAAAGAAATCACTGTCTGTCTATATTAAATCATAATCATCTCAACATCTAGCCTTTTCCCAACTATGGACTTCTAGTCTTACTGGGTGCAGCTGAGTATCAGTACTTCACATGGAGCGGCAGCTTCCACAACCCAGTAAGAGCGTCTTCACACTAGCGTTTGTCCAGCGTAGGCGTTCGATAAACGTATGCGCAGCGCAAACGCCGCGACAACGCGGCGAAGGCGTCGTGTTGTTGCGGCGTTTCCTCTGGAGTCAAACGCTGCGCTAACGCGGCGCAGACGTTACACAATTGCGTTGTCGTTTCGGAAATATCATTAACAAAATGGATTCTGACGAGGAAACTCTATTGTTGGCTTTGCTTTTAAAACAGTAACGCAGTAAGTCGGCGCACGCGTTCGGCACCTGCGGCGCTAGTACAGCGTATTCATTTACCCTTGCACTAGCGCGCTGCGTAGTTGCGGCGTCTGCGCTGCACGTACGTTCATCGAACGCCTACGTTGGACAAACGCTAGTGTGAAGGCGCTCTTACTCGGTATCACGATACTTAGTGGCAAGACCGACATATCGATTGACAAACATTAACAAATAACGGCCAGGACTAGTGATGCAACGAATACGAATATTCGTATTCGCATTTGTACGCAACTCTATTTACTGCAGATTTGAAAAATTTCCAAGTCTGAAAAAACTCGCCCAAAAATATTTTTCACTGAAGCCATGTACAGTCAAATTTAAGAAATTACTTTCGTGTCTTCTAGAGCCAGGATTACATCCCTATTTCACCACGGATATGCTTTTTTTTTTTTTTAACGTGGTAAAATTATCAAATAAGTCCTCCCACTCCGGGCAGGGTGGGAGGGACTGTCAGACTTTTACTGACTAAAATCCACGGTGTTCCTTCAATAACCCTTTACATACCGGGGCCACGGTAACGGGATGAGTCCCACGACCCCGGCGGGCTTCGGCCCTCTGCAGAGCGGGCTCGTCATGTTGCTGACGCTCTTTGAGGCGCGCGTGGAACACGACGCGCCGTCGCACGGTGGGCTGAAAATCGGCTTTCATAGACTTAGGCATTTTATTTTGCAAGTGCGAGTTTTTTTGCCGGATATCACTTCTATTAGTTATAACAATATACAAAAATGACACCAGAATTGATTCTGCACAGAAACGAAGGAATTATAATTTTTTTACGAAAATTTTGTATGGAGCTAGTATGAAAAATCGAAATATCTCTAAAACGGCAGCGATAACCGTAATATCCTTATAGGGGGTTATAGTACTAATTATTTATGATTTTTTGACATACGTTACATAATGGTTGTAGATGCCTTTTTTTTTTAAAAATCGTCAAAATATTTTTATTTATTTTTACATATTTAAACGTTCCTTTTAGTGTTTAAGTTGAAGAATTCAGAGCTTTAACAACTCTTATCATAAAATAGCATCACCCCTATAGACCTGAAGGACCAGACAGAGGTGTGTAGTGTCTTGTTGATCTTGTAAGATTTCCAACAATACCAAATAGTTGAATATCAGTGTCAAAGTGCCCATGCTGTCGCTTCTTTTTGAAAGATAGGGGAATGAAATTGTTAATTGATCATACCCTAAAAGTATGATTACAACATAACCGGACACATAATAATAATAATATCCTTATAGGGGATTATAGTACTAACATTATTTATTTTAACATATGAAACTGTTCAAAACGATCCATGAACTGTGTCAAAGTTAAGAACATCGTTAGGAAGCATGCTTTTTCCCCAAATATTAAGAATATGTGAAAAAAAAAAGACTGTATATAAACTTTTTATTGATTGGTAATTTAAATAAAACAGAAGTAACAAAAATAATATCTAATAAATTCAATTATACAAAATACATATTTGAAACTATAATTTATGAAATTATTAACTAAACATATTGGTACAATAAACTAACATAAATAACAAAAGAACATAAAGAAAAATAATTAAATTTTACAAATTTTCTTTACAACTTTCGTTGTCGGACTCCAATTCCGAGTCAGAATCCAGATCGGATATACCTACAAACTCGAACTCAGTTTCCGGAAACTGTATTAGGTCGAGAGTTTCAGCAAAAAAGGTTGTCTTCCTTTTGGCATCTAACTTCGGCCTTTGTGCACTTAGAAAAGGATCCGAAGAAACAACAAGCATATTTAGGATATCTTGATTAGAATCTTGCCTGCTTCTTTTCCGCGAATGATGTTCCCGGAACCTCCTAAAATCTTTGTTTCGAGACTCTGAGGCTTCTTCCGAGAGAGTCCCAATCGGGACAATATCATTTTTTTCGATTATGTCAGCTCCGTGTATTAATAGTTTATGTACGGTTGATGACATGTAGTACCAGTCGTATAATTCCACGTACTTTTCTGCTGTTTTGCGAGCAAAATCTTTAAATTTGATGACATCGATCTTCTCACCAGATGTTATTGCTTGCAAAATAACAGCAAATCTTTTTATCAGGTTTTGATCCAACCCAGTAATAGCTGCAGTTTTATTGGGAAACTCGAAAAACTTCCTTGCGGTATTCCCGTCATTGGTAGTTCCCGAGCCTTGTTTTACTATATCAATTAACAGATTGAGCTCCTCTTTAAATTTATTTTGAATGTTTTTTTTTCTGTTTTGTAACATATCTTTATGCTCATTACTTCTTGTTGCCCACTGTTTGAAGTCAAGTCTGTACGCAATGTGTAACAGACATTCCATGCAATTTATACGGGCATGTAGGGATGATAGGCCAAATTCATATATGTCAGAACACACAGTTTTTGATGTTACAGCATCTAAGTGGTTCATTTCTGTTGGTTTTGCTAAGCACAGGTAGCATGATGCATTTGATCTAGCTTCAGAAAGGTACGTGCAGACTTTTGCGTCGATCATTGTCATCATTAGTTTATGAGTCACCCTGTTACTATTAATGCACTCTGTGGGGTTAAGGGCCTCAATTTCCTCATCCATTTTTCTTTTGTTATCAATGACAACTGCATGGCTTTCTTTTACAAAAGTGAACTGAACCGGACGACAATAAAAAGTTGAGCATGGTTTCGGGTTTGTCCATATAGTATTATCTCCATCTGTCAGTTTCAGTGGCACCAAGGAGGTCATGAAAATGCTTGAATCATCATGCTCGCCGTCCATTTTCTGCTTGTATCGGCTTTGATTGGAAGCACCATCAAATCCCCACTTCGATATCAGCTTTAACTGCTTATTTTCCACATTATCAGAAAGACTTTGAAGAATCCGCTTCACCGTGATGTCAAGTAAAGCTTGAAGTGTAATTCTAGCTGATGAATCCGTAACTGATACTGATTGATTAGGAGGGTAGCATGCAAGCTTAGTTTGTTGCAGTTTATAGTAGGATGGGTAAATATCCTTAGCACCTTCCCGAATGGCAGTCTCTCGCAACGTAATATATTGCCACTTTGAAAGCTTAAGTGAAAGAAGCAATCCAAGTGCTTTCTCTGGTGTAAATATTACTGTTTTCTTAATGCTTTCCTTGATTTTAACGGCAGCTTTTGGATTTTTGATCATATAATTGATTACAGATGCGATATCTTCATAACCTTCTTCTTTTAAACGTGCTGCAGCTGCATATGCCAATTCACAGGAATCCTCGCCTATGTGCTCACTAGATCTTCTCTTTTTCTGTTTGCTTCCCAGATCTTTGAATGGTTTTCGGGACCTTTTTGTCATTGTTCCAACAGTCGATGATGTCGAAGGTTCTGGAGAGACTGAGCGTGCTCTTGGTATCTCATCAACAGTTGGTTCTTGATTTATTAAAGTTTGCACGCAACTCGGCCAATCAATATTTGCTTGCAACCACTCTCCGTACGTATTTCTAAACTTATCAAAGAATCGTTTAGATTTCTGCCACCTGTTTAAAGCAGCTCGCGTGAATCTCCGGCAAAATTCTTTGAGAGTTACTTGATCTTCGGCAGAAAGGCAATCGCCTATGCGGGACACAATTGCACTAAACAATACTTCATGATTAAATGAAGGACACTCACTTTTTAGAAGAACAAACAAATCTAAGTTGGTGATTAAACTTTCCATTCTAAGATTTTGTAGTCGCAAAGCAAATAGTTTTAGTGTTAGCAGTTACACGGTTGTGAACAATCTAAATTATGGAACAAAATTATAGCCCTTTTATTGTATAAAGTCAATAATTAGTTAACTACCCTCATTAAAGTTATAAAAGATATGATAATAAAAATTTATAATCGTCAAAAACATTTCGTAGAACTCATAGTAGAACTAATCAACATTAGCAAATCACATTAGCTCACTAATTATAAAAAGGTGAATGCAGTTCTTAGTTGGTATTGTTGCGAGATATTTCAAATCATTTAATCACTTAATAGGCTCATTAGAATCAGAAGACTACAACCATCATTCTAATTACTTAATTACTTGTCATCAGACTCATTAGATGACTACACAATATGTTATTTTGTATTTTGAACGTATGCAAGGTTTTAAAATTCCTTTTGTGTCGATATTATTATGTGTCCGGTTATGTTGTAATCATACTTTTAGGGTATGATCAATTAACAATTTCATTCCCCTATCTTTCTAAAAGAAGCGACAGCATGGGCACTTTGACACTGATATTCAACTATTTGGTATTGTTGGAAATCTTACAAGATCAACAAGATACTACACACCTCTGTCTAGTCCTTCAGGTCTATAGGGGTGATGCTATTTTATGTTAAGAGTTGTTAAAGCTCTGAATTCTTCAACTTAAACACTAAAAGGAACGTTTAATATGTAAAAATAAATAAAAATATTTTGACGATTTAAAAAAAAAAAAGGCATCTACAACCATTATGTAACGTATGTCAAAAAATCATAAATAATTAGTACTAAAACCTCCTATAAGGATATTACGGTTATCGCTGCCGTTTCAGAGATATTTCGATTTTTCATACTAGCTCCATACAAAATTTTCGTAAAAAAATTATAATTCCTTCGTTTTTGTGCAGAATCAATTCTGGTGTCATTTTTGTATATTGTTATAACAAATAGAAGTGATATCCGGCACAAAAACTGGCACTTGCAAAATAAAATGCCTAAGTCTATGAAAGCCGTTTTTCAGCCCACCGTGCGTCGACCCGGGCATGGTCCATGGTCGGACAGCGAGTTGCCCTTTACTCGCTGTCCGCATGCCCGCGCCTACGGTGGCCGGAGATCGTCGGCCGACGTCCGACGCCGTGGGTATGCTAAGACTTCTTACTGGGCGTCAAATGAATCCATTGCAAGAATATATTGCGAAGCTTTTGAAGCCTTCACTGATAATGTTTTCGAGTAATTTTTATGAACACGCGTTTTAAACCAGGGCCAGAACTCAAGCAATGAAGAAATATACTGTAAAACCAAAAAGTTAATTAACTGCATCTTTGACTTTTTGCGATAGTTATAGCGTCGCGAAATCAGATAACGCATCCGCCTTCGTCATAACATTGTTATATAGCCTCGATATACATATAAACATATATCTTTATTGTACGCATGTCGATTTCAAGGATATTTGCGGTTGGGTTTCTCTTTACATAGTAACTTTATCTACCGTCGTTTTCCGTGGTAATAGAAAACAATATCGACCTCATCTGGACTTCAACGAAGGTAAAAATCAGAGGTTTGTTTCCTACCGGACTGTATATAATTTTTATTGTATATTCTTTAAACTAAAATAAATCATCAAAAAGTCCTCAACGTTGTGGGCTGGTAAAGCACCCAAGAGGCTGGCGGCATTGCCACGTTGTATGGCAATGCTTAGCCTTTGGCCAAATTAATAGCCAGCCCTTGGAGCACGGAAAGTGGCCACAAGCCTTTTATAAATTTTTTTTTAAAAGGCTGTGAACACAAGAGCCAACGGTTTGAGAGTTTTGACCCCAAACGGCTCGAACTAGGTTTTTTTAAACACAATTTTCCATAAAATTAGCTTTCTAAAACTCTACACATCTTAGAAATCAAACTTAGGCATCTAAATTAAATATTTAACAAAAGGACGTTTGAAGGTATGAAACGTGATGCCTATTATTTATCGTAATTTCCAACTTCCCGTTAAGGGTTTGGACGGAACCACATTTGGGCCAAAACATGAACTTGTACGGTATAGTATAGTTCAATCTCAGAACATTGGCACACATTTTGCCGATGACTTGGTTAACACGCAAACGGTTAACAAAAAAAAACGTAATAATACATACGCATATTCATTTCTTTTGCACCTAACGGTAAATAATCCGTTAGTTGAGTTAAACACAACACAAATATAAATAAATCCTGATTCTCGAAAGAAAGTGGAATTACTTATACATATTAAACAAACTGTCGACCGCGACGTCAAAGAATATTGAATTAAATAAATAATCTTAACCCCAAAGGAACGAGATCTTCTTTCGTCATCACAAAAGTGGAAAAATAAAATAAAAAATATGCCAGTGGTTCGCCTTCACTTGCAGAAATCCTATATCTTCTGAGGACAAAGGAATTCAAGTCGTATAAGTAGGTATTTCTTTTCGGTGTCCCACTCCTGTGCATCTTTACAATTAAATAAAATTGTCCGTCTGTTAATTCAAAATAACCGTGATTTCTTTTAGGTAGTTAGTTATTTATACAATACTAAAATAACACACAAACTTTCTTTAAATTATTGTCTTTCTTTCTGTTTGTCCGGGTTAATCTCTAGAACGGAATTAGATAACTAGAATCTCAGATTTTAATAGGATTTTTTACTGGAAGATAAACGTTAGATACATAGATAAAATAAATAAGTAGATTTGGTTAACAGACGAAATTATATCGGAACCGTGTGTCTCCAGTTAGGCGCTGGGCGGGGCAACAACTACACATGCAGTTTAATAAAATCAATAGATACGCACTCGCGCACACACCCGCATATCTTAAATCAGAACGTACTATACAATCAATAATAAACCTTATTCCGTCAAACACAGCGTGTATTTACCATGCACCGTAGAATTTACCCACACAAAAACATCGGTCGCTATCGTTGTGCTGTGCAAAAGCAATTTATTTTACATATACGCTAGTGATTGACTAAATCGGAAAGTTATCGATTCTTCCATTTATTATTGTACAATTATTTTTGGGCACCTGAAAATGAACCAAATAAAAAATGGCAGTCCAGAAAATATTACAATAACAATAAACATATTATTAAGAACATAACATTACATAATTATTATTAAGTACTACCTACTAAGTATTAAGGGCTACCCTGGCGCTTTCGACTTAAATCTTAATATTTAATTATCATAGTGATAGGTCAAATAGAAGTCGATGTTAACTTACATTACGCTCTTGATCGGAACATACCAGCCGTATTGGTTGTATAAAATCCTGAAAAGTTGATTGACTGATTTTATGAATACCCTAAATCATGAGAATAGCTTTCAGTAATAAAATAAAATTTAACACATTTCTGCAAATATCAGTTGTACTCTTAATTTTGGAATTGTCCATTCAAAAAGCCTGCGACTTTTCTTTAGAGACTAGAACATTTCTGCGTTGAAGTGAACCGAGCATATGGTGCTATTTTTTGTAGGGTACCAGTTAGGTGGCATGCCTGTGGCATCAATCCATTCCTTTTTTATGTTACCATCTTTTGGGGCAGCTGAAAAGTACGAAAAGCACTTATTTATCATTTACATACATCCTAAGCTACTTCTAAACGTCACCATATAATAAGCATCGAAATAATTACGTAACACACTATAAATCAAGATCTGAATGATTTTGACGTATATTGCTAATCCATTGCTTCATATGTTCGAAATATTGGTCTGCTCAACAACGAAAATACCGCAGTGAGTATTGTTGATTTAGCATAATGAAACCGATTCCTACTGTAAGTGTGTTACGCAACTATTACCTGCGGGGTAACCGCAGGTAATAGTTTAGTAGGTTATAATAGGTTTTTGTTATAAGAAAAATCCTAGTTAGTAGAGAAATTGTTAAATATATGAAAACAAACACACATCCATGCATAACAAATAAATAGCATGAATATATTGACTTATTTTAATCTCAATTCACAAATATATTATCTGAACCATGCCGATTATTATAACGCATTCGAAGCTTCAATGGAAGCAAAATACAAAAACCATAAAAAATAAAGAAACAGCATGAGGATAAGGCATAACATACGATAATTCTAAACCGAAAAACACCACTGATTATTAACCTAAAATTAAAGTAACTTACTTTACGAATATTGGTTACGCATTTCTCTACTACTCTGTAAAAAAATCAAAATAAGTAAAAAAACATTATTTACATCGATCTTCCAACCGGGCTAAAACGGTTGACATATTGAAAAATAAACTATTGTAGCGACGGCGACGTCGGAACTCCTTACGCATGCTGCGGGCGTAAAATAAATTGTTTATTTTTTTTTACTTTTTTGTACACTTGACTTTTCAACGTATTTTTATTTCTGTCATCTCATGTAAAATAAACGTTAAACATATTTTCTTAGAGGTTTCCGTATGTTATAAAAAACTTTTTACCAAAAAATTACACCAAGTCAGGATCTGATGATGGGACATCATCAGATCCTGACTTGGTGACAATGGGACCAATTTCAAAGTATACCCTTTCAAACAAAAAAAGCATTTTTCAAATCGGTTCAGCCGTCTCCGAGTAATCGGTAATCATACATAAAAAAAAAAAAAATATACGCGTCGAATTGATAACCTCCTCTTTTTTATGTCATCGGTTGAAAAACCCCTAAACTATAATAGCAATATTTCATTCGTCAATCGACATTGATGTCGATAGCCTACGTTAGTGGATCTGCACAAGCACATCACTAATTCGTCGCAAGAAGTGGCGGCCTCACTACGCGATGAATCCGCGTAATACAGTTTCGTATGTTATGTTTACATTGCTTGTCCAGTTACTTAGTGACGAACTCAGGTAGTGGTTAAGGAGCAATGTATTTATAGCAAAAGGAGTACAGTCGCTCTGATATTTGAAAACAAAAATAACATAGTAAAACCAAGAAATATTTTACGATTTATTGTTTTTCATGATTTTAAAGACAAATATTGTAAAATACTTGTACTTACATATGGTAAGTGATTCCATGATTCACATAGATTTGATTTTGGCTTCGGTTTTTACAAGATACCACAGAACAACTTGGCATTCATATATCGTCGTTGCGCGTGCGAAACCGCGGAAGAGCAGTTTGTTAATACCGCGTATTTCCATTTTGATGATTTTCCAGGAGGAACAAAAAACTTAATATCTTCTCCATTAAAAATAGAAATACTGACTGAACTTTATATATAGTTCTTTGCAACTGACATTACATAAAAATAACACCAATTTACCTGTAACTTGTTTAGATTCCGTGTAAAGTCACTTACGCGATTTTGTAGTAACAAATTATAAAAAAGTGGTATACTATAAGTAGATAAGCGGATTTGAAATGAAACGTTTTATCATAGAAAGGAAATATTATGACAAATAAAACAAAAATAAATGATAAAACATTAACACTTTCTTAAAAAAATAAATACTTTCAGACTTTTCATAATAAAATTATTAAGACAGCCGATTTTACTATATGAGATCCGCAAATTCTTATATAAAAAATCTAATCCTGTTAACTCCAGAATTAAACTTTTAATTTTACTTAACATTATGTATGATAAAGATTATTTAACTAAATATCCAATTAGCTAACGACATTATAATCATTATAGTCAGCTAATTGGATTTTAATCACATTTCCTACTTTTTAACAATCACTTCTTATTCTTAAATTATATTAAACTGACAAAATAAAATAATCTGTTTTGTAGTACTAATGCTCTTAATTAAATGCAAATTAAATTCTCATAATCACAGCATTTAAGATCTCAGTTAAAAAAGAAATATCATATATAAGGTAAATTATCATAGAAACTATGATAATCTTTAGGTATCACACTCTTAAGTTCCTGTAGGTGGGTGTACTTTGTTTTGGATATTGGTTGTTTGGATTCATAAAGTGAAGGCACACTGTCAATTAAAAGTGAATTTTTCTTTGGTCTTCTAGGCAGTGGTATAAAATCTATCGTGCCATTTGGATTGTAACTCAGTGATTTTATATCAACAACACATTGATCACCTGCTCCACGACCAGGTCTTATCAATTCATAAATCAGGTAATCTTTGTGACTAAAAACTTTAAAAAATTGTATAATCAGGTATAATAACTTTATAAGGAAATTGTACTTTTCCGGACTCTTCTGTGATAGTGGCGTATTGTGAGGGTAAAATATTTCCCGATTTTTCAACTTCCTCTCGATTCAATTCAAAGAGTGAAGTGAATCTATTTCCATCTGCGTGTGGCCTTTCTCTAAGTATTTCTGAGGTATCACATTTTTTTTGTCCATGGCCAAACGCAATAACGCATTCGACACTACGTTATTTCTATTCTATGCTGTACAACCATCTGTGAATAATATAACATCCTTTGGATCATTATCCAGTAATTTAGAAATGTAATCTACGAAAAATGATGCGTATGTTGTGGCTTTTAAGTCGCACGCTGTCTCATCAAACCAGTAGCAAGTGACTTCATTATTGCCCAAATTGTAGATGGTAAGGTTACGTAGAGGAATATATTGAGGAATGGACACAGTCTTACAGCCTGAAGGTCTGCTGTCAATGCATGTATGAATCCTTTCTGTGCGGCTTCTTTGTCGGATTATTTTTCAGCTCTAGCCAAGTCTTTTCGCTCGACACGTTTAGTATATTGCTCGTCTGCTAAATTACCAGCTTTGTGAGCACAATACTGGTTGCACGCATCTTTTTTTGGTTGAAACAGTATTCTCCTCAAATATAACGCTTTCGAATACTTTTCGAGAAGCCATAGGTTTATTTATTTAAATTGAGTAGTCTACATATAAACGATACAATTGTGATTTGGATTGTATTATCGGTTCCAAATAGGTATAACTTTGAAGTAGATTGTCTACAGTAATGAGATGGTAGTTTTGTCTTTGTATACTTCTGTTTTTCAGATTCATTAATATTATTAGTCTTATCTCCAAGCCAATAGTGAACGGTCCATTCTTTTATACCCAATGTTTCCAAAAATGTCTTTAAGCAAACTCTCTCCTTCTTATCATTATTAATGGTAAATTTTGGTATCACTTCTTCTTGAATTTGAGCTTTAATTTGAAGATATAATTATAAACAATTAAAACATAGATGGTATTTATTCTCGACAAAACAATTATTTTTGGGAGCACGCAACGATCGTGGTAGAATTTCTTCATTGATTTGGTAAATACGCGGAATTGGGTCCAACTTCTGACACATTACTGCTCTGCGGTATCGTTTTGGTGGCAAAAATAAGGTTTCTTATTAGATAATTCCGATCGTGTGAGATCTGGTATAAGCCAATAGTTGTCGAGAATCGATAGGCGCGATATTTCAATATTTTCCCTTTTGCTGTTACGCGGTATTAACAAAGTGCGCTTACGCGGTTTCGCACGCGCAATGACGATATGTTATCACGATCGCCGTCGAAAGCGCACTAGTTCGCGGAGATGGCCACTTGCCTGTGACATGAGCCCTGTGGCCATGTCGCGCGGACACCGATACGCCCCCTTACCACTTCTCTGTATTTTTGATTTCTGTGGTTAGATACATAAATAGAATATACCTACTTTATTGTACACCAAAATTTAAACACACCTATTTCACAATATTGCTTATTCTATGGCTAAAATGGCGGTCTTATCGCTGAAAGCGATATCTTCCAGACAACCTTTGGAAGGACTTGTAGTGAAATTATAGTACACAACATATAAAGCTTCAGGATTTACGCGGTAAAATCGGCGTGGGTAATATCGACGTGATTAACATATAAAGATTCCTGCCGAAAAAACGCTTCCCAAAGTAAAATAGACCCATGTATTTTGCATAATATAAAATCTAAATATTATATTTATAAGCTATGACGATGTTTTGTTTCATAGCCACGAATATGAACGCTCACTCCTATTTATCGCGAGTCAATGGCCGTGACTTCCTCCGACCATTCAAGGCGAGTGCAACATATTTAATTACTAATTAATTATCAATGGGTATATATTATAATTTATATTCTATTGGGTGCGCTATCGAGAAGTTATGTCGCGAATTATTGTGAGGTCACCTTGGACATTGGGGTCATATGTGGTCTAGTACTCTTTTTATGAAAAAAAAAAATCTGCTTAGCTGGGGATCACAGACTTTGTTTGAATGTCAACTGAGGTGACAGCGGTCGCCTTCATAAAACTAATAATTTTCACGGCGCTTACTGCCTATGTGATCTTCAAAATCCGACACAATACCAATTACCAATATACCTACAATATACTAGTGGTGGGCAACCGGTCGATCGCGGCTATAAGTCGAGTCGATTGCGGCAAGCCAAAAAATAGTGAAATATAGACCTAATAATAATTATAATATTTGTATGTAAGATAATATAATATGGAACCGATTGCGCAACGTAATTTACTAAAAAACTAACTTTAACTGTTTATCTTTAATAAAATAACATGAAAAACTATACTTATTCATTTAAAATTTCAAGAAGTAGGTATGTAATTGGTGGATCCTACAGGGATTCGTCGGTAAAAAGTCGATCTTAACTCTGATCAAGTTGGCTACCCCTGTACTAGCGATCTAGCCTGGCTTTGCACGGCTCTTTCTGCTTATTCACACAAATCCTTATAAATCATACAATAAAACCTTTCTCATGAATCACTCTAACCATTGGTGACAACCCAATGAACAACCACATGAAAACCTGTTCTGTACTTATGAGTTTATCGCAAACAAACAGACAGACGCATCGGGGAGCCTTTGTTTTATAATATGTAAGGGTGGTTATTTAAAAACCTGCTTAGATAAGGAACAGAGATGACTCTGTCTGATTGTCAACTGTTTGTCATCAACTGTCAACGGTCGCCTTCATAAATACTAATAATTTTCATGGCGCTACTGCTTACATTATCTCCAAAATCCAGTTACTGGGGAACACGATACCAATATACATACATATAACGATAAAACACAAGTCAAAAGTATAAAAAGCTTTAGATAGTGCACCTCAGTAAATACGTGACATGTAATATTGTCTAGTGTTTACTAAAGATACATTAGTACGATTTACAAGTCCTTGATAACGTAGGCAAGTATTTATTAGTAATAGAATGCCCTTATCGGCGGTCAGTCAACAAGACGTAGCTATACAAGCACTACCAACTGTTGTTATCGGGGCACGTGTGCAAACCATCCAGCATATTGAAGCTAGGTTTGAGCAAACATTTCTTTCTATATCATTAACATGTTGAACAAATATGTGGACAGAATCTCTTTTCAGTGCATGTTTGTTAAGATGTGACGACCTTTTTAGCAAAAGCAGCGTAATATTTGTTTCGGTTTTTAAGTTTTGAAGGACTATGCAATTTAAATGCGTTATCTAATTTGTATTATCGATAAAAGTGGCATTGACAATGGTGGCAGTGTCTTCAAGGTCTTTTATTGTTAGAGTCCCGACACAAAATTCCAGGGTGCGACCGTACCTGGATGCACTCTCAATTATTGGTGAGTTACACGGTTTAGCAAAACAGGCTTAGAATAAAATTAGTTAAAAAATAACTGAAATTTATGAATTCTCTTCATTCTTTCATCGAACGTGGCACAAAGGACCTATTATTAGAAATTTACAATACAATACAAATTTTATTGCACACATTATTATAACAAATGGAAGTCTTCTATTTTTATTGGCAAATGTGGTGATAATATTCGGAACATCTTATTTTGCAAAATTTTAGAAGATTTTCTATTAGGGGTGTACGATTTTGAGGTGCGTCATGTCCCCTGTGACCCCTCCCCCCTCTTCGGACCGCTCCTGGGTGCATCACTATAATAATGTAGTGCTTAAAGATTTTCTATGTTACTTGATGTTAATATAACTGTGGAAAAGTTTGTTTGTTTGAACCCGCTAATCTTCTAAAGTACTCGGTGGATTTGGATGAAATTTGGTATGGAAGTAGCTTGAAGCTTGAGGAAGGTTATGGGCTACTGTTTACCCGACTGCACAAGAAGGAGGTTATATTTTAACCATGATAAATCCCACGGGAGTGAAGCCCCGCGCACTGCTAGTCCATATATAAACCGAAACAGCCTTTACCGTTCCCACTGAAGCAGAGGCCTCCTCTATGAGAGTAAAGGGGACGTGGGATGTCGCATGTCTTCCGATTTTCGTTTCGAATTCCTCTCGAAGTCGTCCTTCGCCGTTTTGTGTGCAGTGGTGAAGTTGAAAATTACAAAAAGAAATTTGCCTGCTTGGGTTCGAACTCAGTCGAGTTGGTTATCATAAAACTGAAATAAAAAAAAAAACATCGAAAAATAACCAGTAAGATAACAATAACAAGGGTCTATGAGTAGAACTATGTATAACTACACAAACGTATCTTGAAACTTACAAAAAGAAATTTGCCCGCTTGGGTTCGAACTCAGTCGAGTTGTTTATCATAAAACTGAAATAAAAAAAAACATCAAAAAATAACCAGAAAGATAACAATAACAAGGGTCTATCGTATACAAACGTATCTTGTCGTAATCATCTTCCAACACCGATAATTTATAATAACTCCATTATTTCAACCTTACTTCACTGCCCATAATTTCAAATTAAGATTGATAAATCAATTAAACATAATAACACTAACCGTTATTCCTAAGAATTTCCTGTAGCAATAACCTATAGGTTCGCGCAGCAATAGTGCGCATACGCACATAACAAGCAACTTCCTTTGACTATGGCGTTATGTCACCGGATGCAGTGGAGTTTCATTAATAACATTTGTTAATGTATGAAATTACATGCTAATATTCTATGGCACATTATACTGTGGTTCCTTTCATTTTATTAACCGACTTCAAAAAAAGGAGGTTCTCCATTCATCTTGAACTTTTTTTTTGTATGTTACCTCATAACTCGGAGACGGCTGGACCGTTTTGAAAAATTCTTTTTGCGTTTGAATGGGTATACTTTCTACTTGGTCCCATTGTTACGAAATCAGGATCTGATGATGGGATCATGGAGAAATCGAGGGAACTCTTCAAATATTATAGGCACACCTATAGCGTTTTGGATATTTCTTATAGTACCTTGAGCAGTTACTTCCGAAAAGTACCATTTGGGGAAGTTGAACTGATGATGAAGACCACAGATGGCCACTGAAACTCCTCAATAATAAGTATTTCGTGGATTGCGATTCGATTACTTGAGCACGGATGTTAAACACTTTATGCTCGTCACAATACATATGGTGATATAGAGCTGATGGTCAAGCACCAGGAGAACTCTTCAAAAATTAACGGCTATGCATCGGGAAAAGCAATATTTTGTAAAAGGTGATAAGTTGTTGACATTATGGCTTTTGTAACTAGATAAATTACAAACCGACCCACTAAAAAGCGCCAAAAAAAATTTTGGCAAAAATAGAACCGACTTCCATATCAAAACACTACAAAGCCAAAAATAACTTTAATTTCGGAAGGCGGTGTGAAAAAAAAGAAAATCCAAAACCAATAACACCGACTTCCGAAATTAAAGTTATTTTTGGCTTTGTAGTGTTTTGATATGAGTCGGTTCTATTTTTTGCAAATTTTTTTTTTTATACTAGGGGATAGTTAGGCATATATGCTCTTCCCATACTCAAGCAGCTTGTATACGCGGTCCAAGTTTGAAATGTTTGAAGAATAAGTTCTCTTCTTTCGTATCTTTTAATGATTTTCTTTGTTTCCATTTCTACTAATACTTAGTCATGTTTGTTAACATCGCTACTTAGTTTAGTTAGAAGCTAGTGGCTAAATCTCAAATATTGAGATTACTTCGTGCCTCGGAAAGCACGTTAAGACCAGGCACTCTAAAATATTTTTCACGCAAGCTCCGCCCCCATGCACCCCTGTTAGGCCGTTGTATGCTAAACGCTAACGCAGCAGTAATACAGTTGAATATCGCGTGCGCTCTTTCACCATGTTCGAGTTCGAAACTGCCGCTGTGTACTAAATGCTAACGCAGCAGTAATAAAGTTGAATATCGCGTGCGCTCTTTTACCATGTTCGGGTTCGAAACTAAATGTCGTAAGTCTCAATTCTTATTTCGTTTATAACTAAAGTAATAATTGATCTAGAGAAAAATATCCTATACTTGGATAATAAACTATATTTTCTTACTGTCAATACTAATTTTAGACATAAAAGCCGAGTAATCTTGATTAAATTTTGAATAATCATAAAAAATACTTACATGATTTTCGATAAAAAAATGAATCGAGTGAAAATGTTCCAATTACGTAACTGGTCTAGACATGTAAAGAAAAAGATCCAATAAATCATGATTATACTAAAGTTCCATTTTGATCGTATGCGTGATTGTTTCAGAATATTAATGCAAAGTTACATAATAATTTAGGGAGCCTCCTCTTAAGCCGTTGGTCGCGGCTGTACATATTTGATAATCATTACGGTTAGTCCAGAAGCTAGAATCTGACTCCACTCTTGCCAAGGGATATCGTGCAGCTTCTGGGTTGTGGAAGACTGATCCTGACATCATTAGGATAAGATTAAGCAGATGTTGAATCATTGTAACTTTTATTGACTAGTGTTATCGATGTAATGTTGATAAGTAGAGCGTATTAATTCACTGATATCTCACAAAGTTGCAATAAACAACAACAAAGATTAAATTACATTTTTAATGTTCCCACTGCATCATCAATGAAAGACTATGCTACTGAAAGTGTACACTAAAACGTTATATTACCTTTATGAATGACAAATGCATCAAATTAGCGTTTATCTATGTTAATTAGAACAAAGAATAATAAAATACGCGTCGATATTACTTAAACATTTGTTTCGAGGAATTAATTAGCGTAAATGATGTAATTACTGGTTTAGGTATTGACCTTGATGGAGTAGTAAATTGTTTTGCTTGGCTTCTAACAACGTGACGGTTTGTCTTTTCATCACTAAAATACAAAAGGTGCGTATTATAACAAATTGAAGAATGTGACATCCACCTACCTACATCATACATATGTATACATACATCGCACTTCCTCGCAAACGCCTGTATCCTAGCAGCTGTGGGAACTAGGGAATGCACTCTCGGGAGATTCAGAATTGGTTATAAATGAGTCGTATTCACGGCATTCGCTTTAAAAAACATGATGAGGCCGGTGTTTTCGTGGAAGAAACACCGAAACACATTCAGAAGTCAGTCTCTTTTGAAGTTCATACAATCCGTGCTGATCAAATCATATGAGAATCGTGTAGGTTTATGTCTGTGGTGCTCTTTTGAGGAAAGTCACGCTGGACTGCATAGACTGATCGTTACAGCAATTTTGTTTCTAACTTTAAATCTATATAGGTACTAATATTAAAAAGAGATTTGAGAGAGAAGAGAGAGATTTGAACTGCTGCAGACCGATTTCAAAAAACCTTTCACTATTGGAATGCTACGTTATCACTGAGTGACATAGGTTACATTTTTGCCAAACAAATTTTCACACGAGTTCTGCCGTGAGCGGAAGCCAGTAAAAAACAGAAGTTAAATAGCTGACAGTTTATTTTGTACCTACGTCGTATTTACTACGGTTCGCGACGTAGTAAATACGACGTACAAAATAAACTGTCAGCAATTTCACTTCTGTTTTTTTCACGTGCGCCACTGCACTAGGTATTTTAAGTCTAAAATGATGATGAAACAATAATATATTCCGCTGAACAATATAGAAATAGACAGTTTGTTGACATTACAATTTAATACGTCGGGTAATTAACTGAGAATCAAAACAAATACAGTTCGAAGTCCGTAGCATTGGCTTTGACCGACCTTTGATTTGTAGGTGAAATTTCAATATTCATTAATTGTTTATTGTAAACTCACGCGTCACAACTCGCAGTTTGTTCGCGATCTCGTAGCGAGTACCTACAGCTTGTAATTAAGAGCCCTGTAACCTGAAATTTTTCATACTAGTAAATGTTCGGAAAACATTGAAATATGCACGGCACTCATGTGAGTATTATCTTAAAGTGTTCCACAAAAGTGGTATTTTAGCCTCGTTCTTATTATGTGAACTGTGAAATCAGTGATTTGAAATTTGCGTAAACATAAATTGAAACGACTTTGCTTGTGTGATTTAAAAACAATATTTATTTTAGTTGATTAACTACTGTTTGATATTTTCGTTTTATTTAACTTTAATAAACTAATCAGTATTATTTTCATAGCCACTTTAACTTTTACCGTCGTTAAAAGAATGGCGATTTGTATAGGCACATAAATATAATTGTATTTTTCGGCAATAAATACGCTCGGATCTCAAGTGTACCTACCGGCGTGACCCCACAGATAATGGCCCACCTTCTATCTTGCTCCGAATGCCCTGTCACCTGTACACTTGATCTTATATCTGCATCATCGAGCGGAGTTCACGTAGCTGATTTTTGGGCCAAATCTATATTAAATATTTTTGCCATCAACTCGCTAAGTAGAAGCAAAAATACGTGACTATTTAAACACCAGTCGTTAAAGAATTTATTTTCTATTTTGACAGACAGTGTGTGAAATTTCGTCTCTTACCTTGGAAGAACTTTATTTTTTGAAGCATTTGAAGCTACCAGTTGGTTTTACGGTCAAGTACGGGTGGGGCCGTCTTACTAGCTTTTTCTGATAATATTTTTTTTTCTCTTAATAAAGAACTAACAATGTGGGTAGAATTAACATTACTAGTAATATTGTTAACCCCTACAACTAACCTAAATATGCTTGTGTCTGGACTGGGTTCACGGCAATACAAGGGTGACACTGAAAGTTCTTAGAAAATAAAAAATTGAACAAACTAGCAAGTTATTAGTTTTATTATATCTTTTTAAAATTGTGTCCATTTACATCAATACATCCGATGGAACCACTGAGAAAAGCACTTTACCCACTTGTCCGTCCCTTCGACGGCATTTTGAAATGCAGCCACTGCTTTCTCAGCGTCCACAAAACGTTTATTTCGAAGTTTTTCTTTTATTTTCGAAAATAAATAACTATCGCAAGGTGCGAAGTCGGAGCTATAGGGCGGGTAATCCAGTAATTCCACGTCTGATGTCGCCAAGTAGTGATTGTTCGTTTGGCGGTGTGCGACGAGGCTTTGTCGTAGTGAAGGAGGATCCTACTGCGAGGTCGTTTCTCCCGAACTTTTTCCAAGACAAGTGGCACACAATTGTTAGTGTACCACTCTGCAGTTACCGTTTTTTGATCCTCTAAAACAATTGTTGCGTAATGACCTGTCCTTCCGAAGAACGAGGTCACCATCTTTTTTCCCACACTTCGACCTCTCTTCACTTTAGTTGGCAACTCCTCGGAAGGAAACATCCAGACACCAGACTGTCTCTTAGTTTCAGAATCATCTATACTAATATTATAAAGCGGAAAAGTTTGTTTGCTTGAACGCGCTAATCTTCGAAAGTACTGGGTGGATTTGGATGCAATTTGGTATGGAAGTAGCTTGAAGCTTGAGGAAGTTTATAGGCTACTTTTTACGCGACTGCAAAAAAGGAGAGTTATGTTTTTACCGTGATAGAATCCACGGGTGCGAAGCCCCGCGTGAGTACTAGTAACAATATATCCAGCTTCACTCGTTTTTGTCTGGTGGGCAAGTGCCCAGTGTCGCTACAAGGCTAATGACGCTTCATTTTCCCCCGAATAAAAGAAAAATGAGAGTTTTGGACTACTTATGAGAGAGATTGCATCCGCATTCCGTGCACTATTATAATATCTCCCGCGCCGGTAGCTACTCTTAGATGAGATTGGCCGAAATTCATGCCGGCTGGTTACTAGTTTCAAAGCCGGGGGCGAGTCACTAGTCAGTTTAAACTTTCGTCAAAGCTTTAACATACTTTCGTAGAGGTTAAGTACACTTGGACATTGTCGAGTCGCCATTGACACGACTTTTACCTTGCGTCTAACATGATTAAGTATTAGAATACCACATTATTCATGCTTACCTTCGTATGTGAATGTCTTTGTAGAGAATAGCTGGTCATGAGTTAAAGATAAGATTTATGGATTTGACATATATGTAAATATGCATTTTCTCAATTCTGGGTTACTTTTTTAAAACCAAAAAGATGAGTATAATTAGATGTTTGATCTTTGTGTTTGGGTTTTTGTGGCACTATAGCTTTATTTTGTTGTCTTCCTATTGTGTTTGAATCAGTAATGTACAGTGATTTAGTGGGGATAAAGTATTAATTACCTAAATATATGTTACCCTTTAAGCGATATATATGCTCTAGTGTTGATCACAAGGAAATTCAAAAAAAGAATATTTCCAAAGATTATGGTAAAACCTTAGAATATTGTTATTCTAAGGGTAAAACAGACTTCATAGTAGGTACTTACTGGCAGTACGATAGCATGCAATCTGCAAATATCACAAATATTTGTCATAGATAGTTGATTCACTCGTTGGTTCAATCAAACTATCCGATTGTAATAATACTACCTTACTATCCTATTATTATAAAAACGAAAGTTTTTGAAGACGTGTGGATGTTTGTTTCTCTTTCACGCAAAACTACTGAATGGATTTTATTGAAACTTCACAATAATGTATAGCTCTTACATCAGAATAAGTCATATGCTACTTTTTATCCTAGGCACGTGGCGTTTTATATGTATTAAATATCGCGACCGAAATCGCAGGTAACCGCTAGTATATGTATACTGCAATAAAGTTAGAATCAGTATTATGAAATAATCGCCATTCGTACATATTAGTGGCCCTGATTTATGTGTGAGTCATTATGTCGAGTCGTGGCCTTATATTTAGCACTCTGACATTATCAGACATAACAAAACATAAGGAAGCATGAGATTACGGTTATGATAACACTATGAAAACATTATATTCCCGCGTTTGAACGTCTTATCTGCGCCTGCGCGACGATAAGCTCAGTTATGCTCTGATTTTCTTTTATAAAATGACTTAAAACAGACGAAACACCTGCTTTATAATTTAAACTTTATTTTCACGCAGTAGAACTGAGAATTCACCGATCTCAATCAACAATTTATACTGGCTTAATTAATTTAATTATAAAATATTCCGCTTTTGATTACTATTGTACATAAGATGTTATTTCTTAGCCAGTGACCTCGTTAACTCTATTGCGTGGTGGACTCTGACCGCTAGTTGCATCGCTACACCCAAGATAACCATCATTACAATGTTTCTGCGATGCTCAAAGACGCATCGTCATTAGGCGACATTAATTTCTTCCAGTCGTATAAGGAATCGTGTATCAATCGTACTTGACATTTCACCGCTATCGGATTGATCTTCTAAATAGACTGTACGAACCTTTTATGAAGTTAAATGTCGCTGTTATTGCGATAATAGCTACGACATATGAGTGTAACTGTTTATTGACGAATACTTCTCTCTCGTTCCAGATGGATAGCAGCTCAGAAGCGATGGAGCTGAGGCGGGAGCTGGACGCGGTGCGCAACGCGCTGCAGCAGCAGTCCGAGTCGGTTCTGAAGCAGAGGCACCAGCTAGTGGAGGCGGGCCACGCCCTCGCCGCCAGGGATAAGAAAGCAGCGCAAGAAAGACGACTGCGACAAGACCAACTTGCTCTCGTACTACGATCGTTAGTACTCTTAGAATCCCGCCTTACCAGAGAACAGAAACAAATACACGTTGCACTCCACCAAAAAGAAAAAATCATCAAAACACAACAAGAAGAAATCGCAAAACTGAAAGCACGCAAATCGTACTGCAGCAATTGCCAGCAACTGCTCGGCTTCACAAGTGAACAGACCAACATTGAAACAGATCCAGAATTTCAAAGCTTAGAAAGCACGGATTCGAGGTTTCAGAATACGTTCGTTAGAAGCTGTAGTTATCGTGAAAGAAATTCTCCACCGGTGTTCCAAAAAAATACTAGGTTAAGTAAGAGCTTTCAGTACCAGTTGCCTAAAAGTGAGATTGTTTATGGTAACACGAGTTCTAGCGAAGAAGGGAACACTGCCAGTATCGGCAGTAAGGGTACGTTTATCAAAAACAAACAGGCGTTTGTGAGACGAGACGTCTTCAGAAGGTCGAGGAAATACTCAGGAAGAAAGAATAATAACAAGTATGCAGACAATATGCAGAAAGGCTACAATAATCAAGCAAACAACAGCAGTAGTGCTGAAGAGTGTATTGGTATGAGTTACCAAGTAAACCACGATGACGAAATCACCGCGAGCCAAATAGCCAATGATATCAGAAAAGCCTCTTTGAAAATTGACCAGCTTATTGGAGAAGCTGTCAAAAAAGAACAAGAAAACACCGCCAGTGAATCCGAAAAAACTTACTCTACACAAATGGCAAGATTACATGGAATTAAACGGCAAGCGTCAGATGAGATAAAAGCGAACAGACAACTTTTCTTGAGTAACGTTCTCAGTGAAGAGGGCAATGAGAAGCCTTGGTATTGTAATGTAAGTGATCCTGAACATGAAGGAGACTGTTTGGATCAATTACCACTAAGCAATAAATCAAAATCAACCGATGATTTATTAGGAGCTAGTTTCAACAGTGGCATACATGATTCTGGAGTAGTAGCCGCTAAAAACGAAGTATTGTGCAATAGTATTACTAACAACAATGAGAGATTCAGTTCCAGGTTTGATGACAAGAACAATAACATAGAATCGAACTTAAACAAACAAGCGGCTAATGCTGAAGTAAATGAAAATTGGTATGCTAGCACTAGTGATGCAGATGAGAACCCAACTAACGAGATTTATAAAAATAATCCGGTACTGGAGTGCGTCAATCAAATATTGCTTCAAAATTCATTAGATGACAGCAGCAATGACAATTCTAAGTCTAGTGAAGCACCTAGCCCTAAGGCATCTACAAAGCGTGTACAGTTCTCAACTCTCAACAGCATCTCTTATGATGAAAAAGTAAGATCTAACAATAATACAAGCAACACGTTGCCTAGATCAGATAAGAGGGCTAACAAAATCGTTAAGTTCAGCTTAGAAACCGCATCTGAACACAGTTATGAAGTGCCAAACACAGCTCAAGGCTTCCAGTATGAGATACAAAGCTTATACAGCAATGAATATGAACCAATCATTACAAAAGGCAATGACTCTAAACCGGCGCCTTTTGCGCGTACTGTGCAAGCAATTGAAAAACCAGCTGTTCCTAAAATAAGAGGCTCTATAGTGAAAAACATGGCCGCTAATTTAGAAAATCGTAACGTTAACAATGTCGTTGAAAGAAAAATTGATAATGAGCTCGGGTCTATGAAGATATTTAATAAGAGAAAAGTGCCAAGAACTCCTCCCGCCCTACCGCCAAAGCCAAAAAATCTTTCGGCTAAATGGAAAGCCGAAAACACTGTCAAACAAATGACAGAGCAGTTAGACTCTGAAGCCGTTGCGGCTAACCAACGGGTTGCAGATGTTAAGACGAGAAAAGTGGGACAAGTAGCAACTGTCAACAGTATAGAGCCTGACTACTGCTCCATTTCAGAGATAAATGTTCCAGTAGTCAGCAACGGTAAGAGGGAGTTGCTACTCACACAGCCAACGGTCGAGATCCACAACGAGCAATATCCAATGCACGCCATCAGTCCAAGAAACAGCGTTGCTAAAGTGGTATCGTTGCCAAGGATACAGAACAAGATCAGTGATAAAGACATACCTAAACTTCCTCATGTCACTGAGATCATCATTCCAGATGAAGATGAGAAGCCGAACGATGATCAAAGCCGCTCCTTCCAGCAAACTGCTGACAGTTACTTGACTAACTTTGCTATGCCTCCTCTGCAACCAAAACTGGACCCCCGTGCTTCCATACAAATGGGCAACACAGTGTCTTCTATACTATCTGAGATTAACAAAGGTGGTAAGGGAGGCAACAAGCAGATCAATTTGACAGAACTAGACAACCAGTTCAACCATGGACCCGAGAAAAATCAATCAAACAATGCAGAAATGCACAAAGCGGAATATTTCGACGACATGGACAAATTCGATTTGTCTCAGAATTTTGAGGAATTTAAGATAGACGATGAACTCGGCAGCATAGTTGCAGAGGAATACCGCATCAGCTCTGGTAGCAGTGACGGTTCCATGTCTGATGTCGTAACTGAAAATCTTACCAATGTACCTGATAAAGATAAACAGCATAATACTATTACTAAGGATGACAATGTGAACGCTGATAATTTTCTTGAAAGTAACGAGAGTGCCTTAAGCAAAGGCTCGTCGAAAAACGCCAAGTTGTCTAATAAGCCTGATCTCCTTTCAAATATAGAGAATTTAGAGACTGAATCGGTAAGGAACTCAGATATTGAGTCCAGTAATTCGTCGGGGAGTAACAGCGGTTCATACAACACTGTAAAGTGCGAGCCGAGGATGGTGCTGAACAACAATCCAGAAATAAATGCGCCCAAGACAAAGGGAACCTTCGATTTCTTCTTAGAGACGTCTGGTCTTAGTTCTAAGTCTATTTTCACACCGAGCAAGCATTACTTGGGTATGAGACCGCCTAGTGCCAACCACAAGAGTGTGTTGAAGCCAAGAGATATAAAGATGCGCGTTAAGAATACTATTACAACGAACAAAATCAACGAAAAGCCTATGACGACTGCCATTAAATATTTCGAGCCCTATGTGTAAACTAATCGTTAGTTATTGTGTATTTTATTTGTAATGAAATGCTTAAAACTATTTATTGTAAAAAATGAACTTGCCGGCGTAATGCTATGTACTAATGTATTTATGTTATTGTAAATATTACGATTATTATATCTAGTTATTTTTCAATTATAAAATATTTAACATTTATGAGATTGTTTTATTTCAACTCCATGTTAATTACCTACAATGTATGTAGATGTGTAGTTTTAAATGGAACCTAAGTAGGTTTATTTGCATGCTGGTACTTTATAATAAAATAAGTTTTAATATCATTAGATGCAAATATTAATTATAAAAAGAAAGACTTGGATTATCTCTAGCTGCAGGTGGATTTAAATCAGTGAAATTTAAGTCATATTTGAAAAGTACTCAATTTTATTATGGGTCCACAATCCAATACATTTCTCCCGTTTGTCACAACGGGGGAAATGTATTGTTATTATGTACTTAGTACTGTACAGTTACTTACCAAACGCGTATAAGACACCCTAACATTTCAGAAAATAATAACGCATTAGATCTGCCATTCAGAATTTAATGTCCGTTTGCCCGGCAAGGCCCCCCAAACTTGGTGTTTTAGGTGTGAACCAATGCAATGTACTCACTTCTAGGAGTGTACCGGTTTCTTTTTCAATTTTTGAAGATATATGCAAAAAAAGGGGGCCGTGCCAGCCAAACGTTTTCAGCACGGTCCTCATGTAACTTGAAAAATATATAGCGTATTAAAAAGTTTCTTAAACTCAAGGAATGTACTCTATTAGCACTTTATATGTACCGCCACAGATATTGTGAATTCATAATAAATTAATAATAAATAATATATCGATGTGGATAGGGGGCCGTGCTGGAAAAATATTATCTATAAGAAAATAACTAAAAAAGACAAAACAACCTTAGCCAAAACTTAACAAATAATTGTTGTTTGGCAAATAACATAATGTACCGCATTGGTTTCTCATACAACTTGCTAAATTTGAAAAATAAATCAATTTTAGATCATTCAGCACGGCCCTCTATAGTTGCCTTTATCTTTTTAAATATGACATGTTGAAAAGGAAGAGTTTTGAGTTTTGTGCTTAGTAGGTACTTGAAGTTTGACTAAACGAATCGTCCAAAGTATAAGTATTTTATCATAGTCTGTCATATTTACTGCATCTTAGTCTTCTTTCCTGTATTTAACGCTAGGGCAGCAGTCGTTTTAATTCCCACTAGTTAAGAGAATATAAGTTTTAGGATGATTGAATTGTGCTATTAAAATCAAAGCAAGATAGCCTAAGGAATATATTATATTCATAAATACCGCTCTTGAATGAATATCGATGTTGTATCGTGTTATGAAATTCTTATGTCATCTGATTATATAAAACACTTATACCTACATTGTTTTAAATTCATCGAATTATTTATTACGCTTTGCTCTTTAGCAAATACATAAAAAGATAACATAACGCCTGTCTTATTGACCAGAGCAGATGTGTAGTAGGCTAAACCTTTTGTTTTTTTTTTAAGTAGGAATATCTCCATGAACAACAAAACTGTCTGTAGCCCATACAAGCGTTTGTACCGTGCGGGATTCGAACAAGCGACAAGAAACTCAGCACCCAATCGCGTAACCACAGCGCCACATCTTCAATACGGTTATCGTCAAATGTTAATTATAGGTACAATAATCTCACGTCTTCCCAGTAATGTCTAGCTCTCATGTAGGTAATAAAGTTCAACCCCAAAGCCTAAGTTAAAGGTTTGGTCCCAGCTACCATTTGTATATCTTTGATATCTGGTACCTACTAACAGACGGTGAGCTCGTCACTCGCAAGCCCTACTCTGCCTCGCAAACCTACAGTTGCCGGAGATTGGATCGCGATCTCCGATGAACGGAGCGTCTCTCGCGGCGGACACTTTGTTGGCCTGTGTTATATATATTTTTTCTATGGAATAGGTATTTGAATTTAGATCTTGCTTGCTAGTCATTACTTAGCCGCGTCGAGATACCTATTAATTAGTCAAAGTATGAAGGAATTGAAAAGAAGGACGGAAAGTGAGAGAAAGAGAAAAAAATATATTTTACGATTAATAATAATTTATTTAATAACCATAAAACTCTTTTAAGACTAGACGCACAATAATTTAATAATACTGTATTATCTCACAGGAATGGAGTCTTAATAATAAATAGTAGTTTTTCAGAAATGAAAAGAAAATTTTAAAGAATAGAATTATAAAAAGGTTTTAATATCTAATAAATTAATTATAGAAATAACTTAAAACTAAATAAAAAGTACTTTATTTACAATTTTTATATATTAATTTTATAAAAAAATTAAATCTTTACAAGTCGACGAGCTGGGCCATACTAACGGCCCGCGGTCCACTTTGGCCCTGGACAGAACAATTTGAAAATCACGGGGAGAGAGACCTTTACCCAACAGTTGAATAATGTAGGCTAACATGAACAGTAGTAACAGTTTTTGTAACATCTTAGTTCAACAGAACCCTTTTGCACTTCTTATCAATGTAAGATTTGGCACTGTCTTTAAACAATAGAAACACATTCCGCTCCTTGCTCCGTCTTATTGTTCTACCTAACCCTGAATCCAGAGTCGCAGTAGAACCTCCTTCCGACTTCTTTTCATAATTATCTAAATATTCTTCAAAACTTCCATCCAGCTCAAATGAAAAATCAGTTTTTCTAGAGTCAGATCTTCCTAACCTGGATAATTCTTCAAGATCTGACACTGAAGGTATTCTGGCACAAGAGATGTCAGCAAATGAATCGTTCACTTTCACGTTTTCCTTCTTGCTTCTTTCTTCTCGACGTGAATAGGGCTTCGATCTCCTCCTCGTGTTCAAGTATTCTTCTGAGGAGAATGTAGTCGTTGGTCTATCAACAACAGCCGGGACACACGTTGTGAGGTCCTCAGAGGTGTCCAAGTCAACTGGCTTCCCCCATTTGCGATCCAAGGCACGGAAAGCAACTGTCAAATGCAGATGGAGTTCCATTTTTTAATAGATAGATGTTTCACGATGCAAGTCAATGGTTTAATGGTGAAATTAATTATTTGGCAGGCCCTTTTATACAATGCTAACCGCCACCTAGACATCAGCTTCTAATTGACGCTGATCGACGCCCATTTCGTAATTATGTGTTAATTAATTAAAGAAAGTTTCTCAGGTTCGATCTAATCAGGTGTAAATTAACAGTCACCAAAGTGATTAAAAATTTGATGGCAATGCATAAAATGACGATCTTATTAATAATTGGGTGTTAATTATTCACACTTGATCAATTTTTAGAAACAAGTACCTAAAAATTAATTAGTAGTTATAAATTCTAATACAATATGGTGACTAATATTTAACTAATATTGAACAGATAAATATTAGTCACCATATTGTATTAGAGTTTATAAACAGGAATGCCTTTTACCTCTAACAGGGCCTTTTGAACCCTAGAATTACTAGAATATAGTGATAGGCAAATAACTTGGCAAGAGTCGTTCAATACGCAGAAGTCGATTTTTAGGTGTCAGCGGTTGTCAGCGGGACGCGGGGTATGACGTAGGGCCACTCCGAGCGCGCGATTGGTGCGTAGCGATTGGTCAGTAGTTCTCGTTCCATTTGCTCCCGAATACACTTGCGTACACAAAAGTTGTACCCTTTGTTTTTATTACGAGTTGTTGTTTTAAATTTAGTTTTTGTTACATTGATTACAATGCCAGGACGAAATAACGTTATACGCAGACTATTAAAACGTCAGAAAGTACATTTAGACACTATTATAGTTAAGGAAGGTTGAAATTCCGACTTCGTCACTGTCTTTAGAACACCGGGAAAAAAGAAGAATAAAAGGGGTAGCAGTTTTATTAACTAATTGTGACGACGCACGAGAACATATTATTTTTAATGTTTTTTTTTAAATATATTTATGTATTATATCTATTTTATTTATAACTAGTACTCACGCGGGGCTTCGCTCCCGTGGATTCTATCACGGTAAAAACATAACTCTCCTTTTTTACAGTCGGGTAAAAAGTAGCCTATAACCTTCCTCAAGCTTCAAGCTACTTCCATACCAAAAAGCATCCAAATCCACCCAGTACTTTCGAAGATTAGCGCGTTCAAGCAAAAAAACAAACAAACAAACAAACTTTTCCGCTTTATAATATTAGTATAGATACCGAATTAACTAATGAATTCCTCTTCTTTCTTTAACATTCTTCTGAACAGATATGATTAAAAATAAATTATGGCAATAACCATGGCATGGCAAAAAACGGAACCCTTATAGTTTCGACATGTCTGTCCGTCTGTCTGTCTGTCCGTCCGTCCGTATGTCACAGCCATTTTATTCCGAAACTGTTAGTTTAATAGTTTCGGAATAAAATGGCTGTGACATACGGACGGACGGAGAGACAGACAGACAGACAGACGGACAGACATATCGAAACTACAAGGGTTCCGCTTTTGCCATTTGGCTACGGAACCCTAAAAATTAGAAATTTTACATGCAGCAAGACTGCACATTTACAGGCTTTTGACTACCCGTAACGACTTTCAAAGATGTATACAAATTAGTGTTGCCCAAACGAGAGTCTCGCAAGAGTCTTGCAATAAGCGATTATCCTATTGCTATTTATTAAACGGTAGTTGAGATCTCAGAACAATGTAACAGACTTCTGTTACATTGTTCTGAGATCTCAACTGACTTCGACTCTGACTTCTGACTCTCGTTTGGGCAACACTAATACAAATGGCAGTTGGGACCAAAGGCTTAACATCTTTTCCAAAGCACAAAAGAATCTCCATGTTACCAATCGAAGCCTAGATTCCCAAAAATATACACTGGTATAGACTACAGACACTGTAGATATTTAGGTATGCACATATTACATTATACAATTTGTCTGAATTTGTAGGAGCAATGTAATGGCGGTGCGGCATTAGAGAGTATTTACAGGTCGGAGGACATCTTTAGGATTTCCAGTTTTCCACTTCGAGTAATGAAGTCGGTTAAAAATGGGTAGGTGATGGGCTGATGGCGGTTATAGAGTGCAGTGAAACGCAATAACTTGAAAAATACTATTCATTGATTTCACGCTTGCAAAGAAAGATCACGATCACTTATTTATTTATTTATTAGGTTCACCAACGACTGTTCACACAGATAATAATTATTAATAACTATGGATATCCAAAATACTAGTGTATCAACTACTTAAAGGTAAACACCACATGTACACATAATTCTTATTTTAGTAATCTAACCTTAACATTAGTCTTTTATAGCACAATAAAATTATTATCTTTAAAAATAATATAACTCCAATAAAATAAAAAAAACACTGATGATAATTGATTTTGCCATGGAATCATAATGTAAGTCGATTAAATCGCTAGAACTATTTATTTATTTACTTATCTTAAGAATTACAAATGAGACACATTCGTAGTTCCTACAATAAAGATAAGTATCCAAATAATATACTAATTGCCTTATTATTAAGATTTCTGTGTATACAAATAACCATATCCGGGTATCCCTGTCAACGCTGCACTGCACCGAGCTACAGACCGCAGCCGATGGAGGTAGCTTTTGACAGTCTAAGAAGTCACGATCCTCAGCAGTGAGGGAACGACAAAGAAGAAGAAGAGAAACTTATTCAACTAAATTCAGCTTTATTTTATTCTGTCCTATTTACTCTATCTTAGTGTTCTTTGCTCCATTTAACGAGGCTAGAGATTAAAACAAAAATAGAAACAGTCGCTTATTTCCCATTGGTTCGAAGTTCGGTGGAAGAACAGCTAAGAAAACATAAGTTTTAGTATGATTGAAATCAGCAATAGAAAACTAGGCGAGGTTGCCTAATACATATGGAATATATTTTACCTACTAACGAATGTATGTTCAAAATTCCTGCTGCTTATTTTGTAAATTGGTTATGAATAAGGCTGGTGTTTCCTTCCTAACTGATTACTCTGAGAAGAAACACCGAAACAAACTCAGAGGTTAATGTCTCTTTTAAAGTCCATACAATTCTCATTGGTCCAAAAAAAAAGAAGAGCATGTAGTTTCATGTCTGTGGTGCTCTTTAGAGGAAACAAATGGGAAACAAGCACACAAATTTGACCGGACCTGTCCAGACAGTGCAAACATTTGTCAGTTATCGTGTAGCTCAACTTACATCTTGAGGAGCTCAACGATTTGACGAACACAGTCACACAAGTGCTCAAACTGCCAGACATCATTAAATAAATAATAATGAAAATTACACAAAGAAGAAACAATAACCTACATAGTCCTCACATTGACAATAATGAAATATACAAAATATTAAAAAAAAAAAACACAAAGGAATATTCATATTGTTTTTCAAGAAGGACGCGGGCCGACTGGAGTTCGTATGTCATCTTATTACATAAAATACTTACTCATTGTTTTTTATCCTTCGAAATACATATTTCTCTGTTCTTTACAGAGACGTTCTTTGGCAAATACTTAAAAAGAAAACATAACGCCTGTATTATTGACCAGAGCAGATGTGTAGACAAAAATTTTTTTAAACTAGGAACTTCTTCAATAAGTTGCCAGATTGACTATAACACAAACTATCTGCACTTGACTCGATTGAACGCCGAGCTAAAAAGCTCATATATGATCAACGCTAGTGGTCATGGTAATTATCATTGCGTAAGTTACCTTGTGCCTACCTATAGCAGAATTAATTTTAAAACGTGGAGCAATGGAATCAGTAATAATACCTATCATATCGTTGTGGAATAGAGGTTTAATTCCCGAATCTGTATCCAGTTTTTTCCATCTGGATTATCTCAATAGGTAAAGTTAAAATCGGCACGTTGTGGCGACCTATGTAATGTTTGTTGGGATAGGCGACGAGGTTCTGGCAGGCAAGCTTCACAGCTAAAACGTAATTAAAAAAAGTGATTCGTACCTATCAATCTATTCTGTTCAATGGAAATGGTACCCGTGGTGTAATTTACTATTATAGTAACATTCGCCCGTGTCCCGTTTGTGTGGTAAGCGCCAGGGAAAGAGCTGCCGTATACCCATAATCCAAATACCTACTGGTCATGTTATCTATTCGTGTTCGAACCTTGAGGTGATTCATTAACAAACCGTATTGCCCTGAAGACAAAATATTATAAATAAAAATGCAAAAGATTGTAATAAATAGATACTTTATTAAAAGCCTAACAATTTCTCAACTTTCATCGTACCTAACGTTTGCATTCTTACAAATTTGGTAGGCGTTTCGTTTAAGCCTTCGAAGTCACGGTAACGGTTAGCTGAGTGGGTGTACGATTTAGCTTTGTGAAATACCAACATCGCACCAGATGCTCGATATCATCATTGCGTCCATTGTAGGGTGCATGCAGAGTGTGCAGCTTGGGGGGAGCCGCGCCGTGTCCTCATGCCCACCTAGAGAAAAAAAAAGAAAGTGTGTGTTTAGGATTTGGTGCCACACTAACGTCATTGCTGTTTGGGTTTGTGCTTGCTTCCGAACGCTATATTTAGTTATTCAAGATCGCTATAGGTGAAATTAGAGATTTAGTTATTCGAGATCCCATGGCTACGGCGTTAGGTTTTTCGTGGTAGCGTGCATTCGTTGTTAAGTGTTTCGTATTCGTGAACTTACGGGGACGTGTTCTTCGGTGCTTCATTTTCGAAATCACGTATCACACCCGCTGAGTGGGTGTACGATTTAGCTTTGTGAAGTACCAGCATCGCACCAGGTGCTCGATGTCATCATTGCGTCTATTGTCGGATGCATGCAGAGTGTGCATCTCGAGGGAGCCGCGCCGCGCCGTGTCCTCATGCCCACCTAGAGAAAAAAAAGAAAGTGATTTTAGGACTTGGTGCCACACGAACGTCATTGCTGTTTGGGTTTGTGTTTGCTACTGTAATTATGACAATGGGGGCAGGGCAGTATATAGGTTTAAAGACACTCAATGAAAACATTACATTGTCAGTTGAGAACAATAAACTAATCTAAAAAATACATTACACGCAGAGGGCATTCAATGATTTGCATGTACCTACAATAGGTATAATAATACGTACGCATGTTCGTCAACGCGGGAATAGGTTGAACTACGATTCTACGATATCATGCGTAAGTGACGTTTCCATCATACGCAGGGAACATGTCAGGCATAACAACAGCATCCTCAATACGATAGCAGACAGATGGGACAGCCCTTTACTGAGACTGGGTACGCCTACATGCCAATATGGCGTAGTTATTAAGTATCTGGTAGATGCAAGTGCTAACATTAGCTTTTATGATTTGTTTGTATACGGTTAGTCTTAGTATGGACCTAAAGTCTGAAATGAAGATAAAGAAAGGAAAGATTATTAAGCTCGTCATGGGTTAAGCAATATTGTGTAAGTAACAGGTGTGTTTAAATTATTGGTGAACAATGAAGAATATTCTATCCATTTATCTCGTTATTACCCGTAACAATTTAGTTCTATACAAGTTACCTGGCTAAATTTAATGCATTGAAGGAGTGCACATTCCGTATAGGGTCCATACATGACGGTAAGTAGTTATAAAACTGTGCTTCTTTGAATGTAAACATTTTTTTTCCATAGTTTGTAATGCACAGCAATTACTCCAACGGAGCTAAAACATGCATGCCATTTTTTAAATTATTGTTAAATAGGTAGTTAAATGTTCTAGTACCTACGCGATTAGGTACTTAAGTATAAGAATTTTAAAACAAATATCTAAAATTTAGGTTTGTTTGTATTGTATATTTAAATTAAATAGTTTGATAATAAAAAAAACCTTATTGAATATTTATTGTAATTTTATCTGTTGTTCCCTGTCTCGCAATCATGTTAGTCAGCACTAAAACATACTTTTGATACTTAACAAATATTTTCGTTGAATTTCCTAATTACATAGCCATATAAGTAACAGTAATTGATAATCAGGTGTGAAATGATTAACACATAGTTATAAACTAGGTAAGTCCTAATTGTAATCGATATATTAATCACGGTGACGGACTGTGATTAATTGATTAACGTTAATATATAACTAATAATATTAATATGTAATTAATAATAGCGTATATTCTAAATTAAACGCATATTTAATTGATTAGACTAGCATTATAATAAGCTAGCTATGACCACGACTTCGTTCGAGTAGGGGGTTCTTGCTGCGTAATTCTGGATCTCGTGGAAATTCCGCGATAAAAATTATGCCTGCATGTTCTCTACAACTTCCTCTATCTTGTAGTCTAAGTTTCATTACAGTTCTAAAGAAAGTTTCTGAGATTAGCCCGAGCAAAAATAAATACATACAGACAAAAGTTTTAAAAAGATTCTTGTGTTTTAGTAGGTATCGTGTAAATAAATAACTATAAAGACTTGAGAAAACACAGTTATTTTTGAATCACAGACAGACATACATTTTATTTATATGTGCATAGATTGATGTACCTACTTAAAGATCATAGAAACTAATAGAACTTACATCCGACGACGCGATGGGGCCATTGCGTAAACATATAACATAACTTTACGCCTGTAGAAATAGACAGAGGTGTACCTATAGGACAAAACACATACCATTTCTCGCTGCTCAATAACAATTAATTTTTACAATTCAACGCTAGTGGTCATGGTTATTATCATTGCGTAATTTACCTTGTACCTACCTATAGCAGATTAATATTAAAACGTGGAGCAATGGAATAAGTAATAATACCTACCTATCATATCGTTGTGGAGGAGAGGTTTGATTCCCGAATCTGTATCCAGTTTTTTTCCATCTGGAATATCTCATAATCATAATCATAATCATAAATCATTTATTTGCATAAAATGTGGTAGGTAGAGATGTTACAAGAAATTCAGTGCAAGTAGAGCATGGATACCGGTTTCCGATAATATCGAAAAACCGGAATATCGGACCATAAATCCGATATCGAAAAAAGCGATATTGGATTTCAAATATCGGTTTTTCGATTTTTTATATGAAACAAAAAACCAAACGCAATAGAATCTTTCTTACTTATTTCATTGAAATTAATTAATGTAAACAATACCTATCGGTTAATTATAATAATATGTATGCTACAGTGTCATTTATAAATGATTATTTCCACATAAAAGAGTACAACACTTAGGCGCGGCATCATGTACATACATGCAACAAAATAAGATCGTATCTCAAAGACAATACGTTGAATGCCCTCTGCTACTTTTTTATATGTTTTATTACTGATGAGCCCAGAAGTTCACCGTTCACTCTTGGTTTGAAGGCAGACGGGTCATATGTAGAAGGGAACACAGCAGCCTGCAGAGTTCCAAACCTTGGCCGTGCGCACAATAAATGTAGAGGAGAATCGCTTAGTACAACAAGACGGTATATTGAAAAAGTGATACGTCTGGTAGAGCGTTAGTATAAGGTAGATGGAGGAATCGGGTCGTGGAGTTCCTGCGCACACTTTCCAAAGTACAATTTGTGGAACACCGACAGGCGAACAACGTTTTGCCGATGAGCCAGGCTGTGAAGCTTGTCTGCTAACACTGCATCGCCTATGAGTCTTTTAGCTCTGCGTTATCCGAGTCAAGTGCAGCAAGCTGTTATTTTGCTGAGCCATCCTACAAGTGACTGCAGTACTCCATACAAGAACAGACCTGTGCTTTATACAAATTTAAAAGCTATACAGGTGTGAAGTATCGCCTCACCTTGTGAAGGATTTCCAGCTTTTTGGCTGCAGTCAAAGCTTTTGACTCAATGATTGAGCCGAAGTTTAAGTTAGCCGTCAACTCCATGTCCAAAAGCTCCAGGCGGTCGGTAACTGATAGGTATAGATGCACCTCGGAAAGTAGGAGATAATTTAAATTGGCTCCTTTTAGCAGTGAAAAGATAAACCTGTGTTTTCAAAGCATTGAATTTAACCAGATTGTCGGGTTAAATTCATTTGCTCCAACATGGCCTTTCTAAGATAGTCTGTTTCATCCCTGCTAGTTCTAACACTGGATAAGTATATCTTTAAGTCTGTTTTGTCAACCGCGTACCCGTAGAACTGGAGCAGGTCCTTGATATGCAACAAAAACAATCGCAAAGAGAACAGACCTCTTAAGAATACCGCATTGACATTGACAGCCATAAGATCCGATGAGCAGCCATCGATGACCGCTCGGAGTGACCGCTCTCTTAAGAAGTCAGAAATCCAGTTGCAGAAGCCAGCAGGGACGCCAAATGCAGGAAGATTGCTCAGTAGACTAGCGTGCCAGACCGTGTCAAAGGTCTTTAAGATATTGAGGGACTCCACAAGAGCATTGCCGTGTTTCTTAATGGCCTCGCCCCAGCAGTGCGTAACATACACAAGAAGATATCGGGTCGGCAGACCAAGGCAGAAGCCATACTGGTGGTCACTAAGTAGCTAAACTACCTTCCGCCGCCGTCTAATTCCTTTCAGCCCCAGGAACATCTGCCACCCGGACGTAACTTGCAGTGGCCAATTTGGAAAGCTAACAATGGTCTGCGAACCCAAGTAGGCCGCTTCAAGCATAATTTAGCAAAATGGGGCATTATATGCCAAACTGACACCCAGTGCGATTACGGCGTTCCTGATCAAACAATGTCCCATTAGCTCGAGTGTCCAAATGACCCAAAAACGTGTACATTAGAAGATCTTATAAACGCCACTAAACGAGACCTGCGTGACTGGGACTAATACATATAAAGTGTTGTATATTATGGGTGTAAATAAATCAGTGGCCGATAAATCTTGAAGCTTTATTAAATAGACAAACGAGCACAATACACAGTAAGCTATTTTTCATGGCGAACACCAAAGACAAAAGACAACTCACATTAGTGATGTTCTACAACCTCACTAAATATGCAGAAATAAGTAGGCACTAAATGTGCAGGGAATTAGATTCAGTATGAGTGATTATTCCCAACATAAAGTACGCAATTTAACATCAATACGAAGAAGAGACTAAGGAGCTCATTGTCTTCAAGGTATGGTAGCAGCTTATTATTTAGTATCCTCTCCATCACTTTGCAGATTCTGGAAGTTTTTTGGGTACTGGTTGCACATCCTGGTTGCTTCCAGGACACTGGCACCACTGGCAATACTTTAAGAGTGTGATACAGGTGACAACTCCAGAGCACAACTTCTTAAGACCCGCTGGCTTTGTTCACGTCTAGTCTGCAAAGGGCTTTAAGGACCTCTTAAATGTGAATTTCTAAAACTGACGTTCCATATTTCAGCAATAGCGATCTCGTGAATTGTCGTAATCTTCGTCATTAAAGCCATAAGATGACTCTCCCTCCAATTGAATCCAGTTCTTTGCGTTTATCTTAATATTTACTTATACAAGGTGTAACAGATTAAGCGCAATACCTCAGACACCCTAATTAGAATATTAAAATATAAGTCTAAAACAACATCCGTAACTAAATAAATTGAAACCAAACCTAGATATTTTTTATAAAATATCCGCAAAACGTATGTACGTCATACAATATCCTTACGCAGATCCGTACATTCGTGCAATGTTAGTAGCACTAAGGTTAGGTTAAAATATAACACCTATATTTATGACGGAATCGATTCAGAAGCCGATTCTGAAACAACTACTTTCAGGAATTGCGTTTATTCTGTTACACGTTGTATATTTTTGTTACTCAATTACTTATTTTAACTTGTGTTGATTAGTATGTTACGAAATTGATATTTTTTGTGTATCATACTTTTAAATTCGAATTGATGTAAGATTGCAATGAAATATTTTTAATAATAAATGACGGTGATTTTATATTTCCATAGCACACTGATACAGTTTCTAAATTCTAATATTTGGACCCTTACAACTTTAAAACGAATTTGATCATTTTATTTCCATAATATCGGAAAAATATCGAAATACCGGAATACCGATATTAAAAAATTGAATATCGAAACAAAACCGGTGTTGGGAAAAGGTTCCGATATTCCATGCTCTAAGTGCAAGACACATTCTGCCATTTAGAATTGGCGTGCAAATATTTATATACAGAGCTATACAGCTAGCTACAGTACTACACAGTAAGGTTATATAATACTAGTGTAAACTTATAAATAACAATCAAAGTAAAATGTGCTGACTTATAAAATAACACTCGAAAATTAAATGTAAATAACATTTTCTTTCAAACTAAAATTCAACATAAATTAATTTACAAGGTTTACAAAACTCAATAGTCATTATAATGCATTCCTGAAGTGATAGCACATGACTTTTTGTCAAATAATTCAGTAATTGAATAGAAACAATCAATAGGTAGATATAAGTACTTTTTATTGTTCACCAAAATTGAATCAACTAAGGACTTAACAAATAAAAAGTACAATGGGTGGTATTTGTGGTTATCGCTAAAAGCGATAGAACAACAACAGAAGCCTACAGTTTGGATTTGACACCTTTTACAGTAAAGCGGTTAATATACGGATGCCAAACATGGGCGCTAACAGAACAGCAACAACACAAAATTAAGGTGTGTCAGAATGGAATAGAGAGAAGCGTGTTGGGCATAAGAAGAAGATACAAAGAACGATTAGAGAATATTAAATAAAAAACAAAATTCAAAAAAGTAGAAAAAGTATGGAGACAATTAAAATGGCGTTGGACAGGACATATGTTGAGAGATAACAAAGAAAAGTGGACAAAAATAATTACGGAATGGTATCCTTTTTTTTTTTTTTTTTTTTTTTTAGCGTGGTAAAATTATCAAATAAGTCCTCCCACTCCGGGCAGGGTGGGAGGGACTGTCAGACTTTTACTGACTAAAATCCACGGTGTTCCTTCAATAACCCTTTACATACCGGGGCCACGGTAACGGGATGAGTCCCACGACCCCGGCGGGCTTCGGCCCTCTGCAGAGGGGGCCTCGTCATGTTGCTGACGCTCTTTGAGGCGCGCGTGGAACACGACGCGCCGTCGACCCGGGCATGGTCCATGGTCGGACAGCGAGTTGCCCTTTACTCGCTGTCCGCATGCCCGCGCCTACGGTGGCCGGAGATCGTCGGCCGACGTCCGACGCCGTGGGCGTCTACCACTGCGGCTGGGCTGGAGGGAGGACGCCATCCTCTCCCTCACGCGGCCCGCCTCCTCCTTCGGAAGCATGACTGCTTCGCAGAAGGAGGCGACCGCTTCCCACTCCCTCGGAATGGTATCCTAGAGAGAACAAAAGAAACAGAGGGAGACAGTTCATGCGATGGGAGGACGATTTGAGGAAGGTAGCAGGTCCCGAGTGGATACGGGTAGCTAAACACAGGGACAAGTGGAAAGCCTTGGAGGAGGCCTTTGTCGAAAGACAAACTGGGAAGAGGAAGAGAAATTCAGATGCCGATGTATTAATTAGATAATTATTATAAGAGCAAGTATATATAATTAATAGATATAAAATGTTTGCATGATAATTGTAAAATCCCAGAAAATAAAGGCTTATTTTATTTTATTTTATTTTATTTTATTTTACAGTAAAGCAGGCGTTATTTATGTTTTTACTAGCATCTGTCCGTGACTTCGTTCACATGGGAAGGTTTTCCCGCGTAAATCTCGATCCCGTGGGAATTCCAGGATAAAAAGTAGCCTATGTGTTATTCCAGAATGTCAACCATTCAGATCGATTCAGTACTTTTTGCATGAAAGAGTAACTTACATCCATCCTCACAAACTTTCATAAGTAGGTAATATTAGTAAGATATAGACCATCGTAGACCTCATCTATCGCTTACGATCAGGCGGGATCGAGCTCAAGAGTGGGTTCAACCGTAATAATAAAAAAATATTATGTGCTAAATAAAGCAAAAGGATCTAACCCTCCAATATCTAACTACACAAGCTAACAAGTGGATACTACACCGAGCGTAACACGGCGGTATATGCGTGCTTCCTCGATTTGTACAGGGCTTTTGACCTGCGGTAGGGACTGGGACCTTATTTAAGTGAGAATTAAGCATGCTGTCAAATACCTTCGCAATGACTGTAGTTAATGAGATCGGCCTGTAGTTATTTTTATCACATATGGCACTTGTTTTGTTTTTGACTATTGGCACTACGACTCGCAAGAAAGAGTGTCTAAGACAAAACGTAAACAACATGGCCAAGACATGCGGCAAATGAGGACCCGCATGTTGAAGGTGCTCGATACTGAGCCCGTCATGTCCTGGAGACTTTCCTCTCGTCATTTGCTACTTCTGCAGCTATGACCTTTGCACTTGGCTCCAAAAGTGCACACTGCGGTTCAGCATCGATCACCTTCGTGGGGGGAATATTGATGGGCTTCATACTAAATTATCAGTAGATACGCCATCGACACTCACCGGCAGACTAGGTCTATGATTATGTTTCCGTGTCCTAATCCAGAAACCTCTAAAATCTTAATTACTGTGTTTCTCAGCTAAGATATCCATCTGAATCTGCTCCTGGCTCCTGGTGGTGGTAAATAGATATTTGAATTTATGAAATACAGTAGGTATTTGATGAAATCCCTACCTAACCCTAGAAAAAAAAATCGAATAGACCTTCCTTGCCACTGCCATGTCGAGATACATAATTTTAAAAGTATGAAGGAATTCAAATATCATGAAAAAAGTGAATATTCGTTACGGTGGTGCTGCGATTATGATAATTAATAAACATCGACTATCTTGCCTAGTTTCCGATTTCAAAGTTCGATTATCCTAAAACTTAGATTTTTGTCTAAGTATTCGTGTACCAGGCGTCGAACAAGTGAGAATTAAAACGATTGTTTCTATTAATCATTTGATCACTAGCCTCGTTAAATAGAGAAAAGAAGAATAAGATAGGGTAAGACTTAAGAGTAGTGAAGCCAGACTAGGATTAATTTAAAACAAAAGAAGCAGCTGAAGTAGATACCTACAAAGTTTTACAGCTGTTCTGTTTGCGTGATAGTTGGCACCAGCTAGAGTACTAATAACCCTGAATTCGCCTTCAGTCTCGCTATACATGTTTTTGCTAAGTTATAGCACTATTTATGTACCTATCCTACATTCTCTTCAGAAGAATACTTGACCACGAGGAGGAGACCGAAGCCCTATTCACGTCGAGAAGAAAGAAACAGGAAGGAAAACGTGAAAGTGAACGATTCATTTGCTGATATCTCTTGTGCAAGAATACCTTCAGTGTCAGATATTGAAGAATTAACCAGTTTAGGAAGATCTGACTCTAGAAAAACTGTTTTTTCAGTTGACCTGGATGGAAGTTTTGAGGAATATTTAGATAATTATGAAAAGAAGTTGGAAGGAGGTTCTGTTGCAACTCTGGATTCAGGGTTAGGAAGAACAATAGGACGGAGCAAGGAGCGGAATGTGTTTCTATTGTTTAAAGACAGTGCGAAATCTTACATCGATAAGAAGTGCAAAAGGGTTCTCTTAAGCTAAGATGTTATAAAAACTGTATCAAATTTTTTGCTGTTAACCTGCATTATCTCACTGCTGGGTAAAGGTATCTCCCCGTGATTTACAAATTGTCCAGGGCCAAAGTGGACCACGGGCCGTTAGTATGACCCAGCTCGTCAACTTGTAAAGATTTAATTTATTTATAAAATTAATATATTAAAATTGTACAGCTAGTACTTTTTATTTAGTTTTGAGTTATTTATTTAATTTATTAATTATAAATTTAAAGCTTTTCTTAATTCTATTCTCTAATTTCTCTGCAAAACTACTATTTATTATTTAATTTATTGTACATACCTGATTGTTACTAATTTTATATTTAAGACTATTCCTGTGACATAATACAGTGTTATTAAATTATTGTTAGGTCTAGTCTTAAGAGATTTTTATGATCATAAAATAAATTATTATTAATCTTATAAAACTTTTTTTTCTCTCTACTACTTACTGTCCTTTTCAGTGGCACGGGCATACAATTACTCATTGTTATCAATTTTCTGAGACATTTTTTTTTCTGCTTTGGGATATTGAAGGGTTAGATCCTTTTGCTTTATTTAGCACATAATATATATTTTTTTAATTACGGTTGAACCCACTCTTGATCTCGATCCCGCCTGATCGTAAGCGATAGATGAGGTCCACGATGGACTATATCTTACTAATATTACCTACTTATGAAAGTTTGTGAGGATAGATGTAAGTTACTCTTTCATGCAAAAAGTACTGAACCGATCTGAATAGTTGACATCCTGTAATAACACATAAACTCCTTTTTATCCTGGAATTCTTACGGGATGGAGATTTACGCGGGAAAACCTTCCCATGTGGACTTCGTTCACATGGGAAGGTTTTCCCGCTTTAACCACAAATACCACCCATTGTACTTTTTAACCGACTTCTAAAAAAGGAGGAGGTTCTCAATTCGGATGTTTGTATTTTTTTTTTTTTTTTTTTTTTTTTTTTTTTTTTTATGTTTGTCCACGCATAACTCCGTCGCTTGCCAACCGATTTGAAAAATTCTTTTTTTGTTGGAAAGGGTATACTTCCCAAATGGTCCCATGAAAATTTTATCGAAATCGGACGAGCCGTTTCTGAAAAATCAAAAAAAGTCGAAAAAAATAATTTACCTTGATGATCTTTTCGTTTACTCTGCATTGCGTTTTTTGTTCGCGCATAACTCCGTCATTTACGAATCGATTTGGAAAATTCACTGACCCACTAAAAAGCGCGAAAATAAAAACTTTTTTGCAAAAAATAAAACCGACTTCCATATCAAAACACTACAAAGCCAAAAATAATTTTAATTTCGGAAGGCGGTGTGAAAAAAAAAAGAAAATTCAAAACCAATAACACCGACTACCGAAATTAAAATTATTTTTGGCTTTGTAGTGTTTTGATATGGAAGTCGGTTTTATTTTTTGCAAAAAAGTTTTTATTAGTTGTTAAGTCCTTAGTTGATTCAATTTTGGTGTACAATAAAGAGTCCTTATATCTACCTATTGAGATATTCCAGATGGAAAAAAAACTGGATACAGATTCGAGAATCAAACCTCTCCTCCACAACGACATGATAGGTATTATTACTGATTCCATTGCTCCACGTTTTAAAATGAATCTGCTATAGGTACGTACAAGGTAAATTACGCAATGATAATTACCATGACCACTAGCGTTGAATTGTAAAAATTAATTGTTATTGAGCAGCGAGAAATGATATGTGTTTTGTCCTATAGGTACATCTCTGCCTATTTCTACAGGCGTAAAGTTATGTTATGTTTACGCAATTACCCGTCGTCGGACGTAAATTCTATACTCAGCAGTAGTTCTATGATCTTTAAGTAGGTACATCTATCTATGCAGATATAAATAAAATGTATGTCTGTCTGTGATTCAAAAATAACTCTGTTTTCTCAAGTCTTTATAGTTATTTATTTACACGATACCTACTAAAACACAAGAATCTTTTTAAAACTTTTGTCTGTCCTTATTTATTTTGGTCGGGCTAATCTCAGAAACTTTCTTTAGATAGATAGATAGATATATTCTTTACTAGTACTCACGCGGGGCTTCGCTCCCGTGGATTCTATCACGCTAAAAACATAACTCTCCTTTTTTGCAGTCGCGTAAAAAGTAGCCTATAACCTTCGTCAAGCTTCAAGCTACTTCCATACCAAATTGCATCCAAATCCACCCAGTACTTTCGAAGATTAGCGCGTTCAAGCAAACAAACAAACTTTTCCGCTTTATAATATTACTTAGTATAGATTGTACACCATAACAGAATTAAATGAGGACTTAAAAACTACAAAGGTGTTACAATGGGCGGTCTTATCGCTAAAAGCGATCTTTTACAGACAACCTTTGGATGGATTTGACACAGCAGGAGAAAATAAATACGCGGGTAGTCCATGGTGTACTACCCAAGCAGCAAAACCTTGTCCTAAAGCAGCCCATAGAACGTTTTTCAAAGAACTAATTGATGTTGCTGAGCGGTTCTATAAAAGACCAAAGAACGTTTACAACACCCAGATTGGGCGCAGTTATATCGCTAATCGCTGATATAACAGATATATAGCAGCTTTGGCGTACCATTTTTGACCTCTAAGATTGATATTACAGTGAGAGATGTCACCAAACGGTGATGTAGTACCCACTGCAACGCTGTTATTGTTCTTTTATGTTTTAAAGAAGTGATTGTGGTTCTTTTAGATTACCATATCACAACAAATCGTTCAATCTTTCGTTCATTCTCATACTGTCAGTGTTATTAAAGTGATTGTGTGTTAGGCTTATATTACTAATTTCAACAAATCGTGGTAAGTAAAATTACAATATCAAAATATTTATTATGGCGTCTATCAAGTAGCAAAATGCGCTAGTAGTAGCAACCCAGGCATTGAAATAGTGTTACGATTATAATTTTATTGACAAAGTAGGCATAGATTAGTATCTAATTTTTAATGCCCCTCCCAAATTAATAAGTTTTATCTAAATTAAAATAAATTAATCGTAGATTAGTTCCATAATTTTCTACTATAGAGCAAAAAGTGTAACATAGGCGATTACAGGCCTTCTATAGTACTATGATCAAAGTAGTGACCGCCATTGTGTTTAAATAAATTAGGGTTCCTTTGAATTTCCGCTGCAAAGTTATGTCGCACTTTTATGCGGCTTCGCGTTGTCTTTGCCAAAGGTTGAGACAAATAACAAAGAAAAATTGTTTCAAATAATGTTAGAAGTAGATTTCATGACATATTTTAACTTACCGGTGATATGAAATGTTATAATTTATTTTATTGTGCTTTTTGTCGTAGTTCATGCAACCCTTCACGGCACAACTTGGCATTTGTGCTTGTAAAAGTTACGACCGCTCCCGAAGATAGCCGATCACGTTCTAGTCACTTAGATAAAGGGAAGACCATTTTGGGACCACGTTCGAGGCGTCATTGTAACATGTGGTCCGCCCAGTCCTTACGCAGTAATATATATGTCAATGGCTGCGACACAGCAGCAGCACCTGTGTCGCGGTAAAGCAAAAGCAGATCCTCCAAATTTATTTTATTAATTAATGAATAAAATAAAATTTAAGAGTTGGTTTAATTTATTTTATTTTCTCAGCGACAGAGCCTCTGTGATTGTATTGCGGTCCGCATTGCTCGGAAATGGACTACACTTTAAAAATTAAGTGACGTTTAAGTACCTACTGAATTCATAGTATAAGCACAGTCTAAAGATCATCATATAATTTTGTTGTATGCAGAACCCGCAGTTAAGTATTAAAATGGAAATGCTAACTATTGTTTAAATCACATTAGTTATTTAATAGTGTTTGTTTGCTTCCTTTATGTATCATTATGATGGTCTAGTAGAGAGAGAAACTCTTATAAAAATGACAGCGTATTATAGGTATCTAAAACTCTGTTACAAAATAATTCTGCTCTAAAAGAGTGTCTTCGTAACCAATATAAAAAGGTAAATATACAGTGTTTTAAAAACTCTTGTAGCGTAAATTTCTCACATAAGGAGTAACACAAAACTCAGTTATATCACCAAATTGCTCTATTTTTGAGCAGTCGTGACTATTAAAACACTTTGTACTATAGCAGATACTTAAAAACCCACTTTATTATCAAATCGCCCTATTGCCAAATTTCAAGAACCGTTAATGAACCGGGCCTATAACAGTAAATATATAAGTTTTACAGATCAAATTAGATACAAAAGGGCACCGATCAACAAATATATAGAACAAAGTAGTTTTATACATGTTTTCTTTAAGCCTTATATAGTATATGTCTATAACAGTTGTACAAAATGGTAATGTAAATGTTTACATCATTAGCTTATAGAACGTTTTCGCTGTATAAGCTTATAGAGCAAAAAAGTATAGTCAAACGCCTTTATTCAACATGCTGCCACCATAAACACGGTTATATAACGTTTACAAAACTTTTTTGCGAAATAAGCTTTGGTTATAGTACAATTTTGCTGCTTGGGTATTCACTTATATACAATAAATAAATAATAACCTACGTACTCAATACACATATACATATATGAACATTAAAAAAACAAAGCTGAAACACCTATATTATAAAATATAGTGACAAATTAAAGAGAGAGATCTTTTACTATGTTTTTGAAAGAAGGAAGTGTTTGTGCTTGTCTTACCGACACGAGAAGAGTATTCCACAGTCGTACTGCTTGAGCTGCGAACGACTTACCAATGAAATTGGTGGAGTGACTCGGTACCTCTAGCCTCAAGTTTTCCGATGACCTCAAAAATTTAGCATGTGTGTCATGGAGGAAGTTGAAACGTTCTTTAAGATAAGAGGGGGTTTCAGGGTTAAACAGAATACTGTAAAACAGAGACAAGATGTGTAAGTTCCGGTGAAGACGTATTGGAAGCCACTTGAGTTTCGTACGAAATACGGATACGTGATCATATTTGCGCAAACCAAATATAAATCTTATGCAAAAATTTTGAAGTCGTTCAAGTTTATCAAGTTGTGCCTCTGTGAGATCAAGATAACTGACGTCAGCATAGTCTAGGATGGGATGTAAATGAGACTGTGCTAGCGCAATTTTAGTGGCAGTTGGCAGAAAGTTACGCAACTGTAATGACACTTAGACTACAAGATAGAGGAAGTTATAGAGAACATGCAGGCATAGTTTTTATCCCGGAATTTCCCCGACGCCGAGAATTACGTGGCAAGAACCTCCCACGCGAACGAAGTCGTGGTCATAGCTAGCTTATTATAATGCTAGTCTTATTAATTAAATATGCGTTTAATTTAGAATACACGCCATTATTAATTACATATTAATATTAACGTTAATCAATTAATCACAGTCCGTCACCGTAATTAATATATCGATTACAATTAGGACCTACCTAGTTTATAACTATGTGTTAATCATTTCACACCTGGTCATAAATTACTATTACTTATATGGTTATGTAATTAGGAAATTCAACGAAAATATTTGTTGAGTATCAAAAGTACTTATGTCTTAGTGCTGACTAACATGATTGCGAGACAGATAAAATTACACTATAATAATATTATTTAATTAATTTATTTATTTTTTATTTAATTATATTATATAATATTATTTTTATTACAGTATCCAATAACGTATATTTATTTTCAAACTATTTAATTGAAATATACAATAAAAAGTTATTTAAAAAATCTAAAAAACCCGACTGCTCAACTAAAATGCAAGAATCAAGCAAAGAGTATGTAATACACTATGGAATCAAGCACATTTTTATTTTAAAAAGTGACAAGCAGGCGGACCCACCCCTTAAAAAAAAAGAAACAATTGTGTCTCGCCTGCTTTTCACTTTTTAAAACAGAGCAGTCGGGTTTTTTAGATTTTTAAATAACTTTTTTTTTCAACTTTTTGTTTAAAATATTAATTAACATTTTTATAGTTTTCCCGGTCGTATCACAATGACACCCCACCGGATTCAGAAAGTGAAAGAGCTAAGTTCATATTTTAAACTTTCGCTATGTATTATTTTTGCTAGTATTACACTAATGATAAACATGATATACCTTTTTGAAATCCTTGTGTATTTGATAACCATATTGCAGAATACGAAAAAAAAATTTTTTTTTTCATTATGTATACCGTAAACGCGGGTTACTTTAGCTCTGGGGGGGAACTTTGGCTCAAAACGGAAAAAAGTTAGAACTTCCCGCCTGTCGGTCAAATGACAGTAAACGGTCTATTTCGAGTCACAAATACTAGATGGCAATAGAGGTAACTGTTTCTGATTGGTCAAGCAAACTTCAAGCAAGTTTCAACCAGTCAGTTGAATTCGGAACTACCTGCTTAAAAACGTGCATATTTTACGGCTGCAAACTTTGTAGTGTTACCGTGAGTTTCGGTAAGTTTCCTTTATTATATGAAATTGTTTGTGTCAGAAATGTGTTAGCAAGTAAAGTCACTGTAAAAATTATACTTTTTTTACGATCCTTAGTACCAAAATCTTAAAAATAAATTGTGGCTTTACTTTGTCTCATAATTTTGGGTAACTTTGGCTCATGAGCCAAAACTTACGGAAATCACATGTTATTCAGTTTCCATGCTGAGCGATGCTACAGATGGCCGACGCCCTTTTATTCAGATTGAACAATACATTGAGCTGAAAAACGCTGCATCTTCTCAAGACTGGCTTTCCCCTCAAGTTCCAGAGTTGTCTGATTCCATTCAGCTTGAAGTGCCATCGAAGAACCGATTGATAGCTACAGATATCCAAGACAAGATTAGGCTCAATCTTATGAAAGGAGACCATGTTCTGGTTACATGGAACTCACAAAAATATCCTGGCCAGATTACCGCTTTCGTAAGCGAAAGAGGGGGCTCCCTCTTCGTTTACTGAACTGTATGTGAGCTGTATGAAAAGAGGCAAATTATTCTGGCGATGGCCTGTTACAACTCTATAGTTGGAAGGATATTATTTGCAAGATAAATATTCCCAAATATGAAAATAAAGGATGTTTTTCTGTTCCTGAATTAGATGGCTAAGTTGCAAGAATAACAAGAGACATCTTGTAATTTTGGTCTAAGAAAGTTCCTATCGTATAATAATAACTTTATAATTTTTTTAGTAAAATAAGAAAACAATGATTCTCAATTTTAAGACTGTTATGATTAGTTTTAGACTGTTGATTTATCCGAGGTTATTTCTTAATATTATATTGAACCATTTCTTAATTTTTGTAAAAGTTTTGTTATTTTCCAAAAAAATATATTATAACTTTTATTTTTCTGAAAATTAAACTCAGATTTTTTGGTACAACATTGGTATTTCTATTATCTATCATTGTATAGGGCTTTCATTGGCTCAGTGCTGTCATAAATATCGTTTTTGGGTCAATAAAATCTGCAGGACAAAGTAACCCTCTTCAAAGAACAACATTGGCCCAAAACTAAAAAAACTAAAAATAATAATTACACATACAAATTGGGGAAAGTAGCATTGTTACTTATTAGCTACCATCCACACCTATGAACCAAATCCATTAAAATGCTAAGAAATTCACCATAATCCCTACTATAAAATAATTTCTAAACAAAGACCAAAAAAGTAGCTAAAGTAACCCGCGTTTACGGTAATGACTTCGCACAGCCGCCATGTTTGATTTTTTCAAATGTCACAGAACACTTGGGCTGCTAAGACGAATCTAACGATACCTCAATTATGTGAATCCGTTCAGCGATTCTGGAGATATGAGGTAATATAGAATATTACAAACATACATACATACAAGATACGCGCGAAAAACATAACTCTTCCTTTGCAGTTGGGTAAAAACAAACCTTTTTAGATAATTGTTTTAAAATCCTTATACTTAAGTACCTAATCGCATAGGTACTAGAACTTTTAACCATTTAGCAATTTAAAAAAAAATAAAACCGACTTCCATATCAAAACACTACAAAGCCAAAACTAATTTTAATTTCGGTAGTCGGTGTTATTGGTTTTGTATTTTCTTTTTTTTCACACCGCCTTCCGAAATTAAAATTATTTTTGGCTTTGTAGTGTTTTGATATGGAAGTCGGTTTTATTTTTTTGCAAAAAAGTTTTTATTTTCGCGCTTTTTAGTGGGTCAATTTGTAATTAATCTAGTTATAAAAGCCAAAATGTCAACTACAAAAAACTAAAAACGCGCGAACAAAAAACACAATATAGAGTAACCGAAAAGATCATCAATGTAAATATTGTTTTTAGACTTTTGTTGAGTTTTCAGAAACGGCTTGTTCGATGTCGATAAAATTTTAATGGGACCATTTGGGAAGTATACCCTTTCCAACAAAAAAAGAATTTTTCAAATCGGTTGGCGAGCGACGGAGCTATGCCCGAACAAAAATAAAAAAAAAAAAAAAAAAAAAAACAAACAAACATCCGAATTGAGAACCTCCTCCTTTTTCAGAAGTCGGTTAAAAAATGGCATGCATGTTCTTAGCTCCGTTGGAGTAATTGCTGTGCATTACAAACTATGGAAAAAATGTTTACATTCAAAGAAGTACTGTCTTAGAATAACAACGCACGTTCTAAGAGTACTGTTTTATAACTACTTACCGTCATGTATGGACCTATACGGAATGTGCACTCCTTCAATGCATTCACTTTAGCCAGGTAACTTGTTTAGAACTAAATTGTTACGGGTAATGACGAGATAAATAGAATATTCTTTATTGTACACCAATAATTTAAACACACCTGTTACACAATATTGCTTAACCCATGACGAGCTTTATAATCTTTCCTTTCTTTATCTTTATTTCAGACTTCAGGTCCATTTGGGTTAGTATACAAACAAATCATAAAAGCTAATGTTAGCACTTGCATCTACCAGATACTTAATAACTACGCCATATTGGCATGTAGGCGTACCCAAAGTCTCAGTAAAGGGCTGTCCCATCTGTCTGCTATCGTATTGAGGATGCTGTTGTTATGCCTGACGCGTTCCCTGCGTTAGCGTATTGTGGAAACGTATCACTTTACGCATGATAGCGTAGAAATCTGTTCCCGCGTTGACGAACATGCGTACGTATTATTATACTTACATGTAGAGTACATGCAGATCATTGAATGCCCTCTGCGTGTATGTATTTTTTTTTAGATTAGTTTATTGTTCTCAACTGACAATGTAATGTTTTCATTGAGTATCTTTAAACCTATATACTGCCCTGCCCCCATTGTCATAATTACAGTAGCAAACACAAACCCAAACAGCAATGACGTTCGTGTGGCACCAAGTCCTAAAATCACTTTCTTTTTTTTTCTCTAGGTGGGCATGAGGACACGGCGCGGCGCGGCTCCCTCGAGATGCACACTCTGCATGCATCCGACAATAGACGCAATGATGACATCGAGCATCTGGTGCGATGCTGGTACTTCACAAAGCTAAATCGTACACCCACTCAGCGGGTGTGATACGTGATTTCGAAAATGAAGCACCGAAGAACACGTCCCCGTAAGTTCACGAATACGAAACACTTAACAACGAATGCACGCTACCACGAAAAACCTAACGCCGTAGCCATGGGATCTCGAATAACTAAATCTCTAATTTCACCTATAGCGATCTTGAATAACTAAACATCGAAAAGTCTTCATAAAATGTCTTTATTAATTTAACAATCAAACATTGCTTTTGCTATTCTTTATTCAAACATTAATTTTTGAGAAAATTAAAACATATCATGTCATATTATGTGTCAATCAACCAAATAATTATTTATTTCCTTATGAGAAATATGAGGGGATATGGGTAGTGTGAGTTCTTTTATCGTTTAAAGTAGCAAAAGCAATGTTTGATTGTTAAATTAATAAAGACTTTTACGAAGACTTCGAGATTTAGTTATTCGATATTGCATGGCTACGGTAGGGCTACGGTATGGCTACGGTATTCAGTTTTTCTTCGTTGTGTGCATTCGTTGTTAAGTGTTTCGAATAGGTAAGATTAGAGATTTAGTTATTCGAGATCCCATGGTTACGGCTGTAGCGTTAGGTTTTTCGTGGTAGCGTGCATTCGTTGTTAAGTGTTTCGTATTCGTGAACTTACGGGGACGTGTTCTTCGGTGCTTCATTTTCGAAATCACGTATCACACCCCCACTCAGCTAACCGTTACCGTGACGTCGAAGGCTTAAACGAAACGCCTACCAAATTTGTTAGAATGCAATCGTTAGGTACGATGAAAGTTGAGAAATTGTTAGGCGTTTAATAAAGTATCTATTTATTACAATCTTTTGCATTTTTATTTATTATATTTTGTCTTCAGGGCAATACGGTTTGTTAATGAATCACCTCAAGGTTCGATCACAAATAGAAAACATGACCAGTAGGTATGTGGATTATGGGATATACGGCAGCTCTTTCCCTGGCGCTCACCACACAAACGGGATACGGGTGAATGTTACTATAATAGTAAATTACACCTCGGGCACGATTTCCATCGAACAGAATATATTGATAGGTACCAATTACTTTTTTTAATTACGTATGAGCTGTGAAGCTTGCCTGCCAGGCCTATGAGGCTTTTAGCTCTGCGTTCAATCGAGTCAAGTGGAGATAGCTTGTGTAATAGTCAATCTGGCAACACTCTCTGTAAGCTGCAATGATAAAAACTTTTTACCAAAAAATTAAACCGACTCCCAAAACACTGCAAAGTGAAAAACAACTTTAATTTCGGTAGTCGGTGTCTTTAGTTTTATATTTTCGTTTTTGGCACCGACTTCCGAAATTAAAGTTATTTTTCACTTTGCAGTGTTTTGGGAGTCGGTTTAATTTTTTGGTAAAAAGTTTTTATTTCACTCTTTTTAGTTGGTCGATTTTTAATTTACCTAGTTAAAAGAGCCTAAATGTCAACTACTTATAACCTTTTACAAAATATTGCTTTTCCCAATGCTGGGCCGTTAATTTTTGAGGAGTTCTCCTGGTACTTCACCATCAGCTCTACATCACCATATGCATTGTGACGAACATAAAGTGCTTAACATCCATATTCAAGTATTCGAATCGCAATCCACGAAATACTTATTATTGACTAGGTTCGGCGGCCATCTGTGGTCTTCATCATCAGTTCCACTTCTCCAAATGGTATTTTTTGAGAGCAGCTGTACAAGTTACTATATGAAATACCCAAAACGCCATAGGTGTGCCTATAATATTTGAAGAGTTCCCTCGATTTCTCCAGGATCCCATCATCAGATCCTGACTTGGTGATAAATGGTACCAATTTCGAAGTATACCCTTTCAAACAAAAAAAGAATTTTCCAAATCGGTTCAGCCGTCTTCGAGTAATCGATGATAAAAAAAAAATATATACGCGTCGAATTGATAACCTCCTCTTTTGGTCGTCGGTTGAAAATTGTTATAAATGATTTCTATCTGCTGCCTTCAACAAATCTTTTTACGGTTTTGCACCCAAACAGTAGCCGACAAGCACTCTCTCATACAAAGCTTTTAAGGACTGTCCGTCTGTTTATCTGCTCACTGGGCTGTGTCTTAACAACCATTATAGACTGTTCGTTTCAGTTTGTATTTGAACTGCCGTTAAGTATAAAAACAAAGGATTAAAATAATTTCTCGAAATAAGAAACCTTCGTTCGGAACTACGTATTTGTAGGCCACACAAACATTTGCACCGCTGCGAGAATCGAACTTCCAACACTCGGAGCAGCAGCCAATGGCTCAACTGCTGAGCCAAGCGTTTCGTCAAAGGTGTCGAAAGGTTACGAAGGGGGTGACCGCATACTGCAGCGTTGGTACGATATCCGACAAGGTGGAATCTGCTGGATGCAAAACTCACAGGACTAACTGATGAAGGAAGCCTATCCATCAGTGCTGCCGATATACAGTATGTTAACTAACAGAGGGCGTTCCCGTTAACCCGCAATAGTATAGCATCCATACATGCTAAAATAGTAGATTATTAACCAAGGGGATAAAGCAGTGTATTCTGTCGCGGGTGACGATTGAAATCGCGAGTGTAGCGAGGGATTTAAGTTCACCCAAGACTAAGACAGCTTTATCACCAAGGAAAATACTCTACTTTTCGTACGAAATTTGCGAAAAATAAATTAAAATAAACTTAACGTTTATGTATTTGAAGAAAACAAAAATGCGGCAAATTCCTAGACTAATATTTTTTGTCGGAAAAGCAAAGGCATCAAGGTCATACGGCCTCGTCGGTTTTCGTAATTTTATCTGCATAATAAATGCGTATTCCTTTTTCAAAAAGATGTATAATGCTTTATATACAAACTCAATGGTGTAAACACAGATGTAGTTCAGTAGTTCAGTATAAATTTCGGTAAGTATTCCAAATTTAAATCACATTCTCCCGTGTGCGTTACCCCAGCAAAATAATGTCGAAAATAGTCATTTAAATCTTATAGGTAATTAGTTGCCCAGCTTCTGTAATTGTTAAGCACATTTTTAAATTTGTTACACATATAGTTTTTAGTTATTACACAAAAACATATTCTGCTGGGGTAACGTTTGAAACGTTACCGCAGCAAAACTTTTTTTTAAATAATGGGAATATTGAAATAAATATTAGCTATACATTTAGTTGTCTAGACGAGGTAAATGTTACACGTTATTTTGTTTTTGTTCTTTCTTCGGCTGCGAAGTTATTCAAGATTTTGCTGGAGTAACGTTTGTGGTTTTGCTGGATCTCTGAAACGGTTAAGCGGATTCTTATCATCTTTTGTACATGACTTCTTAGGAATTAGTTTTAATTTGTTTTGCAATAAAAATAACAAAATGATATACCGTTTAAAAGTTATTTATTGAAATATAAAAACACTTCTTTAGGTCCTAACACTCTGAATATGAGCTCTAAAGACTTACTTTAAGCGTTATTTTGTAGCTTTTAACTACCTTCAAATGTATATGAAGTTTCATTAGTATCCTGTAGGTAATTAACAAATTATGATGATATTCAGTTCTCCACGTTCACGGTCACAATGCGCGCGGAGTTATTTGGCCACCGATAAACCTGTATACGGTTATATAAACTGAATGTTATATCAATATTTAGTTGCTTAATTCAGTTATATACCTGTAAAATTTCAGAGTAGTACATACAATAATTAACGAGATAATTAAATAAAAGTCATTAGGAACTGCAAGACCGTGGTTATCCGACCAAGTTTAGGTGAGAAAAAGAAAGTAATGAAATGCTTAAAACTATTTATTGTAAAAAATGAACTTGCCGGCGTAATGCTATGTACTAATGTATTTATGTTATTGTAAATATTACGATTATTATACCTAGTTATTTTTCAATTATAAAATATTTAACATTTATGAGATTGTTTTATTTCAACTCCATGTTAATTACCTACAATGTATGTAGATGTGTAGTTTTAAATGGAACCTAAGTAGGTTTATTTGCATGCTGGTACTTTATAATAAAATAAGTTTTAATATCATTAGATGCAAATATTAATTATAAAAAGAAAGACTTGGATTATCTCTAGCTGCAGGTGGATTTAAATCAGTGAAATTTAAGTTATATTTGAAAAGTACTCAATTTTATTATGGGTCCACAATCCAATACATTTCTCCCGTTTGTCACAACGGGGGAAATGTATTGTTATTATGTACTTAGTACTGTACAGTTACTTACCAAACGCGTATAAGACACCCTAACATTTCAGAAAATAATAACGCATTAGATCTGCCATTCAGAATTTAATGTCCGTTTGCCCGGCAAGGCCCCCCAAACTTGGTGTTTTAGGTGTGAACCAATGCAATGTACTCACTTCTAGGAGTGTACCGGTTTCTTTTTCAATTTTTGAAGATATATGCAAAAAAAGGGGGCCGTGCCAGCCAAACGTTTTCAGCACGGTCCTCATGTAACTTGAAAAATATATAGCGTATTAAAAAGTTTCTTAAACTCAAGGAATGTACTCTATTAGCACTTTATATGTACCGCCACAGATATTGTGAATTCATAATAAATTAATAATAAATAATATATCGATGTGGATAGGGGGCCGTGCTGGAAAAATATTATCTATAAGAAAATAACTAAAAAAGACAAAACAACCTTAGCCAAAACTTAACAAATAATTGTTGTTTGGCAAGTAACATAATGTACCGCATTGGTTTCTCATACAACTTGCTAAATTTGAAAAATAAATCAATTTTAGATCATTCAGCACGGCCCTCTATAGTTGCCTATATCTTTTTAAATATGACATGTTGAAAAGGAAGAGTTTTGAGTTTTGTGCTTAGTAGGTACTTGAAGTTTGACTAAACGAATCGTCCAAAGTATAAGTATTTTATCATAGTCTGTCATATTTACTGCATCTTAGTCTTCTTTCCTGTATTTAACGACGCTAGGGCAGCAGTCGTTTTAATTCCCACTAGTTAAGAGAATATAAGTTTTAGGATGATTGAATTGTGCTATTAAAATCAAAGCAAGATAGCCTAAGGAATATATTATATTCATAAATACCGCTCTTGAATGAATATCGATGTTGTATCGTGTTATGAAATTCTTATGTCATCTGATTATATAAAACACTTATACCTACATTGTTTTAAATTCATCGAATTATTTATTACGCTTTGCTCTTTAGCAAATACATAAAAAGATAACATAACGCCTGTCTTATTGACCAGAGCAGATGTGTAGTAGGCTAAACCTTTTGTTTTTTTTTTAAGTAGGAATATCTCCATGAACAACAAAACTGTCTGTAGCCCATACAAGCGTTTGTACCGTGCGGGATTCGAACAAGCGACAAGAAACTCAGCACCCAATCGCGTAACCACAGCGCCACATCTTCAATACGGTTATCGTCAAATGTTAATTATAGGTACAATAATCTCACGTCTTCCCAGTAATGTCTAGCTCTCATGTAGGTAATAAAGTTCAACCCCAAAGCCTAAGTTAAAGGTTTGGTCCCAGCTACCATTTGTATATCTTTGATATCTGGTACCTACTAACAGACGGTGAGCTCGTCACTCGCAAGCCTTACTCTGCCTCGCAAACCTACAGTTGCCGGAGATTGGATCGCGATCTCCGATGAACGGAGCGTCTCTCGCGGCGGACACTTTGTTGGCCTGTGTTATATATATTTTTTCTATGGAATAGGTATTTGAATTTAGATCTTGCTTGCTAGTCATTACTTAGCCGCGTCGAGATACCTATTAATTAGTCAAAGTATGAAGGAATTGAAAAGAAGGACGGAAAGTGAGAGAAAGAGAAAAAAATATATTTTACGATTAATAATAATTTATTTAATAACCATAAAACTCTTTTAAGACTAGACGCACAATAATTTAATAATACTGTATTATCTCACAGGAATGGAGTCTTAATAATAAATAGTAGTTTTTCAGAAATCAAAAGAAAATTTTAAAGAATAGAATTATAAAAAGGTTTTAATATCTAATAAATTAATTATATATATAACTTAAAACTAAATAAAAAGTACTTTATTTACAATTTTTATATATTAATTTTATAAAAAAATTAAATCTTTACAAGTCGACGAGCTGGTCCATACTAACGGCCCGCGGTCCACTTTGGCCCTGGACAGAACAATTTGAAAATCACGGGGAGAGAGACCTTTACCCAACAGTTGAATAATGTAGGCTAACATGAACAGTAGTAACAGTTTTTGTAACATCTTAGTTCAACAGAACCCTTTTGCACTTCTTATCAATGTAAGATTTGGCACTGTCTTTAAACAATAGAAACACATTCCGCTCCTTGCTCCGTCTTATTGTTCTACCTAACCCTGAATCCAGAGTCGCAGTAGAACCTCCTTCCGACTTCTTTTCATAATTATCTAAATATTCTTCAAAACTTCCATCCAGCTCAAATGAAAAAACAGTTTTTCTAGAGTCAGATCTTCCTAACCTGGATAACTCTTCAAGATCTGACACTGAAGGTATTCTGGCACAAGAGATGTCAGCAAATGAATCGTTCACTTTCACGTTTTCCTTCTTGCTTCTTTCTTCTCGACGTGAATAGGGCTTCGATCTCCTCCTCGTGTTCAAGTATTCTTCTGAGGAGAATGTAGTCGTTGGTCTATCAACAACAGCCGGGACACACGTTGTGAGGTCCTCAGAGGTGTCCAAGTCAACTAGCTTCCCCCATTTGCGATCCAAGGCACGGAAAGCAACTGTCAAATGCAGATGGAGTTCCATTTTTTAATAGATAGATGTTTCACGATGCAAGTCAGTGGTTTAATGGTGAAATTAATTATTTGGCAGGCCCTTTTATACAATGCTAACCGCCACCTAGACATCAGCTTCTAATTGACGCTGATCGACGCCCATTTCGTAATTATGTGTTATTAATTCAAGAAAGTTTCTCAGGTTCGAACTAATCAGGTGTAAATTAAATTAACAGTCACCAAAGTGATTAAAAATTTGATAGCAATGCATAAAATGACGATCTTATTAATAATTGGGTGTTAATTATTCACACTTCATCAATTTTTAGAAAAAAGTACCCAAAAGTTAATTAGTAGTTATAAATTCTAATACAATATGGTGATTAATATTTAACTAATATTGTACAGTTAAATATTAGTCACCATATTGTATTAGAGTTTATAAACAGGAATGGATGAACAGGAATGCTCTAACAGGGCCTTTTGAACCCTAGAATGACTAGAATATAGTGATAGGCAAATAACTTGGCAAGTGTCGTTCAATACGCAGAAGTCGATTTTTAGGTGTCAGCGGTTGTCAGCGGGACGCGGGGTATGACGTAAGGCCACTACGAGCGTGCGATTGGTGCGTCAGTAGTTCTCGTTCCATTTACTCCTGAATACACTTGCGTACACGAAAGTTGTACCCTTTGTTTTTGTTACGAATTGTTGTTTTAAATTTAGTTTTTGTTACGTTGATTACAATGCCAGGACGAAATACCGTCATACGCAGACTATTAAAACGTCAGAAAGAACATTTAGACACTATTATAGTTAAGGAAGGTTGAAATTCCGACTTCGTCACTGTCTTTAGAACACCGGAAAAAGAAGAATAAAAGGGGTAGCAGTTTTATTAACTAATTGTGACGACGTACGAGAACATATTATTTTTAATGTTTTTTTTTTAATACATTTTATTCACTTTTAAATGTATTTATGTATTATGTCTATTTTATTTAAAAATAAATGATGGCAATAACCTTAGAATAATGGCAAGCAGTAAAAGTGACCACTTCTTTGTTCCACTAAGTGCACGATGCGCGAACTTACCTCCACTACGCCAAAACCTTGCCAACTTACGTGCCGAGGACTACACCTATTATTACGCACAGGAGCTCCAGGCAACGCTTCAAATACACGTATTTTGTCACATAATTCTCACGTTGGGGTACTACTTTCGTTTGTCATGTAATTATACTTACATAAAAAACCCCCAAAGGGTTAAGCTGAAATGTTTAGTACACTTACACTTATCCCGATTCCCGAACTAGCTTTTGCCCGCGACTTCGTTCGCGTGGGGAGGTTTTCCCGCGTAAAATCCCGATCCCGTGGGAATTTTGGGATATAAAGTAGCCTATGTGTTATTCCAGGATGTAAACTATCTACTTGCCAAATTTCATTTAGATCCGTTCAGTAGTTTTTGCGTGAAAGAGTAACAAACATCCATCCATCCTCACAAACTTTCACATTTATAATACTAGCTTCTGCCCGCGACTTCGTTCGCGTGGGAAGGTTTTCCCGCGCAAATCCCGATCCCGTGGGAATTTCGGGATAAAAAGTAGCCTATGTGTTATTCCAGAATGTCAATTATCTACTGACCAAATTTCATTCAGATCCGTTCAGTAGTTTTTGCGTGAAAGAGTAACAAACATCCATCCATCCTCACAAACTTTCGCATTTATAATATTAGTATAGGTATATTAGTAGGATTATAGTATAGTATAGTATAGTATATAGTATAGTATAGTATAGTAAGTATAGTATAGTATAGTAAGAGTAAGATAAGAAGTAAGAAGTAAGATATGTTAGAGTCAGCTTCCAGTCTCACCGGATGCAGCTGAGTACCTACTACTGTTTTATATATATATCATTTTATTCTCAAGTATCATAGACTCATACAAGTTATCAATTACATGTCAGTCACAATCAAAATACAATTAAATTAAACAATTATTATCAAAATTCAAATTAAAATATTACAAATTTTAAAATTACTAAAAATACTTTATAAATATCCACATACACATAATTAAACACAATACAAATGACACACAAACAAACACAAATTACACATAATACGCACACTACACAATGAATATATTAACTCGTACCCTATCTGCTCCACGACTTATACACAGGGGCATGTAGGGCCCGCCAATGCCGCAAAAATGGCCCGTCCAACCTGTTGGCAACGCGCGACGGTAAAGAGACTATTACTACTGTCCCGCACTCTACCCGCTATCGAGGTCGCCCTATTCCGCATTATTGTAAAGAAACAATTCACGCGTATGTTTGCGAACATTCCCGACGCGCTGCAGAAGCGAGGCAGACGCAACAGTACCCTCAACGCATTGTTGTACTGAACGCGGAGAGCGCTATACGATTTCTGCGTGTATGACACCCATAGGCTTCCCGTATAAAATGATGTGCAGTAGGCTCGAAACAAGGTGATTTTGACTTCCTCGGAGCAACGAGCAAACCTACGGGCTATCATATTCGCCCGCACCGACAGCGCCCTCCTTTCTCGCTCAATGTCAGCGTCGTCCTTCAAATCGGACGTCACAATATGGCCCAAGTATTTAAAGGTTGGTACCCGCTCCGATGGCACGCCGCACAACTTGACCGGTGGTACCTCCGTCGGACATTTGGTTCCTGCTCTGAAGACCATAAGCTTGCTCTTTCTAACATTATATTTAAGTCCATGCAAGTGGGCGTATGTTTCGCAAATGCTTATGAGCTCCCTGAGTCCACCTATGGACGCGCTCAGCAGAACCATGTCATCAGCGTAGCTGATATTGTTAAAACAAACATCATCAACGTGGCATCCTACATGGCGACTGCTGAGCCCGGCAATAAGCTCATTGATGTACAGATTGAAGAGCGTTGGTGAACTTTTAAGTTTTATATAGAGCGACTGGCTATCTTAACTCCACAACCCAGACGCTAGGTTACATGCAGCCAGAGCCGGATTAACCCTGTCAGAGGCCCTAAGGCAATTGCTTTCTCGGGGCCCCTTTTCTTACTTTGACTGACCAAATCATGTGTGAACTGAAGAAACGCACATTAAGGGCTGTGGTTTTTAATATATTTGGTTACTTATTCCCAGATTTTATCTAAAATTATTTTAATTCGACTACTAAATCTAACAATTTGTATTTTGTGAGATAGCAGTGAGGTCCCTAAATTCAAACACACATCAAATTCTCGTTCAAAGAAACATGTTTTCTTGCTGCGTGCACTGGACCTGGGCCCCAAGTTGATGCGGGGCCCCTAGCCAGTTGCCTACTCCGCCTAATGGTTAATCCGGCCCTGCATGCAGCAAAGGAGGAGGCCGAGAGCGCGAGGGTGAAGCAACTTTCTTCCTCACACCCCAGCCGCCGCGGGAGACACCCCGGGCGTCAGTGATCGCGAGCTCATCTCCGGCCACCGTAGGCGCAGGCTTTCGGACGGCGAGCAGGGATAGCTCACCGTCCGGTAAGGACCAGGCCCGGGTCGTCGGCGCCTCGTGTTCCACGCGCGCCTCAAAGAGCTGTTAGCAACAGTGACGGGGCCTCATAAGGCCATTGCCCGCCGGAGTTGCAGAAATGTTCTAACAAGATGCCGCGTCCCCGGAACTTAAGGGCAGCTGAAGGAACAGGGTAGGTTTTTAGTCAGTAGAGGTCTGACACGTCCTTCCGCTTAACCCAGAGCGGGAGAAGTCATTCGATGATTTTCCCACGCCAAAAACAAAAAAAATTGGCCAAGTGCGAGTGAGACTCGCCCATGAAGGGTTCCGTAGTAACTATAATAAATATAATTTAATATATTTATTTGAAAAAAAAAAAGAAACTAAAAAAATTCTTAAAACTAGTTTATTTGCAATTTTTACAACTACGCCAAATAACTTTGTTTTTGATAGTGTTTGTATGAATTACAAAGTTATATTTGCGGTTTTAGAAAATATGTTGTATCTCAAAAACTGCAGACTCGATCTCATTCAAACTAATTTTAGTTGAAAGATTACATTAAGGTCTATAGCATATATTTTTTTTAGATTTTTCACTCCATAATTATAGAAGTTAGAGGGGGTGACACACATTTTACCACTTTAGAAGCGTATATCTTTTAAACGATTAACTTTACGAAAAAGTGGTTTTAGAAACCTCGATGTCATTTTTGAAGACCTGTCTATAGACACCACACACGCATAGGTTTCATGAAAAAATATATTTTCAGTTTCAGTTCCATGTATGCGGACCCCCTTTATTTTAAATATTTTTTATTTGTTTTTAAAAAATCGGAAAGCGGTTCACAGAATACATCTACCTACTAAGTTTCACATGTATAGTCTTAATAGTTTCGGAATAAAATGGCTGTGATATACGGACGGACGGAGAGACAGACAGACAGACAGACAGACGGACAGACATATCGAAACTATAAGGGTTACGCTTTTGCCATTTGGCTACAGAACCCTAAAAAAAGAAATTTTACATGCAGCAAGACATTACATTTACAGGCTTTTGACTACCCGTAACGACTTACAAAGATGTATACAAATGACAGTTGGGACCAAAGCATCTTTTCCAAAGCATCTTTTCCAAAGCACAAAAGAATCTCCATGTTACCAATCGAAGCCTAGATTCCCAAAAATATACACTGGTATAGACTACAGACACTGTAGATATTTAGGTATGCACATATTATTATACTATATAAAGCTAAATTACCACTCACTGACTCACTGACATAATTGTTCTCCCAGATGGTGGATGGGGAGGTGGGTATATTTTGACAGATTCGTAAACAAGTAACTCTCAAACCTACGGGAAAAGTGCCAAACCTCCCCTTTTCCCCCCCCATCTCCCCCCCCCCTATCGTATCTCGGAAACTACGAGACCGGTATTTTTTTCTTTTAACGGATTCGTATAGAGGAGGCTCGGTAAAGTAAAAACCATTTTTCAAAGTCTCCCTCCCCGCCCCCCTTCTCGCCCCCTTTAGGCGGATCTCGGAATCTAAGAGACTTGGAACATTTTTTTTTTCAGATTCATTTAGAGGGGCAATGCTTTAGTCGAAATACTTCTGAACCCCCCCCCCCCCCCCTATCACCCCCCCCTTTTTTTTTTTTTTTTTCACAAGCACGCGAGGTGCTTGCACCTCGCGCAACACGCAAATACTTGATTTAGAGGGGCAATGCTTTAGTTTTTTTCACAAGCACGCGAGGTGCTTGCACCTCGCGCAACACGCAAATACTAAACCCCCCATCACCCCCCCACTTTTTTTTTTTCACAAGCACGCGAGGTGCTTGCACCTCGCGCAACACGCAAATACTTGATTTAGAGTGGCAATGCTTTAGTTTTTTTCACAAGCACGCGAGGTGCTTGCACCTCGCGCAACACGCAAATACTAGTTATACTATATAAAGCTAAATTACCACTCACTGACTCACTGACATAATTGTTCTCCCAGATGGTGGATGGGGAGGTGGGTATATTTTGACAGATTCGTAAACAAGTAACTCTCAAACCTACGGGAAAAGTGCCAAACCTCCCCTTTTCCCCCCCCTTCTCCCCCCTCCCTATTGTATCTCGGAAACTACGGAACCCGTATTTTTTTTTTACGGATTCGTATAGAGGAGGCTCGGTAAAGTAAAAACCATTTATCAAAGTCGCCCCCCCACCCCCCTTCTCACCCCCTTTAGCCGGATCTCGGAAATTAAGAGACTTGGAACATTTTTTTTTTCAGATTCATTTAGAGGGGCAATGCTTTAGTCAAAATACTTCTGCAACCCCTCCCCCCATCAACCCCCCCCTTTTTTTTTTTCTTTTTTTCACAAGCACGCGAGGTGCTTGCACCTCGCGCAGCACGCAAATACTTGATTAAGAGGGGCAATGCTTTAGTTTTTTTCACAAGCACGCGAGGTGCTTGCACCTCGCGCAACACGCAAATACTAAACCCCCCCATCTCCCCCCATCACCCCCCCCCTTTTTTTTTTCACAAGCACGCGAGGTGCTCGCACCTCGCGCAACACGCAAATACTAGTTATTATACTATATAAAGCTAAATTACCACTGACTGACTCACTCACTCACTGACATAATTGTTCTCCCAGATGTTGGATGGGGAGGTGGGTATATTTTGACAGATTCGTAAACAAGTAACTCTTAAACCTACGGGAAAAGTGTCAAACCTCCCCTTTTCACCCCCTTCTCCCCGCTCCCTATCGTATCTCGGAAACTACGAGACCCATATTTTTTTTTTTTTACGGATTCGTATAGAGGAGGCTCGGTAAAGTAAAAACCATTTTTCAAAGTCGCGCCCCTTGCCCCCCTTCTCACCGCCTTTAGGCGGATCTCGGAAATTAAGAGACTTGGAACATTTTTTTTTTCAGATTCATTTAGAGGGGCAATGCTTTAGTCGAAATAATTGTGCAACCCCCCCCCTTCACCCCCCCCTTTTTTTATTTCACAAGCACGCGAGGTGCTTGCACCTCGCGCAACACGCAAATACTAAACCCCCCCATCTTTCCCCATCACCCCCCCCCCCCCACTTTTTTATTTTTCACAAGCACGCGAGGTGCTTGCACCTCGCGCAACACGAAAATACTAAACCCCGCCCATCACCCCCCCAGTTTTTTTTTTTCACAAGCACGCGAGGTGCTTGCATCTCGCGCAACACGCAAATACTTGATTTAGAGGGGCAATGCTTTAGTTTTTTTCACAAGCACGCGAGGTGCTTGCACCTCGCGCAACACGAATACTAAACCCCCCCCATCTCCCCCCATCACCCCCCCCCCCCACTTTTTTTTTTCACAAGCACGTGAGGTGCTTGCACCTCGCGCAACACGCAAATACTTGATTTAGAGGGGCAATGCTTTAGTTTTTTTCACAAGCACGCGAGGTGCTTGCACCTCGCGCAACACGCAAATTCTAAACCCCCCCCTTTTTTTTGTTTTCTTTTTGTCACTTTGTCACTTTTTACGGGAAAAGTGCCAAACCTCCCCTTTTCACCCCCCTTCTCCCCCCTCCCTATCGTATCTCGGAAACTACGAGACCCGTATTTTTTGTTTTTTACGGATTCGTATAGAGGAGGCTCGGTAAAGTAAAAACCATTTTTCAAAGTCCCCCCCCGCCCCCCTTCTCCCCCACTTTAGGCGGATCTCGGAATCTAAGAGACTTGGAACATTTTTTTTTTCAGATTCATTTAGAGGGGCAATGCTTTAGTCGAAATACTTGTGCAACCCCCCCCCCATCACCCCCCCCCTCTTTTTTTTTTTTTTTTTTTCACAAGCTCGCGAGGTGCTTGCACCTCGCGCAACACGCAAATACCAATTTCTTTTTTCACAAGCACGCGAGGTGCTTGCACCTCGCGCAACACGCAAATACCAATTTCTTTTTTCACAAGCACGCGAGGTGCTTGCACCTCGCGCAACACGCAAATACTTGATTTAGAGGGGCAATGCTTTAGTTTTTTTCACAAGCACGCGAGGTGCTTGCACCTCGTGCAACACGCAAATACTAGTTATTATACTATATAAAGCTAAATTACCACTCACTGACTCACTGACATAATTGTTCTCCCAGATGGTGGATGGGGAGGTGGGTATATTTTGACAGATTCGTAAACAAGTAACTCTGAAACCTACGGGAAAAGTGCCAAACCTCCCCTTTTGCCCCCCCTTCTCCCCCCTCCCTATCGTATCTCGGAAACTACGAGACCCGTATTTTTTTTTTTTACGGATTCGTATAGAGGAGGCTCGGTAAAGTAAAAACCATTTTTAAAGTCCCCCCTCCCCGCCCCCCTTCTCCCCCCTTTAGGCGGATCTCGGAATCTAAGAGACTTGGAACATTTTTTTTTTCAGATTCATTTAGAGGGGCAATGCTTTAGTCGAAATACTTGTGCAACCCCCCCCCCATCACCCCCCCCCTCTTTTTTTTTTTTTTTTTTTTCACAAGCTCGCGAGGTGCTTGCACCTCGCGCAACACGCAAATACTAAACCCCCCCATCACCCCCCCCTTTTTTTTTTTTTTTTTTCACAAGCACGCGAGGTGCTTGCACCTCGCGCAACACGCAAATACTAGTTATTATACTATATAAAGCTAAATTACCACTCACTGACTCACTGACATAATTGTTCTCCCAGATGGTGGATGGGGAGGTGGGTATATTTTGACAGATTCGTAAACAAGTAACTCTGAAACCTACGGGAAAAGTGCCAAACCTCCCCTTTTCCCCCCCCTTCTCCCCCCTCCCTATCGTATCTCGGAAACTACGAGACCCGTATTTTTTTTTTTACGGATTCGTATAGAGGAGGCTCGGTAAAGTAAAAACCATTTTTCAAAGCCCCCCCCCCCGCCCCCCTTCTCCCCCCCTTTAGGCGGATCTCGGAATCTAAGAGACTTGGAACATTTTTTTTTTCAGATTCATTTAGAGGGGCAATGCTTTAGTCGAAATACTTGTGCAACCCCCCCCCCCCATCACCCCCCCCCTCTTTTTTTTTTTTTTTTTTTCACAAGCTCGCGAGGTGCTTGCACCTCGCGCAACACGCAAATACCAATTTCTTTTTTCACAAGCACGCGAGGTGCTTGCACCTCGCGCAACACGCAAATACTTGATTTAGAGGGGCAATGCTTTAGTTTTTTTCACAAGCACGCGAGGTGCTTGCACCTCGCGCAACACGCAAATACTAAACCCCCCCATCACCCCCCCCACTTTTTTTTCACAAGCACGCGAGGTGCTTGCACCTCGCGCAACACGCAAATACTAGTTATATTATATAAAGCTAGATTACCACTCACTGACTCACTCATTGACATAATTGTTCTCCCAGATGGTGGATGGGGAGGTGGGTATATTTTGATAGATTCGTAAACAAGTAACTCTCAAACCTACGGGAAAAGTGCCAAACCTCCCCTTTTCCCCCCCCTTCTCCCCCCTCCCTATCGTATCTCGGAAACTACGAGACCCGTATTTTTTGTTTTTTACGGATTCGTATAGAGGAGGCTCGGTAAAGTAAAAACCATTTTTCAAAGTCCCCCCCCCGCCCCCCTTCTCCCCCCCTTTAGGCGGATCTCGGAATCTAAGAGACTTGGAACATTTTTTTTTTCAGATTCATTTAGAGGGGCAATGCTTTAGTCGAAATACTTGTGCAACCCCCCCCCCCATCACCCCCCCCCCTCTTTTTTTTTTTTTTTTCACAAGCTCGCGAGGTGCTTGCACCTCGCGCAACACGCAAATACTAAACCCCCCATCACCCCCCCCTTTTTTTTTTTTTTTTTTTTCACAAGCACGCGAGGTGCTTGCACCTCGCGCAACACGCAAATACTTGATTTAGAGGGGCAATGCTTTAGTTTTCTTCACAAGCACGCGAGGTGCTTGCACCTCGCGCAACACGCAAATACTAGTTATATTATATAAAGCTAAATTACCACTGACTGACTCACTCACTCACTGACATAATTGTTCTCCCAGATGGTGGATGGGGAGGTGGGTATATTTTGACAGATTCGTAAACAAGTAACTCTCAAACCTACGGGAAAAGTGCCAAACCTCCCCTTTTCACCCCCCTTCTCCCCCCCCCCCCCTATCCTATCTCAGAAACTACGAGACCCGTATTTTTTTTTTACGGATTCGTATAGAGGAGGCTCGGTAAAGTAAAAACCATTTATCAAAGTTGCCCCCCCCACCCCCCTTCTCATCCCCTTTAGGCGGATCTCGGAAATTAAGAGACTTGGAACATTTTCTTTTTCAGATTAATTTAGAGGGGCAATGCTTTAGTCAGAATACTTCTGCAACCCCCAACCCATCAACCCCCCCTTTTTTTTTTTTTCACAAGCACGCGAGGTGCTTGCGCCTCGCGCAACACGCAAATACTAAACCCCCCCCAGCTCCCCCATCACCCCCCCACTTTTTTTTTTTCACAAGCATGCGAGGTGCTTGCACCTCGGGAAAAGTGCCAAACCTCCCCTTTTCACCCCCCTTCTCCCCCCTCCCTATCGTATCTCGGAAACTACGAGACCCGTATTTTTTTTTTCTTACGGATTCGTATAGTTATATTATATAAAGCTAAATTACCACTCACTGACTGACTGACTCACTCACTCACTCATTGACATAATTGTTCTCCCAGATGGTGGATGGGGAGGTGGGTATATTTTGACAGATTCGTAAACAAGTAACTCTCAAACCTACGGGAAAAGTGCCAAACCTCCCCTTTTCACCCCCCTTCTCCCCCCTCCCTATCGTATCTCGGAAACTACGAGACCGGTATTTTTTGTTTTTTACGGATTCGTATAGAGGAGGCTCGGTAAAGTAAAAACCATTTTTCAAAGTCCCCCCCCGCCCCCCTTCTCCCCCCCTTTAGGCGGATCTCGGAATCTAAGAGACTTGGAACATTTTTTTTTCAGATTCATTTAGAGGGGCAATGCTTTAGTCAAAATACTTGTGCAACCCCCCCCATCACCCCCCCCTCTTTTGTTTTTTTTTTTTTCACAAGCTCGCGAGGTGCTTGCACCTCGCGCAGCACGCAAATACTTCATTTAGAGGGGCAATGCTTTAGTTTTTTTCACAAGCACGCGAGGTGCTTGCACCTCGCGCAACACGCAAATACTAGTTATATTATATAAAGCTAAATTACCACTCACTCACTCACTGACTGACTCATTGACATAATTGTTCTCCCAGATGGTGGATGGGGAGGTGGGTATATTTTGACCGATTCGTAAACAAGTAACTCTCAAACCTACGGGAAAAGTGCCAAACCTCCCCTTTTCCCCCCCCTTCTCCCCCCCCCCCCCCATCGTATCTCGGAAACTACGAGACCCGTATATTTTTCTTTTTACGGATTCGTATAGAGGAGGCTCGGTAAAGTAAAAACCATTTTTCAAAGTCCCCCCCCCGCCCCCCTTCTCCCCTCCTTTAGGCGGATCTCGGAATCTAAGAGACTTGGAACATTTTTTTTTTCAGATTCATTTAGAGGCGCAATGCGTTAGTCAAAATACTTCTGCAACCCCCCCCCCATAACCCACCCCCACTTTTTTTTTTTTTCACAAGCACGCGAGGTGCTTGCACCTCGCGCAACACGCAAATACTAAACCCCCCCATCTCCCCCCATCACCCCCCCCACTTTTTTTTTTTTTACAAGCACGCGAGGTGCTTGCACCTCGCGCAACACGCAAATACTTGATTTAGAGGGGCAATGCTTTAGTTTTTTTCACAAGCACGCGAGGTGCTTGCACCTCGCGCAACACGCAAATACTAGTTATACTATATAAAGCTAAATTACCACTCACTGACTCACTGACATAATTGTTCTCCCAGATGGTGGATGGGGAGGTGGGTATATTTTGACAGATTCGTAAACAAGTAACTCTGAAACCTACGGGAAAAGTGCCAAACCTCCCCTTTTCCCCCCCCTTCTCACCCCTCCCTATCGTATCTCGGAAACTACGAGACCCGTATTTTTTTTTTTACGGATTCGTATAGAGGAGGCTCGGTAAAGTAAAAACCATTTTTCAAAGTCCCCCCCCCGCCCCCCTTCTCCCCTCCCTTTAGGCGGATCTCGGAATCTAAGAGACTTGGAACATTTTTTTTTTTCAGATTCATTTAGAGGGGCAATGCTTTAGTCGAAATACTTCTACAACTCCCCCCCCCCCTATCACCCCCCCATTTTTTTTTTTTTTTTTTTTTTTTCACAAGCACGCGAGGTGCTTGTACCTCGCGCAACACGCAAATACTAAACCCCCCCATCACCCCCCCCCCCCCCATTTTTTTTTTCACAAGCACGCGAGTTGCTTGCACCTCGCGCAACACGCAAATACTTGATTTAGAGGGGCAATGCTTTAGTTTTTTTTCACAAGCACGCGAGGTGCTTGCACCTCGCGCAACACGCAAATACTTGATTTAGAGGGGCAATGCTTTAGTTTTTTTCACAAGCACGCGAGGTGCTTGCACCTCGCGCAACACGCAAATACTAGTTATACTATATAAAGCTAAATTACAACTGACTGACTGACTCACTCATTGACATAATTGTTCTCCCAGATGGTGGATGGGGAGGTGGGTATATTTTGACAGATTCGTAAACAAGTAACTCTCAAACCTACGGGAAAAGTGCCAAACCTCCCCTTTTCCCCCCCCTTCTCCCCCCTTCCTATCGTATCTCGGAAACTACGAGACCCGTATTTTTTTCTTTTTACGGATTCGTATAGAGGAGGCTCTGTAAAGTAAAAACCATTTTTCAAAGTCGCCCCCCTTGCCCCCCTTCTCACCCCCCTTAGGAGGATCTCGGAAACTAAGAGACTTGGAACATTTTTTTTTCAGATTTATATAGAGGGGCAATGCTTTAGTCGAAATACTTGTGCAAACCCCCCCCATTACCCCCCCCCTTTTTTTTTTCACAAGCACGCGAGGTGCTTGCACCTCGTGCAACACGCAAATACTAAACCCCCCTATCACCCCCCCCCCCCTTTTTTTTTTTCACAAGCACGTGAGGTGCTTGCACCTCGCGCAACACGCAAATACTAAACCCCCCATCTCCCCCATCACCCCCCCCCTTTTTTTTTTTTTTTTCACAAGCTCGCGAGGTGCTTGCACCTCGCGCAACACGCAAATACTAAACCCCCCCATCACCCCCCCCCCTTTTTTTTTTTTTTACAAGCACGCGTGGTGCTTGCACCTCGCGCAACACGCTAATACTAAACCCCCATCACCCCCCCCCCTTTTTTTTTTTTTTTTTTCCCAAGCACGCGAGGTGCTTGCACCTCGCGCAACACCCAAATACTAAACCCCCCCCATCACCCGCCCCATTTTTATTTTTTATTTTTTTATAAAAAGCACGCGAGGTGCTTGCACCTCGCGCAACACGCAAATACTAGTTATACTATATAAAGCTAGATTACCACTGACTGACTGACTGACTGACTGACTCACTCATTGACATAATTGTTCTCCCAGATGGTGGATGGGGAGGTGGGTATATTTTGACAGATTCGTAAACAAGTAACTCTCAAACCTACGGGAAAAGTGCCAAACCTCCCCTTTTCCCCCCCCTTCTCCCCCCCCCCCTATCGTATCTCGGAAACTACGAGACCCGTATTTTTTTCTTTTTACGGATTCGTATAGAGGAGGCTCGGTAAAGTAAAAAACCATTTTTCAAAGTCCCCCCCCCCGCCCCCCCTTCTCCCCCCTTTAGGCGGATCTCGGAATCTAAGAGACTTGGAACATTTTTTTTTTCAGATTCATTTAGAGGGGCAATGCTTTAGTCGAAATACTTGTGCAACCCCCCCCCATCACCCCCCCCCCTCTTTTTTTTTTTTTTTTTTTTTCACTAGCTCGCGAGGTGCTTGCACCTCGCGCAACACGAAAATACTTGATTTAGAGGGGCAATGCTTTAGTTTTTTTCACAAGCACGCGAGGTGCTTGCACCTCGCGCAACACGCAAATACTAGTTATATTATATAAAGCTAAATTACCACTCACTCACTGACTCACTGACATAATTGTTCTCCCAGATGGTGGATGGGGAGGTGGGTATATTTTGACAGATTCGTAAACAAGTAACTCTCAAACCTACGGGAAAAGTGCCAAACCTCCCCTTTTCCCCCCCCCTTCTCCCCCCCCCCTATCGTATCTCGGAAACTACGAGACCCGTATTATTTTCTTTTTACGGATTCGTATAGAGGAGGCTCGGTAAAGTAAAAAGCATTTTTCAAAGTCCTCCCCCCCGCCCCCCTTCTCCCCCCCTTTAGGCGGATCTCGGAATCTAAGAGACTTGGAACATTTTTTTTTTCAGATTCATTTAGAGGGGCAATGCTTTAGTCGAAATACTTGACCAACCCCCCCCCCCCATCACCCCCCCCCTCTTTTTTTTTTATTTTTTTTCACAAGCACGCGAGGTGCTTGCACCTCGCGCAACACGCAAATACTTGATTTAGAGGGGCAATGCTTTAGTTTTCTTCACAAGCACGCGAGGTGCTTGCACCTCGCGCAACACGCAAATACTAGTTATATTATATAAAGCTAAATTACCACTCACTCACTGACTCACTGACATAATTGTTCTCCCAGATGGTGGATGGGGAGGTGGGTATATTTTGACAGATTCGTAAACAAGTAACTCTCAAACCTACGGGAAAAGTGCCAAACCTCCCCTTTTCCCCCCCCTTCTCCCCCCCCCCTATCGTATCTCGGAAACTACGGGACCCGTATTTTTTTCTTTTTACGGATTCGTATAGAGGAGGCTCGGTAAAGTAAAAACCATTTTTCAAAGTCCCCCCCCCCACCCCCCCTTCTCCCCCCCTTTACGCGGATCTCGGAATCTAAGAGACTTGGAACATTTTTTTTTTTCAGATTCAGTTAGAGGGGCAATGCTTTAGTCGAAATAATTGTGCCCCATTTGCCCCCCCCCCTTTTTTTTTTTTTTTCACAAGCACGCGAGGTGCTTGCACCTCGCGCAACACGCAAATACTTGATTTAGAGGGGCAATGCTTTAGTTTTTTTCACAAGCACGCGAGGTGCTTGCACCTCGCGCAACACGCAAATACTTGATTTAGAGGGGCAATGCTTTAGTTTTTTTCACAAGCACGCGAGGTGCTTGCACCTCGTGCAACACGCAAATACTAGTTATACTATATAAAGCTAAATTACCACTGACTGACTGACTGACTCATTGACATAATTGTTCTCCCAGATGGTGGATGGGGAGGTGGGTATATTTTGACAGATTCGTAAACAAGTAACTCTCAAACCTACGGGAAAAGTGCCAAACCTCCCCTTTTCACCCCCCTTCTCCCCCCCCCCTATCGTATCTCGGAAACTACGAGACCCGTATTTTTTTCTTTTTACGGATTCGTATAGAGGAGGCTCGGTAAAGTAAAAACCATTTTTCAAAGTCCCCCCCCCGCCCCCCTTCTCCCCCCCCTTAGGCGGATCTCGGAAACTAAGAGACTTGGAACATTTTTTTTTTCAGATTCGTTTAAAGGGGCAATGCTTTAGTACAAATACTTGTGCAACCCCCCCCCCATCACCCCCGCCCCCCCTTTTTTTTTTTTTTTCACAAGCACGCGAGGTGCTTGCACCTCGCGCAACACGCAAATACTAACCCCCCCCATCTCCCCCCATCACCCCCCTTTTTTTTTTATTTCACAAGCACGCGAGGTGCTTGCACCTCGCGCAACACGCAAATTTTATACTTTTTTTTTTCACAAGCACGCGAGGTGCTTGCACCTCGCGCAACACGCAAATACTAGTATTTATATACAGAGCTATACAGCTAGCTACAGTACTACACAGTAAGGTTATATAATACTAGTGTAAACTTATAAATAACAATCAAAGTAAAATGTGCTGACTTATAAAATAACACTCGAAAATTAAATGTAAATAACATTTTTTTTTAAACTAAAATTCAACATAAATTAATTTACAAGGTTTACAAAACTCAATAGTCATTATAATGCATTCCTGAAGTGATAGCACATGACTTTTTGTCAAATAATTCAGTAATTGAATAGAAACAATCAATAGGTAGATATAAATACTTTTTATTGTTCACCAAAATTGAATCAACTAAGGACTTAACAAATAAAAAGTACAATGGGTGGTATTTGTGGTTATCGCTAAAAGCGATAGAACAACAACAGAAGCCCACAGTTTGGATTTGACACCTTTTACAGTAAAGCAGGCGTTATTTATGTTTTTACTAGCATCTGTCCGTGACTTCGTTCACATGGGAAGGTTTTCCCGCGTAAATCTCGATCCCGTGGGAATTCCAGGATAAAAAGTAGCCTATGTGTTATTCCAGAATGTCAACCATTCAGATTGATTCAGTACTTTTTGCATGAAAGAGTAACTTACATCCATCCTCACAAACTTTCATAAGTAGGTAATATTAGTAAGATATAGACCATCGTAGACCTCATCTATCGCTTACGATCAGGCGGGATCGAGCTCAAGAGTGGGTTCAACCGTAATAATAAAAAAATATTATGTGCTAAATAAAGCAAAAGGATCTAACCCTCCAATATCTAACTACACAAGCTAACAAGTGGATACTACACCGTGCGTAACACGGCGGTATATGCGTGCTTCCTCGATTTGTACAGGGCTTTTGACCTGCGGTAGGGACTGGTTATCGTGCAGAGTTACGACCTTATTTAAGTGAGAATTAAGCATGCTGTCAAATACCTTCGCAATGACTGTAGTTAATGAGATCGGCCTGTAGTTATTTTTATGACATATGGCACTTGTTTTGTTTTTGACTATTGGTACTACGACTTGCAAGAAAGACAAAACGTAAACAACATGGCCAAGACATGCGGCAAATGAGGACCCGCATGTTGAAGGTGCTCGATACTGAGCCCGTCATGTCCTGGAGACTTTCCTCTCGTCATTTGCTACTTCGCAGCTATGACCTTTGCATTTGGCTCCAAAAGTGCACACTGCGGTTCAGCATCGATCACCTTCGTGGGGGGAATATTGATGGGCTTCATACTAAATTATCAGTCGATACGCCATCGACACTCACCGGCAGACTAGGTCTATGATTATGTTTCCGTGTCCTAATCCAGAAACCTCTAAAATCTTTTTTACTGTGTTTCTCAGCTAAGATATCCATCTGAATCTGCTCCTGGTGGTTTTATGAAATAGATATTTGAATTTATGAAATACAGTAGGTATTTGATGAATTCCCTACCTAACCCTAGAAAAAAAAAATCGAATAGACCTTCCTTGCCACTGCCATGTCGAGATACGTAATTTTAAAAGTATGAAGGAATTCAAATATCATGAAAAAAAAGTGAATATTCGTTACGGTGGTGCTGCGATTATGATAATTAATAAACATTTATCATAATAAACATTGACTATCTTGCCTAGTTTCCGATTTCAAAGTTCGATTATCCTAAAACTAGATTTTTGTCTATTCGTGTACCAGGCGTCGAACAAGTGACAATTAAAACGATTGTTTCTATTAATAATTTGATCACTATAGAGAAAAGAAGAATAAGATAGGGTAAGACTTAAGAGTAGTGAAGCCACACTAGGATTAATTTAAAACAAAAGAAGCAGCTGAAGTAGGTACCTACAAAGTTTTACAGCTGTTCTATTTGCGTGATAGTTGGCACCAGCTAGAGTACTAAGTGTTTTTTTTAATGCAATTGAAGGAATAACCCTGAATTCGCCTTCAGTCTCACTATACATGTTTTTGCTAAGGTATAGCACTATTTATGTACCTATCCCCTCATTGTATAGGGACCTCTTCTAGAGGTGCCCTAATTGTAGGGACGTAATAGGCTTATGTAAGTCAAAGTTAACAATTTTACAGAAAAGCAATATAGCTGTATAATGTAAAATATGATCATCTTAATATAAGAAATTTGTGTAATAAAGGTATGTTTGATCACAATTATTATTCACAATACTCAGTTCATGATTACACTACATATTGCCCCTGATCGAATTATCTCAGCAATATTCCAATATACCTCGATTGTGTTTTGGCGTTATATTTTTATATTAATATAAATAATATATTATATTATATTTTTTAATATATTTTAGGTATTTCTCTTAATTGAAGGACGTGGGACAATTTGGTAAGGACTGTGATCTTTCTATTCTTTTTTTGCAAGCGCGACTGCAGTGTGAATTCAATGAATGTATAACTAAATGAAAAACAAAAAATATAAATGAAAGAGGTTCTTGTAAAGAACCTATCTACAGTCAATTAATATATCTAGCTATCGACTTGTGTTAATTTCAATAGTAATAAAGGTGACTGATATTTACCTGATTCCTATAGAATTATTCAAGTGTAAAATAATTAAAACCCAGTTATTAATTATAAGATCCTCATTGCAATCAATATTTTAATTACGTAGGCGACTGTTAATTTACACCTGATTAGTGTGAACCAAAAAGACTATCTCTGATTTATTAACGCCTGATTATCAATTAGGCCCTAATGAACACTGATCTCTAGGTGGGGGTTAGCATTGTATAAAAGGGTCTGCCAAAATTAATTTCACCATTAAACCTTCGACTTGCATTCGTGAAACATCTATCTATTAAAAAATGGAACTCCATCTGCATTTGACAGTTGCTTTCCGTGCCTTGGATCGCAAATGGGGGAAACCAGTTGACTTGGACACCTCTGAGGACCTCACAACGTGTGTCCCAGCTGTTGTTGATAGACCAACAACAACATTCTCTTCAGAAGAATACTTGACCACGAGGAGGAGACCGAAGCCCTATTCACGTCGAGAAGAAAGAAGCAGGAAGGAAAACGTGAAAGTGAACGATTCATTTGCTGACATCTCTTGTGCAAGAATACCTTCAGTGTCAGATCTTGAAGAGGTAACCAGTTTAGGAAGATCTGACTCTAGAAAAACTGTTTTTTCAGTTGACCTGGATGGAAGTTTTGAGGAATATTTAGATAATTATGAAAAGAAGTTGGAAGGAGGTTCTGTTGCAACTCTGGATTCAGGGTTAGGAAGAACAATAGGACGGAGCAAGAAGCGGAATGTGTTTCTATTGTTTAAAAACAGTGCGAAATCTTACATCGATAAGAAGTGCAAAAGGGTTCTCTTAAGCTAAGATGTTATAAAAACTGTATCAATTTTTTTGCTGTTAACCTGCATTATCTCACTGCTGGGTAAAGGCGTCTCCCCGTGATTTTCAAATTGTTCAGGGCCAAAGTGGACCACGGGCCGTTAGTATGACCCAGCTCGTCAACGTGTAAAGATTTAATTTATTTATAAAATTAATATAATAAAATTGTAAAGCTAGTACTTTTTATTTAGTTTTGAGTTATTTATTTAATTTATTAATTAGAAATTTAAAGCTTTTCTTAATTCTATTCTCTAATTTCTCTGTAAAACTACTATTTATTATTTAATTTATTGTACATACCTGATTGTTACTAATTTTATATTTAAGACTATTCCTGTGACATAATACAGTGTTATTAAATTATTGTTAGGTCTAGTCTTAAGAGATTTTTATGATCATAAAATAAATTATTATTAATCTTAAAAAACTTTGTTTTTTCTCTCTATTACTTACTGTCCTTTTCAGTGGCGCGGGCATACAATTACTCATTGTTATCAATTTTCTGAGACAATTTTTTTCTGCTTTGGGATATTGAAGGGTTAGATCCTTTTGCTTTATTTAGCACATAATATATATATTTTTTTTATTACGGTTGAACCCACTCTTGATCTCGATTCCGCCTGATCGTAAGCGATAGATGAGGTCCACGATGGACTATATCTTACTAATATTACCTACTTATGAAAGTTTGTGAGGATAGATGTAAGTTACTCTTTCATGCAAAAAGTACTGAACCGATCTGAATAGTTGACATCCTGTAATAACACATAAACTACTATTTATCCTGGAATTGTACTTTTTAGTTGTTCCTTAGTTGATTCAATTTTGGTGTACAATAAATAGTCCTTATATCTACCTATTGAGATATTCCAGATGGAAAAAAAATTGGATACAGATTCGAGAATCAAACCTCTCCTCCACAACGACATGATAGGTATTATTACTGATTCCATTGCTCCACGTTTTAAAATGAATCTGCTATAGGTACGTACAAGGTAAATTACGCAATGATAATTACCATGACCACTAGCGTTGAATTGTAAAAATTAATTGTTATTGAGCAGCGAGAAATGGTATGTGTTTTGTCCTATAGGTACATCTCTTGGTCGAGGCCATGCTGCGGGGCGAGAGGGAGTGGGAAGCGGTCGCCTCCTTCTGCGAAGCAGTCATGCTTGCGAAGGAGGAGGCGGGCCGCGTGAGGGAGAGGATGGCGTCCTCCCTCCAGCCCAGCCGCAGTGGTAGACGCCCACGGCGTCGGACGTCGGCCGACGATCTCCGGCCACCGTAGGCGCGGGCATGCGGACAGCGAGTAAAGGGCAACTCGCTGTCCGACCATGGACCATGCCCGGGTCGACGGCGCGTCGTGTTCCACGCGCGCCTCAAAGAGCGTCAGCAACATGACGAGGCCCCCTCTGCAGAGGGCCGAAGCCCGCCGGGGTCGTGGGACTCATCCCGTTACCGTGGGCCCGGTATGTAAAGGGTTATTGAAGGAACACCGTGGATTTTAGTCAGTAAAAGTCTGACAGTCCCTCCCACCCTGCCCGGAGTGGGAGGACTTATTTGATAATTTTACCACGCTAAAAAAAAAAAAAAAATAGGTACATCTCTGCCTATTTCTACAGGCGTAAAGTTATGTTATGTTTACGCAATTACCCGTCGTCGGACGTAAATTCTATACTCAGCAGTAGTTCTATATGATCTTTAAGTAGGTACATCTATCTATGCAGATATAAATAAAATGTATGTCTGTCTGTGATTCAAAAATAACTCTGTTTTCTCAAGTCTTTATAGTTATTTATTTACACGATACCTACTAAAACACAAGAATCTTTTTAAAACTTTTGTCTGTCTTTATTTATTTTTGGTCGGGCTAATCTCAGAAACTTTCTTTAGATAGATATATGCTTTACTAGTACTCACGCGGGGCTTCGCTCCCGTGGATTCTATCACGCTAAAAACATAACTCTCCTTTTTTGCAGTCGCGTAAAAAGTAGCCTATAACCTTCGTCAAGCTTCAAGCTACTTCCATACCAAATTGCTTCCAAATCCACCCAGTACTTTCGAAGATTAGCGCGTTCAAGCAAACAAACAAACTTTTCCGCTTTATAATATTAGTATAGATTGTACACCATAACAGAATTAAATGAGGACTTAAAAACTACAAAGGTGTTACAATGGGCGGTCTTATCGCTAAAAGCGATCTTTTACAGACAACCTTTGGATGGATTTGACACAGCAGGAGAAAATAAATACGCGGGTAGTCCATGGTGTACTATTCACTTATATACAATAAATAAGTAATAACCTACGTACTCAATACACATATACATATATGTACATTAAAAAAAAAACAAAGCTGAAATACCTATATTATAAAATATAGTGACAAATTAAAGAGAGAGATCTTTTACTATGTTTTTGAAAGAAGGAAGTGTTTGTGCTTGTCTTACCGACACGAGAAGAGTATTCCACAGTCGTACTGCTTGAGCTGCGAACGACTTACCAATGAAATTGGTGGAGTGACTCGGTACCTCTAGCCTCAAGTTTTCCGATGACCTCAAAAATTTGGCATGTGTGTCATGGAGGAAGTTGAAACGTTCTTTAAGATAAGAGGGGGTTTCAGGGTTAAACAGAATACTGTAAAGCAGAGACAAGATGTGTAAGTTCCGGTGAAGACGTATTGGAAGCCACTTGAGTTTCGTACGAAATACGGATACGTGATCATATTTGCGCAAACCAAATATAAATCTTATGCAAAAATTTTGAAGTCGTACAAGTTTATCAAGTTGTGCCTCTGTGAGATCAAGATAACTGACGTCAGCATAGTCTAGGATGGGATGTAAATGATATTGTGCTAGCGCAATTTTAGTGGCAGTTGGCAGAAAGTTACGCAACTGTAATGACACTTAGACTACAAGATAGAGGAAGTTATAGAGAACATGCAGGCATAGTTTTTATCCCGGAATTTCCCCGATGTCGAGAATTACGTGGCAAGAACCTCCCACGCGAACGAAGTCGTGGTCATAGCTAGCTTATTATAATGCTAGTCTTATTAATTAAATATACGTTTAATTTAGAATATACGCCATTATTAATTACATATTAATATTAACGTTAATCAATTAATCACAGTCCGTCACCGTAATTAATACATCGATTACAATTAGGACCTACCTAGTTTATAACTATGTGTTAATCATTTCACACCTGGTCATTAATTACTATTACTTATATGGCTATGTAATTAGGAAATTCAACTAAATATATTTGTTGAGTATCAAAAGTACTTATGTCTTAGTGCTGACTAACATGATTGCGAGACAGGGTGATGAACAACAGATAAAATTACACTATAATAATATTATTTAATTAATTTATTTATTTTTTATTTAATTATATTATATAATATTATTTTTATTACAGTATTCAATAACGTATATTTATTTTCAAACTATTTAATTGAAATATACAATAAAAAGTTATTTAAAAAATCTAAAAAACCCGACTGCTCAACTAAAATGCAAAAATCAAGCAAAGAGTATGTAATACACTATGGAATCAAGCACATTTTTATTTTAAAAAGTGACAAGCAGGCGGACCCATCCCCTTAAAAAAAAGAAACAATTGTGTCTCGCCTGCTTTTCACTTTTTAAAACAGAGCAGTCGGGTTTTTTAGATTTTTAAATAACTTTTTTTTTCAACTTTTTGGTTAAAATATTAATTAACATTTTTATAGTTTTCCCGGTCGTATCACAATGGCACCCCACCGGATTCAGAAAGTGAAAGAGCTAAGTTCATATTTTAAACTTTCGCTATGTATTATTTTTGCTAGTATTACACTAATGATAAACATGATATACCTTTTTGAAATCCTTGTGTATTTGATAACCATATTGCAGTATTCGAAAAAAAATTTTTTTTTTTCATTATGTATAATGACTTCGCACAGCCGCCATGTTTGATTTTTTCAAATGTCACCTATCTAAGAACACTTGGGCTGCTAAGACGAATCTAACGATACCTCAATTATGTGAATCCGTTCAGCGATTCTAATTCTAATATTACAAACATACATACATACATACATACATACAAGATACGCGCGAAAAACATAACTCTTCCTTTGCAGTTGGGTAAAAACAAACCTTTTTAGATAATTGTTTTAAAATCCTTATACTTAAGTACCTAATCGCATAAGTACTAGAACTTTTGACCATTTAGCAATTTAAAAAATGGCATGCCTGTTCTTAGCTCCGTTGGAGTAATTGCTGTGCATTACAAACTATGGAAAAAATGTTTACATTCAAAGAAGTACTGTCTTATGATTTAAGAGTACTGTTTTATAACTACTTACCGTCTTGTATGGACCTATACGGAATGTGCACTCCTTCAATGCATTCACTTTAGCCAGGTAACTTGTTTAGAACTAAATTGTTACGTGTAATGACGAGATAAATAGAATATTCTTTATTGTACACCAATAATTTAAACACACCTGTTACACAATATTGCTTAACCCATGACGAGCTTTATAATCTTTCCTTTCTTTATCTTTATTTCAGACTTCAGGTCCATTTGGGTTAGTATACAAACAAATCATAAAAGCTAATGTTAGCACTTGCATCTACCAGATACTTAATAACTACGCCATATTGGCATGTAGGCGTACCCAAAGTCTCAGTAAAGGGCTGTCCCATCTGTCTGCTATCGTATTGAGGATGCTGTTGTTATGCCTGACACGTTCCCTGCGTTAGCGTATTGTGGAAACGTATCACTTTACGCATGATAGCGTAGAAATCTGTTCCCGCGTTGACGAACATGCGTACGTATTATTATACTTACATGTAGAGTACATGCAGATCACTGAATGCCCTCTGCGTGTATGTATTTTTTTAGATTAGTTTATTGTTCTCAACTGACAATGTAATGTTTTCATTGAGTATCTTTAAACCTATATACTGCCCCCATTGTCATAATTACAGTAGCAAACACAAACCCAAACAGCAATGACGTTCGTGTGGCACCAAGTCCTAAAATCACTTTCTTTTTTTTTTCTCTAGGTGGGCATGAGGACACGGCGCGGCGCGGCTCCCTCGAGATGCACACTCTGCATGCATCCGACAATAGACGCAATGATGACATCGAGCACCTGGTGCGATGCTGGTACTTCACAAAGCTAAATCGTACACCCACTCAGCGGGTGTGATACGTGATTTCGAAAATGAAGCACCTAAGAACACGTCCCCGTAAGTTCACGAATACGAAACACTTAACAACGAATGCACGCTACCACGAAAAACCTAACGCCGTAGCCATGGGATCTCGAATAACTAAATCTCTAATTTCACCTATAGCGATTTTGAATAACTAAACCTCGAAAAGTCTTCATAAAATGTCTTTATTAATTTAACAATCAAACATTGCTTTTGCTATTTTAAACGATATTCTTTATTCAAACATTAATTTTTAAGAAAAATAAAACATAGAATGTCATATTATGTGTCAATCAACCAAATAATTATTTATTTCCTTATGAGAAATATGAGGGGATATGGGTAGTGTGAGTTCTTTTGTCGTTTAAAATAGCAAAAGCAATGTTTGATTGTTAAATTAATAAAGACATTTTACGAAGACTTCGAGATTTAGTTATTCGATATTGCATGGCTACGGTAGGGCTACGGTATGGCTACGGTATTCAGTTTTTCTTCGTTGTGTGCATTCGTTGTTAAGTGTTTCGAATAGGTAAGATTAGAGATTTAGTTATTCGAGATCCCATGGTTACGGCTGTAGCGTTAGGTTTTTCGTGGTAGCGTGCATTCGTTGTTAAGTGTTTCGTATTCGTGAACTTACGGGGACGTGTTCTTCGGTGCTTCATTTTTGAAATCACGTATCACACCCCCACTCAGCTAACCGTTACCGTGACGTCGAAGGCTTAAACGAAACGCCTACCAAATTTGTTAGAATGCAATCGTTAGGTACGATGAAAGTTGAGAAATTGTTAGGCGTTTAATAAAGTATCTATTTATTACAATCTTTTGCATTTTTATTTATTATATTTTGTCTTCAGGGCAATACGGTTTATTAATGAATCACCTCAAGGTTCGAACATAAATAGAAAACATGACCAGTAGGTATGTGGATTATGGGATATACGGCAGCTCTTTCCCTGGCGCTCACCACACAAACGGGATACGGGCGAATGTTACTATAATAGTAAATTACACCTCGGGCACGATTTCCATCGAACAGAATATATTGATAGGTACCAATTACTTTTTTTAATTACGTATGAGCTGTGAAGCTTGCCTGCCAGGCCTATGAGGCTTTTAGCTCTGCGTTCAATCGAGTCAAGTGGAGATTGATTGAGCTTGTGTAATAGTCAATCTGGCAACACTCTCTGTAAGCTGCAATGAAAATTGTTATAAATGATTTCTATCTGCTGCCTTCAACAAATCTTTTTACGGTTTTGCACCCAAACAGTAGCCGACAAGCACTCTCTCATACAAAGCTTTTAAGGACCGTCCGTCTGTTTATCTGCTCACTGGGCTGTGTCTTAACAACCATTATAGACTGTTCGTTTCAGCTTGTTTTTGAACTGCCGTTAAGTATAAAAACAAAGGATTAAAATAATTTCTCGAAATAAGAAACCTTCGTTCGGAACTACGTATTTGTAGGCCACACAAACATTTGCACCGCTGCGAGAATCGAACTTCCAACACTCGGAGCAGCAGCCAATGGCTCAACTGCTGAGCCAAGCGTTTCTTCAAAGGTGTCGAAAGGTTACGAAGGGGGTGACCGCATACTGCAGCGTTGGTACGATATCCGACAAGGTGGAGTCTGCTGGATGCAAAACTCACAGGACTAACTGATGAAGGAAGCCTATCCATCAGTGCTGCCGATATACAGTATGTGAACTAACAGAGGGCGTTCCCGTTAACCCGCAATAGTATAGCATCCATACATGCTAAAATAGTAGATTATTAACCAAGGGGATAAAGCAGTGTATTCTGTCGCGGGTGACGATTTAAATCGCGAGTGTAGCGAGGGATTTAAGTTCACCCAAGACTAAGACAGCTTTATCACCAAGGAAAATACTCTACTTTTCGTACCATTTGCGAAAAATAAATTAAAATAAACTTAACGTTTATGTATTTGAAGAAAACAAAAATGCGGCAAATTCCTAGACTAATATTTTTTGTCGGAAAAGCAAAGGCATCAAGGTCATACGGCCTCGTCGGTTTTCGTAATTTTATCTGCATAATAAATGCGTATTCCTTTTTCAAAAAGATGTATAATGCTTTATATACAAACTCAATGGTGTAAACACAGATGTAGTTCAGTATAAATTTCGGTAAGTATTCCAAATTTAAATCACATTCTCCCCCTAGAGGATGAATGAAATTCAGTACAATTTTCTTTCCCTGTTTTTAACAGATTAAAAATGACTATTGTTATGTTCGCTTTGTGTGGCATAGAATGTTACTTTTTTGAGCAAGTGGTACGAAAAGAATGCTTATTATCATTCGGAAACAAAATGTTTTTATTTTTTCAACCGACGACAAAAAGAGGAGGTTATCAATTCGACGCGTATATACATATATATATATATTTTTTTTAATGTATGATCATCGATTACTCGAAGACGGCTGAACCGATTTGGAAAATTCTTTTTTTTATTGAAAGGGTATACTTCGAAATTGGTCCCATTTTCATAAACGTCAGGATCTAATGATGGGATCCTGGAGAAATAGAGGGAACTCTTAAAATATTATAGGTACACCTATAGTGATTTCAGTATTTTAGATTGTAGTAACTTGTGTAGTTGCATTCGAAAAGCACCATTTGTGAAGTGGACCTGATGATGAAGACCACAGATGGCCACTGGAACTACTCAATATATAAGTAGGAATAATAAGTATTTCATGGGTTCGAAATCAGGATCTGATGATGGGATCCAGGAGAAATCGAGGGAACTCTTCAAATATTATAGGCATACCTATGACGTTTTGGGTATTTATTATAGTAACTTGTGCAGTTGCTCTCAAAAAGTACCATTTGAGGAAGTGGAACTGATGATGAAGACCACAGATGGCCGCCGAAACTACTCGATAATAAGTATTGAGTGGATTGCGATTCGATTACTTGAATATGGATGTTAAGCACTTTATACTCGTCACAATGCATATGGTGATGTAGAGCTGATGGTGAAGTACCAGGAGAACTCCTTAACAATTAACGGCCCAGCATTGGGAAAAGCAATATTTTGTAAAAGGTTATCAGTAGTTGACATTTAGGCTCTTGTAACTAGGTAAATTAAAAATAGACCAACTAAAAACAGTGAAATAAAAACTTTTTACCAAAAAATTAAACCAACTCCCAAAAAACACTGCAAAGTGAAAAATAACTTTAATTTCGGAAGTCGGTGCCAAAAAAGTAAATACAAAACTAAAGACACCGACTACCGAAATTAAAGTTATTTTTCACTTTGCAGTGTTTTTTGGGAGTCGGTTTAATTTTTTGGTAAAAAGTTTTTATTTAATATTAAAATATTCACTAAAAATGTTAAATTAATATGTAAAAGAAACACTGAAGACACACCCGTACTTGAAGGACGACAACGTCACAATTTATTTATTACGCATGTACAGAGTGTTTCTTTTACGTATCAATTTAAAATGTTTAGTGAATATTTAATATTAAAAAAAAAAACATTTTGTTTTCGAATGGTAATATTTTTTTAGCATGTATGGATGCTATACTATTGCGGACGGGAACGCCCTCTGTTAGTTAACATCTGTATAGGATGACGTCATCATCTGGTTAGCCTTTTCACAACTATGTTTGGGTCGGTTTCCAGTCTAACTGAATACAGCTGAAGTACTAGTGTTTTACATGGAGCGACTGCCTACCCGACTTCGACAACCCAGTAGCTGGGTAACCCCTTAGCAACCACCAGCGTTGGGTTTTCTGGCGTCTGACTACCCGTAACGACTGTCAGAGATGACAGCCGGGACCAACGGCTTAACGTGCTTTTCGATGCACAGAGGAATCTCGCTATGATAAGATAGTCTCCCGTCCATAGGCCGACCTCGGCAACCGTTGTTTAACCTTGAAGACCGACCCGTACGGTTGTTGTTATCTGGTCACAAGCTCCTCAATTAGATGAGGTTATGCATTAAAAAAAACAACACAAAGTGTAAATAATAATTTTTATTCATATAATTTTACTTTTCTTCTTCTTCTTTTTTGAACCTTTATCATCCTTTTTATTTAAATCTTTCTTATTTACCTGAAAATAAATGAATTTTGGTTAGATTATGTCCAAATGTAATAGAAAATCAACCATTTGAAAATGTATCTTTCTACGAACATTTCAATTTAAACCTTAACTACTGGCCTAAAATGGAACATTACATTTTCAAACTAACTAAAGATAAAATAAAAAGTGACTGGAACTCTCAGTGCAAATAATAAATAATACAAATAATTAAATTCACCAAACTTATTCAATTTTAAAAGAATTATGAGATGTAATAACAAAATACACATAATTATAAATTAAATTGAATGTCAAAAACGAATTCTCAAAATTAAAACTGAACAATGATTATCAAATAATATAAAATGTTGATAAAATCAAGGGACATTAAGAGCCTATACAACCTCAGCTCAAATTCTAATTTCGCCCCCACTTCACCGCGCCGCCTAACTCTTTATCTCGCTCGCACACTGCTACTCGCGGTCACGCGGACACACCGCGAGGTCAATGCAATTTTGTTAGAATAAATTAACTCGTTTATTTACCGGACAAGTTCTAAAGTAATAAAATTATCAATGATAATATTAATTTGTCACTATTATCAAAATAAAATGTTATATCACTTTAATTTCAATGTAGGTACCTTTTTATTGTAGTAAAATCCTCCCACCTTGAGTGGAGCGGAAGGAACGTCAGACTCTTATTGACTAAAATTCACGGTGTACCTTCAATAGTCCTTTTGGACAGTACCGCGACCCCGGCAGGAATTTCAATGTACCTACTGACGGTTGCTTATCAAGCTAAATTGTCCAGTATAAACTGACCTCTTATTGTACGGAAAGCCTATACAATACGAGATCAACTTATACTGGAAATTGCTACAAAATAATAGACGAGCCAACGTTACGGTGAGGGTTCCGCCCATTGATTTTGTAGTAAGTTTGAGTTATAGATAAGGTCTACGATTTTATTTTTTTATAGTTTGTTGTTGTTTTATTTGTGACAGCCGTTTTTGTTTGTAATTATGTAAGTAGTAGGTCTAAATGCAAGTATCTACATATTATTACTATACCTATAAAAAATATTTTAAACCGATCCTGAGCCATTGGATAAATTCTACTGTTACAAAAAACTAATCAAGTGCGAGTCACCATTGCATTCAGGGTTCTGTGGATACATTAGCGTGGTAGTAAAACGCTTTGCCATTATACGAATTTCTAAATAAATCACCGAAATGTATGACTGCGCATAACTTTCAAAGGACTGCAACATATTGGATATTTTTTTTTGTTGTGTTCGTGATTCCCAAGGAATGGTTTGTATAACTATGAATATTAGATAGATAGGTAGGTAAGAATGTAGATAAATAGGATAGTTGGTTATGTTATACATGTATGTGAAAAATGAGATGCGTTTTCGTGTTATCTATCAGTAGGTAGGTACGTACGTACTATACTTAGGTAGGTATTAGTTATGTACGTAGGTAGGATAGTTAGGTAGGTAGGCAAGGATGTAAGATAGGTAGGAGGGTAAGTAGGTAGGTAGGTAGGGTAGATATGGTTTTTACCATAAGTTATTACACATTGTCATAATTACATAACATTTAATTCGCTTAAATCTCTAATTAGCATATTTCGAACATGTCTAGGATCGCATAGCTCAGGCAACATGCATGTCATATAAAAATGTACTAATTTTGGTTCCATTTCTTGCCAATATTGGTCATCTCTCTCTATAATTTCAACTTTGACGTCTTTGTCGCATCCAGACCATACTCCGAAAATACATTTTTACCTACCAGTTATATGAAGTTGTCCTTGTACTTGTATATACCAAGCATGTTTTTTATTTATGACAAGTCCGTTTTTAGATTTTTTCCAAAAATTCACTTTTTTCTTCTCTATAGATTCGTCCAAAGATGTTTTAAATGCTGTTATGGGACACTTGATTTCAATGATTGTGTCTTCTCCCACTATTCCATCTGGAGTTGCACCTAGAAAAGGCAAGTTTTTATCTATGAAAAGACCACAAGGCTCTATTTGAATATTTAATTGTGATGCTATTTGCTCTGTTGCTGTTGCTTCATGCTCTATACCATGTTTCAGAGATGGGACATGGCTTAGATTCTTTGGATATATAAGATTTTTTACTAAATTTTTCACACTTGAGTTTTGTCGCTTATTTACGACTTTGGAAAAATTTGATGCGGTTAGAAGTTTTCTTCTGAGCTCTAACCACTCACTTGACTCTCTTTGTAGAATTGTAGACTTTTCTACTTGTTTTCGATCTTCTTCTGAACTAGGCAAACTTTTCAAAAAGTCATCCTTGATGCGATTGTACTCCAGTCTTGTCATGTCTGGCTTTTCGCAATTTTCACCATAATCTTTATCTTTGGTTTTTAAAAACAGTTTTCTACATTTTCTGTTACCATATGTCAATGCTCTTTGTCTTTGTTTTGAGCGCTTCTCCTCTAATTTTTTCACTAGCGACCTGGGACTTCTCCCCAAAATCGCTCTATGTAAAGTAGTAAGTGGGCGCTTTGTGTTAAATGATACCACGGCAGCGTTGCATCTTGCATCATAGCCCCGACGTAATGAAAAGTTTATGCGTTTCCCACCAACAAATTTAGCAATTATACTGTTGAAGGACTCTACTCTATTGCTGTCACTGTTGTGCATAAGACTTCGAGCCTTAGCTGCGACAGTGTTAACCACAAATTTAATTCTATGCCATATAGCACACGTCTTCAAAATTAAAGTTAAGTCTTCACTATTGTTTTGGCTAGTACAATAATAGGGTTGGCAGTTTTCGTGATTTCCGAATGCATGCTTGTATGAATTCATGATGTCTGTGAATAGGTTACTTACTTTTATGTCAAAGGTGGCGTCTTTGGAAATATGTTCAGTTATGGATGAGCAAATGACTTTACGGATAGCTAAGATTCTTTGAGTAGTATTTTTTTTTCTTAAGTTTTAAGGATATTTGGTTTCTGTAGTTACACTCTAGTTTTTTACACATGTTTCTGAAAATGTGATTTTTGCATTCTACTTTTTCTACAGTGCAATTGGGATATGGTCGACCTTCCAAAATTTTTTTATATGTGCTCGAGTCACCGTCCGCCACCATACGTTCGTATATAAGGTTATGCATGGGAATGGACTGCTTAAACCCCTCTAACAATATTTCAGACTCCATACCGGTAGAAGAACCGCTATAATTATTATAGCATACATGGTCGCCTGGACTGATACCTTTACTTTCAGCTCGGGCACATATGCAGCAGTATTTGTTCTTCACTCCGATGAACAAAACTTCACCGAACCTTTTGCCAATTATAGCGGCAGCTCCAGATAGGGCTGAAAAATTTGAGTTGAATGAACGTTTACTCCAGACACCATCTGCAATCACATCTATGCAAGCAATGCCGTTTTTTACTCGCCCTTCCGCAATAGCTGCATCTCGTTCCCTTGCTGCAGCTGTCTCCATTGTAATTATAGCAGTTTTTTGCCAGTCATCATATATTTCATTTTGGACTTTAGCATAGTGCTTTTGAGAGAAAGATGGACAATCCATTGATGCACATAATTCGCTAAATTGGGAATAGCCAAGTCCAGAAGATATGATGCCAGATGTTGCAGATTTGTTTAAATCTAGGTCTGATTTCGGCTCAGAATCAATAGAAAAAGAAAAGGTCTACTCTCCAAATATAAATCAGGCTAATTTATATTTGGAGAGTAGACCTTTTCTTTTTTCTGATATAATGTGAAGGTTGCTCAATGTACATCCGAATGCCTGATTATGATTGGATATTTCTGGAAGTCTTTTATAAAAATATTCCACATCAATCATTCTCCGTCCTTCTACACAAAAACAGCTTTTCTCTTCTACAGGATTATTAAAACTCACTTCGTACCTGAAATGACGAAAATATTTTTATTTGATGAATTCTTGCTAAACTGAATAACATACATGAAACACATACAAACTTCTCATATAAAAAAAATCTAGCAATTACCAATTAGTATCATTATCACATTCGTCATCTGATGTGTCGTATTGTGGAAAATAATGCGAATATCTGAAAAAAAGGATTTTTTTTTAGTATAAGAATTAAGAAATTATAATCCTAACTTCCTAAATAATAAAATAAATGTACAAAGTGAGTTTGTTTGTTTGTCACGCTAAAGTAGCTGAACTGATTTGGATGAAATTTAGCACATGAAAAGACCATGTCCTGGAAACGGGTATAGGCTACTTTTTATCCTGGATCACAAACGACGTCGTGGGTAAAAGCTAGTCACTAATAAAATCAAGAGTATTATTAATAAATAGCTTACGGATCCAACGTTCTTTCGTCACTTTGTATATTCAGTGAACAGCTTGTGTCCTCAGGTGGTACTTGTGATCTGCAAGAAAACGCAACATTCATTATAAAAGTACCTACACCTGAAAGCATAATTTTATCAACATGAATAATAATAATAATACGGAACCCTAAAAAGTACAACAATAGGAAAAGTTTGTGAACTCGCCAATTTCATGATAGTAACGGTTACGTTTTAGTACAAAACGGTAATGCCATGTGGCAAAGCACAGAAAAAAATATCTTGATGATCAAATACGTATGATACTTACAATTCAATATTTTGTAATGTATGAACATTTGTTTCATCCGAATTTATTTCCATGTCTATCGGACGAATTTGGGTCCTGTAACAATCACAAGTGGCTGGTATAATAATACTAACCTATAGACCTTACATATTTTTGTTTATCATTTCGATATGCAACCCTAAAATTGTACAATAAAAAAATAAGACGAAATCGTCCATAAAATCATACTTGTGAATGTAACAATGAATAATTATACACCTACGTAATTATTACTATTATCTACCTACATTTATTATAGAAATACAGGTGCGGGTTCACGTGGCAGGTGGCTACAAATGAAGCTGTATTACCTATATAAATATAAAACCGATAAACTAAAATATAAAAAAAAAAATGTTGTAAAAATATAAAACCTATATTTTGTTGTAGGTAAGTTGTCAAAACAAAAACAAACCTATTTAGGTAATATTATTTTTTTTATAAAATTTACCCTAGACTGATTTCTCCTGAAACGTGGACGATGCGATTATAAAGACAAGTCTTCACAACTATTTGTAGGCCATCACATAATAACAAATGTTCCGTGCGGGAACCGAACCCGCGACCCGTACTGCAGCCGCCAAGCGCTTAGAAAGCTATAAAAAATATAAGTATGTACGGTAAGTACCTGGTTTACCCACACATGCAGAAACTGCTGCAAAGTTATATACCAACCTACTACATATTTACCTACATGTTTGTAATCACTAATATACTAATACCACCTAATACTGTGAATAGATACTTACTTCATTTCGATCATAATATATGTTTGCCTGTTTCTTTACGCCAACCCCGTCGCTTCTTATTTTTATTTCGGTTATTTCCCATCACGCAAATACTATAAACTCATGCAATTCAATATTTTTATTTTACGTCGTTGCGTAATGTGTCCTGAGCGCAAAAAATGACACAGCCGTCCCGTACGGAAGCCGGAGCAGGAATGAACGCGGGTGGCGCGCGGCAGGGAACATACTTTAATATGGGCGATATTATAGATTATTTATTTTACGGCGAAAAAAAAGGAAATTCAAAAAAGTGAATAACATAAGACCTGCTTTATAGTTAGTTCAGTTAGTATAAAAAGTTTCATGATCTAATTTGAAGTATTTTATGATTGCCAGCGGTTTATTGTTCAGTTTAGAGGTAACTTTGGGATTTTTTTCTACTGAGTAAATTTTATGGAATCGTGATTTCACCAAACATAGGACTTAACATTAGTCCTCAACTACACCATATATTTATTTCAAAATTAATGCTGCAGTATTTTCGGCGTATCAGAGGATTCTGCTAAGCCATTTGAGGTAGTATAGGCTCTTAAATTAAACCAGCTTTACCGCCACTATAGCTGAATAATTAAAGTAAAATGTTGTATTAAAAAAGAAATCTCTAAATCATAGTATTAAATTAATTGTCAAAATATAATGTCAAAAATAAAAAAATGAAAAGTATTGTTAAATCTACCTCTAAGTGAATCAAACCGCACAGTTAATTTACTACCTATATGAATCTGGAATACAAAACTGCATAAAAACAAAAAAAAAATAAGATAACAACAAAAAGTCATACTAATAGATCTGTATCTGATCTTGGTTGCTTTACATCATACAATCATAAATTATGCATATTGTATAATATCCTATTATAAAAGAACAAAACACTCCAATTCCCACCATCACAATTTGACTTATATTCTTTTCTTTAGTAGTGATCTGCAAAATACATTTTGCTCAACATAACAAGTTCAAATCACAATGTAAGCACTAGAGAGTATAGAGTAACACGAGAGATTACAGTAATTATTTTCGTAGGGGGTGGGGGGGAATCATAGAATAACTTCTCCCGCTCTGGGTGAAGCGGAAGGGAGTGTCAGATTTTACTGACAAAAACCCCACCCTGTTCCTTTATTTGCCCGTGCCTTTTAGAGCCGCGGTATCTTATTAGACCATTCCCGCAACTCTGCCATCACAGTACAGTTACTTAGGGGCTTGAAGAAAATGCTTTAATGTAACTAATTATTGATAGCCTATCAATAAATCAATAATTAGATCTCACAAGATGTTAAGTGATGTTGTGGTCAACAATGGAGAAGAAGATGCAGAGATCCACACGGTTGATATACTGTCTTGTTGTACTAAGCGCTTCTCCTACACTTTTTTTTATTTTTTTTTATTGATAATAGCTTCACAGGTATTATTTAAAAATGCTTTGGCTGACAGTAGCTCCCCACCTGTAAATCATTAGTTCCAAGCCTTGACCATTGGCTTTAACCATTTAGCAGAATAAAAAAAGAGATATGCCTTGGTTATAAAATCATTGTGAATGCATTCTATATGAGAAGCGTAAGTATACAAAAGCAGCAAGCAAAAGGCCAGAGTTTGGAATAATAATGATATAAACATTTTTTTAAACTAATTTTTGTTCTTTTTCATATTTTCTCAGCACATCCTTACATTTGATGCCCATATCAAGCCAGTGCAAAAAAAATAACTAGTCTGGATTTAAAATGATGTAAACTAGCTAACTATGTAATGCCTTTCGAACTAAATGTGTATGCAAAATTAGGAAATACATTGGTTGGGGTTAACTGGTACAAAAATGAGCTGCAAGAATTGACTGGCATACCTACTAACAAACAAACTCACAGGACAAGTTCAATAACAGCTTGAAAATACAAAAAAATATGTATGGTTACCTTTCCATAACTACTAAGGAAATGCCCAACATCATTGTTGACTCCCTTCTTTTTCTTCTTGCCTCCAGTCTGTAACACACTCTTGGATCTCATCTGCTGTTTCTCCTCAGTTTCTTTTATCTTCTCTTGTTTTCTCTTCTGCATGAGTTCTTTGTAGTTCAAATACTCCTTCTTAGGAGGTTTAGCACCTGCAAATTGAGTGAAAAGAATTAAGCAAATTATATTACTGCTGTTGTCAATTATAATGATAATTTTATAAAAATAAACTTTTATGCAAAAAAGCGAAAAATAAACTTAAAGACTGTTTCTTTGGATGGTTTAAGGCTAGAGTAAGTTTGAAAAATACTTGAGAATTACAATACTAGGGTAGATAGATAGACAATATAATAACAAGACTAGCACTAAAGTTATAAAAAAAAAAATAGAAATACGAGAGTTATGGGAAACTAACCTAAACTAACAGCCAATGCTATTCTCGCTTCTTCTTTCTTAGTGGGGTCGAAACCGGACATGCCGAACTTCACAACTTCATGTCGTATCTTCTTAAGGTCTAAATCTTTACTAGAATGCGGGGTTTCAGGTCGTAATTCACTTTTTTCATGACTGTCAGCTGCTAGCTTCTTTTTAGCTTTGTGTGCTTCAAATTTAACGAATTTGAAATTACTCTCTGGGTTTTTTAAAGCAAGCGCAGCTTTCGTCATTATAAGCGACATTCTGTTGATTTATTTAAATTCTATTATTTAAAATATCAAAATAAAACTCGTTACACGTTTCTATGTTTACATTCTGTTTACTTTTTAATTAAATGTCACAAGCTGTCAAAAATTAAACTGAAATAGCTTTCAGTATTTTGAGCCATTACAGACTAAAAAGATGAATGAATCCAAACCAACCAATGATCAAAACATACAGAATAGTAACATAAGAACGTACTATATTTTTTGATATTGTATTTGATATTTATACTCATATAATGTACACATATCGAAATGAGGGAATCTTTACTTAATTTTATCGACGATAAAAATATATTCGATTCGACGATGACGATGAATTCGTTTCTGTGACCCCAGTCTAAAAAAAACGGTGTTACTTTTAAAATAAATTATCTATCACGATGAAACAAACTCCGTAATGGTTGGAAGTAATTAGGCGTCCTCATTAAATGAAAATTATGATAATTGTAAAATTTCTCAATAAGACGCCCTTATTAATTGTTATTACTTTTTTATTACTTTAAGTTAATCTTCATCGTATTCGCTACCCAATAGTAAAAATTGTATGTTTATAACTCAAACATAACCTTTTCTATCAAGTGTTAAAAGATGGCATTCTGAATGGAACGCGCAATTTATTGTTGTCTTAAGGATAGTTTATTTGGGATGATACTGCTGATGATGATGAATACAAAAGATTTAAATTAAAACCATTTATTATTTTACACAAAATTTAATGCATCAGGTTCTAAAAATGTCCACCGCGTTATTGTACTTAGGCACAAAGCTGCGCGAATTATAATTTGGTGTGTCACTCTCCGTGTCATTTCGGGATTATTGTGAATATAATTTGCACAGTTTATTATGCGGTCACGCAAATCGGCCTCACTGTTGATGGGAGTACTATAGAGGCGTTGCTTCATGGTCCCCCATAGGAAGTAATCAAAGGGCGTAAAATCGGGTGAACGTGCAGGCCACCCTACAGGTCCTTACCGACCGATCCATTTATCACGATAATTATAGTTTAAAAATTATCTTACATTTGTAGCGTAATGGGCAGGGTATCCGTCCATCTGCAGAAACATTCTTCGACTCAAAGCCAGTTGTAACATCCTCCAATAACTCAGGTAGTTCATTTATCAATAGACTTAAAAATCTTTCACCGGTCAACGTTCTCGGCAATATTACCTACTGGTCCAATCAACATGTCATCGATAAGACCAGCCCAAACATTTATTGAAAATCATACTTGAAAAGTCGATGAACGTTTTAGTTTCGGATTTTCACCTGCACTGCACCATCTACGTAAATTTCGACAGTTAGTAATACTAGTCTCTAGTGAATGTCGTTTGATCCATCCATAGTATGGTTCTCGGAAAGTTTGGGTTTGCTCTGGTTTTTCTTTGAATCCACGTGGACATCACATACCTTGGACGCCAGTCTACGTCTTCATGTATATGTTACACCCTTTGGTAGTGATAAGCAATCCTTCTTTCTTTAAAATACGCCACGCTGATCTTTGGGATATTTCGTGACAAAGAGCCAATCGTCCAGTACTTATGGATGGATCAGCAAAAAAATCACTCAATACTGCTTGTTCAATAGCTACATCATTAAGTACTTGAGGCGGCTCGCGTCGATCTCTACTTGATCCAAGTCCAGTGATTGACAACCATCTGAGAACTTCCTGGAAGTTGCGGGCTGATGACACTGGTTGCCTGTTAGGAAATGATCGACAACCATCTGTGAACTTTCTGGAAGTTGCGGGCCGGCAGATGACACTTGTTGCCTGTTAGGAAACGCTGCTATGTAAGCTGCGCGCACAGCTCTGACACTTCCTCGTCCATAGTAAAAATGAATGTCAGCAATGTGTGCCGGGGTGAATTCACTTAAACGTGACATCATGTAGCACCGAACGAAAGTTACGAAACTCAGGTAGCGGCAAGGGCGGATCCACCGTTGTGGGCATGATGGGCATGCCCACAACCCTAATAGACTTGTGACGTCACACTCACACGGTCTATTGAGATCGATAGGTAGAAAATAAGTTTTAAAAAAAATCAGCCATGTGCGTATCGGCTCACGCACAGTATAAGGTTCCGTAGTTTAGTACAACGCCAAGTACGAGTCTATTAGCGAAGTATATCTTGCCTGGTGCTTCTCACTTGCTAGTCATACTTACGATTCCTGAGACAGCGTCAAGATAGGTGGATAGGATTTACCCAGTCTAGTGTCCCTATATTGGCTTACTGGCTACTAGAAAAGAAGAAAAAAGAAACAAAATCTATATTCGTCCCTGATCCCAGTTCATTGGGGGTTGGGTCTCCTCACTTTCCTGCGCCAGGACAATCTGTGTTGGGTTCGTCGGTCGTTTCAGGCAATTGGGCTTTCTCGAGCTCTCTCTTCATCTGTGACCACCTCCGGTCGGCCCCTGCCACGTTTTTGTTCCGGGAGTTTTAGGGAAATATTTATAACGTGATCTTCTTGGCGTGTTTTGAAGTGACCATACCAGCGTGCAGCGTAGGCGAATCTCGGTAATTTTGTCAGCGATTGGTGCGACTTTAAAACTGCCTCGTATATACTCGTTTCGTATTTTATCACGTCTGGTCACACCTCCCGCCCACCTAAGCATCTTCATTACCCGACTGCAAAGGAAGGGTTATGTTTTTCGCGCGTATCTTGTATGTATGTATGTAAGTTTGTAATATTCTTTATTACCTCATATCTCCAGAACCGCTGAACGGATTCACACAATTGAGGTATTGTTAGATTTGTCGTAACAGCCCGAGTGTTCTTAGATAGGTGATATTTAAAAAAATTAAACATGGCGGCTGTGCGAAGCCATTATACATGGTGAAAAAATTTTTTTTTTTCCAAATACTACAATATGGGTATCAAATTAAAGGGCTTAACATAAGGATTTCAAAAAGGTATATCATGTTTATCATTAGTGTAATACTAGCAAAATAACACAATGAGAAAGTTTAAAAATATGGACTCACTTTCTGAATCAGGTGGAGTGCCAATGTGACACGACCGGGAAAACTAAACAATTGTTAATTGATATTTTAACTAAAAAGATGAAAAAAAAAACTTAGTTAAAAAATCTAAAAAAACCCGACTGCTCAACTGAAGTGTAAGAAACAAGCACATTTTTATTTTTAAAAGTGACAAGCAGGCCGACCCGTCCCATTTAAAAAAAAATATGTTCAATTGGTTTAACTAAGTTTTTTTTATTGGTATGTACTTTTTGTTCATGTGTCTTTTTGACTGCCCAGCACTCGGTACCGTAGAGTAACGCCGGGCGCACTGCCGTTATGTATACTTTCCCCTTGGTTTTTATTGGGATATGGGAATTACAAAGCACACCAGTTACTGAGCGTCACTTCAGCCATGCGGCGTTGACTCTGCGAGTGACGTCAATGTCCACGATTGCATCTCTCGTTAAAATAGAGCATAGATATTTAAATTGGTTTATGTGGGTATGGGCATCATACCAATGTGAATAGTCTCTGGAACAGTATTTCCTCTGAAAGAACTTATGGCTTTGCGGCTTTTCATTTTACTTGATGCATTTCTCACCTCGTCCTTATTTATAGTTGGTATTTATTGGACCATGTGTGGGTGCACATGGCGGTGGATCTTCTTTTGGAAATTCTTCCATCAATAGCTGACTATAGTATTCGAACCATCCCTCGTTAATTTCTGTGTTGTTTGTTAGTAATTTCTTTTGGTCCTTACATTTGATTTATTTATTTACTTTTATGTTCACAAATGCTCTATATTTGCGTTTTGCTATTTCAGTACTTCGTCCACATTTTTAGCAGTCTCCAGACTTTCATAGAAATTTGGTTACTTTTGGTGACCTCTTGTGCTATACATGTTTTAGCATCCTGCTTTTCCACTTTATATCGGTCCTTATCATGTTCTTATCTTTCTCTAGTTTAGAACTCTGCCATTACTTAAAAAGATCTGTTTTATTCGGTACGTTCTCTTTGATTCTGACTTTCCACCACCTAGGATCTTTGTCACAAATGATTGGAGACTTTGTGCTGACAACGAGACGAGACGCTTTTTTCCTGTGGTACCAGATTTAAAACTTAGACCAAATATCATTTGCATTGTTATAGTCTACTTCTAAATCGGTCTCATAATCTTTTATAACGCTCATTAGTGTCTCTCCTTTAGGACTATCCAGCTCTCTCCATTTAATTCATGGTGTTCCATCCATAGACGTAGGAAGGGGGGGAGCCGGGTGGGCCTTGCCCACCCCTAAATGGTCTGGTGCCCACCCGAGAATTTTTACTAACAAACAATTATGGCTGAAAAATTTAAAAATCTGGCCAATCGCTTCTACTACTGGGGGCCAGCCCCCCCCCTGGGAAATATCTCTAGATACGCCAATGGTTCCATCTATCATTATTTTTTATAGGTTTTGGCAGCTCGTACACAGAAACAAGTATGTGATGCTGTGATGTAAGATCATCATCAGGTATTTTACAGTCTTTAACTTTCATTTGATGGTCTTGTCGGAAATGATAATGTCTATCTGTGACGCTCTACCCGCACATTTATAAGTAATTAAGTATTCTGGGTTCTTTAGAAATTCGTGTTTATTAGTTAGTGAGCAGAAACCTTTATTCTTTCTGAAATTTTTAGTATTTCTTCTAATTGTTTGTTTAACTCGCCTATTCCAAACCCACCGTGTACATTATCTCCTGTGATATCTATCCCCGGTACCCACGTGTCCATTCAGGCTCATTCAGCAAACGAATATAACATAATTAATATCTTGTATTCGTTTGCTGAAATGCTCTGGATGAGGTCGTCCATGTCTTCCCAGAATTGTACCTTTTCAAACGTGTAGAGGGGTGTTTGTGCATCTTGGGTTGTATTGCACGCCCTCTATACGTTGGCCAATAGGCATTGACCACTACATTCGCCACTATGTTGGCCAACGTGAAGAGCCGGCATAAGACTATTGCCACCCCGTTTCTTTGTCAGCATCAAGATGGCGGGACCAAGTCCCCAATTGAAAATGTATCAAATTAAAGTGTTTGTACTACATATGTACTATTTGTACCCTAAACCAGCAATTTGTACCTGTAATGGTAAAGGAAATACGTCTAGACGAACCTGGTCCCGCCACTTTGACGTCAAAGTGGCGGGATCATCTGAAAGCGCTATCGAAAGACAGGTAATTCACACACGAAGACTTAGTACTACATATGTACTTGTGTATACTCAATTTCCAATACAATTGTAAGTGTCAAACTAAAGTTATGTTATTAAAACATTGGTCCAACCATTATGATGATTCATGTTATCGCTGAATTCATATGAAAATCGTAAAAAAATCGTGCAAAGTCTAATGTGGAAACTTAGTACGTCCTATGTACTTATACGTGGGCAATTTTCATATCCGTAGCTTTAGTACATCAAAAGTATTTTCGTTTCTAGTCTATTTATATAGAACTGGACAGATGTATGCAGTAAGGAAACAAACATCACAAACAAACATTTAGCTTAGTTTATATCACTTTTTTTTTTAACGTGGTAAAATTATCAAATAAGTCCTCCCACCCCGGGCAGGGTGGGAGGGACTGTCAGACTTTTACTGACTAAAATCCACGGTGTTCCTTCAATAACCCTTTACATACCGGGGTCACGGTAACGGGATGAGTCCCACGACCCCGGCAGGCTTCGGCCCTCTGCAGAGGGGGCCTCGTTATGTTGCTGACGCTCTTTGAGGCGCGCGTGGAACACGACGCGCCGTCGACCCGGGCATGGTCCATGGTCGGACAGCGAGTTGCCCTTTACTCGCTGTCCGCATGCCCGCGCCTACGGTGGCCGGAGATCGTCGGCCGACGTCCGACGCCGTGGGCGTCTACCACTGCGGCTGGGCTGGAGGGAGGACGCCATCCTCTCCCTCACGCGGCCCGCCTCCTCCTTCGAAAGCATGACTGCTTCGCAGAAGGAGGCGACCGCTTCCCACTCCCTCTCGCCCCGCAGCATGGCCTCGACCAAGGCCGGGCGCGAGAGGTCTCCGCCTATTGTCGCCGTGAGGACACGTCGGTGCTCTGCCCAAGCTGGGCAGTCCTGCACCGTGTGCTCGACTGTGTCCTCAGGGCGACCCTCGCAGTGGTGACACCCAGGCGTCTCTTCCTTACCCATCAGACACAGGTACCTCCCGAAACTTCCGTGTCCGGTGAGGACCTGCGTCATGCGGTAGGTCAGGACGCCGTGACGCCGATCTAGCCACTCCTCAAAGAGGGGTCTTACCGCCGCAATTGCGGCGTGCCCGGCCGTCGGTTGCGACAGTCGCTCTCTCCATACTGCCCTGAGATCGCGCCGGAGCTCTTCCCGCCGCGTCTCGACTTCTCGAGGCAGCGGGGATACGCCCCGGCGCTGCGCCTCCACGCGCCATTCATAGACGCGCTGGAGGGCAGTCGCCTCCAGATCCCAGGGCAGCAATCCGGCAAGGAGGTTGGCCGATTCGCCGGCGATCGTGCGGTATCCCCGGATCATTCGGATAGCCATGACCCTCTGGCATGCGACCAACTTTAGTGGTCGCGTCCGGATGCACAGGGCCCACACTGGGGACCCGTAGAGGGCCATGGACCGCACGACGCCGGCGTACAGCCTTCGGCAGGAGGCGTTTGGCCCGCTGAGATTAGGCAGGAGTCGCCTGAAGGCGGCTGCTGCCCGGTTCAGCTTTGGGGCCAAACTCAGGAAGTGCTCCCTGAAGTTCCACCGGCTGTCGAGGACGAGTCCCAGGTACTTCATCGTCCTCCCAACGCCGATGCGAACCCCCTCCACCGTTATGTGGGACTCGGACCGTGGCGCGTTCCGACCGCCATGAAAGCACATGGCCTCGGTCTTGTGCAGCGCCACGTCGAGTCCCAACTGCCGGATCCTATGAACGACTGTCGCAACCGCTTGCGTCGCCAGGTCGGCCGCCGCCTGGTGCGACTCTCCCTGCGCCAGGACGAGCGTGTCGTCAGCGTAACATACTACGCTGACGCCGTCAGGGAGGTCGCCGCGCAGCACCCAGTCGTATCCGATGTTCCACAGGGGCGGCCCCAAGACCGATCCCTGTGGGACACCGCACGACATCTCTCGCCGGTTCCACTCTCCCCGGTGACCGGGGTAGATGACGGCTCTGTCCGTCAGGTAGTCCTCGACTATGCGACGGAGGTAGGTCGGCACCCGGTGATACCGTAGTGCCTCCCTGATGCAACTCCAGGGCAGGGTGTTAAAGGCGTTGGTGATGTCCAAAGACACCGCCAAGACGACCCTGCCCCGGGATACCGCGTCCCCCGTCGTGAGGGCTCTCACGCGCATGATGGCATCCACCGTCGAGCGCCCCCTGCGGAAGCCAAACTGGCACTCCGCAAGATCCGGGCCCACCTGATTCAGGTGCCCGAAGAGGCGGTCTGCAATTACTCTTTCCAAGAGCTTGCCCGCCTCGTCGAGCAGCACGATGGGCCGGAATGCGGACGGAGAGTCCGCAGGGCGCCCGGCTTTCTGGATCAGGACCAGCTTTCCCGTCTTCCAGCGAAGCGGAAACTGGCCCCTCTCCAGGCATGCGCTAAAGAGCCCCCCTAGTCGAGGCCCGAGAGTCTCCGAGGCCAGGACCCACGCTTTCCCTGGCAAGCCGTCGGGTCCTGGGGCGGTATTTTTGGCCTTGAGCCGTTGTACCGCCACTCTCAAGTCTACCTCGGTCACCTCTGGAGCGTCGTAGACGTCGTCGTCGCTGTGGTCCGCGTTTGCGCCAGCTTCAGGTTCCGTCGGAGACGGAGCCATGGGCGGGGGAGCGTGCTCCCCTCGCGATGGGAACAGGGCGCTCACCACGTCCTCCAAGAACTGAGGCTGGAGACTCTGCGTCAACGGGGGAGCCCAGGGGCGGAGCTTCTCTCGCACCCACTTGTAGGGGCGGCCCCATGGGTCCCCGTCCAGAGTCGCCAGCATCTCCTCCCGGGCCAGTTCCTTGGCCCGCCAGATCTCGTCTCGGAGGACGGCCTTCGCTGCCCTGTAGCCCTCGTACAGCTCCGCCTCTACAGTCGCCGCATCCGAAGGTCGGGTGCGGCGCCTGCGGAACCTGGTGTACCGGCGTCGCGCCGCAACGCACGCTTCGCGCAGCGCTGCTAGCTCCCTCGACCACCAGTACAGCTGACGCCGGGCGCGTCCTTGCCGGACCCGGGGCATGGCCACGTCGCAGATCTCCGACATGGCCTCCCGGAACCACTCCGCCTCGTCGTTTATGTCGGCAGGCCTGTCCGGGGGTGACCCCCAGGCCTGCACGATCGAGGCTTCCAGGAATAGCTCCCGGTCCATCTGCTTCAGCGCCCATCGCGGACCACTCAGGTCCCGTCGGACCGGCGCGTCTGGGGTCTGGGCGGAGACGTCGAACCGGATATACCGGTGGTCGGAATAGGTCTCCACCTCCTCCACAACGCGCCAGTCGGTGACGCGCGGTGACAGGCTGGGGGTGGCGAACGTAACGTCCACCACCGACTCACCCGTAAACCGCACGCACGTGGGGACAGAACCCCGGTTCTCGATTACCAGGCCCTGCGCACGGGCCCAGTGCTCGAGCATCCTGCCCCGCCCATGGTCCATGGACCGGGAACCCCAAGCCGGATTTTTGGCGTTGAAGTCCCCGAGGACAAGGGCGGGGAGGGAACCGAGGGCGACGACGACGTCTCCCAGCTCCGTTAGGGAGTTCTGGAACTCGGCGAGAGTCCGGTTCGGGGAGAAATAAACGCCTACCACAGCGATCTCCCCGAACCGTGCTGCGACGATCCCACGCCCTCTCTTGACGCGATCGAGGGGCGGGGTACCGGCGGCGGCCGACGAAACGAGGGTCACCGAGCCGTCCAAGTCCGCCACCCAGTCATTCCTGGGCAGGACAAAATACGGCTCGGCGACCACGGCGACGTTGATCAACCACTGCGCCATGCTCTGGAGCAAAAGTTCCTGAGCAGCGGCGCAGTGGTTGATGTTCGCCTGGAGGAAGCGCAATGGGGCCATTAATCGGGATCCATTGCAGCCTCCTCCAGGGCCCCTCGCGGGGGTTCAGCCACGACGGCGACAGCGGTGGCAGTAGCGACGGCGGCGGCGGCGGCGGCGGTAGCGGTGTCGACGGCGGCAGAGGGCCTACCTCTGCGCCTGGCTTTGGTGGGTGGGGCGCAGGACTTGCCCCCCGCCCGGTGATCGGCCGGCTTGCCAACCGCCTCACATGCGAAGCAGTGAGGCGGGGCGGAGCACGAGCCGGCCTTGTGACCGGGCTGACCGCAGCGGAAGCACCTATCGCTGCGGTCTACCTCCGAGGTGCACACGCATGCCGCATGGTTGCCCACTTGACAGCGGAAGCACCTCAGGGGTCTGGGATCCAGGACTTTCACCTGCGCAGACACCCAACCAACCAGGAGCCTTCGGCCCTCCTGGATCTTTTTGACCGCCGGGACGGGGCAACTAACCATAATGGTTTGCCCCCCCGTGAAGCCAGGACGCAGGGCGCCCGCCCTCACCTGATCGGGAGGGCACCCCCCAGTCCTGGCGACGGCGGCCACCACTTCCTCGGCCGTCACGGAGTCATCCAGACCCAATATGCGCATGTCTGCGCGCTTGGTGGGTCTGGAGACTCGGGCCTCCTCCGCATTTAAGGACGCTCTGAGCCGTTCGGCGAGAGCGTCAGCGGCAGGGCCACTGGCCGCGCCGGGGATCTCCAGCATCCGAGCCCCCGTTGCAGTGACCCGGTGACGGAGGCCGCCGACGATGCCAAGCTCCGTGATGTCGATCGCCATCCGCGCCTTCGCCAGCACGTCGCGGTACGACACGCCCCTCTTCACCGCGTCCGGCTGCAGTGTGATCACTACAGCCGCGGTCTTGGGGGCGCGCAATTGCGCCGCGGCGTCTCGCCGCCGCCGTCTCTCCCTACGCCGCGAGGACCTGGCTGCGCCAGCAGCCTTCCTCTTCTCCCCGGCCACTTGCCAGTCGGCGCCGGCCGGAGGAGTCTTTGGAGGAGGCTGCTGGGACGGCTGGTTCCCGGCCTGGGCCTTCTTCTTTTTGGCCGCCTGCTTCGGCCCCGCAGGTGTCGGGGTCGGAGGCGGCTTTGATGGGCCCGATTTCGGCTTGGCCGGGGCCGTCTTTGCCCTCGCAGGGGCCGCCGTCACTGGTGCCGTCCGCACCGTGGCCGTCTTCGCCTGAGGCGGCCTCGTCGTCGTCTGGGGAGGCTTGGACGCGGCCGCAGCCGCGTACGAAGTCGCCGCCAGCGGGGGTCGCAGCACGCGGCTCTCCAATACGGAGAACCGCTGCTGGAAGGCGGCCAGCTCCTGTCGCACCAGGTCGAGAACCGAGTCCTCCGCTGGTGTGGGCTGGCCTTTCTCCTTTTGGCCCCGCGGCGGCGCATTCCGCTGGCCGCCTCCCCGGATTGCGGCCAGGTCCGCCTTGAGGGCGGCGTTCTCCCTCTGGAGAGCCTCAATGGCGGCAGTCAGGCGGGTGACCTCCGGCCGCAGATCGGACATATCGTCCCTTGCAGCCGGAGCCCCGCCGTAAGTCCGCGTGGCCGCTAAGATGGAGGCCGTGGCTTCGCCGATCGCGTCCTCCTTGCTCTTTCTGTTGCGCTTCCGCGAGATGGTGCGGATGGCAGCTGCCACGGCCTCTTCTAGTTTGGCCTCGCTCGAGGCCAGACCAGTGTTGGGCTCTCCAGAGGAAGGCCCTCTCCCCGAAGTCTTGCCTCGGCCTTTACCCCGCACGCTTGTGGGGATCTTACGGGCCGAGACAAGCCCTTCCTCCGACGACGTCACGTCCTCGCGGGGGCGCTTGAGGAACTCCTTCCTCCTATCGGCGCCCCCCTCGTCGCTCCTCACTGCGCTCCCAGAGACCATGCTCTGGAAGCTCTCGGCGTCCGATGCCGAGTCGGTCTCCGACCCGAGCACCAGCGCCCCCTTCCTCCGCGGAGCGGCGCTCTGCGCTCGCTCAGAATTCGGTGCCGGTGAAGTGGACGTGCTGGACAAGTCCAGCGACTCCACCTCACGGGCACGTGAGCCTCCCTGGCTCAATGCGGCGACTGCCGGGGCAAAATTGGGGTAAAAGCCTTTGTTGTCCCCCCCAGAGTACGACGGGACTGACCGGACGTGTCCGGTGCGGGACTCCCCAGCTGAAGAGCAGCTGGGACCCGCCTGGGTAGCTTTCTCAAAAACTTTGTCTGCCATTTCTATACTTTTTTAGCGAGGTGAGTTCCTCCGTCCCTACTCCCATTTCCCCTCCCCTGGTTCACTTCACGGTTACGTCTAAAGATTAGACGCATACCGGAAGTGAACCTTTCCTCCCCCTTGACCCGATCTCTGAGACCGGGCCCCGCGCCGTCTAGAAGCTCGAGCTAGCTGCTCGATCCTCCAGGCGGCGCGCCTTTCCCCCGGTGTGTCCCTCTTGGTCTGGTTTCTCCCTCTGGGCCCGTCCGGCATGAGTGCCTCTACCGGCATGGCCCCAGAGATCATCGAAACACGCAAGCCCCACCACGACGACAACGTGGGGACACAGTTGGTGGGGAGTTTATATCACTAGCTCTCGTTTTCGAAAAATATAAACAAATTTTGTGAAAAAAAAAAATACAATATGAACATTTTCATAGAAATACAGCTTGACAAAATCCCCTTTTCTTTTTCCGGGAGGGAAAATTATCGAAGGACTGCTCCCACTGTGGGTGGAGCGGAAGGAAGTGTCAGACTTCTACTGACTAAAAAACCCACCCTGTTCCTTCACCTACCCTTAAGTTCCGGGGCCACGGTATCTTTTTAGAACATTCCCGCAACTCCGGCGGGCAATGGTTCTATGGGACCCCGTCACTCGTGCTGACGACTCCCTGAGGCGCGCGTTGAACACGAAGCGCCGCCGACCCGGGCCAAATGCTATTTTATCTGCTATTTATTTGTAAAAACTTTATGTAACACAAAATTAAAGTTAAATCATGCTGTAGTAGTGTTTATAGCCTACATCTAGCGGTATCGGTCATTATTGAGCTCATATTTCTCGAATAATTGGTCAGGGAGAGTACTACGATGACTTAAAGGCGAAAGTTATGAAGAGTCAAACGTACATAGTGCCTAATAGTTTAATATATGCGCAAAAATAATCTTCACCTTTATTTTAATTGATCGAAAAAAGAGAAGATTCTTAATTCAATCGCGTAAGTATATATTTTTTTAATGTATGATCAATTGATCACCGATAACTCGAAAACGGCTGAACCGATTTGGAAAATTCTTTTTTCGTTTGAAAGGGTGAAAGAAGTGATTTCATTGTCATCAAATCAGTATCTCATGATGGCATCCGCACCGTCTGCCTGACGCAGGTACTGGCTGGACATGGCTGTTTCGGGAAGTACCTGTTTGGGATACAGTGGGAGTATACGCCCGGGTGTCGTCATTGTTAGGACCATCCGGAGGACACGGTGGAGCATACAGTGGAGGTGTGCCCTGCTTGGGCGGAGCTTCGTGGTGGCAATCGACGGCAACGACCTTACGCGCCCGGCGTTGGTTCAGACCAAGGTGCAGAGCGAGAGGGAATGGGATGCAGTCGCCTCCTTCTACGAAGCAGTCATGATAGCGAAGGAGGAAGCCGAACGTGCGAGGGAGAGGCAACTCTCTTCCTCACGCCCCAGCCACCGTGGGAGACGCCCCCGGCGTCGGGTATCGCGAGCCAATATTCAGCCACCGTAGGCACGGGCTTGCGGATGGCGAGCAGGGGTAGCTTACCGTCCGGTAAGGACTAGGCCCGGGTCGGCGGCGCGTCGTGTTCCACGCGCGCCTCAAAAAGCTGTCAGCACCAATGACGGGGCCTCATAAGGCCATTGCCCTCCGTGGTTGCGGAAATGTTCCAACAAGGTACCGCGGCCCCGGAACTTAAGGGCAGCTGAAAGAACAGGGTGGGTTTTTAGTCAGTACAAGTCTGTTACCCCCTTGCGCTTAACCCAGAGTGGGAGAAGTCATTCGATGATTTTCCCACCCAGAAGAAAAAAGGCTTCATAACTAGGTAAATTACAAATCGGCCAACTAAAAAGAGAGAAATATATTTTTTTTACAAATTATTAAACCGACTTCCTAAAAAACACTGCAATATGAAAAATAACTTTGATTTTGGAAGTCGGTGCCAAAAACTAAAATACAAAATCAAAGACACCGACGACCGAAATCAAAACTATTTTTCACTTTATAGCTAAAACTATGTACTTTATAGCAGATATCTAGTATCCCTTTTAAGACAATAATTTGTCTCGGAATTTAAAAAATGATAATTTTCTTCTGATCATTGAGTCAAAAAAATATTGTAGTTAGTTGATATCGAGTAGTATATGGTTTTGATTCCGTTGCACTGCATGAAAAAATGTGATCTTGTATAATTTCATCAGTTGATTTGCCATGGTAAGCTATGTGCTTAAAAATCTTTAAATCAAGAGACTACATTTACTGAGCATTTTTTCTTCAAGCAGTTTCTTATTTCATCTACACTTTATAAACCATCGGATAATATATGTTATATTGCACTCGCAGTGTAACTTGTATTTAATTTTTAATTCCGGAAGTTGCTGCCAAAAACAAAAATACAAAGCAAAAATACCAACTACCGAAACTAAAGTTATTTTTCGAGAGTATTTTTAAAGTTAGTTTTTATATATTGCAGTGTTTTCTAGGGGTCGGTTTAATTTTTTGTTTAAACGTTTTTTTTTTTTATTTATAAGTAGCTTTTATCATTAAAACACTAAATGTTCTTTAGAACAGATTTTTAAAAAAATATACATTATTTGCAATAGCATTTTAGATTGTTTCGTTTCTGCATAAGGGTATCTATTTCAAAGATAACGATATATATAATAAATGATAAATAACTTTTGATGTACTAAAGCTATAAATATGAAAATTGCCCACGTATACAGGTTTCCACATTAGATTTTGCACGATTTTTTTACGATTTTCATATGAATTCAGCGATAACATGAATCATCATAATGGCGGGACCAATGTTTTAATAACATAACTTTAGTTTGGCACTTACTATTATATTGGAAATTGAGTACATATAAGTACATATGCAGTACTAGGTCTTTGTGTGTGAATTACCTGTCTCTCGGTAGCGCTTTCAGATGATCCCGCCACTTTGACGTCAAAGTGGCGGGACCAGGTTCGTCTGGACGTACTTCCTTTATCGTTAGAGGTACAAATTGCTGGTTTAGGGTACAAATAGTACATATGTAGAACAAACACTTTAATTTGATACATTTTAAATTGGGGACTTGGTCCCGCCATCTTGACGCTGACGTTTCTTTTATTGTTTGTGTTGTAGTAGATAACTTGGTAATCATTCCTTATATCTTTCAACTTTGAGCTTTTCCATTTCGTTAAGAAGGAAACATAATAATTTATTAAGATTAGTTCGAAATCGAAACGGTTTGACTATTTAATTGAACGAAATCTAGTCTGACTTCCTCCAATGATTATTTCCATTACTAAGTACTGATGCGCGTAAAAAGGAAAATAAACAAATTCAAAAGTCAAGTCGAGCGATTTTGTACTCCGACTCGTACTATTTACCCGATTTTTGGGTGGTTGTGCCCACAACCTTTTTTGAGGGCTGGATCCGCCTCTGGGTAACGGCGAACGAAAGTAACGAAACACATGTAGCAGCGGCGATAATTCGGAGCGACTGCCTGTCTGACGTCTATTATAACATAATTCAAGGACCCTTCGGTTGGCCCTACCTCCCCGCACCCCGACCCACGCACATTCACAACAAAATTTTAAAAAAAAAATCTACCTGCTAAATAATAGTGCGTAACCATGTGCTGGGCCTTTCTTTGACAGTTGATAAGAAATGTTGAGATCGAGTTAAAAACATGCAATCTTTACCATTATGTGGCTAATAGGATGAAGAATAACTTAAAGTTACAAAAAGACAGGTAATAGGAGCGTCTTATTGAGAAATTTTACGATTATTGTAAAAAAATAATGAAAAAAAGAACAGATTTTTCAATTGAGGGTAGTTTTTTCCTCAATTTTCATTTTATGAGGACGCCTAATTACTTCCAATCATTATGGAGTTTGTTTTATTGTGATAGATCATTTATTTTAAAAGTTACACCGTTTTACACTTGGATCATAGTAGCACAGTAGAACAATTTTTTTTTAAATTCCATTATATATTAAAAAAAAACGATTTAGATATTTTTTAATATTTTTACCGTCGATAAAATTAAGTAATGATTCCCTAATTTCGATATGTGCACATTATAAAGACTCACACTATATTTTGTATTTAAATCAAAAACAATCTCAAGATAAAAATGGAAACCGAAAGGGATTGGATGAATACCAAGAACATAGGTGGGCTTTGTGTCTACTGTCCAGTAGATGAAGAAGAAATCAAATAAACAAACTTTAACTGCATAGATTCGTGGAGGAGTCATGGCAATTTGGCCGATAGCTCAGAGTAGATACTTACAATATACAATGATGGACTATCAAACCTAGTAGGTTATTCCTCGGGCACGCCGCAATTGCGGCGGTAAGACCCCTCTTTGAGGAGTGGCTAGATCGACGTCACGGCGTTGACCTACCGCATGACACAGGTCCTCACCGGACACGGAAGTTTCGGGAGGTACCTGTGTCTGATGGGGAAGGAAGAAACGCCTGGGTGTCACCACTGCGGGGATCGCCCTGAGGACACAGTAGAGCATACGGTGCAAGACTGCCCCACTTGGGCAGAGCACCGACGTGTCCTCACGGCGGCGATAGGCGGAGACCTCTCGCGCCCGGCATTGGTCGAGGCCATGCTGCGGGGCGAGAGGGAGTGGGAAGCGGTCGCCTCCTTCTGCGAAGCAGTCATGCTACCGAAGGAGGAGGCGGGCCGCGTGAGGGAGAGGATAGCGTCCTCCCTCCAGCCCAGCCACAGTGGTAGACGCCCACGGCGTCGGACGTCGGCCGACAATCTCCGGCCACCGTAGGCGCGGGCATGCGGACAGCGAGTAAAGGGCAACTCGCTGTCCGACCATGGACCATGCCCGGGTCGACGGCACGTTGTGTTCCACGCGCGCCTCAAAGACCGTCAGCAATATGACGAGGCCCCCCCTGTAGAGGGCCGAAGCCTGCCGGGGTCGTGGGACTTATCCCATTACCGTGACCCCGGAACGTAAAGGGCTATTGAAGGAACACCGTGGATTTTAGTCAGTACAAGTCTGACAGTCCCTCCGGCCCTGCCCGGGGTGGGAGGACTTATTTGATGATTTTAACACGTTAAAAAAAAAAGTAGTTTATTCCTGGTGAAATGTTATTTGGACGGTGAAAAGTATTAAAGTATAGGTACCAAAAACAGATTTAGTTTTCACGCAGCTTTTATAATGTGCTACCAGGGAGGAAGGGACGAAGGATGGAGGATGTTTATATTGCATATAGGTTATAAATAAATAACACTTTTAGAATTCATTTTATTTAGTAAACTATATGAGGTCCGTGTTTCCTTACTGACTACCCTGACAAGAAACACCGAAACAAACTCGGAGGTCAGTCTCTTTTGAAGTCCATACAATCTGTAGTGATCGAATCGTGCTTTCTATAGGACATAATCACACGGATGAGACCAGGCCCGTGTCTAAACAGTGCAAGCATTTGTCAGTTATCGTGCAGCTCAACTTAGAGCTCTAAGGAGCCCGAACTACGAGCAGTAAAATATTAACGGGTCTTCCAATAGGCACGTCTGAACTTTGACAGTTAGTAGCGGCCATCTTGTTGAAGCTACATCTGTCAAATTGGTTGTCATTTATTCATTCTGTTTTGCCAAACCATCATGGATAGCTATAGCATTCAACAACACGTGCAAATGATAAAATTGTTTTTATCAAAATGAGTGTTTTTGTTCGGGCAACGCACCGCGCGCTTCGACCATTTTATGGTCGCCATAATCGTCCTACCGAGAGGACTATTCGTCGTGTGGTGGATAAATTTGAGTCCACTGGTTCGGTAAATGGTCGACCAACACCCGTACGACAACGAAACGCAAGGTCTGCCGAAAACATCGCCGCTGTTCGTGAGAGTGTGCAGAAGAATCCGAGGCAGTCGATTTCGCGTCGCTCACAAGAACTCGGCCTTACACAGACCACAACTTGGCGAATTTTGCGTCGTGACTTGGCCCTGCATCCGTATAAAATTCAACTCACCCAGGAATTGAAGGTAAATGACCATAGACAACGACGTGTGTTCGCTGAATGGGCACTGGAGCAGTTAGCAACTGACCGTAATTTTCTGGCCACCGAGATCTTGTGACTTAACCCCGCTAGACATTTTCTTGTGGGGTTTTCTTAAGTTGCAGGTCTATGCGAATAAACCACAAACCACAGCGGCCCTCAAAGCCAGCATAACCTATGCCATAGGTCGAATTCAGCCTGATTTATGGGCAAAAGTCATGGAAAATTGGATATCTCGCATGCGCTCCACCCAGAGAAGCCGTGGCGGACACTTGAATGATGTAATATTCCACACATAATGGCATCACTACATCTTTCAAATAAATAGTTTCGATAATATCTCACACACACTTGGTTTTATTTAAATTTAAAGATAGGACACGCTTAATGAAAGACCCTCTACTGTACATCACGATGTATGTTACAACCTTTTCTTCATTGGTAATATCAACGAGAATATCTGTAACGAATGTCAGAAAATCTACCAAAGACTCATTTCCACGAAACAAAACTCATTTTCTACGATTTGCTATCTCATTTTCGCTCAGTGTGATTCAAATAGTCCTATCCTGCTGTCAAAGTGTCAAAAAGGTAAACAAAGATTTGTAAAACAGTTTGATGTGTAGCTGCTTCAGAAAGTTTTGCTTGCTTTTATCTCCTCAATTAACTCTTCATGACGAAATATTTATCTAATAATAGTGCTACTTTGTTTGTTTTTCGTTTTGACATGCCGGCTGAAGTCGCGTCTTCACTAAAAATAATGTAACCGGTATTGAGTAGTGTTAAATTTGGAGCGGCAGGTAGCGGGGCCAAATCATATTTTCGGCATCCGCGAGAACACCTCGTCTCGTAACTCGTCGAGTATAGAACGTCGACATTCCTAATACATTCTCTAACGAATACGTACGCTTTAGTCCTAGGTTATAACTTTAATAACTTGAGATTTAAATATGAAGAATAAGTACAGAAACACGAATTCTTCGATAAAAGCTGGGGATCTGATTCTCACTGAACAACCTTTTGCTTTTGTTTTATCGTCAAAAGAACAAGGAAGCCGGTGCGATAGTTGCTTGGAAAAGTAAGTTACAATATTTGTTTTATGTTTTTAAGTTTATAACTAAAGAAGTTTTGTGTACTTTGAAAAAATCAATAATTTTTCAGTAGTGGACATTTATAGCATAGTTATTTAAAAATTGGGGCAGGCAATGAAATAACTTCAATTTGAAGTCACTACAAAATAAACTAGTATATTCTTATAACAATGGTGTATTTAAATTATTACTTATAAATTGACTAGAAAAACAACTACAAAAACTTTTCCATTGCAGGGTTTAGCTTATCACACAGTTGAAGGATAAATTAAATGCAGCAATGCTATCAGGCCATGGGTTTATTAACTGCCAGTACCTCATATTAATAACTAAAATCCTTAATTAATTTATTTTTAAATAAATAATATATCTGTGAAATGGCACTAAAAACCTGAAGGGGTCCATCTATTTTTAAAGCCCTTTATTTTTTTTGTGGATTTCAGTAATGTGGAAAATTTAATAATTAATATACTAACTTAAAATGAAGTCTGAAGTTTTCATAAAATATTAAAAAATGTTTACATATTCTTCCAATACTGTACAATACATTTGGTATTATAATTTGCTGAACTTTATTAATTTATTATTAGAAATAATTCTAGTTTTATTTCAAGTGTTTTTGTAACTTAATCATTTTACTTTAAGGACCTATTTCATTTCTGTTTTCTCAACAACTTTCCATTTGACCACACTGACATTGAATCATCGCAGGTGTTGTACCTGTATTTTTAAACATGTATCAGATGGATTGTGTCACACTATGACCGTGTCTCCGTACATTTCAGGGGCAAAGTTCAGAAATGTTCAGGATGCCAGTTTGTCTACTACTGCGGGCGATCGTGCCAGAGAGATGCCTGGGGTGATCATAAGGTATGTCTGATTTATTTATCACTTTCTCCAGACAGCTAATTATCTCATTATTTTGCCGGCAACTGATTTATCATAAACTTTTTATCATTACTTTTTTAACTTATTATAAAACTAGTACTCACGCGGGGCTTCGCTCCCGTGGATTCTATCATGGTAAAAACATAACTTTCCTTTTTTGCAGTCGCGTAAAAAGTAGCCTATAACCTTCCTCAAGCTTCAAGCTACTTCCATACCAAATTGCATCCAAATCCACCCAGTTCTTTCGAAGATTAGCGCGTTCAAGCAAAAACAAACTTTTCCACTTTATAATATTAGTTTAGATTTTTGGTAAACTACAGATTTGTTTAAATGAGAGTACTTAGACAACACATGAGGTATGTGAAAGTAAAATACCGTTGTAGGTAACTGGAAAAGTGCTGAAACAAGAAATAACTTGCAAAAAATATACAGGGAAATTATGCCTTTTTGTGAGACTTAATATTTATCAATTAGATGAGATATTATAATCTCATGATTTTCAGGGGGAAATCATTAAATGACTTTTTCCACTCTGGGTGTAATTCCCTCAGTAGTCCTTCCTTTCCTATTGTTCCGAGGACGCGGCATCTCGCTAAAACATTTCTGTAACCCTGCAGAAGATATACACCCTTTTAAAACATCTTAGGGGAAAACATCGCTTTTACCTATCAGAACTTTTTCGACATGCTACTGTGTGGAAATAGTATGAATAATCGTGGGCTTCTGCAATGAACTTTGTAATAAATTACTGGAAATAACGCATTCGGCCGTGACAGCCAAATGTTACAACTTTATAATCAAACGTCTTTATTTCTAAAATAAAATGATTCGTTAAATAAATATTTATGCAACGCGCCTCGCTATCCCAAACGCTACACAAATATTATGACATGGTAACGTTACCACGTAATGTTCGAGTTGGCAGCTCTGCCCAACGTTTTGTATTTTATTTTCGCGAACTAAATGTCCGATAAATGTCGACTCGATACAAACAGCGCGGAGATATCCGGAATACCTGCGCACACCCACGACGTCAAATGACGTTTGACGTAGGAAGGCGTTGTGTAACGGCTGTTTTTCAATCAATGATTACTAGGCCTACAGATGTTCCAGAAATAAGTGCCTACCTGCTGCAAATTTATCTTATTTCTTAGTTCTGGGACACTTGGCGCTAGATGTGTATCTTTACAAAATTAATCTTCCTCAATCACTTTCGAGTACATTTTTCGTAACGATTGCCAAGTAGGACAGAGGACCTTCTGCTAGGTATATCTACATAGCTACGTGTATAGCAGAGTGTGGAGAACTTACTTCCATAGTAGTACCTATTTGCCTATCTATATGAGCACCTGTGTGAAATAATATTATGAGGCAAAAGTACAGTTCTAAAAGCCTACCTTGGAGTCAACATAGTATGTCCAGTCTTGCCAAGCTGTAGTCAGGGAGGTTTGATTTAACAGTCGCTCTGTATAAAATATTGGTACCTACTCATTTCCATCCAGTTAGACTCACGCCTATGCCATTACCATGACCATTTTCATTGGCAAAAGGGTAGGTAGATGGATTGAAACCAGGGCTGGGCAAAATACATGCTTTGCTTTAATTGAAATACAAATTACAAAATACTGTATCGCAAGTAATTAAAATACGAAATACAAAATACCTTTAAGTAAGGTATTTGAAATATAAAATACAAAATACAGTATTTTAGCTATTTTTAATTGAAATACAAATTACAAAATACCAAATAAGTAATCTAGACCAGGGGGCCGAGTCTGCTATTGCAATAGTGTCGGAATGGTGGATCATTGATTTTTAGGGTTCATTTTAGGGTTCAATACATAATGTTAGAATATATAAACATATAATATAAATATATACATAAATAATTAACACAGTTAAGAGGAAAGGTAATGCTCTTCTAATCGACATTTGAATAGAGATATTGTTTTTAAATCACGAATGCTAGGCGGAAGCGAGTTCCACAATCTTACAGCATGGACAGAGAAGGAATAAGAGTAGTAGCTCGTTTTATGAGGATGAGATTTAAGGAGGGATCTAAGGTGTGATCTACACGGTACGTTGCTAGAACGAGCGTAAGAAAAACGCTCACGCAGGTAGGAAGGATAAGACGGGTTATGTAAAATGTTGAAGAGGAGACACAAAATCCTAGTGTTCCTGCGAAGACAGATTGGGAGCTACTTGAGTTCCTTGCGAAGGTGAGAAACATGATCATACTTTCGAAGACCGAAAACAAAGCGAATGCACAGATTTTGCAAGCGCTCAAGCTTGTTTAATAGCTCCTCAGTAGCATCCAAGTAGCAGGCATCGGCATAATCTATAATCGGCTGAATAGGTGTTTGTGCCAAAGAAACTTTAGTCTTCAAGGGCAGAAGACTTTGAAGGCATTTCAGCCAATAAAAGGAGAAATTTACCTTTCGGCTGACCTCATTGACCTGAGCACGCCACGAGAGATTGGAGTCAATAACTACACCCAGATCTTTAGCGGTTTCAGTATAGTCAATGCGAACATCACCGAGATATAAAGGCATCAGAGATGCAACAACAGCCGCACTGCGAACGAATCTGCTGCCAATGATTATGGCCTGGGATTTAGTTGGGTTAATTTGCAAACCAAATGACTTAGCCCAAAGGCTGATGCATGCCAGGTCATGATTCATTGCAGCAATTGCAGAACACGCGTCAGCTACAGTAAAATGTCGGTAAAACTGCAAGTCATCTGCGTAGAAATGAAAACTAGAGGAGATTACTCTGGTAACAAAGTTTATGAAAATTGAAAAAGAAGAGGAGAGAAAACGCTACCCTGAGGAACACTCTCAGTGAGGCTACACCAATCAGAGAAGGACTCCTCCAGGCGAACACATTGAGAGCGTCCCCGAAGATAAGAACCGAACCAAGCTAAAGTAGAAGGAGAGAAATTGATAGATTTGAGGATACCTAGTAAAAAGTAAAATGTCAAAATCCACTGAGTTAAATGCGCTACTGAAGTCCAGCAATACAAGAACTGTAAGGGACTATTCTCCATTGCCCAGCGGATGTCATCAGTCACTTTTAAAAGCGCGGTTACAGTACTGTGACCCGGGCGAAAACCGGATTGAAAAGGGGATATTATCGAATTTGACGCCAAGAAAAATGATAATTGTCTATAAACTATGTGCTCAAAAACTTTAGAGAGAAAAGGGAGGATATAAACGGGTCTAAAGTGGGTTAATAAAGTAGGATTGTTAGTTTTAGGTAAAGGTATTATGTGAGCCTGTTTCCAAAAATACGGTAAGGAGCAAGAGGAAAATGTGTCGTTGAAGATGTGAGTGAGAACAGGAAGTAACGAGGAAAGGATAAGAGTTATCATTCTTGAACACAACTTATCATTACCGACTGGTAATGATAAGTTGTGCTGAAGAAGTAATCACAAGAATAGACTTCTTAACGTCATCCTCAGTAACATCGCTAAGCTTAAAGAGAGGACAAGGTGGTAACGGCAACCTAGAAAGACTATCTAGTGTCGCGGCTTTAACAGACGGATCAAGAGAAAAGGGAAGGAAAGAGAAATGCTTATTTAGATCATTGAGGTTGACATCCTTACACTGGTTGGTAGGTGACTTACCTATGCCTACAGATTTGAGAAATTTCCATACATCGGAAGAACTGCGATTATTGAGTTGGTCGTGAAAATAGCGTCTCTTAGCATCTTGACACAGATGACTGCAGCGATTACGTAATGATTTGTAATAAGAGAGATTTAGCTCTGAAGGTCTACGCTTATATCTGCTCTAAGCTTTATCCCTGCGAGCCATAATCTCTTTAATTTGTTGCGATATCCATGGTGCAGGGTTATGTCTAACTTTGACACGTCTGATAGAGGCATGCCGATCATATAAGTCGAGAATGGTTGCATTAAAACAATTTTTAAGCATTAAAAAGATTTTAAGAAAAAAAAAAATTTAAAATAAAGGGGCCTCCCCATACATGAAAATACAAATGATATAGGGGTTTCTAAAACCACTTTTTCATAAAATCAAAATAAATCAAAACACCGGCCGCTAAAAAAAACAGATAAAACGTCAGTAAGCAGTAATGTCACATTTGACTTTGACAGCTAAAATATTATTGAATTGTATAGTTTTACTACATTTCTATTAACAGGTTTTATAATAATGGCAATACAACTATGTCAATTTATAACACAATTCTACTAGGAGACCATTATAAATTTAACAGATTACGAACTTTTAGCAAAATGAAAATGCCATTGATCGACAATTAAGAAATGAATGATAGACTATTGTGGCACTTTTGCAATAGCAGACTTGAGGCCCAGCACGGGCTGAAAAGTAGAGGAAAACAACATGAATTAATCAGTAAAACCAGAGTTTCCTTTCATGAACACTAACTTTTTAAATGTACTGTCAGACAAACAGCCTCTTGTTGGAGAATGAATAAAACCTGCTAAAAAACAATCTTTCTACAGGTCCTGATGAGCACAAACTTGAGTTAAATTGTTTGACCACATTTTCGTTCGTTCTACACAGAACATAAGCTTTATTTATTCCGTGTTTGGAAAAAACTAAAACAAACCGTTATGACTTGACAAATTGACATCTTAGCTTGACATTGACAATTTGACGTAAGTCCATTTTTTGCGTTTTGTGGCTGCTTTACCATCATTACACTCTCGCGGTCTCGCCTCGCACTCACACTCACGATCGCTAAATGAATGAAGGTTAAATGTATTTTAATGTTAAAATGTATTTTGAAGCATCAAGTATTTGAAATACAAATTACAAAATACCTCGGCGTCAGGTATTTGAAATACGAATTACAAATTACATTTCAAAGAAGTAATTGAAATACAAATACCAAATACGTATTTGTATTTCAATTACGTATTTTAATTACAAGTAATTCAAATACTGCCCATCCCTGATTGAAACAAACTTAATCAAAGTTCTTTTTTATCTACCATGGCGTCAAAGTTGATAAATGTTTTAAGTGCACTTATATTAATATAATAATTCAGCCTATAACGTTCTCAATGAGACCGCGTGGGACTCTTTATGTGAGGCAATTGGCAGTAATCCACCACGCGGGCTGATTGAGGTTTGGCGGATATTACCGTCTTCGAATTACAGGTCGTAGGACTTGCCAGTTTTCACAGTTTTGAGAGCAGTGGTGTTGATATTAACTGTTCAAAGTAATGTGCCTCATTGGGTTCGAACACACGCAATCACTTTGCCACCATTCCTCTAAGTCCACTTACCGGTTGGTACTGATCTCGGTATTTTCACGTGAAAACGTGACATTTAGTGTTTACACGAGTCTTCTCTTTCAATCCCCTGTCAAAGGTCTCATTCACGTATGCCTGTGATTTGAAACAGACATTTTATGGCTTGTTGCCATTCTAATGCTATTGAGCCATCTTTTTTTGCTGCCACTCACACCCGCTCTATTTATACCTATCTCAAATGATGCTTTTAAATCCGCGATAAAAATACGCGTATATTTTTGCGAGGAGTAAAATTAAAAGGAGTTACATAAAACAAATGGATCACATAAAAATTGCACGTGTGAGCTTATTAAAACGTTTCTTCCGTGAATTATTGCATTCTGGGTCGTAATGATTTGAAGTGTACTTCTAGTTTATACTGTCGAGAGCCGTCTGTGACCTGTTGAATGCTCTGGGCACATTTGGATAAATGTAGCCCACATTATACAGCGCACCGTTTTGATAGAATAGATATCCTGAAATTGGAAAGCCTGATTTTCGAAACGAGACTAGCAGTTTCACGCATGTACAAGCTAATAAGCATGTATGTAGTATTATTATTATAGTATGTATTGTAGTTAGTCATTGATTTTTTTTAAATTATGTTTTGGGTTATTTATAAATATCGGTTATCGTTTTGTGACCTCGACAGCGTACTTGGCCCCGGGCACATGCCAGTGTCCGGTGGGAATAAGGGGTCTATATCTACATAGGTACCTACGGCTTCCCTTTCGAAAGTACTACCTCTTGTCTTTATCGTTTGCAAGCCAACACAGGTTACTAGTTAGCTTACTACGTTTACTACCTTTGATGATCAGCTATAGTGAATGACTGAATATTATAAATGCGAAAATATATTCTGATCCAATTTTGATTAAATTCCGAATAGTAGATATAGTTGAAAACTCGGCTTCAAAAAAAAAGGGTTCGTCATTTTCAATGACAGTTACATAGAAGTCGAGTTAGATAAGTGGAGTAAAAGTCCAACCAATCAGATCTCTGACTCATCCGGTTTACTTTATAAATTACTAGCTTCTGCCCGCGACTTCGTACGCGTGGGAACGTTTTCCCGCGCAAATACCGATCCCGTGGGAATTTCAGGATAAAAAGTAGCCTATGTGTTATTCCAGAATGTCAACTATCTACTTACCAAATTTCATTCAGATCCGTTCAGTAGTTTTTGCGTGAAAGAGTAACAAACATCCATCCATCCTCACAAACTTTCACATTTATAATATTAGTAGGAATTAGTAGGATTAGTAGGATATTAGTAGGATGCGTTTGAGTGCTCTACTTCGTCCATTATTGACTTGCCCTGTCTATCGATCGAGCCAACCAGTCCCTTCTTCTTTTCGTTTTATTGACTACTACATCCAAATTTCGACCTCTGAATAACTTTATCAATATTTTTGTTTTATTCCCATAACGTCCAGTTGTTTGTGCATAATGGGCAGCAAAGAAGGGAAGGGTATATTTACACAGGCACTGTGTTTGTTATTGGTGTTGAGTTTACACTCTTTGACCTTAAAATTTCTGTAAATAACAACGTTGTTGAAATAATATTTATATTTATTTTTACTAATGACCTCTTAACCTCGATCACACCGATGTTAAGGGATAGATGAGGTCTACAATGGAACGGACGAAACCAGAAGATGCCTGTTCACTCTTTAAAGGCAAACAGAGGCATAATTATGTGGAACGAATTCAAACAGGACATCCTTAATTTCCAGTGGGAATGCGCCAACTTCAAACGCGTGGCTCCTAAGGTGCTTCCAGATGGAGCGCGCATGCTGGCGAAGATCATCAACCGACTGTACCGGGGTGATGGACACTCGTTCAGATCGTTCTACTCCGGAACTTCGTTTCGAATGTGGAAGGACTTGATGTCACGTAAGTTTCTCTTCAGAAGCCTACTATCCAATCCAACTAATATTATAAGTGTGAAATTCTAGATGTCTGTTGACGAGGGAATAAGCTACTGCCACATTATTTTGTTTTTTTTTTAACAGTTTAAATTGTTATTCCAGAGGTAGGGTGGCGGGGGGTTGTACTAATAACTTGTAACACAGACCCAATATGCCTAATTCGGACACCAACCCCTCACATATTTTAGATTGTAAGTTTATGTTCCTGCATTATTAAGCTGCTCTGTATCTTTTTTGTTAGTTATCGCGAAGCTCGACTTAGACCTTTAAAGAGGATCTTGTTCATATGACGCAAATCATGATTGTATGGTTGGTTCTATCGGAAAATGGTTACATTAATTAGTTCGTGTACATATCTAAATATAATAAAATCTTAATAAGTATTACTCGAAAGGAACGCCAGGCCTTTATTTTCGGGGGACAAACCATCAAATGACTCCCGCTCAAGGGGGTTCTGGGTCTGCGGTATCTCGTTAGAAAATTCCCGCAACCCTGGATAGGAATCTAGCATTGCACTTATTAGAAAAGCTTCAAGTCTTCGAATGAAATTTCAATATTTACTTACCGTATTTTTTAAAATTTTCAAACTTTTCTTGACAAACCTCAGTCTCAAATTATGATAACTATGTGTGCGACATGGATTCAATTATGCAGCATAGGAGAAGCGGTGGCCTTATGTTGCGTAAGTAAATGAATGTGACCTATCGTCCATCCATTCGATGTCTACCAGTCCACCGCGCATAGAATTTTGGAAAACAGTAGATTGTAACGTTCTTGATTGGTGTAATTACTGCAAGGCGTTCCAATGCGAGGAAAAACGAATATCTAATAATCAAGCTAATAATAAATCAATGAACTTCTGATTGGCCTTTAAGCCTGAGTAATTCATCATTTGCGAAATAGCACGTGATTTACGTTAGAGATCGCGCCAACTCCCAATCTGACCGGTCACCTGGTTCTGCGTCATTGCCTGGAATAACAAACAAACATCCCAATACTATTGATTTATTTCCATTATAATGGTCTCTTGATTGCTTGCATATGCTACGGATATTATTAATTCACTAGCTATGCCCGTAGCTTGGTTCATGTGGGAGTCGATATTATCTAGGCGGTTTTTTCTGTGTAAATCCAGATCCTGTAGCCTATAAGTGTTCCACTATAACTTCCTCCGCCAGTGAAAGTTCCATTCAAATCGGGTCAGCCATTCCAGAGATTTGACCGGATAAACAGAAAGGCGGTCAGTTTTAAAACATATAATATGGTCACTAACAGTTTATTCTTATGATGCATAAATTACCCAGTCAGTCCGTTTTTTACCTTTAAAGGCTGAATGAAGTTAGATGTAACTATGCTTTTTTATGAAGGGTTTTTGAACCACATCGGCGATGAACAAAAACATTTTTTTTGTCATATTTTTCCATAATAATTTCTTGATTGTTCTATGAAAGAACACTAGAATAGTATTAAAGTGAATGATCTTAGCATCATACATCTAATGCGTACATACACTAATAAGCGGCAAAGGCAAACTTACAGCTTCTTAGGTACATAATGTTGCGCGTGTTATCCATAAATTAGGCTAAAAAATATAATAAAATTATCAATTAATATATTACATTCTGAAGACGTTCTGTTAAAATAGCTAAAGATTTCAGAATAACGTTGTATACAGGAAAAATAAAATGGTTCAAATATTTTCCAGATTATTCAGATCTGAAGGCGGATACGAAACGGATGGATCACTTCACATCACTGTGCGTCGTGCTGTACGAATTCCTTAAAGACATATCTCTGCCGAACACTGTGGAGCTTATGGGATTGTATGGCAGGGTGAGTTGTCCATTGTTACACTCTATTATAATAGGTTCATCAGATATTTACGTTTCCATCGCTATAGTGTCCAATAATACAGTTCCAATGATTACATACAGCGGATTAAATATGCAATTTCTTCAGCAGTCCATGGTGTTTTTAGCTCCATCAATTACCTTACGTTTTAATTTAATATCATACTACATCTCATCATGCGCGTGCACAGGATTATGACAGGGTATGCGGCGGAGTAATCGGTCACAAAAACTTTTTCTTTTATAGATTTTTAGCATAGCCACAGCCACGCATCGCCACCATGCTACGATGCGTGGCTGTGGTTATGCTAAAAATGTATAAAAGGCAAAGTTTTTGTGACCGATTACTCCGCCGCATACCCTGTCATAATCATGTGCACGCCCCTGCATCTCATTATTCCGTTAAGGTATTCGTTACAACACGATATCTACATGGTGCATTATTCATCATGCACGGACAGTGATCAAGCAAAGTATTCAGTGCATTATATGCAATTCAGGAACAGTTAAAGTGTTATCTTTTGAACTTAATTATAACTTGGTATGATAACTTAGTACAATAAGGTGTATTCTATCAATCTAGTAGAAAATAGAGAACATTTAACCATCACAGACAAAACAAACCACAGAAGAATAGTATATGCAACATATGAATAGGATTAGGGTTGCTGTGTGTGTATACGGGGCAAGGGGAATGGGCAAAGCAGTAATGCTAGCTAAGGGGAGAAAACACAACGCATGTCGGATGACAACAGTATTCCTGCCAAATATGATAGAACTCTGTTTACATAATTTTCGTAAATAGGGGTACTATAATTTTTGCTTCACGTATTAATTCAAATTCAAATATCTTTATTTCGAGCCATATAGCTCATATATATATAATTTGGTTAGTAAACAATTACCTTAAAAAACTAGGGTTAGAATACAACACGATACGAAGACATGTAATTGACAGCAGTGGACCATATATGGACAGTCCACTCTATCTGCGACCATCTTCAGAACCCTGTTGGGACTAGCCATGAAACAAGCCACTAACGATGCTGCACATTTGCGCATTATTGTGTCAAAACAATCAACACGCGCCGCTGCAAACATCCCTGACGCACTGAAACACTATGGCAACCCCAAAAGTTTTCTGAAGGCATTTATGAATGGACACGGAGGGCCCCATACGATGCCTGCGAATACTTCTCCCACAGGCTCCACGTATAGAAGGTGGTACAGAATGCTCTAAAGAGCCTTACCTTACCTTTACTTCTGCAGCACAACGTGCAAACCTGCGGGCTATCATATTCGCACGCACGGACAGGGCTCTCCGTTCCTCTATATCAGCATTGTCTTTGAGGTCAGTGGTGACCAAGTGACCGAGGTATTTAAATTGAGGCACTCGCTTCAGAGGAACACGGTTAAGCCGTAAAGAAGGCACATCTAGATGATACTTGGTACCCGCCTCAAAAACAATGCACTCCATGACTATACTAAGTATAGGTACTTAGATTTTATGTGCTTGACAGTTCTGTGTCAATTTTATTAACACAATATTGGTGAGTTCGAGTACAGAGACCATAAATAAGAAGTTTTTACTCCTGTTTCCAGATGGTAATAAACAGCTTCATGATTTTGGACATCGACATGAATTCAATCGGGACGGGCATCTATCTGGCGTCATCTATTCTGGACCACAGCTGTAACCCCAACGCAGTCGCCACTTTCGACGGGAAGACCATTAATATCAGAGCCATTAAGGACTTGCCTTGCCTGGATTGGAATCAGGTAAGAAGTAGTTCTTAGAGCGCTTCACTTTCTTAGAAACTTTTTTTTTACTTGATTGGTCACTTTAGACCACTATCTCACCTGATGGTAAGCGATGATGTGGTCGAAGATGAAGCACGCTTGCCTAGAAGTAACCTATTCACTCTTGACTTAAAGACCCCCAGGTTATAGCTATCAGGAATTACAGATTAGCAGGAAATTCCACTCATTAGCTATACGAACAATGAAAAGTATTCCCATTTGTGCGTATGAGATGTCCACCATGTAACGACGGTGAATCGCCGTTCGTCTTGTAGTCCGATGATGGAACGGGCTTGGTGAAATTAGACTATGCAATTCCATCACACTCTCCCCGAAATGTATCGATAGAAAACCGAATTATATTTAATTATTAAGATTTATCCAGTAATTTTTATTTTTACAAACAAAGTCATCATATAATTTATGTAGCCAAACCAATAGCCAGCTCGTTACTTTTGGAATGCTTTTGAACATTGTTATAATAGGCTTGAAATTGCGTTTAAGTTAGTTAAACATAAGTTCATTTTGTTTGTATTCAATCATGTGCATAGCATTTTTATTATTGAAAACACTGCTTATAATTGAAATATTAAAAAAGAAAAATAATCACACCTGGAAATGGCCAAAATTAATTATCGTAACGATATTGAGAACAATGTTCTGATAGCATACGTAGTTACCTTTAAATAAATTATATGTCTTTGGCAAATAGGTTATTAATAATAATAATACTATTTACACGTTAACTTTTTCCGAAAATACAAATTAGTTAAGTGCTTTTGCTCATTTTATGTCGTCTCTATCAGTATTTAAAAAAAAAAACAGGCCTTTGTCCCAGCAGTCGGAACGTTGTACGCTGTTTCTTTAATGGCGATCCTAAATGCTTTCTTCTGTTGGCAGATTCGCATATCCTACATCGACCTAATGAAGACGCCGTACGACAGACAGTCGGAGCTACTACAGAACTACTACTTCTTGTGCCAGTGTGACAGGTGCATGGGTAAATGCTTTAGATGTGCCTACTAATTTATACTTCAGCATGATCTTTCTCCCTTCTTTTATAGTCGCCAGGGAAATTAAATTAGACTAAAATGTTCAAACAGTTTCAGTTCAGTTTTTACTTTTAGACCCACGATTTTTGTATAAAAATTGCAATAATATTTGTCATACCTTGATAATGTCGAACTACCCTCTCTTCTAATGTTCATTTTGTCATCCCTTTTAGTATCTAACCAATGAATTTAACAGTATAAACTTATTCTTCTAGCCAAGATCATACAAATTCACACTCCATAATGTGGTCTTGAAAAGATAGGTTCCCAAAATGTAAAAACTATGAAAACGCTTTTTCTCGGTGGGAAAAGGATCAAATGGTTCCTCACGCTTTGGGTGGAACAGAAGGGAGTGTCTGATTTCTACCACAGATTACTAAATAGTTACTTCGTAACAGATACACTCATATATCACTCATACAAAAGCGAAAATACCAACGCTATAATAGCCTACAAAATCTTACTAATAATACCAGCTGTTTGCAGCGAGAAGAAATGTACCATAAGTACGCACACAGAAAGTTGAGATTGTTTTGCCCGCCGCGCGACCCACGTTATCGAGCGAATGTCCTAGGGTTGTATATGATGATATTGGTAATAAAACGAATATAGAAAAACAATTATTTTTATTTGTTGATCAAATATGTTTCAGTTTCATAAAATGTTTTTTTTTTAGTGTGGTAAAATTATCAAATAAGTGCTCCCACCCCGGGCAGGGTGGGAGGGACTGTCAGACTTTTACTGACTAAAATCCACGGTGTTCCTTCAATAACCCTTTACGTACCGGGGTCACGGTAACGGGATGAGTCCCACGACCCCGGCAGGCTTCGGTCCTCTACGGGGGGGCCTCGTCATGTTGCTGACGCTCTTTGAGGCGCGCGTGGAACACGACGCGCCGTCGACCCGGGCATGGTCCATGGTCGGACAGCGAGTTGCCCTTTACTCGCTGTCCGCATGCCCGCGCCTACGGTGGCCGGAGATCGTCGGCCGACGTCCGACGCCGTGGGCTTCATAAAATGATAGATGCATTTTTACCTTCCCTGAATTCCCGATGATTAAATTTTAGTGTCCAAAATATCCAAAACCGCGTAAATAATTTTAATTTTAATAAAATTCCGCGCAAATAAATAATCAAAAGGGAAACAGGAGCAAAGCGGAGGGAAATCAATTGTTTTTAGGTCGATCCATTATGACGTTGTCAAAATTATTTAAAAAGGCTCAGGCAGGCGTACGGCAGCCCACTGTCGGATGTACCGACGACGATACGCAAAGCGGTAGGCATATTGCCGCCTGCTTCTACTGAGTAAAACCCCACCCTGTTCCTTAAGTTGCCTAGTAAAAACATTCCCACAATCCCGACAAATTTCTAAAAACCCTGGCGACTTAAATATGTTAATTTAGCGTACAGTATCCTTCTGGGCTGTTTGTAGATTCAGCTTCGTTGCTCAATCAATTAGATTTATGTTTTAATAGACCTTGAAATATCTTCCTTATATTCTACCATTTCTCATAGTGATAACTATATTATAATTAGATACTATTAGTAACAATTTTTCTCTTCTGCATCGCAAAGCATGCTAAAGTATTATAAGTAACCAGTCACCACATAATACATTGGGTAACTTGATTTATTTTTTACAGATGAGGACCAAATTAAATATGTGCACGGAGCAATGTGTCTGAACAAGCAATGCAATGAGCCTGTCAGTATTCCTTGGAAAGAAGACTGTCAGTTAGTCAGAAAACCTGAGAAGGTCGAAGAAAATGGAGAATCAGAAACGGAAAAAGTTGAAGAAAACACTGAAGAATTGTCTTTAGAAGTGTTGGAAAATGGCGTTAATAGCAAAGACGCTTTGCATTGCAAAGAGTGCGGCACGAAGTATACTGAGGAGCATTCAGACGTATTCGTGAAGACTATGGAATTCACTCATGTGCATTTACAAAATATGGAGAAGGCTTCTGTGGCTTGTATCCTTTTTAAAACTGATTACGTTATTAGAACCATGCATGTACAAAAAATGGTATATGTAGCAAAATGATTTAACTTTGCAGCGAAAATTGTCTAATCAATACTCTTTGCAAAATAATTAAAACATCAATTTTTCGTCCGTGACAAACGAGATCACAATATATTCGTTTTCAACGAAAACTGTGTAGAAGATATTGACAATTCATGCTGTAAGGTCGTCTTTTTTTGGCCGTCTCAAAATAGCGCATCGGTGTGTTTGGTGCTTCACCGGGGTGTATGACGCATTTTTAGAATGAAATTAACCTACTTAACTGTAAATTCCTTTGACTTCTGATTTTGATATACCTACACTGCCCTTAAAGACTATTTTAAATCTCCGTGGTAGGTAATAAGGGTCTGATCTGTATTACGAGTAATAAAGGGACAGCCCATATATCGGTCGCGGGAGACATTTAAAAAATATATCTTGTAAAGACTAGCTCAATCCGAAACAAAAACAAATGTTGAGTTAAATCACAATTTATTTATCTACATTTATGACTTAACACACACACACACATAAAAGAGAAAAAAAATAACAAATACAAATGAAAGAGCACAAAGGCACAGATATTGTTTCATAAGAAATTTCTTCAACATACCTGCGTGGCTGTAGTTTGCAATTATATTTATTTTTACATTCAAGTCTGTAGATCGCTGCGGTGGTCCCACTTCTGAAAATAGGTCTAGGTTAAAAAAACGTATATCCTTAACTCCAATCCAGACGTGGATGTGTGTCAGTACTGCTTAGACAGACAGGAGGGTGTGCTACACCCTCTCAATGTGATGCATGCACAGACACTTGATCACGCTTTCGACGCGCTCATACAAGTTCAACTGTGGGAGAAGGCCTGCGGATACGCTGAGAAACTCATTCCATGCTTTAGGTGGGTATATTGACTTTAGTTTCTGGCCACATCGCCTATATGGACATAACCTGAAACACCTCATAGTTTTTATCTACAGGGTGTCTCAAAAGAAAGTTTATATTTGTGTAGCTTACTTCGTAACCGCAACGGCGGCGGCAAACAAAAAATATGTCAATCAGTAGCCTGGCTCTTGGGAATTTAGTTGCTATGGAGCGATTTTCAGAAGCGCATCTCGTGTAGTGCATACGTGAATATTACAAAAATTGTAATTATGCGACTATGAGGCGAAGAAATTTAAAAATAGCTAGGCTACCGAGTGACATATCTCCCCCGTTCCTCCTAATAATTGCGTTCACGCAGTAAGCTAAATGAATATAAACATTCTTTTGAGACATTCTGTATAAGATGACTTGCAATGTGGGTTCACAGCAAGGCTATTGACGCTTAACGGTTACAGGCAAAGCCGATGGCGATATCTCCTGTATCATGAGTGCAGTTTACGAACATTTAAACTCGCATCTAACACCTCAAATCATGTCATACAAATTTTATTCCGTGCGAGAATCGAACATGCGAATACGCAGCAGGGAATCGCTCAACCACCAAAAGGCCATAATTGACATACTTGTTCCAAGTATTCAAATCATACCCTAGATAAAAAAAAAATTCAACACAATATATTCTTTCCAGGTTTTACTACGGCGACAGAAACCCGTTGCTTGGTCTACTCTACTTGAAGTACGGAAAGATCTTGCTATTCAAAATGGAAGTTGAGAAGGCTTTAGCCCAGCTGAAATGTGCAGAAAAGATAATCAAAATGACTCATGGGGACAGGCATCCTCTTTATAAAGAGCAGTTAATGCCTTTACTACAGCAAGCGATTATGGAATCATGAATACTTTTGTGCCTGTAAAAACAGGTCATTTTAGTATGTAATATGATACACAATACCCGTACTTATAAGAAACGAAATAAGCAATATATAACCTACAAATCTACAGTAGTGCAAAGTTTAGGCTCATCTTTAGTACATATCTACAGTGGTATTCGGATTTTTTGGAAGAACCTCTCTTTTGAAGTAGGTCTAGCTATAAGTAATGTTACGAATCATAATCATAGTCAATAGCATTCTTTCAAAATATTCAAATGATATTTTTTACAAAGTTTAAATGTCTTCTAGAACACTACAATTTATGGATTATCCAAGTGGTGTCATAAAATTTATATCTAATAAGTTTTAAGCCCAAATATTGCAAGCCAGAATCAGTGTTGTAATTTAAAATTTTCAGATTAAGGATTAGGTCTATCTCCAGTTACTTAGGATGTTGTAAAAGTGAATAAGGGCTTAAGACAATAGTTCTGCCTTCATAAGACACTAGAAAGTGAATGATTATACAATTTCAGAACAACTCCTCATCAACCCAGATGAATTGATGTAATTACTGTCAGATTAGATATTAAAGTGACCTTAACATATTGATATTGTCAATTATTTTATAAGTCAAAAGGCTGTGTGTGCAATAAATTGGATTAAGTTGTTGTGTCTAGATGCCTTTATAAAATAAATCAATTAAGTCAGTACTTTGATACTCTTTACTTTATCTTTGAATGAAAAAATAAGTTTTTGTCCTACTTCAGGTCTTTGTACTCATATTCCAAGTGCAATAAATACGGGGAAGAAAGCCGAAATGTATAAAATGATGATGGTTTTAGTACCGGTCATTATATAAATCTCGGCTCAAGAATAATGTCCTCAGAAAATAATTTAGAAATGTTTATTAGCCCAAACTACATTGTCAAAATAAAAGTTGTCTGTCCTCAAATATGTCCTTGTCCTGGAAGATGTATGACACTGTCCAGTCAGTCATTCTGTTCGTCCGATGTCCATCCAATTCGGCGTTTCTTAGCAGAAGCTTCATCCTCCGCTTCTAAAACTTTCATGCGGACGCCACACACTTCTGCTCCATGCAACACACGCATGGCTTCTTCTGCTGCTTTTGCAGATGCATAACGAGCATACCCTACTGTCTTATTGGGCAGTGTGTAAACGTTTATGAGATCCCCGAACCTACAGAATATGTCACGTAAAACAGTCAGTGGGGGAGGCTGGGGCTTGCAGACTAAGAAGCACCTTTTGGCAACTGTACTGTCAATGTCAGCTAATGGTTTTGGAGGAGGAAGCTTCGCACTGCAGTAGTTCAGGTCATTTACGTCAGGGGTGTTATCTTCTGCTACTCCTTTTGTAGCGATCTTTATAAGTTTAGAAGCTTCTGCTATAGCCTCAGTAAGCTGTGCTAAGTCAGGAGCATGATTAGTATTTGCAGACTTCATTGCATTTCTTAAATTGTATGTAACACTTGACAAATTATTAAAAGACTGGTTATGCATATCAAACTTAGATTTATCAGGTTTTACAAATACTTTCATCCCAGGTGGATACTCAAACTCGTTTAACTTATCAACGGCATATGCAGCAGAAATTGGATTAGAATATGAAGCAACCCCTTTGCCACAGTTACGAACCAAATCAACATAAAACCTGCAATCAACGAGCCCTGGTACTATACCAAATAACATTTCAACATGCATTCGGTTTAAATGTGGACAACACATGAAGTTTACCCTAGTAAAACCCCTGGGAGCTGTGTTCATCAAAGACATCATTGTAGTACTATTACAGGAAGGAGTATTGGCTAAGTCATTAATGCTGGACTCAAAAGCAGTTTCAGAACGCTTCTGATTGAACCCTTTTGGCATAGCAAATATAGCACGAAACTTTCGGTCGCTCTCTTCAAAAGCCAATGCTGCTTCAGAAAACTTTCTGAATGTGACATAAGCAAAACCCCTTGGTTCACCAGTGTTTCGGTCTTTTAGTATGACGACTGAGTCAATTTTACCATAACCACCGAATGCCTCACAGATATCCTGCTCAGTTGTTGTATGAGGAATAGTAATGAATAGCCGTTTGAATTTATCATCATGATTGTCGTCCGAATGGATATCGGATCGACTACACGCAACCATGACTTTCAATACACGACTGGAACCTTTAAGAGATTTCTGATTCATTGCCTCTAAAGCTTTTGCAGCTTCAGAAGTTTTAGAGAACTTTATGTACACAACTCCTTTGGGTTCTCCTGTTTGGTGGTCACGCGGCATTCGTATGTCCTCGATAGTTCCGTATGTTGAGAAAGCCTCACGAAAGTCTTCCTCAGTTAATCGCCGTTCACAAACAATAAACAACCTCGAATGAGGTGGCGAATCTTCAGAATCCTCATTTCGTCTTGATCTGTAATTCTGCATATTCAATTGATTATTATTACAAGACGATTCAAGAAAACTTCATACGCTCTTCCAGTCCAGTGAAGTTAAAGCATTAACTTAAACTGCATTCCAGCTTGGGAGGAAAAATGCCGAAATCAGAAATTGACAGCAAGACATGTATCATCTATGGTCAGAAACAAAATGTCTACCTACTCAGTTTATATATATTAGTCTATGATGTCTACTACGTCAGTCATGTCAAAGAATAAATAACATTTTTTTTCGTGGTTTAGACATAAGTCTATTTATCCGACTCATTCAGTATTGCCAAGAAGATTTTAGAGGAAAACGAAAATACTAAGTAACGCTGTATCTAGAATCTTCTAGAATCGCAATTCATATTAATGAGCTCCGTAAAGCCCTTTGTAGTCTGGACGTAAACAAGGCCAGTGGGCCGGACGGAATACCTGCCAGAGTCCTAAAAAGTTGTGCTCCAGAGTTGTCACCTGTACTGACTCGCCTGTATCGCCTTTCCCTCAAAACCAGAGTGGTGCTAGTGTCCTGGAAGCTTGCTAATGTGCAACCTGTACCCATAAGGTAGCCGTGCTGATCCTGCCAATTATAGACCAATCGCCTTAACCTCCATACTGTGTCAAGTAATGGAAAGGTTACTCACAAACAAGTTGCTGGCATACCTTGAAGACAATGAGCTCCTCAGTGACCGCCAGTATGGCTTTCACCGTGGTCGGTCCACCGGAGATCTTCTTGTGTATGTCACGCACTGTTGGGGCGAGGCCATTGAGAAACACGGTGAAGCTCTTGCGGTATCCCTCGACATCTCAAAGGCCTTTGACAGGGCACGCTAGTCTGCTGAGCAAGCTTCCCGCATTCTGTGTCCCTGCTGGCTTATGCAACTGGATTTCCGACTTCTTGAGTGAGCGGTTGATCCGAGTGGTCATCGATGGCTACTCATCGGATCTTATGGCAATTAATGCCGGTGTTCCTCAAGTGTCTGTTCTTTCTGCGACTCTTTTTCTGCTGCATATCAATGACCTACTTCAGCTGGGAGCAGTTGGGTACGTGGATGACAGCACAGTCTCAGAGAGACACTTATCCAGTTCTAGAGCTGACAGGGACGAAATTGCCACTCTCAGAAAGGCCATGGCAGAGCGCATGAATTTGACCTTAAATCTCGTTTCCCAATGGAGTGACGACAATCTGGTCAAATTCAACGCTCTGAAAACACAGGTTTGTCTTTTCAGCGCTAAAAGGAGTCCTTTTGAATTGACCCCTACTTTCCGAAGTACTTCTGTGCCAGTTACCAATCGCCTGGAGCTTTTGGGCATGGAGTTGACGTCAGACCTCAACTTCGGCTCAACCATCGAGTCCAGAGCTCAGACTGCAGCAAAAAAGCTGGGAATCCTACACAAGGTGAGGCGGTACTTCACGCCTGGACAGCTTTTAAATCTGTATAAAGCACAGGTCCGTTCCTGCGTGGAGTATTGCAGACACTTGTGGGATGGCTCTGCAAAGTACCAACTTGCTGCATTGGACTCGATCGAGCACAGAGCTAAAAAACTTATAGGTGACGAGGTGCTGGTGGACAAGCTTTATAGCCTGGCTCATCGGCGTACCGTTGCTTGCCTGTCGGTTTTCTACAGATTGTACTTCGAGGAGTGTGCGCAGGAATTCCATGACCTGATTCTTCCATCTCCCTTTCACTACCGGTCTACAGTGGCGTAGCGTGCCTTGTCGGGGCCCCGTATAAAAATTTTTTTGGAGGCCCTTATATGGAGGTAAAGATTTTTCACAAAAGAAAAAAAATATTGTGAGAAGTAATATTTATTTATCACATAATTTACCCATTTTACAAATAAAAATCGAATTTAAAATATTCACTCTCCTTGCCTTTTTATCGGCAAACTGATTTATTAAATCATTTATGGCTGATGATGATTTTAGTTTTTCTAAAGTTTCTGCCTCTATGGACAATAGTGAGATGTCTGACAGCCGTTCTTGTCCCATCGAAGTTCTTAAGTAATTTTTTATTAGTTTTAATTTTGAAAAACTTCTTTCTGCCGTTGCGGTTGTAACTGGAAGGGTCAAGAATAAAAAGCATGCTGTGATTACCTCGGGGAAAACTGGATGCAAGACTATTGAATTTTACTAGCAATAATTCAATGAGTTCTTTAATGGAATAATTTTTTTTAATTTCAGAATTTAAGCATGTTTTTAGAGCCTTTAATTGGTCACAAAGATTAAGTGAGATGTCTTTACTGTATTTAGCAGACAGTTTTCCGGAAGCGTTTAATATCTCTTCGCTTGAAGAAGATAGGAGTTTCTCCGGTTGTAATATTTCGAATATACTACTCAGGTTGCAAAGGCTCTGAAATCTTTCTTTAGTTTGAGAAATTAATATATCTAAACAGCAATAGTATACATTGACTTTGAAATAGGATTCCGGGTCGGAAATTCTCTCATCTTGTGATAACTCATCAAAAAAACGCTTCGTTATCTTTCGCCTACTGTTTTTAAAAACAGTTGTTACCCCCCACTTTTTTGCTAAATCTTTGGATTCATTTAGCAAACTATTAAATGAATTCTGATTTCTTAATTGGCACAGTCTATTTAAAAGATTACTTAATAAAATACTAGATTTCTGTAAGTCATTATTATCATGCTGTAGAGCTTTAGAAACAGGATTAATAATTTCAAATAATGAAGAAAAAAATGTAACGAGCACTAAGAAATCAAAACTCTCTAAAATATTAATTATACTTTTACATTCTTCACGTTCATCTTTTTTATTTGAAATTAAATTTAGTTGGTGCAAAGTTTTCATGATTAGTAAAAAATTTTTCTTTACTGCTAATAAAGCGTCGTTCCTAGAAGACCATCTGGTAGGACATACCTTTTTAAGGGTAATCAAATATTTTTCAGATGAATCGTCACTTAGCATAGCCCAGCGTTTTATACTATTGCCAAAAAAAGTATATATTTTTTCTAAATTATCGAAAAAAGTCGATACTTCACGAACATGTCTCGCAGCATCGTTCAAAACCAAGTTTAAAGCGTGCGCAGCACAATGAACATAATCGGCATTTGGAGCATGCTCTTTTATTAGGGTTTGTAATCCTCCATACACACCCGACATAACATTTGCTCCATCGTATCCCTGTCCTCTACATTTAGTCAAATCAATTCCATATTCTTTAGTCAAATTTAAAATGACAGTTTTCAGACCTGCAACACTGCAATCGGTTACTGCTATGAATCCTAAAAAGGACTCACAGATTTTTATTTCTTTAGGCACATTATCATCATTTTCTGTAACCGAGATATATCGAAAAACTACAGATAGTTGGTCAATTTTTGACAAGTCTTGTGTTGTATCCAGAATTATTGTCAGAAATGGAGCTTTTTTAATTTCTGAGATAATACTGTTCCTAACGTTAGTACCAAGCAAACTAATAATTTCGTTTTGAATCGTAGGGCTGAAATAATTTATTTCACCTTTCGGTTTTAGAAAAAGTTCTTTTAAAGTTGCATCATAGTTAGATAGCAGACGTGAAATTGCCATAAAATTGCCAGAATCAGAATCATGCCCCCTCAAAGGTAGATTACAAGATACTAAAGTAATTATAACATTAATTATACGATGCAGTACATCTCTCCAGAATGTAATTTTACTATCGATTTCACTTTTCAATAGAGTATCGATGGTATTTCCTTGCAACCAATTATTATAAGAGAGTGAGGCACTAATATGCTGCTGTGACTTTTCATGGTCAAGCAAGAATAGTTTGTGTGAAATTGCTTCTAACCGAAACACCGTTAACCCAAGCAGAGGAGTACGATTTGTTTTGACGATCTGCTAATAACCAACAGAAGTGACAGTACGGTTTGTTTAAAACGTTAGAATAACATAACCATGGTCTTATAATTTTTATGCCTGCCTGATTGAAATATGAATAATAATAAGCTGAAAAAGGTCGGTTATTTTCTGAAACTTTCGGAAATGGTCCTTGTGGTTTAAATGGACCCAATTTAAAAATTATTTTTCGTTCGCATTCAGTTAAATTGTCACCAAAATTTCCTCTATCTGATGAAATTATATTACAATCTGCATTATCTGCAGATATATCAGAATCGTTGACTTGGGGTTCCTCGATTTCTGGATGGACATCCGATAAAGTATGTGCTTGGCTTTCTTCTATTTCCGGATAGATATGTGACGAAGAACATGCTTCAGAAGAATCTAAAAATAAACGAGTAATTGTTAAAAAATAAATACGAATGCTTTGATACTAAACTAAAAAGAGTTATATATAAATAAATAACGTTACTAAGGGTCACAGTTAGAGAGTGTTCAGTTCAGACGCACACAGATTCTACGCGGATTGTGCTCGTACCTATTAGTAGATACAAAATCACCTGCAGCCCGTCCGTGCATTACTATACACCTGCATGCTATTTAAACGCAGCGCGTAGTGTAGTGGCCATACAAAACGAGAACCCGAAAGCGAGTCTGCACATCTGAAGTTCTCAACACGCAATTAACGATACGATACGGACTGATAAACAAACAACAAAACAAATCGATCCTATAGATAAGTTAGAATTTTGTTTTTTTTAATCAAGGCACGGAACCCTAAAAACAGTATAATTGTGAAAATCGAGGGGGGAGACAACTTTTTGTGACGGACAGATGGACAGACCGAAATTAAAAGATTTCCTTGTTTATCACTACGGGCCCCTAATAAATGGGTTGGGTAGTAGTGTAGTACTTACCTTTCCAATCTAAATCACTCACAGTATCTTGTCTCTGAAAAAATGAAGAAATTTTGGGCACTTTTTTTATAACCTCGTCCCTTTTCTGTTTAATTTTTCTTTTCTCAGCGCCGCTGGGATAATCTCTTTTCCTTTCACTCATTTCTTTTACAAATCGTTACTAATACTGCTAAACCAGAAGAACAATATTGTTTGTACTGAATTACAATGTAATGCACATTTATATAAAGCGCGTAAATAAACAGTGCACTGCACTCCGTGGTTTAACATCCAATGCAAAGTACAACAACGTACACGTACATCGCGATATCGATGAAGGATTCCCGGGGATTCCCCGCTGAGTTGAAGATGAAGTAAGTAAAACGGGGAAGTCCCGCAGCCCGCCATAACGATGTAGTGTTGCCAACTTTTGAACGCACGCTTAAGGCGGGAAAAAAAGGAATTGCTTTATAGAATTTTGTCATTTGTAAAATAAAAAAAATTAGAAAGTTTTTATTCTTTTTCCTTACACACTTTGGGGGCCCCCGTGGCCCGGGGGCCCCGTATAATTGATACGGCAAATACGGCGGTAGCTACGCCCCTGCCGGTCTACCAGACGCACGGCTGGGTACCACCCACACTTGGTTGATACACCATCTCGTCGTACCAAGCGCTTCTCTACAACATTTATTGTGCGCACAGCCAAGCTGTGGAATTCTCTGCCGGCTTATGACCTTTCAGCCTTTAAAGCACGAGTAAATAAGCATCTTCTGGGCTCGAACGTCCCACCTTAGACCTCATCTATCGCTTACCATCAGGCGAGATCGAGGTCAAGTGTGGGCCCATCAGTAATAAAAAAATTAGACCAGTTCTTTCTGACCAGTTTTGTACAGACTTGTAAGTAACATATTATCGCAGGCGACTACGACGGTGCCATAATTATAGTACTTAATAAAATTTCTCCAAGAAACATACCTACTTATGGAATTAAGTAATTATATACGGTCCAAAAGGAAAGAGAGCTTAATGAATTTTACTTTTCCCCTATTAGCTTTGTATTTGATTATTACCTACTTCTACCATGTATTATAATATAAATCACGTCAAATGCTGTTGGTAGTGACTATGTAAGTCGTAAGATGATACTCCCTATTTTGGAAGAAATCATTCCTGTCATCTGTCATATCCTTAATCATTCCGTATCCTCTGGTGTTTTTCCATCTGCATGGAAAGAAGCTCATGTAACCACTTCCAAAAAAATGTAATCCTGATTCTTTCTCTGAATTCCGTCCCATTTCCATTTTACCGTTTCTGTCCAAAGTCCTAGAACGCCTTATTCATAGTCAGCTTAGTGCTTTCTTAGTCAGTTTCGTCCGGGGCATAGCACTACCACAGCTCTTGTTAACATTACGGATGATTACTCTTGTTAATACTCGGATCAACCACTCACTCAAGAAGTCAGAAATCCAGTTCCATAAGAAATACACGCTAAATCTTTATTCACTGTCTTCACCGCCTGAGACAAATCTTCAACGGGAGCTTGCGAATAAATTTGCAGATCGTCAGCATAAAGGTGATAGGATGAGAGAAGTTCATTTGAAATAGAATTTATAAATATGGCGAAAAGAAGAGGAGAGAGAACGTCCCCCTGTGGTACGCCAGCAGTAGTATTGCACCACGAAGACAACGAACCTTCAATGCAAATACTTTGTCAGCGGCCACACAGGTAACTACGAAACCAATCAATAGCTGTTGGAGATATGTTAAGAGAGCATAGTATCCCGAGCAAGACATCAAAATCAACAGTGTTAAAAGCATTACTGAAATCAATTAAAGAAAGGACCGTCAATTTCCTATTGTCTATACCCGTATATTCCATCTATCTATCTATCTATAACTGTGAACCAAGAATATATAATATTCTTTCTGTGAACATAATGTAAATTGGTTAATGAGTAAATAAATAAATCCATCCAACATGATTGTGTTAGGTTTAGGGGTTACTAATTATAATTATAACATGTGCTTCTAAAAGATTGAGCAGTATGTACCTACCGTTAAACCTAATTTATAAAAAATAAAAAATCTTGCAATCCTATGAGCGGCCATTTGACCGTAAGAAAAATTTAAATTACCCATTTTTCATTTGAAATTATTCATTTTTATTACAAAAGAACCAATAGCCGATTTTTTCTACTATCATGTATCATGGAAATTGGCCCAGATATAATCGAGAAATCGGTGGAAGAAGACAAACATGAAAAAGAGCATGTTCTTGAAGTAAAAAAAAATATTGTATTACTTCGTATTTGTCAGAGTAAAGCATAGTGCTGCTAAAGTTGTATATTTTCCTAATCGTCTGATAAATACAATCAGTAGTTGAGTAGTTGGCCTTGATACGTTAACAACCAAAGTATTTTTATCAAAAACTAGCAATGTGGGTAGAATTAAAATTATTAGCGATTTTGTTAATCACTCCAACTAAGCTAAATATGCTTGGGTCTGGCTGGACCTCTGAAGTGGTTTCACAGCAATAGTGTAATGAATGGGGTTCGAACTACGACCTCTAGATCACAAGTCCGACACTTAGCCATTAGGCTATTGACGCTTCAAAGTGTCGATGTCGGTTCGTTTCCAACCCATGAGATTAAGGTGAGGATACACTAGTACCCAGGTAAAAGACGGAATAGACCCAATATCCTCCTTTCTCCTATTCAACATTACATCACGCTTCACTAAAAATTGTTACTAAAATTAATACAAATAAATAGAAAAAACTTACTACTTAACCTCTGTCAGTAAACAGTAAGTCTCTATGAGAACGTTGACTTGTGATCTGTGGATCCTGTGGATCAGATACTGAGATCAGATCAGATATTGAGCAGATACTGAGAGATCCTTTATTCATATTTCAGGGTCGCTATTATTACTATCTATATTTAATAAAAAAATCTCAACATTGCTCAAAGCAATACCCAAAACTATGTAATTAAGTGATACCTAGCTATCGAAATCGAAAGAAAGTCCATGTTTTTACGAAAACATAACAATGAAATAACATTATTTTGTAATCCGACAACTAGCGCCATTGTTTTACCTCAGATTTTTTTAATACAAAAATATTTTTGGATAACCGTTGCATTCAAAGATTTTATATTTTTGTAGTCTAGCAATACTTTTTTTATTTATGCTGTGTATGACATAGTCCGCGAAGGAGTTATTTTATCATTTTAAACAGATTTGTACCAATTTATAGCTTAAAATATCGTCCGGAATCCTTAAATTGTGTCTGCGGAACTGTACAATATCGGTCTACATGGTTTTGTGAGACAATTTCGTTATGTGCGTTATCTTTCAGTACCGTGAACGATGAGTTCAGTTGCGCTGTGGAGCATGTCGAATATAGTCAAATGGATCACAGCAGTCAATGAGAGCGCTCCTGCGTCCGATGTTGTTTGTTTTGAAGCTGGACACTGAAATAAACAGTGTGGTCGGAACGTACCGTCGACGGACGATGCTCGATTGAGGACAAAGTTTAATAAAACATTCTAGTCTACATTGTTCCAGTACCCTCAAGTTTTTTACTTTAGACTTTTATAATTTCGGTCAGTTTGTGTGTGGGACTTGAAGTGGGGACTGGTACCGTGAAAATGTTCAGTAAGCACTACGAGACAAGGCTGCTGCAGCAGTGCAGCCCCTTGAGTAAGAAGCAATGCATCAGATTCCCAGCAGAACACACAAATGGAGACAGATTTACCCCTTGTCGGGCTGGGAACAACTGGCAGACAGCATTCCAAGGTAATTTTTAGCCCATGTATTGTGTTAGTATATTTAGTATTAATTTTTTAACAGAATCAAGTGAGCGTAATTTCATAATTGGAACATGTCTAAGGTTAAGGTTACAACAATTTTATGGTTGGTTTTAAGTTCAAAATGTAATTACACAAGAAGAGATAATTAGATAATTAAAGAGGGCACCAACACTGATAACATATTGAGTAAATATGGGAAACTTGAGTATATATATATAGTATATTGGTTTCCTATTTGGTTGGGAAATCATTGGAACTAGCATCACCAATAGTATTATGTACCTTATCTTTTGTTTTTATCGTACAAAGTAATAAATTACATTGATGCTCTACTTATCGATTATTAATTTTAAGTTGTGGTCTACTTCAGCTGTAAATTTAAACATTGCGTTCCTCTAACTTTTAGAGGGATTTCAAATGATTATGTGTGGGGGTACCTTTAAGAAAGCATAAATTTAATTATTTTGTTTGTTAGGCTTTTACTAATATGATAACTGTTTAATTATGGTTATTATTTATGTAAAGTTCATCTATTTTCTTTATTTTGCATTTTTAGTACTTGATGAATTAGTTTTGTTCTTCTTGTACTTCTCGTATTAAATCAATAATTTCATGTTGATTATTGTAAAATGATTAAGCAAAAATGCATAAATTCTTCTATGCAGTACTTGAAAAATGTGATATAGATACTATGATAACACCAAAAGCTGATAAGCTGATCAGTTAATGAGGAAGGATGTAAAAAAAAATTAAGCACTTAACTACCTCTATTGTTTAAAACTCTTTTTATTGTACCTATCTACTGATTAGGGTAGGTCTTTATAATATTTAAGTGATGTGTCATTGCATTTTATATTACCTATTAGGTTTTTCTATAACTTAATTACTCTAATTATGTCATTAGCAATTATTTAAACAGTATGCTAATGGTATATCATTGCTGCAAAGAATTTTAAATGCTGCACCAAATTACTAAAAACAGGATGCATACATAAGTATTTGGGAGGAATTTAAAAGAAATACATTGGATAGTTAATTAGATAGCACATTAGTTTTAAAATAATTAATTTTGTAAAGATAGAATAAAAGAAGGATACTTAATCAAAATTAACATTGGGTTATTATCTAATTTAAATACTTGGGATTTTGCTGTGTACAGGAAATTTATAATTTTCCAATGCTATCAATGCAATGCTAATAATTCAGATGCAGTATAAGCTGCTAGCGAGAAGTGTAATTAAACCTACTGATAAAACTGCACTTACATTATTTGTGGACTTGAAATCAGGCCATTTATCAAAGATTGAATATCATTTATTAACCAAATACTGTTAACTAATTTAAAATAAGTAAATATTTGTTTTCATTATTCTTATGTGTGATCACTAGTTTACCTGATGGTTAGTGATTGACGTCAACCTTTGAGCATGCTTGCCGAGAAGTAACTTATTCACTCCATATCTCATATCATCCACCAACCCGCATAGTGACCTTATGGTGGATTACAGCCAACATCCTCTCATAGCCTGTGTCCCTGGTGTGGGAAGTGGGAACTTAGTAGGCTGAATTATTATTATTTCATATAATTGTAACTCATCAGAAAACAGATTATTTAGTTTAGCAATCTATACTAAACTTACAAATGCAGAAGCACTTCTGTATAGATGGATTGATGAATGGATGTTTGTAACTCATATTAATGGATCTGGATTCAATTTGGCACATAGATTAAGTCAAGAGTGAATAGGTTACTTCTAGGCAAGCGTGCTCCATCTTCGACCACATCGTCACTTACCATCAGGTGAGATGGTCGTCAAATGCGAGCCTATTATCAATAAAAAAAAGAAAAATTATCTAGGATAGCACATAATTTTTGTTCCAGGAAAATGTATGGTTACTGTTGAATGTATAATTTAACAAAATGTCTGTGCAAATGAAATCACAAGTACTTAATAGATAGTTAAGTTACATATGAATAATGTATACAGATGTATGTAGCAGTGTAGATTACTATATTATTTAGTAGAAGACATGAATTATTACTATGTCTAAAGAATGGCTCTATGTTTTTTTAAATTCAGGTAAATCAAATTAAATCACATCAAAACATTTATTTGCTTAATACTGATTCACAGGAAAACCATAAACTTTATGTTTATATTGAGTAAGGTGATATGGTATATTTTTATAACAAATACTGGTACATTGCATGTTGGTTGCAATTTATATCATCAATCATTAATATCATCAAATAAATGAAATTAAAAAAAATAATACAGAATTGAATTAAGTATTTAATTAAAAATAACTATCAGGTTATAACATTGATAAAAATGTTTTCAATCCTTATAGTTGATCCTTATAATTCTATCATATCCAGACTGAATGAGGAAATAATTAAATGATACAGATTCTCCCAATGGTTTCGCTTTCCTGAAATACAGCAACTACAGTGAAAAATGAAACCTATTTCCTTCCCAATTGGTCTATTTGTAGAGAAATTAGTTGGATTGTCGCTTCATATTTAGGAGTCTTGAATCCGACAGATCCTACCTATTATATTCTACAAATGGTACATAATAGAGTACCACTACTGTTAGGTCATTGAACTTATTGCAACACATTTCTTTTCCTATGATTCATTTCATTATATGTTTAAATGACCTTAAATGTATATTAAGAATCAAATAAAATTAGAACAAATGAAGTTAATTCCACCGTATGTAAGTTGTAGACATACCTAATCATTTTCAATGAGTAATTTTTTATGAATTAGTTCATCTTTGTGTTCCTTTTTACTAAAATTATGTGGGGACATTAGAATATGAAATTTGGAACAGATAAAGGTTTATATCCAAATGGAGTGAAGAACGCAAATATTTTTTTAAATTATTAATTTAATAATTATATTATTATGGTTATTTATAATAATAGTTATTTAAAATAAAACTTCATTCTTCAATAATTAATGTATCAAAATATTTAATTTAAAAACATCTACACCACACCAATAATATAAAGCGGAAAAGTTTATTTGTTAGTTTAATACGTGCTAATTTTAAAAGTTATGGGTGGATTTGCATAGAAGTAGCTTGAAGCTTGAGGAAGGGCTTTTCACCCGACTGCAGAAGGAGGGTTATGTTTTTATCGTGGTAAAGTCCACGGAATTGAAGCCCCGCGCGACTGATGTGAATAAATAAACATAAGTATCTTATGTTTTCCCTAATAAAGTGAAGAACAAAGTTTTGGTTGCTAAGTGCTGTTTTTTCCACACCTACATGATTTCCCTAGGTAGGTATTATGATTTACATAAATTACTAAACAATAGACGTAGGTATGTTTCCATCGTCTCTGATCGAGTAAAGTTCGCCGTTTTTAACTACTAGAACAATCGTGAGACGAATGGCATACCTACTAATTATTCAAAAATAAATATAAAAAAACTTTTTAGCAAAAAATATAACCGACTTCCATATCAAAACACTACAAAGCCAAAAATAACCAATTTCGGTAGTCGGTGTCATTTGTTTTGTATTTTATATTTTTTTGACACCGCCTTCCGAAATTAAAGTTATTTTTGGCTTTGTAGTGTTTTGATATGGAAGTCGGTTCTATTTTTTGCTAAAAAGTTTTTTTCACGCTTTTTAGTGGGTCGGTTTGTAATTTAGCTAGCTACCAAAGCCAAAATGTCAACTACTTATCACCTTTTACAAAATATTGCTTTTCCCGGTGCAGAGCCGTTAATTTTTGAGGAGTCCGCCTGGTACATCACCATCAATTGTACTTCACCATATGCATTGTGACGAGCATAAAGTGCTTAACATACATAGTTTCGGTGGCCATCTGGGGTCTTCATCATCAGTTCTACTTCCTCAAATTGTGCTTATCGAGAGCAACTGCACAAGTTACTATAAGAAAAACCCAAAACGCTATAGGTGTGCCTATAATATTTGAAGAGTTCCCTCGATTTCTCCATGATTCCATCATCAGATCCAAACGTGACGACAATAGGACCAACTAGAAAGTATACCCTTTCAAACAAAAAAAGAATTTTCTGAATCGGTCCAGCCATCTCCGAGTTATGAGGTAACAAACATAAAAAAAAAGTTCAAGACGAATTGAGAACCTTTTTTTTTGAAGTCGGTTAAAAACATATTCAGTAGGTTTTTTTTCTGGGTAGGAAAATCATCAAACGACTCCTCCAGTTGTGGGTGGAGCGAAAGAGAGTGTCAGACTTCTACTGACTAAAAACGCACCCTGCTCCTTCAGTTCCCGTGCGTTCCGGGGCCGCGGTATCTTGTTAGAACATTCCCGCAACCCTGCATTAAGTAGACACCTACTAACAACGTAGGACGACCGTGGTTCCCCTTAAGTGAAACATTTTCGAAGTTAATAATGTTACGTTTAGGTCAATGACCAAAATACCCATCCTTGACGTGAATTTCCAAAATTATCCATCGACACTTAAGTACTACCGGGGGAAAATACCATAGACTATATTTAGATCGCGCTATAACTGTTTGCCACCTAAATCCGTTAAGCCGGTGAAGCATATTGGGTTGGATGGGGTAGCATTTAACTGATTTATTAAAATTTCGGAAAATTCAGATCTTCTTCAACCATTCTAATGTAAAAGGGTAAAAGAAGTTCATTATAATGAAAAGAGCGCCTCTCGCCATCTAATGTAAATGTTTCGCATGTTTATAAACATAACTAAATCCTTACTAATATTATAAATGCGAAAGTAACTCTGTCTGTCTGTGTGTTACGCAATCACGCCTAAACTACTGAACCGATTTAAATTAAATTTGGCACGGACATAGTCTAGAGCCTGAGAAAGGACATAGGCTGCTTTTTAATGCGAAAAAAGGGCTGTAAGGGGTTGAAATAGGGGATGAAAGTTTGTATGGAAATTACGACATTTTTAAAGCTAGAAGCTTGAAACTTATTTTTTTGACTTTTGATTAGAAAAATGTACTTGAATAAGCTATTAGCAGTAAAATATTGTAAATAGCTTATTTATGTATGAGTTTTATTTTCTGAATAATTAGTATGAAAAATTTAAAAAAACTGCCGAAAGTCACTATTCCGCGCGGACGAAGTCGCGGGCACAGCTAGTAATATATAATTGCGCCAAACATATCTAGATTTTACCCCGTTCCCTCAGCCATAACTGGGAACCAAACATTCGAACATTATCATAAAGAAATCGCCAGTATGTAAGTACTTACATGATAACTGTAAATTAGAAAAGCTAAATTCATTTAAAAGCTCAGTAGTGGTGGCAAATTTTAAATAACGTAATAATTTTGATTCACCATGCTTGTCTGCTTACATCTAGTAATAACAATGCCTATTACTTTCGGTCTAGGCAAAAAATTTACTCGTAGCTCAATTTGGTCACGCTTCAGGGATCTGCGATGTGAACAAACTTCCACAAGTTTCTCAAGGCCAATTTTACGTGGATTTAGGCTATTGAAGTTCTTCTTTCAAGGTACTCACGTCTTTTCATTATTATTTGGGAAGAAATAATATAGTTGGGATAAATATCGATATGGAATGATTGATCCCGCTATATATGATAGAGCGGAAGACATAAGACTCTACTGACTTAAAGCCACCTTGTTCCTTCTGTCGCCATTGTGGAGCCGCGGTATTACAGTCAAAGGGATAGTCGCGTGGTCAGTTAAATTGCGGAATATGCAGTAAATTTTAATCTTAGTATGACGGTAATGTAAAGAAGGTGACATGCATTTACATCGTCCAAACTTTTTGTATAAGGTCCGAAATCTCGGGATCATTTACAATATGTATTTACTTTACCCGAAAAAAATAATAATTTTGCCACAATTTCTGGGGTCAAAAACGTTGCATAATAACTCAACATCACAATTAAAGGAACGCAGTCAATAGTCAATCATTCCGTATATAAGAAAATGGGTTGTGATATTTTCCTTTTAAGCAAGATTAAGCAGCATCAACTACCTACTGTCTTGTTACTGCCAGTCAACCCATTTCGTCCTCGACTACTGATCTTCATGATAATATAGTTTAGGAGTATGTAAAGCCCATATGGTACACAGAATAAGGCAAAGGTGTGGGTGGTTGGAACCTTACACCCACAACATATAAGGTTACGACCGCATGGCAGGTTGGCAGCCCGTCTATATCAACCGCGTATTAGGTATTGCAATGTTCTCATAAATTATTACTAAGTGACATCATATTGTCCGCAATTTATTTCAATTATACTTTTTCTCGTATTTTTTTAACACAAGGAATTAATTTTATAGCGAGTTATGAGTTAATTAAATTATGATATGGTTTTGCGGTTACAAGATACGCCAACTTGGCCCAAACTTTGGTCAAAGTTACTAAAAAACATTAATAAATTTCAAATTAATGTTTTTTAGTATCGAACGTCCTAGCCGTTGGCGTCTGTCTAAACTGCTACTCGGGTGATCCAAAGCAGTAATTTGGAAAAATAATAGAAATTCACATGGGCATTGCAATTTATGCTGTTGTCACGAGCAGTCCATGCTAGTTCTACCTAGGCTGATTGCCACTCAAAACATAATAACACTAAATTATGATTTAATTCAACTTTGCGGACAAAGGTTCGCTTATAACCCGAAGGAAATTATAGCCAGCAATTTAGTCAGTAGATTACAAGTGCCTCCATGACAATTTATGATGGTCGTTAGACAATTTTCTTCCGTATTAGTGGAATAAGAAACGCTGGCGATCGTAATCGCCTTGGCTAATTAAATCCGTTTGGAACGTAAGCCAATGTAGGAGTTAGTGCTGCAACTAAAGAGTTTTTACTATCTTAGTCTCTGTAATTTAATATTTTTTATTCTGCTAAGAACCATTAATTGATACCGCCGATAATGGTCAAAGTATTGTCTTTCTGCTCTTAGGCAGCAATAGGTATGCTATTAAATACAGTCATAAAGTCGGTAGCATCGTCTGAAGTTTTTCTCTTACATGCCTGATATATTTTGGCTTACTGTCTAAGTGTAGCTAATAATGATTGTTCAGTAGAACAAAAAAAAAAACGGGTATTAAGTGCTGTACCAATCAAAAGTCAATACTCTAAACCTATTGTCTTTTTGCTAGCTACCGCCTAATAGACTGTAATGACAATGAATCGGTCAAAATTTCAAATCTCAACGTAATGATGGGTTGGGCTGTACCGACGTTTTATTTTATTATTTTCTGCTGACCAGCAGTCATTGAAACTGGGTCTAATGGTAGCACCTGTACTTTCTGGACAAATAGATCAAATGTAGAGCATAACCTTCAATTGTAGCCCTACGAGAACCGACTTGCAATCCTTTCTTGTTTCAGTATTGAGCATTGCGTCCGTAATATGCCGTCTTTTTTGCAATTCAATTAAGCCTGTATTGCTAGAATACCTGTAGCCGCGATAAAATCTTCGCTGTCTAACTCGCACTTAATGAATGCGCTAATAAACGAAAGAGATACCACTATGGTTATACGATTCGAGTCTAGACTTTGATCACTTTGAATGCATTAAGCCGTATCCGTGTTGTCTAAACCCAACAAAAATTAAGTGCTATCATGGAAACCTGACGCGTACATAACAGCAAATTGCTATCGACCAGCATCATAATTTGTTTATTAGACTTATAATTAGATTTTGATAGAAATACTTTAGATAGTTTAGCATCGTGGTCGGTGGGTGAAATACAATCAACTTTTTATTACTTCTCTAAAACTTCGTTTGCTACTGTACCAGGTTTATATATAGCTAATTAGCTACCAAGGTGAACGGCCCTTCGTTACTTCTCACGTAATTAAAACTCTTTTTTGTTTCCTAGCAAAATTAAAAATGCGACTAAATCATGGCACCATGAACAATGGTGGTTTATTTATAATTCATAATACTTCGCGGTTGGCTGCCTGGATGCCTTTGTAAATGTATGAATGAGAGAAAGTTTACAGTCATTGTTTGACTTGGCTAGACGAAATGTAAATTGTGGTTATAGGAGTCTTTAATTAGCGAGTAATTTGAAGTAATCTCTAATATTATAAACGATGTAAAGAGTCCTTTCCTTTAAAGCACGTGTCTGGACCCCTCGGTGTTCGACACGTGTTAATGGTCGTGTATAACCGATACGAGTGTGGAATTCGTTTCGAGTCGTCCTTCTAAGGACGAGTAGTCACTCATGCGCATCCTGCACGTGCTAGTTGCGGGATACGGAACTTACGACCGCAATGCACGTGGATGTATTGTTTTAGATTTTATCTTGTTTTTTAAAGGGTTTCATATGGTTTTTTTTGTGGATTTGTGGAAAACAAAGTTTTAAGATTAGTTCGTATAGTTACAATCAAAGACAAATGGTAGATCCGGCAGCGGCCCAAATACATGCGGCAGCCACGTCGGTGGGGCTAGTCCGTAAGGGACTCACGCGCGAGATTTGTTCGTCACCAATACTTCGCGATCGCGATCCTACTATAAAAATGGAGAATTATATAAAAAGGTAAAAAGATAACTGCAGTGTTTAACTGTCTATACACGGATTGCAATCCAAATTTAACTTTTTTACGCTTCATTATAATTCGGGCAATAAGTATATTAAATAACTGTAAAGCCGGCTCTACACGTTGGCCAACACAGTGGCGAATGTAGTGGCCAATGACTATTCGCCAACGTGTAGAGGGGGTGTTTGTGCACCCAACATACACAAACACGCCGTCTACACGTTGGCCAATACGCATTGGCCACTACATTCGCCACTGTGTTGGCCAACGTGTAGAGCCGGCTTTACATACAAATCATCAGGCTAGCTCCTACACTATAATACAATAATCTATAAATAATAATCAATAATATATTTGTTCTACTGAAAATAGTTAAGAACTAATATTATGATTTTTAGGTGTTGGTTCTTATGCCGCATTTACACATTCGTGCGAATAACGAAGCGAATGACGAGGCGAACAACGAACACGCATATATAAACACTGCGTTCGCTATTCGCCTCGTGCTTCGCTTCGCGATTCGCGCGTTCTCGTTGAGAGCGGTTTTTCGAACGCGAATCAAAGGGCACTAATGGCGAACACGAACTTACTGTTTACATATTCGACTGCATTCAGTTGATGAGTTGACAGCTAGCGCCTGACCCAACAGGACGTGTTGTCAAAATGGAGTGGAGTTAAGCGCTGATTATAGAATTCCTTGAACTATTCCAAAAAGAAGAGCTCATTTAGAACCCAAAACAACAGAACCATAAAAATAGGCAAAAGATAAACGATGCTTGGAACCGTATGTCTACTAGTATGGGGTTGCCAGTGAGCACATTAAAGATATAGATAGCACATTAATTATATAAACTCATTAAATGTAGCGCGCACGCTGCGATTATTTTTCACGTCCTCCATGTTCGTGTGCGAATTTCAAAATGATTCACTCCGCGAATGTGTGAACAGTAGTTCGCGACAGCATTCGTTTACGAATGTTTCGTCGAATGTTCGTCGAGTGTCGAGGCGAATTACGAACACGAATGTGTAAATGCGGTATAAGACTATCTTGTTCGCATCGTATGTCCTCGTGATTAGATATGCACTTATCTACCTACATAAACACAAAACAAGTTAGGTACACACTAACGTACGCCGTGTGGATAAAAATAAAAGTTTTCTGTTCTACCTACATACTACCACAGAATAGTTACATAAATAGTATACTATTAAGATCTAGCCTAGGTTTATTCGAAGTATGTAACTAACTGGTAGTTAAATATCCGGAGTAAATGATTTTTAATTGAAGACAACCCTAACATCGTCAGAAAAGGTAAGCGATACGCGATAGAGAGACGCAACTTGTAGGTGAATATAGCAGTAGGTTATTAAGCGCTGTGCGATCTAAACTGTACTTTATTCTAACTTAGCAAGAGTCCCTATTTCTTTGATTGATTTTGGGGAGTGAATTTTGGGGTTCATTGTGCGTACGGCTAAGGAGTGGAATTCCCTGCCGGAGTCTGTGTTTCCCGATAGCTATAACCTAGGAGTCTTTAAGCCAAGAGTGAATAGGTTACTTTTTAGGTAAGCGTGCTACATCTTCGACCACATCGTCACTTACCATCAGGTGAAATGGTGGTCAAACGCGAACCTATTTTTAATAAAAAAAATGAAGTAAGTAAACTTTGGTTAAAGAGCAAAGTTCATTATGTTAATTAATTCTAACTTGAAGTCCTAGTAGCTAATCGCGTGTTCTTGCACATAACATTTTTTCGCATTTTTCTTCCTAATTAAAACTTTTGCTTTTCCATGTTTAATATCAATGTGCAATATGATACGATTATGGAATAAAAGAGTTTACGGTTTGATACATCGAGCGTGAAGTATCCGTATGAGGACTGGTCCTAGGTAGGGCTGCCCCGAGCTTCAGCGAAAGGTGATCAACCTTTTATTAGTAACACTAAAGAATCTTCAGTCCGTTTTGCTGAATGCCAATTTCTTGACTCACTACAAGACTATCGTGGTATGTAGTTTACTTTCTTTTGTTTTTTGTTTGCTACTAATACGTCTTTTAACGTCCCTTCATGGGCATTATCTGTAACTGTTCCATATTAGTCTGTGCAACAAATGGTGTGGTACTTCGTCATCTTTATTCACTCTTTTGAAGGAACCAGCGCTTGATGAGTCATATTGTGCACTACAGCGGTCTTTAAACTCAAAATTTACATAGATTTATGCGTCTAGCTTAAATGCCCACGCACTTAATATTTAATATTTTACTTAGATCATGCTTGTCATGTTTTAATATCTAATATTTTAATAACTATGGGCGGTACGCTTTACAGGACGTTAACTTTTATGCACGCGTCGACATAATTATGGTGATCTTTATTTATAAAATTATGAAGTAATCCACTTCATCGATCCCTTGGTTTTAAATGGACGCTTCTAAAACCACTTAAGCGAAGAGATAGGGTGTTTAATATTAAACAGAAGATATAAAAAGCTTTAGTTACCAGCCCTAATCCTATCGCGTGCCAGAGCAACGAGAGGTACCTACAGGGCGTTCACACTCAGGCGTAGATAGTTCATGCATTAGTTAGGGCATTAAAATCACTCGGGCAAGACCATTACGCAATTCTTTCTCAACCATCGCAGAGATTAACTACTGGGAAAGGTTTTTTCGTTTCGAAAAAACGCAGATTTTTTTAATTTACGTAGTGTATTTTATGTTTCTTTGGTTGCGATTATAATTTTCCCTATGACCCTTCAAGTCATAACTTATGCAAGGAGTTTTTGTTTTAATATGTAAAGTGCAAGTGCAAATCACGCCATAATTGCTCATTCCTGCACGAAACATTGCTTAAATTATGTACATTTTTCAACCGACGACAAAAAGGGGAGGTTATCAATTCGACGCGTATATTTTTTTTTTTAAATGTATGATCATCGATTACTCGAAGATGGCTGAACCGATTTAGAAAATTCTTTTTTTTATTGAAAGATACTTCGAAATTGGTCCCATTTTCATAAACGTCAGTATCTCATGATGGAATCCTGGAGAAATCGAAGGAACTCTTCAAATATTATAGGCACACCTATGACGTTTTGCGTATTTATTATAGTAACTTGTGCAGTTGCTCTCAAAAAGTACCATTTGAGGAAGTGGAACTGATGATGAAGACCACAGATGGCCGCCGAAACTACTCAATAATAAGTATTGAGTGGATTGCGATTCAATTACTTGAATATGGATGTTAAGCACTTTATGTTCGTCACAATGCGTATGGTGATGTAGAGCTGAAGCTGGTGAAGTACCAGGAGAACTCCTCAACAATTAACGGCCCAGCATTGGGAAAAGCAATATTTTGTAAAAGGTTATAAGTAGTTGACATTTAGGCTCTTGTAACTAGGTAAATTAAAAATAGACCAACTAAAAAGAGTGAAATAAAAACTTTTTACCAAAAAATTAAACCGACTCCCAAAAAACACTGCAAAGTGAAAAATAACTTTAATTTCGGAAGTCGGTGCCAAAAACGAAAATACAAAACTAAAGACACCGACTACCGAAATTAAAGTTATTTTTCACTTTGCAGTGTTTTTTGGGAGTCAGTTTAATTTTTTGGTAAAAAGTTTTTATTAATTAATAAATTCTAATGCAAACATAATCTTGGAAAACCCCGGTAATTTAAGCCCTTAGAGCCACCTCGACAGCATTCGCTTGAGCAAATTCCGCACAGATTTTTTCCGTTCCACCGCTGAAGCATGAAGCACCAAGACCTATGATAAAGGACGATGCCCTTATCTATAAATAAGGCTAGTTCCTGATGACTTCTCATCCGGAACGGATTATGTCGGCAAGTTAATTTTTGCCTACTGTTGCGAATAGCGTGAGCCCTCGACCACGTCGGAGGCTTCGTTTGGGTCATTTGAGCGCTTTTAATCAGCGCCGGCGCAGTCACGCTTGCATTATAATCGTATGATAGTGTATCATTGGATAGCTCAGTTTTGATTTGGTTGAAATTGCTTGCCTTTTACGACAGGTAAATTAGTAAGTAGTTACCAGGCGTGAAAAGTATATATTTTGATAAGTGATGAACCAGGCGTGAAAAGTATATATTTTGATAAGTGATGACTGTGAAAAAGTAAGTTTCAGAAGGAGTCCATCACCGCAACTTAGATGCTTGTATCAATGAAAGGATATTGGAAGTTAATAATTTCGCTTTGTTAATGGAGTATTAAGCAATATGTTGTTTATGTCTAGAGACTGTAGAGCCCATTCATTTTGCCTTAAACGCTTCTTCGCCTGAACACCCACGGGAAGACAAGGAATTTGTAATGTGTTTATGTGCTTTGTCTACATGTATATATCTGTAATGTTTTATGCTCGCTAGCCTCTATGAAATATCTTTTATACTGCAAGCAGTGCTTTTTGGTGTTCCTTGCCTACTGTTTCATCTTGTGAAAAATCAAATTTAAAATTTATGTTTTTTTTATATAGTTGATGTTGTATGTAAATACCTAATACTGCCTAGGGCATCCAATCCCGCAGCCTGAATTCAATCTCGGTATTTGCGGGACTACGAATTTTCAATCCCGCGGGATCTCGGTATTTGCGGGCATATTGAAAATATTCACATTTATATGAGGCAAATAAAACAATGAATTAATCAACTAATTCCACGTTGATTTACGTATTACTATTAGTATGAGATCAATCAAATTACACCGTTTATTTATCACAAAAAAACAATGAATTAATCTACTAACTCCACATTTATTCCAGTATTACTACTAATATGAGATAATCAAATTACACCGTTTATTTATCACAAAAAAAAAACAATGAATTAATCAACTAACTCCACATTTATTTACGTATTACTATTAGTATGAGATCAATCAAATTACACCGTTTTTTCTTCACAACAAACAGTAACAAATACTGAATAAAAAACTTTACTGATATTTTAGGCTACATACTTAGGCTACCACTGACTGAAATTCGGCTATATTAGGCTACATAAGCTGTGAAAAACGGGTGACATCGGCCACGCGTTGTTTGCAACACTGCCGGCCCCAAGTCACCCAGCGATCGCGCTCGCGAGAGGTCGTATGCATGCTTTTTTCAGTCCCGCAAATCCCGCGGATCCCGCGCCCGTAATCCCGCATCATGCGGGATTGGAAAATGACGCGGGATCCCGCAATACCGAGATCTCGGTATTCCGGGATTGGACGCCCTAATACTGCCTAATTTTGTGATTAGATCACCCATTGTGTGTCTATAACTCAATGGTGTACGTATAATAATAGTCTCCTATCTTAAACCTGGTCCAGTAATTATGACTTTAAGTCTTTAATACAAATTAGCAGTGGCCAGACGGATGTAGCAACGATATCCCGCCATTAGTATGGTAATTAAGGGCCTATTATACCAATCACAGGAATCCCGGGTCAGAGGCCATTGGAGTCAATTATAGCCAGTTAATTTTCCGTCCAAAGAAGCAGGTATTAGTTGCTTGCTTAAGGCCACGCTAGTCGACATTTTCTCCATACAAATATACTTGTAGGATTACTCCATTATTTGATATCGTACTTTCAAAGTTGAGTATAATATCGATTTGTCTTGTCATTATCTATGCCCGTGATGAACAAAAATAGTAAAATAATAAGGAATTTGAAAGTTCTGAGCCTCCAAAGTTCCGTATTTTAACACGAATTTTAACGCAACTTGGGGCCTTAAAAGTATAAAAGTAAAATATAAAATCTCTGAAACAAAATTTTTACTGACATAGTTTAGTTATTGAAGAGTTTAAATAACTTTATTTAGAATTAAAACATCTAGTTGCTTTTTGGTAAAACCATTTCTCCTAAAAGGCTACTCGTCAATTTTGAGGCGCCCGTTTCTTACAAGAATCATTCTGCATTTCACTTGAATGTTTACCCCCCGGGCGCGCGGGCGGGGCGGGTGCACGCACACAGTTACACAAGCCGGGAACCAGTGCCTGTGTGCATTTCGCGCAATTTCCCCGGTCAGTCTGCTTATAGTGCTACAATTACGTAATTTTAGGTCGTGCGTGTTGTGAATGTATGTATACTAGGGATGACTGTGTTATTATCATTTGCACCTTAGTATCATTATCACTTTAACCCTTGACATTGAGCTTTGGATTTTGATACTTTATTGATTATTTGACTTCGCGATTACTTTGAATGATTTAGTTTTTGTCTTGCAGTTGAACTTGAGGTAAATTCAATATTTCGTGAGTTTATTATTATACATTGATTATATAATATAGTTTATTGACTTCAGCACTACAAATTAATAATGGATAAGTTGTAGGTATTTTATTTTTTGGATATAAATTCCTAAGTACCTATACCTACCCATAGTCTTGCTTGTTATATTTTTTTTTAATACGAATGTGCCCCTGACCTCGATCATACACATAAGTGTAAAATGAGGTCTACGATCGGACAAGCGAGCCCAGAAAATGCCTATTCACTCTTGCTTTAAAGACTGACGGATCATAGGTATGTGGCAGGGAACACAGAAGTCGGCAGAGAGTTCCATACCTTGACTAATAATTAATATTATTAACATTGTAAACTAATAACTGCAAAATAACGATAGTTATTACGTACGTTAGGTAGGTAGGTATATTCTACGTTAGGTAGGTAGGTATATTCTTGATATTTGCATTTGAAATATTATGTAGTAGTATACTTTTACTACTACACTACACTTACACTTAGTATACTTTTCTATCTCATTCTGATGTCTATAAATAAGAAATAGATAAGGAACTTCGCTTTGTATATTCTTCGTAAAAAAAAAAACTAGCCCGCCGGGGTTGCGGAAATGTACTAACAAGATACCGTGGCCCCGGAACTTACAGGCAGCTGAAGGGACAGGGTGGGTTTTTAGTCAGTAGAAGTCTGACACTCCCTTCCGCTTAACCCTGAGCGGGAGAAGTTATTCGATGATTTTCCCACCCATTACTATATTTTTTAATGGCTATGTGTTGTCAATGAAAATTTGTAAGTCGAATATGATATGTAATAGTAGGTATATTTAACATCCTGCGGGTTTTGGGTTTCTAGAATGTTCTAACGAGATACCGCAGCCCCGGATCGGGGTAGAGCGGAAGGGCGTGGCAAACTCTTACTGACTGTTCCATCCGTTATTATTACATAACTTTATTTTGAAGAAATATTTATCAACAAAATATTTAGGTACTATAAATGACATATTTTTGAAGTGAAAACTTCTTTAGCGTCGTTGTGATTTGAAAGTTTATGAAACGAAAAAACGACAGTAAAAAGAGACAGACACATAAATTGCCGAATTTTGGAATTCTGTTGGGGCCAAGTGGTAGAGCTTTTGATGTCCTTTAAAATGAGCCCAAACTCGGCTATCTTGCGACCACGGGAACGAAGTTAGGTCGCGGGGGGGGTGAGGTAGCCCTGAGAGGGGTGCGGGAGGGGAAGGGGGGTCTCGTGGGGAGTCGAAAAAGCGACAGTAAAAATTTAAGTAGGTACCTATACCTATCTCATTCGCACTAGTTAGAGAATTGCGAAGTATAGATTTTGAAAAGTTTATCATATTGCTAAGTGAGTATAGATTTAGAGTATTTTGGTAATAAGAAGTAAGATTGTTTAAAAGTTAGAGGGGACATTAAAATGTCTGATGTGAAATGTTTTTATCGGGTCCCGCTCTGGGTGGATCGGAAAAGAGTGTCAGACTTCTACTGACTAAAAATCCACCTGCCTGTTCCTTCAGCTGCCCTTGCGTTCCCGGGCCTCGGTATCTCTTTAGAACATTCCCGCTAGGCCCGTTACCCCGACGCTTTATTTATTGTGACTGCAAAAAATACCTTTAGCTACAGGAATTTGTCTCCTTTTCTAACTAAAAGGTAAATCTGTAGGTACTGTGTGGATTCGAGGTACCTACCTATAAAGTCTAGTCGCTCGCGCTGGTTCCGTCAAATCAAAACTATAGCACATAATTATGACATTGCTTCGAAGATATTTTAATAAAAGTAACGACTTAGATACTATATATTCCTGTACTAAATATGAATTGATTTCCTATTATAGGTACCTACCTACACAAACTTAAGAATCGTAAAAATATAGACGAAAAATACGTCTAGTTAAGTATAGGTATAAAAATCACACACCTGAAGTAAAAAAAGGTGAAACGATTTTACATACCTACATGATAGGAAGTCTCTTAGCAAAGAAATTGAAATGAAACTAAGGTTAGGTACCTATACTATCAGTGCGGTATGTATCGGGGAGTATAGGTAGGTAAGTCCGCGCGCCGAGCGCTGCTTCAGCAAATAAAGTTGTTGAATAATTTTAATTTTACATTTCTCCTAAACTGTGCGTCCAAATTATGTACTGTAAAAGACAAAGCTTATCTTCATAAAAATGTCTTGATAAAACTACTTTCGAACGTAAGTATCATACACATAACATAATTTGCCTTATTGTTTTTATTTACAAAGGTTAGATATGTAGGTAGTACCGCGGACTTTTTTAGATCTGCAAAATCCCTACATTTTTGTAGTGCATGAACTTTTGGTATATCTCAGCTGATCTCAGCATTTCGCCAGCGCACGCGATTATAGTAATTTACTTCCGACTTAGGTACTTCACTAATGCCCTTATTTTAGGAAAACCGAGAGCATTAGCGTGATGCTTGATATCCGATCTAGCCTTCCCCATGAAACTGCCCATTATAATCAGAAATATTTTTTGAAATCCTTCCAGTTCTTTCGAAGATTAGCGCGTTCAAACAAACAAACTTTCGGCTTTTTAATATTGGTATAAATAATATCAGAATCGTAAGTATGTAGGTATAGTCCTTGTCACCTAAGTTGGCAAGGTTTTGGCGTAGTGGGAGTAAGTTCGCGCATCGTGCACTTAGTGGAAGAAAAAAGTGGTCTCTTTTACTGCTTGCCATTATTATATGGTTATTGCCATCATTTATTTTTAATCATGTCTGTTCAGAAGAATTTTAAAGAAAGAAGAGGAATTCATTCGTTAATTCGGTATTATAAATAAAATAGATATAATACATAAATACATTTAAAAGTAAAAAAAATATATTAAAAAAGAACATTAAAAATAAGATGTTCTCGACGTCACAATTAGTTAATAAAACTGCTACCCCCTTTATTCTTTTCTTTTCCCGGTGTCCTAAAGACAGTGACGAATTCGGAATTTCAACCTCCCTTAACTATAGTGCCTAACTGTTCTTTCTGACGTTTTAATAGTCTGCGTAAAACGGTATTTGGTCCTGGCATTATAATCAACGTAACAAATAAATTTAAAACAACAACTCGTAACAAAAACAAAGGGTACAACTTTCGTGTGCGCAAGTGTATTCGGGAGCAAATTGAACGAGAACTACTGACGCACCAATCGCGCGCTCGGAGCGGCGCTATGTCATACCCCGCGTCCCGCTGACAACCGCTGACACCTAAAATTCGACTTCTGGGCATTGAACGACTCTTGCCAAGTTATTTGGCGACAACTATATGCGAACAGCAAATATATTATAATACGTCATTGTGAAACAGTCGATTTTTTTCGCGATTTCAGGTTTGGTCTTGGCTCAGAATGATGAGTTCAGTGTCCTATTTTCAGGTTATGAGTTATTTATATATTTCCTAAATGCCTACTCGTAATTTTTTAGACGTTCCGCTTCAAAGTAGAGATGAGTCCGATATCATGTCACAGGTAAAAATCATCGGTATTTTAAAATCATGAAATGACAACGACAAAACCATCAATGCTTTTAAATCATTTCTTGAATGAACGCGAGCTTCGGATAATCGGATCGGGCGGTCTCGGGCCGCCCCGGGCGGGTGCTGCGCTGCGGTGTGAATAGCGACGTTGCGAGACTTCCGAATAAATCTATAATATCTTCTAAAATACTTATTTGATTTATATAGTGCAAAGGGCAATTTTGATCTATATTACATGGCAAAGCTAACAAACACATTTATTTAGATAAGGATTAATACTGAACAGCAAAAACCAGTCTCGAAAATGATGTAATATTTTTAATTTAAATTTTGAACATAAATGTAGTTATTGCGAGTTGACCATAAGAGATAGAGACATGCTATTGAGGACTTTTCTGTAGTATTTTTGTTGATCTACTATTCTTTCGTACATAAATTTAGTGTATTTCAGCTGGATTACGCGGTGCACGCGAGTAAATCTCCCAGTAAGCGAAACATTACTACCGCGCGCAACCTCTTCAACAGTAATCTTTATATTTCATCCAATTTACATAAAGCCGTTATGTAAATTGTGTGTTTGTAACCTCCTCAAGAATTGCACTACCTTTTAGTAAAAACTGTATAAAAATCCGTTCAGTGCTTTTTTAGAAAATCAATTCACATTCTAATTATTAAAACTTTATTGGTGGGTAATGTTATTGTAAAACCAATTTGTGGTACTTACGTACATTACTTTATTTTGAAGAAATGTTTATCAGTAAAAATATTTACTATAAATAACACGTTTTTTATTTTATGAAATAGTAAGTAATAAAGTCCATAATATCATACTCGTGGTCGGCAAAGCCACAGTATAAACATAAGTGTATATCTCGGCAGCAAGAAGTCTCCGTAAGGATGTAGGTACATTTATCTATTATGAAATAAATACAAATTCGAGCGTAGTTACCGTATAAAAAAATATGAGTAACTCGCGATCGCCCGCATTTATCAATGACCTTGCGCAAGTGTGCGGCGCGACGTCACGGTGCCGTGTGGTGTGTACTACACGGGAGTGTTTGTGTGCGCGCAACAGTTTCGTCCCGCTCATCACTGAGTCTATTTCTTTCTCGCACGATGTTAGGTGAAATAGCATGCGAATTAGCTACGGCACCAACGAGTTCGCGCCTCTAGCTTGTGGGCTCTTAAGAAAATGTTGAAATTTGTTTAGCACCTTTTCAAGTGCTGCATTGGTAATGGCTCGATGGTTCTTAAAGCCTACTTACTGGAACTGTTGTCTTATAGCTTTGTATTCACATTGAGTGTGTTTGTAAGAGTTTGGGCTTTAGTGTTATCTTATTAAGGTTTCTTTTCGTTGGTTCTCGTCAACATTGCTTTCACATGTGTCGCTATTCTTAAGTGTCTCTCAGAGCTTCAAGAATATTCTGAAATCATTACGTGAGGTAGGTTATGACAATATTCCTCTATCAATGTTTTTCATAGCTATTTATTTTTATTTAAGGTTATTTCTAGTATCTCTTTAAACACATTCGATTAACTGGGTAAAAAATTACTTTTTATCAATTTGCATTTATTGCACAAATGATTACTAAAGCGTATAAAAACATATGCCTGACCTCTAGTAATTTTATTTACGCTTTAAAAGTGCGATGTTATTCCCGAAATTATCATCAACTTCGTTATCAAGCTCAGAACAGTAATAAAATGCACTTAACGATAGCTTCTGCAACCTGCGCGGACGATAAGTCCTCCATAGGCTAGTTTATATGCACACACGTGTGCTTGCGACGGTCCGGTGTCGCAAATTGCATAGCTGGTATGTATCCAAAATGTTCCCATGGAAAGGCATATAATTAGTCTTGAGATAAAAAGATTGATTTTGTATAGAACAATTTCTGAAATTTGTTTGATGATTCACCAATTCCTGTTCCTAAGTATGAGGCGTATGCGTCAGGAACTTGTACCGTTAAAATCTTCATCTTCAAATTATTTTTATTTCATTAAAAATAATTTCCCAAATTTCCCCAATAAGATCTTAATGTTTAAACTACTAAGAACTCTGTCAACACACTATAATTATCTAAAATATGGCTCAAATCTTAAGCCATATATCCATCCACCCACAAAAGCGAAGAGAAAAACTCGTGCGAATAAACGCAGTTGTATGCACCACCTAATAAAATAAATTGTCCCACTAACATCGGGAACAAATTGCTTGACTTTTGATAAGCCTCCTTATCTCTCCATTGCTATGTGCATTAAATTGCGTATCAGCACCACAAGTGGGATAATTTTAGCATCGTCGACTTTGTTGCTATTCGGCTAATTAATCATTGTAACGTTATCTCGATGGTCCTTCGTGACTTCAGCAGGATCTTATTTGAAAAATGTTAAGTTGTATCATCAGTCTTTGTCGACTCTTCCTTGCTAAACATTAGAACATTTTAGGTTGTCCAAACGGTACAGAATGATGAATCACATAAGTATATTTTATTCGGATTAGTTATTCAAATTTCCCACAAAACGTATGCTAAATACTTCATTGTTACTTGCAACAATAAGTATGAAAAGCTTACTGTCATTTAGAAAATATGTCCCTCCTTCAAATGTAGGTACCGTCTCTAAAACGAGACAATCTAAGCAAGATAATCAGATGCCAAAAAATTTTAATTTTTCTTGTAAACTTTAATCAAGCGCCAGATCCTAAAAAGTTGATAGCAAATAATTGCACTTGACGCGATGGAGATCATTCTTGCACCTGTGTAAACTTTACACAATCCTGTCACTTTTGGGTGGGCGAATGCATATTTGCACATTTTAACCAACAAATTAACACTTTCGGCCACATCAAGTAACAGACAGTTCCATTTATCGTAAATCTTGGCCGCATGCATTGAAATGAATATATAAATCTTGATTCATCATTTCGTGATTTGATATTGCTATGCTTTTAGCTTATCTTTAATGTTTAGTAATGATTTATGGACGAATCCAGACTAATGAAATGTCATTTTTATTGCATTGTCGTGTAGGTAAGTCAGTAAAACGATTCTCTCTTTTTCTAATATTGTGACTGCAGAATTTATTTTTATGTTCTGTTTAATAGGAGATTGACATTTTAGACAGGTCCATAGGCAAGGTGCATGACATGCGCAAGATTTTGCACACCTACATCAATAATTTAGTATTGACCAGCCTTCAACCTGCGATCAGCTGAATGATATCATCTAGAGGTGCTATTATTTAATATTTGTTTTGTTGCATTCATTTCACGATTCAACGTTATTTTACTACAATTGTGTAATTTTTGTATTCCAAATCAGTTTTGATTGGTCACTGAAATACCTACATCATTTTTATTGAATATGTTTCGAGTCAGCTGCCTGTGATTCAGAATTCGTAATCGTATGGCATAGTTGGACTTTCAGTATTCCAAATGTATTAGTTGTTCTCAGAAGTTCAATGTACTGATCAGCTGAGTCAACTACCTTTGATTTTTCCCTTTGCACGTTAACGTCAATAAAATGGCGACAATGTTGCTAGTGTCCAATATTTTGGCTTGAAATCAAGTAAAGTAAGGAATAAATGTACATTTGTTAAATGTTTCTTTTATTTAACTAAATACAATTTTTATTTCCTCTGAATCGATAAATTGGCTGTCGTCATTCCGAATTTTCGTTCGTGCATCTCTTTTTTATCGATTTCGCCGCAAATGATATCATCTGTTTGCACCTCTGTTGAATAACCATTGTGATTTCATTTATTGACGACAATCTTAAAAATATCCTTTTTTGTCCACTCCGACAAGTCTAGACGTGTTGAATACCCTCCCTGCTGTCAGAGATCAGCTGTGATGCTGTGTAGGTATCTACTAAGACGACAAATACTCATTGTTCAACATTCATCATTCACGTCATCAACATGAGGATTTAGTCAGTTTTTTTTGGGCTATATTTTTATAGACTTGTTCGTCGGTGTCTAACCCTATCACGGAATTAGATGCAAGTTTTTAGACGATGATTCAATAAAATATTGATTGTTGCATGTTTTGATTTCTACTGTCAATGTATCCTTAATTTATGCATGATAATTGCTCATATTATAAAATAATCGGTTAGCAACGGGCTTGGCGGACTTAGTTATGCAAGTTTTCTCTAGCTATGTTTTCAAATGCAGCGCGTCTGTGCCGTGTAACTGTTCGTTCGAAGGTTTCTATAGGTACCACTTGGACAAGTACAATTTGAAAGTAGGTTGGGGAAACGAAGCCGCTTAGGAAAAGCACTGAAGCGTATATACAGCGCACCATTGTAACAGCACGTTGTGTAATACAAGACCACAATTCACTCACGAAAACCATATATTCTGAAATAGCGAGTGCATGATTCTGCACCGTGTTTAGTTTAGCGGTACTGAAGTGAAGGCTCGGTTCTTAACGACATTCTAAATCCCGCGTTGTTCCCCCGTCTGTAAGCAGTTGCTACAAAAGTAAACACTGCCTTACATTGTTTGCCCACTTATGCCAATAGTTATGGCCTCATTGAGGTGCCTGCTACCAATCGAGTTAACTTTGAGCCGAGAAATATACAGCGTGCTACAAAAAATAAATTGAACAGTAGCTCTTATAATAAGTAACTAACATTTGAGGTGTGATGACTGGATAATCGTCCGTGGTTTCCAATGACACATGGCAACTAATAACAAATGATCCTCTGTACAAATATTGTCAGCAGTAAGTTTTTTCACTTCTTTATTCAACAAACGAATTATTATTGCATGATTCCTCACACGTACGTACCTAGGCGATCGTTATAAGATCCAGTTGGATGTCCATCTATTTTCTAACATTGTCACATGGCATTATTTAAAGCTTAAAACCGGATGATTAATGTCCTAGACATTAGCATGCATTGTTGTTTCTCTGTATGTAATTGCTACAGTTTTTTGTATTGTCTCCGCTCTTGACACCTGAGCTGAAGCATAAATCAGATGTCAAAGTGTTGAATTTAGGCCGGTGGCATACAATGCCTGGTGATCAATTGACGTCTTCGAGATTGGTCTCAGATCTGACATCATCATCCTTAGCCTAAGTCTGATGATCTTTGACATGTTTGAACTCGATCATATCGTGTCTAGATTTATACTAAGACGCATTTGAGTTTAATACCTGCCAATGTAGTCGTATGTTTTTTGCCATCTAAAAATATTGATTTTTCTAGACCATTATAATCGCTGTTAGTAATGAAATGGTCAGCAAAAACGTCAACATATTCTATTAGTATTAGGTAAAAGGACAAAAAATGTTTTCATGCAAAAAGCGGAATCGCTCATGACCCCAGCTTATGTGTAAAGTAATGAACCACGTTTTTGGTTCAATGCACTCACGAATCTTTATTTTAGTGAATATCAAATGCCATGATTATCAATTCATTTGTATTAAAATCGTTATTTGCATCGTGTGCACGATTTCCTTGGACTAAATAAGTATCTAGGAATGATTGCCTCTATAATATTATGGTTGGAGATTAATGCATTACGAATGCAGGATCCTATTTATTAATATGTTGTATCATGTATCCCACATACAATTTGAAGCAGTACACGTGGGTGGGTGGGTGCTGCTCTATTCTGTAATAACCGAGTCATTTTATTGGTTGAGGGAGACAATTGCGTGCAGTTCAACGTACTGCATTTGGGTTCACAACTAATTTTCCGTTTTCCACCGTTCCGACTCGCGTCAGGCCGTCAGGTGCTACTGACGGATCGAGATAACTTCACGGATGTATAGTGAAGAACGGTCGTTGTCACCGGTGCACAAGTCGTAACATGTATTTATTTTAAGGAAACTTCTGATGATATTTTTATTCTATGAACTCATTTGTAAAGCTGGCGAAATTACGCACCGGTATGAAATGCAAATTGTAACCGCAAATTTTTAAACTCCATGTGTAATTTGGCAAAGTTAATAGATGTTAATTGATGGTATCCGTCAAATAATTTTGCAATTCATTTCTAGAACCTGTAAATGGTACATATATCTTAATTAAGACTCTACCATACCTTATTTGTCACTTAAATTTGAATCACCCTTCTCAGAATAATGCGTTTGGTATAGTATAGTAAAACAATTGTTGGCCGGGTCACCCGATAAAGTAGAAAGAGCTGATAACCGGTGCATTAAGAAAGTACAACACCGCTACTGTACGATAACTTTTCTATAGAACTGCGTTGTTTGTGGCCCTAATAGCTGATAAAGGTTCTAAGGTTAAGGAACTTGTCTGTATCTGGTTGTGAAAGCGCATCGGCGCAAGCGCAGATGCATTAGAACTGCTTACGATGCGCTCGCTGCGTTGGATCCCGTTATTGACCTGACTCTACGAGGTACTAGAGCCAGGTACTTGCTTATATACGCGACGGGCCTAGAATTCTCCCAAGGCATATGGCGGCGTTCTCAAGGTGGAGCCAATTGCATTTGCAAAACAATCTCTTTCTATGAAATAGGATATTGCTGCAGTTATTTAGTGTTTCGTTACAATCGTTTATAGCACGCAATTGTAGGTTATTGGCGAATGAGTAAGCTCTACTATTTTACATTATTTTTACATCTCAGCAGGTATGACTTTGTTGGAGTTGCCTCGTTACGCAATGTTCTCATAATGACGTAAACACTTGAACATTATTCATAGGATACGTGCCATGCGGTTTTTTCCTTGAGTTCTAACTTGGATTAAAGTTTTTTGTCATTGGTTTGCACTTTTTCTTTAAAGAAAAAGTTGATTTACTAAATGATGCTAACATATTTCTTAAGCACGTGCCAATTATGTCGAAGGATTTTAAATTAGTGCTGCAGTAGTTTTTATATCAACCTGTCAGTATTTAAAACAGGTTGTCTTTTTGGCTACTGTGCAAATGGATTTATTTTAATACCATTTGCTTTAGCTTGCGCCATTCCATCTTCTCTTTCTTTCATCGGTTAAGAATCTCGTATTGTAATTATTTCGTTTTCGTTAAAATTATGTCCACTAGCTTTCTTTTTGGCATTTTGAGACTTAACAATCTAACTAGGTACGGGCAGGCCGCCCGTATAGTATTGGTTATCGCAGAATCTAGGCCATGTTATCAACTTCTATAGCTGCACCTGCCACCACTTGCTACCAGTAACACTCTTGGCATAATTAGTCGTTAGTTACGGGTGGTAGACGCCGGTGGAACGAATCTGAATCATTTGTTAACCAAATATGTTTGGTTGGCAACTCTTGGCATAATGAGTTGCTCGCGGGAGAGTTATGAGTAGAGTGAAGATGTTGATGCGGCCACGTGGAGATTTTCTCGTTTCATAACAGATGGTTCATTCGTCTTAGATGATGTTGATAGTTGTATACACATGATATACACACGCAACAATCCCAACATGTGATTTCACGTTTAATAGTTCCTTTTACTTTTTTTTACGTAGTAGGTATATACGTATAGGTTTTTGTTTTCAGATAGTTTTCCCATATTGATAGATGTTACCTATGTTATATTTATTGATTCACTGTAAATCTGACTCAAGCGTAGGCGCGTCAAACCACTGTCGCGTCAGATAAGTTAACATTGTACAAATTTTTTGTATCAAGATTTTTTTTTTCAACCTGCTGCCGTCGCCTGATAACATACATTCTGGAGTGTGTGACACACTTTAGTGAATACCGATAGCTATTATCTGAGCGAGGCACCTGAGTTTTCTTCGATTTGGCTAAAGCTTTTATTGAAAATTCTTCAAACCTGCCAACCTCGTTGTTATCACCTGTCCCTCCATTGGTTCATTTACCAGTGTGGTGACTCTTATCTTGTGTACAAAACACAAAACTCCCAACAATTTACTTACAGATAATATTTACTAGAACAATTCTATTGAGTCGTGGTTACGACCAGAAATTGGGGCCAATTTGTGTCCGTACTCCGTGTCCAGGGCAATTGGATGTGGGTAGACACCACGTAGGTGGAGGCCTTGCAAAAGACTGTTACGCTTAGACAATTAGTTCTATTCGCACCTCGGCAAAATAGACTCTATACCTTTAATAATTCAGCACGGATTCGCATCCAGGACGGATGTTATCAAATTTGGCCATGTTCCGAATTAATTATGTCTGTGCCGATGGTCTGTCACGTAGGTTACCAAATATAGTTGCAGGCATAACGTCTCCCACCTTGTATGGAGGTGCCCCAGGAAGGAAGAGGTGTGAGTGAACCCGCGCGTGAGTTAGCTACATGGGAACAATTGATGTTTTTATTCATTACGTTACGATTGAAATGCAATTTGGGGACGTAGTTCCGACCTGCGTTTGTTATTTGGGAAGTGCATCGACCAGACTTCGCAAATGTTCTTTAAACGTCAATCAAAGTTGAATATGAATAGCTATGTGTATGAATTGTTGTATTTGAATTTGAAATTTGATAAACAAAGTATTGAGTTGAATTTTAAATCGAATGATTTAAATGCAGTCTATCTAAACATTCTAAGCCATTCGGACTATAAAAAAACTAGACGCAGTCGTCGTAATTTGTGTCATAATGCCATATCGTAAACGTACTAATAATTGCATTCTGCATCAAAAACATTTTTATTAATTCGATATGTTATAATTTGTCAATAAAATGTTAAATATATAGTTTATTCACTTTTTTATTTAATTTTAGTTTCAAAATATTGCCAATACAACAATTTATGGTAATATTATGCAGTTTTTATCAAAAAACATTCACAATTATGTATTTTTAAAACTTGTCTAATAGCATGCAAGCGTTGTAATTATGGTTATTTAGTGGTTCTAAGGATCACCATGAATCATTGTCGTCAAGTGCATTATATTCGTGATACGTGAATCACCATCCTTTAGAGAGAAGATCAAGCTACTTAGGTACGGAGTGCAAATTGTATTTTTGGCTATATCCCCCAGGTCGCTAAATTGATAGTCAAACTCCGCCATATGTTTTTTAATGGTATAATTAAAGGTAATCTGGCCATTAGCGTTGTTAGAAATCGCGGTTTAAAAATATAACATGATATTTTTAATATGTTTCATTTCTTGAAATAAAAGATTTATTACTGCGCTACCTTATTTCTTTTAAATGTTTTTTGAATTATATTGACTAGACAAGACGTGAGGTCGTTGATTGATTTATTTTTTGTTTCAAATATTACTTATTTTATTAACTCAAAGGAGAAGAGCCAGAAGTATCAACTTTCCTAAAGCTTTATTTATTTCGTGTCTAGATTTGAAAGCTCAGATTTTTTTCCAGACATCAGACGTGACTAGATAAGTATTATTTAAAATATTTACAAGCAGCTAAAACAAGCTTGTTCGGTTTCTGAATAATTAATCAAAAACTGTTCAACGTTGTAATTAATTTGCGCGATGTGCTGTGTTTTTGAAATATTGTCAATTTTAGTAAGACATTAGACGCGGAACCTTTTTTCACTCATCATGAGTCACGTGGCACGTGCGCCGGTGCATATGGCTGTGCCGTCTGTGACGGGACAGGATACCGACTCGGTGTGGCGACAAATATAAATATAGTCACCTGCTTTTAATATTCGGTTTATACATTTGCATGATTTATTTTCTTGTATAGATTTTAATCGTCTAACGTCGAACAATAAACTATTGGCTAACGATTTGATTGTTTTATAGAAAGATAGTTTTTTTTTTTTAGATTTTGATGCACGATGACGTTATTGATAGAAAAACAAAGTTTATGACTTCGAATTAATTGTGTGCGTGGTTTATATTTAAACATTGCTATCAAATTATAAGTATCTATTAACTTAGCATGGGTTTATCGTCCTACCCACAAAAACCCGGTAAATCGAAACACCTACTTAAACTGAAACTGACAATAGTGCAACCGCAGAACAAATGTACTTTACAGAATTTTTCCCTATAAGGTACCTTACTACCTATAACTAAGTTTATTTTAGGACATATCATTATAATGTATAATTATTTTAATGTGAAAACATCCTCATCATCAAACACTTCATTTCACTTTACTGTTAATTACAATAACAAAAACCATGTATTTATTTATTTATTTTATTTATATTTAGTTATAAGTTGCTAAAAGTTACTTTATTAAAAATAACGTCAAATTGCATTCGAACAGGATATGATTTGAAATAAACACACAATAAGATCACGAGTCATACTCTTATAATTAGAATAATATAATGAATGATCACTCAAGTGTATTAGCTGTAAGTTTCCTGAAAATTGATAAAATAAAATAAATAAGTAGTATAGGTACTACTTATTTATTTTATTGAACAAGTTTTTGAAATTGTGATATTTTGCAGGAGGGGCCTATATTAAGTTTATTTTGTTGAATCTTTAACTAACCTATTTCTTTTCATAAGCTTCAAGTTTCGCCACAAAACTGCTTATACACGTATAATTTTCTAAATTCCAGCAATACACAGAGGAACAGAAAATCAGCCTACGAAGAAAGCCAGAGGTGATGGAGGCGGCGATAATGGCACGGGAGCCAGGGATCAACACGCTTACAACTGCCTCCTACAGAACGAACTCCTGGGTGCCCAGATCGAGGAGGTTAGAGGTCCCTCGGCATCCTGTGCGGAAGGGAACAAGGCTAGCTTGGGAACTGCCCAGACCCCGAAATCGTCGCAAGCATACCTGCCAGTCTACAGATTTAATGCGCAAAGTCATAATGCAGTGGTAAGTTTTTAATTGTTCTTTGGCTTAGCGAAAGATCCCCGTCTTGCTGCTGCATGTACCAGGATGATTTGTTTCATTGATGGGTCTCTATTAACCGGATGATTTGTCTCTCTTATGTAATTCAGTTTGTTGCCTTTTAAAAGTTCTTCCGTACCGTGACCATAGTAATTCATAAACGAATCGGATTTTTAAAATTAGTTTACCACGAAAAAGGAAGGTCTTTCGGTGTTTTGACCCTGTACATCCAGTAAGTCCATAATTTTATCAGGTCATCTGAGTCACTTTTCTCGTAGGATCCTCTCCATTCTGCCAAAAGCCTAATGCGTTTGTTTCAATGCGATAACGAGATAGCGATAACAGTTGTAAACGAGCAGGACATACAATCTATCTACATAAGGTACTGGCGCTCGCCTTGTGCCAAATAGAGTGTGTTGACGTATTTTAACGCTGAATCTACATTCTGGGTTCATTCCTATACGAGGAATTTGCTTAACAGCTGTACACGTGTGTCAAAGAGGAATAGCTTTTTCTGTACATAGAAAAGATGTCATTATTGAGTAGTCTCATGGACACATTAATGTAGGGCGTGGTATTCTATTATTTCAGATAAATTGCCGTCAGAGTACTTAGTTTGGATAGAAGCCAATTTGGTAACAGGTTATTGACTGAGCTAAATCTCGGGTTTGAAATTATCTGAAATTATAAAGATTCTCATGGGTAATCAGCTTCATCGACGCCATTTTTAACGAGATAAATTTTCTAATCTAGACTTTCTTTTGTAAATGGCTTTACTTCTCTATCGATAAATGTGGATAATCTTCAGAAATCCAATTGTTCTAAATCTCTTTTCCATTCAGTTTCTCCGAGACGTTTTCAAACTTCATCGTCGAATTAGTGATTGTTACAATTGTTCGTTGAACCGTGAGTTTATTTAATGCGTAACGAACAACACCGTCGGAAAGCAGAAAAATGCTGTGTCACTGTGATTTCGAATCTTTATAGATGCGTATTTTTGTGCCGATCAGGGAAGAAAAAGTACTCGGAGCGATAGATGGTCGTCTTTTGCGCAAGACTTGGAGACTTCCGTGAGAATTAGGCCATCTCGGTTAGTTGGAAAATGTTCCGTCGCTATGCAGTTTATTCTTGTAGTTTTTATCAAGGTCTATGGTTGACAAGACGACTAGGTTTAATTTTAATTTGTTTCGAAATATCTCGATAGCCATTCTTAAATCCGTAAAAGTAACATTCTCACTTCATATTCAGTCAATGCAACACATAATAAATATAGTTACATATTCTCCTGTCTGTAACTATAAACCATAATATTCCTATAAAGTTCCCACTGCTGAGACACAAGAAAAGAAAGAAAGAAAAAGTTTTTTTTTTTCTTATTGATAATAGGTTCGCGTTTGACCACCATCTCACCTGATGGTAAGTGATGATGTGGTCGAAGATGGAGGACGCTTACCTAAAAGTAACCTATTCACTCTTGACTTAAAGACCCCTAGGTTATAGCTATCGGGAAACACAGACTCCGGCAGGGAATTCCATTCCTTAGCCGTACGCACAATGAAGGTATTCCCAAAGCATTTAGTGCGTATAGGTGGGATGTCCACCATGTAACGATGGCGCATCGCCGTATGTCATGTAGTCCGATGATGGAACGGGCTTGACGGAATTAGATTGTGTAATTCCATCACACACTCCCCGAAATGTAACCGATAGAAAACCGATAGACTAGCAACTCGTCGCCGATGTTCAAGGCTCTGGATCTTTGATTCGACCAGTGTATCGTTGCCAATGAGTCTTGGCCCGTTTTTCAATTGACTCAAGCGCATCCAGTTGGTACTTGGCAGATCCATCCCAAAGATGAGAGCAGTACTCCATACACGACCGAACCTGGGCTTGATAGAGATATTCAACGCGCGGGCCCAGCGCGGGTTACTGGATGTCACAGGTCTCCGAATTTTTGGTCTTAGGACTCGTTCCGATGTTTTCCTTTTCCAGTCTTTATTTCCATATAACATGTACAACATAATATATTCGTGCAGTAAACTCAGGTCTCCAATCAAATGCGTTACAGTATAAAAAATGTGCATGTCTAATTAGTATATTTTATCCCAGTGTGTAAAATGAATCGATATGTGATACGTCTGCATGTTTTGCCTGTGTCTAATTGCATAAGAATCTTTATTCGTCAATAATAACGCGTTTCTGTAAAATGTAAGCGTAATTGGTAATTCGCTTTGTTTTTTGTTCAGTTTTTGGTAATCCTTTGTTTGTCTCGCTACCCCATCTAGATATTTCCCAGGCAGGTATTAATCCATGACTAAACTACATTAGTACTGTGTCCATCGAGACATGAACAATACTTTTGCATGCACGGGTCAAGTATTTTTTGTGCAGACGTAAAAAAGAGTAAAAACTTTTCTCTTTATAAAATTAGCTTGATTAGTGTGTTAAAAAAGAAATATATTGTGGGCTGAATGCCTGGATTGAGCCTTTTATGCCCTGACAATATTTATGGACACGTCACAGTGATGTATTTGAATGTTTCGTGATTCGATGAGTTATTTAGATGGCGATTGGCGTATTGTCAAAATGCATTTGGTTTATAGCACAATAAACGTGAGTTCTTAATTTGATTTTGTATTTATTAGCCTTTAACGGCGTCATTTGGGTAGGATGTTCTTGATTTGATGATGACAAAAAATTTTGGTTCATCGAAAAGTTTCCTGCAGAAGATACATGGAAGATTACATGGAAGGTGTCAAATATAAGACAAATACTCATGGATGTCACATAAAACCCTTCATATCACGAATTTGTGAACAGTTATTATTATTACTAATAACTGTTCACAAATTCGTTAAAGATGTATAAGACTAATAACTTATTAGTCTTATACATCTTTAAAATCCCCCATACCACCCGAAAAAATTATGCTTAACAAAATAAACATAATTGTTTTGACCCGAACATTTAACCCCCGCCTGCGCCAAATTAAATTTGGTCAATATAGGCTCGTAATGTCACGTAAAGTGGCCGATCTAATGTGGGCCAAACAGTGTTGTGACAGTATCTTTGGCCATAAGTACCGATTTTAAATATAAAAATTATTAAATGTCGGTGGACATCGATTTTTATTATCAGGGTTAAGTGACATTGTATCGCCGCCCGGTCTGACGGAATTCGCGTTATGTTCCAATCGATACTTTAGGATATGTATTTTTATCGATTTTTGCTCTAATTTCATATAAGATACACGGCACATTAGCGATCAGAGTTTAATGTGTTGCGCGGTTAAAGATATCGAGATTCTTGGGTTTTGATTGCAAAACGAAACCGTAACCGATGCACATAGTGATTAAACAAATTAGAAATTAATAAGAACGTGGTCTCTCCATCAAAGTAATATCCGTATAATTTGTATCCCCTGAGATAGAACAGAGATCATTCGTGGGACTGTAAGCTTTGTCATGATTATGATTGAAGCTTCCAATCAGTTCAAGCACCACGACTTCCTAGTTCGTATTAATGTCTAGATGCCTAGATTTAAGTACTCTAAAAGCAGCAAGACCTACACAATTGATAGCTAGAATCCGGTTTCGTTAGCAATTCAAGCACAGCTGCACACAGTTAAGCCGTTTGTTATAATATAACTAAACAAAAATCACTCTTTGGTGACGGAATACTTAATCAATGTGCAAACTCATTATATTTCAAAACTATTGATACATCGATGATTGATTGACGTTTCAAGATGGACTCTTGAAAACACCAGTGTCGAGACTCTTCTATACAATATGTCTAAATTATGTTTAACAGTTTTTGTTAAGAAAAAAGGTGCTAAAACATTATTTTGATGTCATGTATAATTTTATGAGAGTTAATTATAAAAATTAAAGTGCTTATTATTTGATTAGCCTTCGGTAATGTGAAGATGGATTAGCTACTGTCGTATGCGCGATGTACTGACAGTGACACAAATCGCTGAATCGTGTCGGTGTTGTTTGTAACAAGACGCCCGTATCGAATGACACGCCATTCTTGTAGTTTGTATTCACTTGTGATGTTACATGATAACGATTTTATTTTCAATGCTACAATACCGACAGTAGTAAGGCAAAATCGCTGAACAGCCATTTTGGTCAAAAATAAGTTATATATACGTAAAGAAGATATTTTTCTGCGTCGATCTGTTTAGGTTTTGTGTTTAATCAAAGCACTTTTAGGCGCTTATGTATAGCAATATAATTTTAAAGCTTTTTTTAAACTATCATATTGTTGAACCGACTTAGGTATCTCTGTTTTTATGATTTTCGCTTAAGCGACGCCAATCTAATTTGGAGAACAAAGGCACTACATAACTGAATAAAAGAGTAAATAGATCATTTATTTGCACAAATAGGTACCTACATTTCAGTTTTTATCTTTATAGAATGGAAAACGAAGATTTTGTAACGTAATCAAAATGGCGGTTCAGCGGTTTTACTTTTCCACTGTCGATACATTGTTATTGAATTTTTAGAATCCACCATAAAAAGTAATGCACTTTAGTCTTTGGCTCGGCAAGTGTTGTAAATTTTTTGTGCTTCCAGTAATATTAATTAGTTTTATTTCATCTACACATGAATTCTTTCGTGCTGTTTTGAACTTCTAACATGCTTACTGCTATTTATCAAGAATAAAATAAGCACTGTTGATTTTTTCTGTTGTAACACAGTCATGACGAGGACTGATGGACAGCTTGCTGATAAATGCATTAGGTATATTTTTTGTGTACTTTTTTTAAGTGGGGTTTTTTGATTTGCGTTGCGTTGAAATGGAATGGCGAAAGCGCTTAAAATAATGTTGCCAGCAAGATAAAATGCGCAAGAGTCGCGTTGTGTGTTAATTATCACGGCTAGGACGTTTAGCGTATGAGTGACAACGAGGATATGCTAATCAGCACAGCACCCAACTTTTTGCACATTTTTTATTCTCTTTTCTACCATGCAAATGTTATTTAGTGACTTTTTTAAATATTTATCCTTCTGCATCGTTTTTTCCGACCATTACATAAGCCATACAATGCTATTGTTTTTTTTGTGTGTGCAACTATTTCTGTTTTTGTCCAACCATTGGTCTGTCAGTCTGACATCATTCAGTGACATCGACCTAAAATAATTATTTATTGAATTTTTACAGCCAAACATTTAAATGGTGTTTGACGATTTAGTTGTCATTTATCTAAATGACACGTAAAACTAAATCAACATTAATATCGATAATAATGCCATATTTATCTAAATATGGCATTAATATCGATATTAATGTTTCTTTAACGTCAAAATAAACTTCTTTATATGGAAATAGTTGTGTTGTCATATTTGCGACGAATGCACGAGGATTCAACGTCGTCAGAATGCAAGTCGTTATGTATAAATTATTTCCTAATATATCATCGTGAATTGAATAGAAGTGACAATATGAAGGATTTATTCATATCAAAAAAGTTGTAATAATTCTCAATTTATCTATAACATAACTTGCACAGATAATGAAGGCTGTTTAGTGCAGGTTGTCATGAGTCACGACGTGCCACAAAAAAAAACAGCATCGCACTGAAAAAACTCATTCCACATTTAGCTAAATAAACAATTTCTATTAAGCTATCTTAATCCATCAGAAAAAAAGGAATCGTGTAAACAGTTTTTATCCTCATGCATTAGTGGCTTGTCAGTTGTTACGGAGTGATGATGGTCATGCACGAGCACGACCTGGTTGCCGCTCGCGCATCCCCGCTGTCAACAGTATTAAAAAAAAGATACGTCAAAAATGTTCTATGGTATAAATTGACTTAGAGTTTTACTACAGATTATTGCATTTTCGTGACAATACAGACAAGTGGCTTTTTATTTGATAATCTAAATATTCATCGTGCGAACCTATAACAATTCGTGCACAATCGTGTATCTTATTAGTGAAATTCGGCGATCTTCACAAAACTGCACGTGGTCAAAATCGAAACAACATAATCGGCCATTAAAAAAAAGGAAAAATGATTGTCTATGTTGACCATAGATCACGGAAAAAACACATTAAAACGACGCATGAAATTCTAAATCTGTCTGGTGGTATCCACCCACTGTATTATCCTTGCATTATGCACTGAATACAAATTTCGTATATAAAAAATGCATTGTTATTTTGATTCAATTCTTGATGCGTCCCCATATAAATTTTTGCCGCTCTGCACATGTTGAATTTGTTGAAGATGGGGAATAACAAGTAAGCTTATTAAAAATTCAAGCTTGTCAGTCTTAGCTAATGTCGATTTGCAATTTTGATTGTCATGACTTAAAAATGTGGGAAATCTTCTGCATAGTTTTTGGTTCTGAATTTCTGTATTTGACAGTCTGGTTTTGTCACTTAAGATTTTAGTTTAATGTGGTGGCGTAATTAATTTTTCTCGTTATCTTCGCCTCTTTTTAATTTTCGGGGGAAAATCATCTAATGACTCCTCCTGTTCTGGATGTAGCGAAAGGGACGTCTGACTTCTACTGACAAAAAGCCCACCCTGTTCCTTCACCTTGCCCTTGTCTTTCGGGGGCAGTATCTTATTAGAACATTCCCGTACGGATTGAGGGAGGCAGTAGTAATTTTCGCCTATCCTTTAATTCTCTGCTGTTACTGCAGTTTTCATCGCTTACTATTAAGTCTGGTCTAAAATGTTAATGACTTGTTTCTTTAGAAGTTATTTTTTGATGGAGCTAGGAATTTCACACCCGTCTATAAATGCAAGATCACGAATGGTATTGCTACACGCGATTTTGATTTCTTTAATCACATTTTTGCAACAAAGCGTTCATAAACTACATTAGAGTGTGTGTTATGGCGTTTCGGTCTGTAATTTTATTGCGTCTAATTCCTCAGATGTTCCCAGGTGTAAAAATTTCGCTATTAAAATCGCAATCGATTGTTTCTGTAGCAATCTGAAATTGATTTGATATGTGTGTGCATATTGTTTTTGCCTAGATTGTTTTTAGATCTGGGAATATGTGTGATTAATTCGTCTCATAGTCCATAACAATAAATACAGATGCAACCATCAAATACTTTTGATTAAGAACACGATAAATAACTTGACTGATTAGCTTGTGGCTCGATCTTCATGGTTAAGCTTCGCTTCCCGACGTCGGTCCGTAGATTCTTAACCTATCAAAATTCCTCCGTGCCTTTGCACGGTAAGTCGTCCTCCGTGCCTTTGCACGGTAAGTCGTTCTCCGTGCCTTTGCACGGTAAGTCGTCCTCCGTGCCTTTGCACGGTAAGTCGTCCTCCGTGCCTTTGCACGGTAAGTCGTCCTCCGTGCCTTTGCACGGTAAGTCGTCCTCCGTGCCTTTGCACGGTAAGTCGTTAGTCCCGGCTGTCACTTGTTCATCTTTGACAGTCAAAAGCAGTCGTCAGTCTTGCCTTGGAAGTCAAATAGGCAATCGCTCCATGAAATACACCAGTCAGATGCATCCGATTAGACTAAAAGTAACACAGTTAGCTAAAAAAGGGGAAAAAGCGAAGCAGATGATGATGAGTCGTCATTAACTTCACTTTAAACCTGTCGTGAATCACGACTTCAGAAAGCTTAATAACTTGTTCTAATCGTGATTGTGAATAAAATTTTATTTTAGTGTATTCTTTTCATAACAAAGAAGTGATGTCCTATTAACATTCGGAATATTTCAACAAGGTTTTGATTAACAGTGGGTCCGGGTTAGTAATAATATTAATCAGTAGCCGTACTCAATATTTAACTTATCGATGATGTATGTAATCATGGCAGACCGAGGAGAAGATGGCGGGACACCTTGATGACTTCCTTATGATTTGGCGAGAGGAGGCACTCCATCTGGAGAAATGGAAGGAATGGGACAGGTTTAAGAAATGTATAGAAAGGGCTAATTAAATGTTAATGGCACATGAGCCAGATAACCACCACTGACTGACATTGACGCGTAATATTTTTTATTGATATTAGACTCGCCTTTGACCATCATTTCACCTGAAGCACGCTTATCTAGAAGTAACCTATTCACGCTTGATTTATACATCCCCAGGTTATAGCTATCAGGAAATACAGACTCTGGCAGGGAATTCCACTGCTAAGCCGTAGACACAATTATTAAAGTATTTAAAATAATTATAAATATATAAATAAATCACTATCAGCGATAAGACCGCCATTGTAACCATATAAAGAGTATTCTATCTGTCTATCTATCTAAATATCGTATAGTAAGTATTTTGCCTTCTCAGCGGAATAGGCTGTAAACTATCTAAATTCGCGCGCCTACTTTAATGGCGACTGCAATTATATCGGAACACTCGACATGTAAGCGGATTAACAGGCGCGACTCATCAGTTCATATGCTTTCCGCCACATCTTATGCTTCTTGTTACCAAGTCCTTGAACAGATATATAGAAGTCTAGACACTGCAATTTACAGATTTTGCGCTTGCGCATTTCAATGATGCGTGTGATACTAAGGTTCGTCGATCCGATTGTATCACGACAGCTTTTTTCTGCCATCAAAATGTCTAAAGACACGTTCGCGAGCAAAATATTCAACGCACAAAGACCAGGCACACGTATGACGTATTTTTGCAGCAATGCAAAAAGTAGCTGCTCCCAGAATCGGCGCTTGATGCTAATTTTTTAGCAGCACCACAGCAAAAAATAGAAATGTTATTAGTTCTATCACTTCACGCTAAAAATAATCGATTTGTCTATCCTTGTAACTAAGAAAGATTATCTCTCGAAATGATAAGACTGAATTAAACACGGTCACGGAAGTAGCCAATATAAATATAAAACTCCTATAAAGTGAAGTTTCGATTTATAACGCACTCGTCTCTATTATTTTGTAATAAAAACTAATGTGAAATCAATTAGCTTGAACCGCACGACTGCTGCACGCCAGTAATTATTAAAAACGCTCAGATACATTAGACTTAGTATTTGCAAAGTAATAGTTTTAAAATGGTCGACTATAAAAACATTTCTAAGTAATACACGACGGGGATTGCGTATTTGCTCATCAAATCGTTATTATTAAGTTTTTTTTTAACAGAGACAAGTCTGATTAGATACAAACTTTGGTCTAGACTTGAGGTCATTGGCAGGGGATGATTCGTAAGTTTTGCTATGTCAGTTTGTATGAATGCATTTTTTTCTTTTAATTTTTTATCCAACTGCATGAAATCGATTTCTTTGTAGTTGTTTTTGGACACACGTCTGTCGGCTGCCGTAGTGTTGTTACAATCTAGATCATGTCTTAGATTGTCCTCCCGAATTGCTGCACAGTCACGTTTCGGGATCATTGTGTGGGTGCTCTTTTAATTTACGAGACATCTCGATATGAATTTCTCGTTAATTATATCAGAATTATTTTTTTATATGATCAGCGCAGAGATATAGATACTGGTAACCTTGAATCAGAGTTTGTTGCCGGCACCTACGTGCTCATTTTTTTGTCACCGAGCATTGATACGAAAGCACTGATTGACACTAACAACATGCTAAGCATAATGCAGATGTCCAAATAGTTATCTGATACGGGACAAGTTTAGTTTCCAAATGCTACGGCGCTGGTGACTGACACATCACACGACGCGGACGATGTATCATTACAATAGAATGTGACGCTGCCATTATTGGCTAGCTAGGTATTGTGTATTATGTACAGTCTATGCCTAGGTTTGGCCTTTGATATTATAGGTAACAACGTTCGTTTGCTGCTATTGTTGTTGAGCAGCAATGAGAAAAAATTAACATCATATCCTTTAGATTGAAGATAAAATTGCAGCAGAAAATATAATTTAATAACTGCTTCAATTCGAGAGGTATAAAACTGCAAAAAAACTGTCATTATAGTTTCAAACATGTTTTGCATTATCTTAAAAGGACCAGTATGTGGTCTGGCTTAGGTGTGCATGCGCGCAAGCGGCTTCCGTGCCATCATCAGCCATTGAACCAGTCACCAGAAGTGGCCATCCGTGTTCGCTCAGTGGTTTGTTTACAGAAATAACAAAGTCTACTGGTACCTACGCGAGGGAATTTCGCGTGAGGCCTCTACTTGGGCTTAATTTTTTTCCAAACTACATATTGACATAAGGACTTGTGCAAACAGAGACTTTTTGCGATTGAGGCCCGGTAGGGTTACTCGTGTTGACAGTGCTAAATCAATTGATCCAACGATGAGTTTCTTGAGATCTACGGTATCTGGCTATCGTTTAATGAGTCTATTTACGAAACCACTCTGAGATGTGTTACAGACGAAATCTTGTTAGTTCTGTGGAGTACATCCTATCCATTCGGTAACCTGATTGGTTGCTTGGTTATAAATTGTAACTAAAATAGAATGTTTCTGTTTAACGGTTCGAGAAATAGTGGGCTTTGAACCTTCGTTGCAACCGTGAAAATAGAAAAGAAATGCTGGCAGGTTGATGTCGTAACCGCATCGCAGCTTTGGCGGTTTTTTATTCGCATTCCTGGTGCACTTGACAGGCTGAGTTGTGATTACGCAACATCGGAAACAAAGGATTAATCGTCTTTTACGACATTTCTGTGTACCTTATATATCTTTGAAAAATATCGTGATATAATTTTGGGAGAATAAGTCTTTTTGTTGTCGGTTTTTGAGTCGTGTTTACTGTAAGTCTAGTTCCGCGTTTTTAATTTGTATTCTCATCGTATTATTTAATGTTCGCTGAAAGTCTTACATTCGTCTTGCTTCTGCAGTGGTTTATTTTGTTTTATTGCAGTGCGTCGACGTGACCCGCTTACGGAACTGCCACAGGTCACAATGGTACTTCATTTATAGAACCAATCAATCTGCTATCTCAGATCTAGTCACTGCTGGATTTCTAGCTTTTTATGCGTCTGATGTCTGAGGTTAACAAACTTGCGTTCCTGATTGCTCATTCATCTTACATCATTGTGGTTTGGGCTCGATTGAAATTTTTCATTTACCTGTATACCCGGCTCCTGTATCATTAGTATCTAATACAATTTAGCCTCGCTCGCCTAGATTAGTGTTCATATCTAGTTTTTTCAATCTTTGATTGGACGCTGCGCTTTTTGCAGTTACAATTCGATTAGCTACGTCGATTTTATGTATTTTATGATCTTGAGCTAGACCAGACAGACGTTTATTGTGGACAATTGTACGATCCATTGTTATGAGGTTTTTGTCTGTTTGCTTTGAATAAGCCAATTGTGGATCGAGGAAGTAGACGATTTGAGATCACCAAGTTGCTTACAACAGCGAACCAACTCACGCTACCTAAAATTTTCTCGCCGTTATAATTACTTAACGTTCCTTAGTTAGTCGGTCGTTGGTGCGTGAAGGATGTTAAGTACACTTTAAATATTTTTTATACCACATTAAGTAGCTACTTGAGGTGTTGTTGACTTACAAAAGACGTAGCTTAGGTAGTTAAGTAAACGTCCATTTATTACGCTATGACGTGATCACCGGTATCACCGACAATTTCGTGTATGATTGCGTAAAAAGCATCAGTAATTCGCGTAATCAAAACAGCATTAGTGAAGCCGCAGTTGTTAAAAAACGTTTGCTCTTTGTTGAAATAGACGGTAACTACAATGTTCCGATATTAGTCACGCACTATTTAAATTGTAGGTAATTATTGCTGTTAGTCGATTTCCATAAGAGGCTTCCATTAACCCAATCTAAATACAATTGATTCAAAGAGATTGATCTTTGAAAGCTTCGATTTTCCCTCCGACGCTAGTGAAGACATTAGTTAATTTATTTCCTATCAGGCTTAATAGACACGGGAGTTTGAAAAAAAATAATGTGTTGAGCTTCTGAATAAGAAACATTTGTGTGTTACATTTATTAACATTGCAGTACATCTGGTAACTGTGTTAGGAGCTGATGCGTCGGTAGCGAGGTCGTTGCTCACGATTGCTATCTAACTTGCAGTCTAGTCTAGACCAAACGTGATGTCAACGCAGTCATTCTAAAAATACTCCATATTTTCCCATGCTACTCGGATCTTGCTCATATCCAAGCATAGCTAGTAATAGCTTCAAGTTGCAAACTATCAATCCAAATCACAGCTCACACCAGTTTTTTGCGTCAGGAAACCTGTTGCAACTTGTTGCAGAAGTTTTATGTCTTACGTAATACTATTATGTGCATCTAATTTGGAACACCAAGGTCATTATGTCGATGACCATACGGGGGCGGGGCATCTATTAAGTCAATATCTCCTTAAGTGGCACTTGCGAATTAATCATCGTGCATGTCTCGATGCACTTTCAATCTTACTCCAACTGTTCCGTTAGTATTTTGATTCATTCATGATTCAGCCACATGTGAAAAGATGTGTTGTCTTTGCTCTACTGCTATTCGAGTTCAGTATATCATTGATTGAAAACCAAAATCGGGACGAAGCAACGGTGTCGTATGCGTTATCTCGTTGTATTACATGTAAATCTTCCCTTTATCAGCGATTTATTGGGTGCGCTTGACTTTAAACATTCATGTTTATTGTCCCTGTGCGTTTGTACCACCTTATGTTTTTCGTTGACGTAGGCGTCACAGCACAGTTGTGTTCCCATCTGAATTACATTACAGTAAAATGTCCGAAGTGGACGCGACACATCCTTTTGTTGTTGTTACCTTTAACTTAAATATGGCTCCGTTTGCGCTCGAGAAACTACCAATATCTGCTACCCACACGGCCAAATTCTATGCTGCAACAATAAAAGGATTATTATCAGCCCCAAAAATACACATATGGTAATGGCGACCCACGTTATGTCTCAGGAAATTTGAGTTTCTTTATGAAGGTGTTATTCATCTAGATTACTTAGGAGTCCGTAATAAAAGCGGGTTCACGGACACTGAACTGCCGTGAATTTAACGAAATTCTGCACTTTTTTGCAGTAGAATACTTAGAATTTCATGCGACGTTTGTCGGTGCGAAAACTCACATTAAAAATGTCAACATACTTGTCGTTTCAGACGGCAATAAACAAAATAACTGCAAGTTTTATATCTTTGTAAATAATTGTTCCTCTCAAACAGACACTCACGACGAATTACTGTGTTTGCTATTTATACGTGTAAGCGTAGATACGTAGCGATATTAATCTTGAATTTTAGTGTTCGATAGACGAATGGTAGCAGTGGCAGATATATCATCAGGTGGTTCTAATTCCAGTCGTCAATAAGTCCAATCAAAATGCGCTGTATACGAATTATTCTAATGATTAATTGAAAGCGTGCCGTAAAAAAATCGCTGACAAATCGAGACGCTATCAGACAGATACACGTTAAGTTTATTGCGTTTTTTTTTTTCAGTGTCTTTTTATTCACTCGTTTCTGACAAAAGGCTTTGGGTGGGCGAACTTTTCAAGGCCTGTGTTATGCTTCAGGACATTGCAATTTGTTTCCATGTAAGAGCTCTAACTTTTCTTAAACTTCTATCCTAATCGGCTCGTTTATCTCCATTTCCAGACGGCCCAAAAGCGGTTTTGCATAACCAATTTGAATATTTTTGCATTCTAGTCTAGATTTACAGAGACTCTTAAAAAAGTCGTAATAAAGTCTAGATAGGTTTTTTATTGTTAGGTCATAAGCTTTTTTGCGAGTTTTGTTATGCTTAATTTACAGATCTTTTACCTATTGTGGCGATTGTTTCTTGTGCATGCGTCTTGTATTTTATTATTTTTTGTGTTGATTAGGATTCATAAAAATGTATTATTTGAAGCTAGATTGGTAGTGTTGAAATTAGCTGATTCAATTTGTCAATAGTTTTTGTATAATTATCATCATCATTATCTACAGTGTTCTAATGTTTTTGTTTTACGACTGTTGTCTACTAATGACTGCTGCAACATTTATAACTTTAACACCATCCGATATTTTTGTTTTTGTTTTTTCGTTCTTTTGACAAATATGCTCGTTTTATTTAACGTTGTTTGGCCTCGTTCGAAAGTTTAATTATTATTTAACTTCAAATGACTTGTAATTTTTTTTGGGGGTGTACATAGAAATCTTTATCTATTGTTGCTGTGGTCAGATCTGTAATGAGTTTTTTTTTATAACTTTTGTAATGAGATTGTCAAGATAGGTAGCTTTTGGTAATAGCTGTTTATTGACTTCTGTTCATTGTAATGTTGATACGACCTTATAAAAAGCTTTATCTATACTTAGTTATTAAGGCTTGCAATCAAACTTGTTATTAGAAAACGATTATTACAATTATTAACTACGTCGGACGTTGCATCTTTTCGTCAATTTGCTTAGTTTTTTTAAAGTTTTCTGTCTAGCTTTGCGATGGTTTTTTAGTCTCGCAACATAATTCCACATGGTTATATGAACAGGTTTTGCTACATGGAATTGCTCATTTATTTGGATATTAAAAGTTGCAAGTACATGTAAATGTATTTTATTTTTAGTCATTCTGAGAATTAGCTCATAGTGTTTCTTAACTGCCGTCTTCAATGTGATTATGTTTGTTGCTAAATGAGAAAGCTTTGCATCCTCTTTCATTCGTCTGCAATTCTCATAGCAACGTGTTTCTTTTTACTTTATTTAAAACATTTCTACTTAACAGTATCATTAGAACTTAAAACGGGATAATTACTATGTATCTTTTGTTTAGTCTGCTCATAAACGTCCACCTGCAATTACTTCAGTTCATCCGTGATCATGGCGCTAGCAACAAACTGCCCAAATATCGGAAACTCGAAACAAAAGATACACATGGCAAATATCCCGTATATATCCCGTAATATAAGTTCTAATGATACTGTTAATGACCATGTTAGTTTAAAAACTTCTATTGATACTTAAGCTCTTATTCCTTTCACAGGAAAACATAGACCCATCACCGTACAGTCTATCCCCAATATCAGCGAAATCAGAGAAACTGCTGCGCTCTCCTAGGAAGGCTACGAGGAAGATATCGAGGATCCCGTTCAAGGTGCTTGATGCACCTGAGCTGCAGGATGACTTCTATCTGAACCTGGTCGATTGGTCAGCGCAGAATGTTCTAAGTGTGGGGCTGGGGAGCTGTGTGTATCTGTGGAGTGCTTGTACTAGTCAGGTGAGGATGTAATCCCTACTAATAATATAAAATAAGACACACAGAGTGTCATTCTAAGGTGTGCCTAATGGCTAAGGTGTCGGACTTGTGATCGAGAGGTCGCAGGTTCGAACCCCACTCATTACATTATTGCTGTGAACCCACTCGTTAGTAAGAGGGGTTAACAAGATTGCTAGTTATGTGAATTCTACCCAAATTGCTAGTAATCTTTAAAAAAAGCCAAGAAAAAAAAATGCATCTTCCCGTTCGGGCCGCGTCGGTCAGTGCTGCCCGTAATATCTCCATAATTAAATAATTGATGACTAAAGTTGACTTTTGTTAATAAAAACATACATTTAGACATTAGATATAAGTATCTAATTATTATTTTATTGCGCTTGGCTTCCCGTCAAACCAACAATTAAAAAAATTGGCTAAGTGCGAGTCGGACTCGCCCATGAAGGGTTCCGTAGTAACTATTATAAATATAATATACTTAATATATTTATTTTAAAAAAAAAAACCTTACAAATTTCTTAAAACTAGCTTATTTACAATTTTTACAACTACGCCAAATAACTTTGTTTTTCATAGTATTTGTATGAATTACAAAGTTATATTTGCGGTTTTAGAAAATATACTGTATCTCAAAAACTGCTAACTCGATCTCGTTCAAACCAATTTTGGTTGAAAGTTTACATAAAGATCTACAACATATGGCCTTTTTAGATTTTTCACTTCATTATTATAGAAGTTAGAGGGGACACACACACACACACACACACACACATTTTACCACTTTGGAAGCGTATATCTTTTAAACGATTAACTTTATGAAAAAGTCATTTTAGAAATCTTAATGTCATTTTTAAAGATCTGTCTATAGATACCACACACGTATAGGTTTCATGAAAAAAAATATTTTCAGTTTCAGTTCCATGGGGAGCCCCCTTTATTTTAAATATTTTTTAAATTTTCTCTTAAAATCGGAAAGCGGTCCACAGAATACATCTACTTACCAAGGTTTACATGTATAGTCCTAATAGTTTTGGAATAAAATGGCTGTGACATACGGACGGACGGACAGACAGACAGACAGACAGACAGACAGACGGACAGACATGTCGAAACTATAAGGGTTCCGTTTTTTGCCATTCGGCTACGGAACCCTAAAAAACAATTTGGTCTAAATTTGGATAGAACTGTGATTTTTGCTTGGCCTGAAGGGAAAGCTCACTGTCGGTCAGCACTGACCGCGTTGGCATTCAACGTATTAGAAAAGAAGAAAAAAATCGATTTTGGTTGCATATGGTACAGAGATAGATTAGACCCTGGAGAAAGACAGTCTACTTTTTTCTGATGAAAAGCTTTTCTCGTGGCCATGAGCAGAAGCTAGTGCTATATAAAAGTTGTCAGGACGTTTGTTTTTTGGGGATTTGTATCAAGAAAAGAAATACGGAACTCACTTATCGTCCGTCTGTTAATGTTCCTAGTATAAAATACTCGGTCTACGGTGTCAAACTTTTGAGTCAACGGGACCAAAAGATAGAATTATGAAATTTGCTAAGAAAACCGTATATTAGATTAGTTAGATAAGTTTGTACCTGGTACAGAACCCGTGGTGCGCAAGTCCAACTCGCACTTGGCCGGTTTTTTTGTTTTCAGAAAGCTAGTGATGATGATAGTTGAATACAATCACACGTTACGATACATCGCCGCCGATAACTCGATATTGATCGCTTCAAACAATGTCACATCATTTGGGTATCAAATGTCATGAATTCTCGTCACGATGTCATCGCTAGACCGCAGTCCAGTTGCATTATTATAAGTTAAATCATTCTTAACTTTTTACTTTTTTCTATATTCGCGTTTAAAAGACTTATCCTTCCAGTCGTGTGTTTAGAATATAATAATACAAAAAATTGTGTAGTCTATAGAGACTACAGTTATTTTAAATTATAATAACGATAAAGTTTGGTTTTCGCCTAAAACAAATCGCAGAATTTGCTCGAAAAAAAAGACGTTGAATTAGAAAAATAAAATATGTCTTTGAAGTCGTAAAAAGCGCGTGTTTGATTGCATTCACCAAACATGGAATTAAATACTCGTGTTTTATTAGTTTCAAGAAAGGAATGTGCGTTGTGGCTTTTCAACATTAATTTGATATCTCTACAGTAGATAGACACGTAGGTTTATGGACAAATAAGCCGTCTAAGAATGTCCTTACAAGCACATTTGAATTCTGTCCACACTGCTAATTATCTTCTTAAAAACACGAGGGAAAGGAACAGGCTGGGTTTTAAGTTAGTAAAAGTGTGACACTTCCTTCCGCTCCACCCAGAACTTTTTAATGATATCATTTTTTATTTACGTCAGCAATTTAATGAAGCCAGAAAGAGCTACCGTCATTACTTACGGCTTGACTGAAAATAAAAATCATCGTATGTGGAAAGCCCTCATCTTTGTGCCGCCCATCAGTAAGAAGTAGTGATGCAACGAATACGAATACGAATATTCGTATTCGCCGAATAGTAGACATTTACCGAATATTCGTATTCGGCGAATACTAATACGAATATTTAAAAATTAATATTTTTGTAAGCAACTCTATTTACTGCAGATTTGAAAAATTTTCAAGTCTGAAAAAACTCGCCCAAAAATATTTTTCACTGAAGCCATGTACAGTCGCCTCGGAAAGACTTTTTCAACGGCTGGGAACACCCAGACTGAAAAAAGAAATCGCCTAAAACCAGAAAATCTACAAATTTTATGTTTTTTAAATAAAAATTTGCCTGTTGTAAATTTTAATTATAAGAAGAGTAAACATTCATCAAATAAATAAGTCTTTTATTACCATGGCGAGATATTCGTATTCGTATTCGCCGAATAGTACGATTGATATTCGTATTCGTAAAAGTCGTATTCGTTGCATCACTAGTAAGAAGGAATATTATTTACCTACTAATAGCCGGTAAAGCGAAAAATAATCTTATTTTCATCACACATATTTGCATTGACGACTAAATTCTTTACCGCTCCTTTAAAACTACTTACGAAGGCATTAACCCGTGTACTGTTCAAATATTTAGCGTCAATTTCTCGTTGTGGTTTTAACTATAGATGTTGTTTGCTAGGTGACGCGGCTGTGCGACCTGTCTTCGGAAGGTAATGCTGTGACGTCAGTCGCGTGGAGTGAACGGGGGCATTTAGTAGCTGTTGGAACACAGAAGGGCCATATCAGCGTTTGGGACGTTGCCGTTAATAAGGAGGTAAGATTATAGTACATTATATACATATAGGTTACTTTTAGGCAAGCGTGCTTCATCTTCGACCACATTAGGTGCGATGGTGGTCAAACTTGAGCTTATCAACAAAAAACATTTGTTTGTTTGTCCAGCTTGTTACAAAGGGCTCCCCCAAATCCTTCAAAATGTTCTTCTCGAGCGTCACCTTGGACCAGACATTGTAGAACGCGTCCATGTTATCTCGTCATCTATTTCCGGGCCTGGGCGTCGCCTATTATTGCGCCTATTATTGTGCGCATGTATATGGCTATGCTATATGACTGCAAAAAGAGATCCCATAAATGAGGCCATAATCTTAACTATACACTGGACAGCAAATAAACCGAGCCACTCGCTACCTAGGCACTCTAATTCGATTTTCTCAAAAACTAAAAACCTACAATTCAATACAAAGTTGTACCTACAGAAAGTGCGTTTCAGGGAGATTAAAATGAAAGGAAACTCATCGGGTTTAATCAATATTTCAGTGTTTATTAAGGATTTTACAAAGAAGAGTCGTTTTCCAGTCGTGACAATCGTTAGTAATGATAAAGTGAAAAAAAAATTAAAGCCAAAAACAAAGATAAAATAAAAAAAAAGTTTTTGATCAATATTCCGTATTCCCTCCCCTTGCTCGGATAACTGCCAGCATCCTTGTATTCATCGACCTTACGAGCCTGACGATAAAATCTTGAGGAATTGTATTCCACTCCTCTTCAATTGCGATTCGCAGCTCTGGAAGCCTTGTTGGAGCAGGTACCCGGGCTCGAACCCGACGTTTCAGCTCATCCCATAAGTGTTCTATCGGATTCAAGTCCGGGCTTCGAGCTGGCCAGTCCATCGTACGAATGCTGCCGTCGCGTAGATACTGGGTCACCACATGAGCAACATGAGGCCGTGCATTATCATGCATAAATTGCATATCCTGTCCGATATATCCTGCGTAAGGTACCACACGGTCTGCGAGGATTTCAGTAATGTAGCGATGAGAAGTCAGTCCACGTGTACGGCCCGTCGCACGGTGGGCTGAAAATCGGCTTTCATAGACTTAGGCATTTTATTTTGCAAGTGCGAGTTTTTTTGCCGGATATCACTTCTATTAGTTATAACAATATACAAAAATGACACCAGAATTGATTCTGCACAGAAACGAAGGAATTATAATTTTTTTACGAAAATTTTGTATGGAGCTAGTATGAAAAATCGAAATATCTCTAAAACGGCAGCGATAACCGTAATATCCTTATAGGGGGTTATAGTACTAATTATTTATGATTTTTTGACATACGTTACATAATGGTTGTAGATGCCCTTTTTAAAAAAAAAATCGTCAAAATATTTTTATTTATTTTTACATATTTAAACGTTCCTTTTAGTGTTTAAGTTGAAGAATTCAGAGCTTTAACAACTCTTATCATAAAATAGCATCACCCCTATAGACCTGAAGGACTAGACAGAGGTGTGTAGTGTCTTGTTGATCTTGTAAGATTTCCAACAATACCAAATAGTTGAATATCAGTGTCAAAGTGCCCATGCTGTCGCTTCTTTTTGAAAGATAGGGGAATGAAATTGTTAATTGATCATACCCTAAAAGTATGATTACAACATAACCGGACACATAATAATAATAATATCCTTATAGGGGATTATAGTACTAACATTATTTATTTTAACATATGAAACTGTTCAAAACGATCCATGAACTGTGTCAAAGTTAAGAACATCGTTAGGAAGCATGCTTTTTCCCCAAATATTAAGAATATGTGAAAAAAAAAGACTGTATATAAACTTTTTATTGATAGGTAATTTAAATAAAACAGAAGTAACAAAAATAATATCTAATAAATTCAATTATACAAAATACATATTTGAAACTATAATTTATGAAATTATTAACTAAACATATTGGTACAATAAACTAACATAAATAACAAAAGAACATAAAGAATAATAATTAAATTTTACAAATTTTCTTTACAACTTTCGTTGTCGGACTCCAATTCCGAGTCAGAATCCAGATCGGATATACCTACAAACTCGAACTCAGTTTCCGGAAACTGTATTAGGTCGAGAGTTTCAGCAAAAAAGGTTGTCTTCCTTTTGGCATCTAACTTCGGCCTTTGTGCACTTAGAAAAGGATCCGAAGAAACAACAAGCATATTTAGGATATCTTGATTAGAATCTTGCCTGATTCTTTTCCGCGAATGATGTTCCCGGAACCTCCTAAAATCTTTGTTTCGAGACTCTGAGGCTTCTTCCGAGAGAGTCCCAATCGGGACAATATCATTTTTTTCGATTATGTCAGCTCCGTGTATTAATAGTTTATGTACGGTTGATGACATGTAGTACCAGTCGTATAATTCCACGTCCTTTTCTGCTGTTTTGCGAGCAAAATCTTTAAATTTGATGACATCGATCTTCTCACCAGATGTTATTGCTTGCAAAATAACAGCAAATCTTTTTATCAGGTTTTGATCCAACCCAGTAATAGCTGCAGTTTTATTGGGAAACTCGAAAAACTTCCTTGCGGTATTCCCGTCATTGGTAGTTCCCGAGCCTTGTTTTACTATATCAATTAACAGATTGAGCTCCTCTTTAAATTTATTTTGAATGTTTTTTTTTCTGTTTTGTAACATATCTTTATGCTCATTACTTCTTGCTGCCCACTGTTTGAAGTCAAGTCTGTACGCAATGTGTAACAGACATTCCATGCAATTTATACGGGCATGTAGGGATGATAGGCCAAATTCATATATGTCAGAACACACAGTTTTTGATGTTACAGCATCTAAGTGGTTCATTTCTGTTGGTTTTGCTAAGCACAGGTAGCATGATGCATTTGATCTAGCTTCAGAAAGGTACGTGCAGACTTTTGCGTCGATCATTGTCATCATTAGTTTATGAGTCACCCTGTTACTATTAATGCACTCTGTGGGGTTAAGGGCCTCAATTTCCTCATCCATTTTTCTTTTGTTATCAATGACAACTGCATGGCTTTCTTTTACAAAAGTGAACTGAACCGGACGACAATAAAAAGTTGAGCATGGTTTCGGGTTTGTCCATATAGTATTATCTCCATCTGTCAGTTTCAGTGGCACCAAGGAGGTCATGAAAATGCTTGAATCATCATGCTCGCCGTCCATTTTCTGCTTGTATCGGCTTTGATTGGAAGCACCATCAAATCCCCACTTCGATATCAGCTTTAACTGCTTATTTTCCACATTATCAGAAAGACTTTGAAGAATCCGCTTCACCGTGATGTCAAGTAAAGCTTGAAGTGTAATTCTAGCTGATGAATCCGTAACTGATACTGATTGATTAGGAGGGTAGCATGCAAGCTTAGTTTGTTGCAGTTTATAGTAGGATGGGTAAATATCCTTAGCACCTTCCCGAATGGCAGTCTCTCGCAACGTAATATATTGCCACTTTGAAAGCTTAAGTGAAAGAAGCAATCCAAGTGCTTTCTCTGGTGTAAATATTACTGTTTTCTTAATGCTTTCCTTGATTTTAACGGCAGCTTCTGGATTTTTGATCATATAATTGATTACAGATGCGATATCTTCATAACCTTCTTCTTTTAAACGTGCTGCAGCTGCATATGCCAATTCACAGGAATCCTCGCCTATGTGCTCACTAGATCTTCTCTTTTTCTGTTTGCTTCCCAGATCTTTGAATGGTTTTCGGGACCTTTTTGTCATTGTTCCAACAGTCGATGATGTCGAAGGTTCTGGAGAGACTGAGCGTGCTCTTGGTATCTCATCAACAGTTGGTTCTTGATTTATTAAAGTTTGCACGCAACTCGGCCAATCAATATTTGCTTGCAACCACTCTCCGTACGTATTTCTAAACTTATCAAAGAATCGTTTAGATTTCTGCCACCTGTTTAAAGCAGCTCGCGTGAATCTCCGGCAAAATTCTTTGAGAGTTACTTGATCTTCGGCAGAAAGGCAATCGCCTATGCGGGACACAATTGCACTAAACAATACTTCATGATTAAATGAAGGACACTCACTTTTTAGAAGAACAAACAAATCTAAGTTGGTGATTAAACTTTCCATTCTAAGATTTTGTAGTCGCAAAGCAAATAGTTTTAGTGTTAGCAGTTACACGGTTGTGAACAATCTAAATTATGGAACAAAATTATATTCCTTTTATTGTATAAAGTCAATAATTAGTTAACTACCCTCATTAAAGTTATAAAAGATATGATAATAAAAATTTATAATCGTCAAAAACATTTCGTAGAACTCATAGTAGAACTAATCAACATTAGCAAATCACATTAGCTCACTAATTATAAAAAGGTGAATGCAGTTCTTAGTTGGTATTGTTGCGAGATATTTCAAATCATTTAATCACTTAATAGGCTCATTAGAATCAGAAGACTACAACCATCATTCTAATTACTTAATTACTTGTCATCAGACTCATTAGATGACTACACAATATGTTATTTTGTATTTTGAACGTATGCAAGGTTTTAAAATTCCTTTTGTGTCGATATTATTATGTGTCCGGTTATGTTGTAATCATACTTTTAGGGTATGATCAATTAACAATTTCATTCCCCTATCTTTCTAAAAGAAGCGACAGCATGGGCACTTTGACACTGATATTCAACTATTTGGTATTGTTGGAAATCTTACAAGATCAACAAGATACTACACACCTCTATCTAGTCCTTCAGGTCTATAGGGGTGATGCTATTTTATGTTAAGAGTTGTTAAAGCTCTGAATTCTTCAACTTAAACACTAAAAGGAACGTTTAATATGTAAAAATAAATAAAAATATTTTGACGATTTAAAAAAAAAAAGGCATCTACAACCATTATGTAACGTATGTCAAAAAATCATAAATAATTAGTACTAAAACCTCCTATAAGGATATTACGGTTATCGCTGCCGTTTCAGAGATATTTCGATTTTTCATACTAGCTCCATACAAAATTTTCGTAAAAAAAATATAATTCCTTCGTTTTTGTGCAGAATCAATTCTGGTGTCATTTTTGTATATTGTTATAACAAATAGAAGTGATATCCGGCACAAAAACTGGCACTTGCAAAATAAAATGCCTAAGTCTATGAAAGCCGTTTTTCAGCCCACCGTGCGTCGGTTCGATGAAAACTAACGCTGTATGTGCTGTTAACGAGATGCCGCCCCAGACCATTACAGATCCTCCTCCATAAGCAACAGTTTCCTCGATGCAACACTGAGAATAACGTTCTCCGGGGTGACGATATTCTCTCTGACGTCGATCACTTCCATGTAGACTCACCCTGGTCTCATCAGTGAAGAGTACATTACACCACTGCTCTATTGTCCAATCCCTATGCTCTCGAGCAAATTCAAGTCGTGCTCGACGGTGTGCTACCGTTAATGCTGGGCCTGTTGCAGCTCTTTTTGGGGTCAGGTTCCGTTCAGCAAGTCTCCTTCTGACGGTATCTGAACTTATGACCACTTGGCGTTCGTCACGCAGACTTTGCTGGACTTGAACTGCGTTGAGGTGGTGATTTCGCAGAACAGTAAGGTAGATATAACGATCATCTGCTGCTGATGTAGCCGTAGGTCTGCCCGTACCTGGACGGCGATCGAATGCTCCAGTCTCTAGGTATCGTCTGTAAACTCGTTGCAGCGAAGATCTGCTGATTCGAAGCCTTCGAGCGACTTCACGTTGCGCAATGCCTGCTTGAAGTAATGCTACAGTTTGAGCTGCTTCCTGAGGTGTTGTATCCATTATTAATCGAAAAAAAGTAGCAAAAACACACGCGTCTGAGCAAACGATGGACAAAAACTAAAGAAATGATAAGAAATATCCGACTACCCTCATTGTAGAGAAAAAGAACGCTAATTTCAAACTCTGGTGAAAACAGAGCAAATCGTTAGCATTGTGTTTGTTGCTTGATTAAAATGTGAGTTGATGGTACTTTCGAATTAATTTGTAGTCATTTTAATCACCATGAAACGCACTTTTTGTAGGTAGAACTTGATAGTTGTAAGTTTTATACTTTTTGAGAAAATCGAATCAGAGTTCCTAGGTAGCGGGTGGCTCGGTTTATTTGCTGCCAGTGTAGATGAGGTTATCTCATTTAATCTCTTTATAAAAAAGAACTGTTTCAAAACTAAACACAAGTCAGTGTTGCAATTGGCTTTTGTGCATTCGATCAACTAATCACAGGCTGGATAACGCGCGTTTGGTATAATTTGCCCCTTATCTGATGTTATGAGTAAGATAAAATATGCCTTAGGTTTGCTCAAACCACGCAAAAGAGAAGGCTGCAGGAGAGATTTATTCTTAGTCTACATATACTGAAAGAAAAGAAATAAGTGAGAAAAAAACCCCTATTTATTTGGAATCAGGAACACGCACATATGTACAAACAAATAAAAATTAAAAACAAAATACTACCTAACTACCCTATATCTAAAAAGACGGTCAAATAATAAAATGCTATACTATATGAACCCTTATTAGTAGAATTTGTGAGTACTTACCTAAAGTTCTAAACATCGCTCATCACCTAACTAAATGTCACTAGGTATCAATATATCAATGTTATTGCATACATTGCACGTGTTTATAAAGAAGGCAATGCACGAATGCACTCGATGCCCTTAGATCAACCGAACGGTACTTTCCAGGCCTGTATAATGTATGTATCTACATACATACATAGGTAAGTATATCGAAAACTAGAAGCACAAGCTAATAGACCACACTGCATAGATGTGCATTTTATAACTCAAAATCAAACATTTAAAAGTTGACGAGACACAAATTAATGAAATAAACAATCGGAAAATTATTCAAATGATTTGCAAAGAATTTATGTCCGTAATTTTGGAACATTAAGTAGCTATTCAATAAATTGTCTCCCATGTATTCAGGTGTGACCATAGTTAATTGGTAAAATTATAGATTTTATATCTGAATCACTAATCAGCAATCAGACGAAGCAACCAGTTTTTGTCTCTGATCAAATAAATTATGCATCCGCAACCAGATACACGGATGCATTAGTTTTATTTAAATATACTGCCTATGCTCTAGGCGCAGTTTATATCTAGATTTATTTCTAGGATATTAACTTGTGTTTGAAAATGTTGAGATACATTTTCTAGGTAAAGTTAGTCTTGGTTTAACGTATAAATTGCTGGTTATTCGTTTGCAGTAAATTGTGAAGACTGATGCGCTCATTCTTCAATGTCGCTTAGATTTATTGAACTAGAGTTTAAGATATTTCGAAGATGGTTTGGCGTAACTATTTATAACTGGCGACGTAGTCTTTCAGGCGTAATAAGATTGTTGGTATATTGGAATGTTCATGTTGGTATATTGTATTGTATTGTATTGTATTGTATTGGTTGTATTGATCGATCGATCGAGATTACTCCGTGCCTCGTATACTGTAAAACATATTACGCCGCCTTCATTTCTTTTTACAAAAAGCTTAGACGTCTAAGGGCCTATAGCATGATCCTCCGTTATGTCGAAAATACTGCAGCAATAATTTTGAAATAAATATATGGTAAAGTTGAGGATTAATGTTAGGTACTATGTTTGATGAAAACACGATTCCATAAAATTTTCTTCATAGAAAAAAATTCCAAAGTTACCTCCAAACTGAACAATAAACCGCTGGTATTCAAAAATAATTTCAAATTAGATAATGAAACTTTGCATATTAATTGAACTAACTATAAAGCAGGTCTTATGAAATATTATTTACTTTTGTTATTACCATTATTTTCACCGTAAATAGAAATAAACGAAATTATTGGTGTCTTGGAGTCTTTTCCCTGCCACCCTGTCTCGCTTGCTCGCGTGACCGAGGCCAGTAGTGTGCGAGTGAGATAAAGAGTGAGAAGCGCTGAGGTAGTATAGGCCCTTAAGTATTTTTTGTTGTTTTTCTAGTTGATGAAATCATAAGGCATTTACTAGTCTATTCTTATAAAGAACATCTCTGTCGACAAGTAGGATTTACTAGAAGTTACCCGATATCCGGTTTTTTTTTACGATGGATGTAATTAAATTACACCCCTCGCCCTTCGCCACCCTCTTGACTAAAAGACACACTGTTCTTTCAGTTGCCCTGTCGTTTTGGGGCTCCGGTATCTTGATAAAACATTCCCGTAACCCCGGTTTTATTTTGATAATGTTATTAAATTTATTTATTTAGAGTTACCAACATTTGATTACACTCATACAATTACATAAAAAATAACAAGCAAAAGGGAATGAAATATAAATGTAACAAATAATTATAGGTAACTACAACACTAACATATCCATACTAATATTATAAATGCGAAAGTAACTCTGTCTGTTTCTATGTTACCTTTTTACGCCTAAATAGCTAAACCGATTTAGATGAAATTTGGCATGGGAATAGTTTAGGACCCTGGAAAGGACATAGGATAGTTTTTATCCCTGAATTCGCACGGGATCAGGAATTAAGCGAGAAAAACCTCCCACGCGAACGAAGGCGCGGGCAAAACTAGTACATAATATAGTTAAATACAGTTAGTTAAATTTATTGCTATCTTAAACTATTAATTAAACTTAAATTAAATTTAACTTAAATTAAACTATACTTAAATTAAACTATTGTGTCTTTTTCCTCAGGTGACCAAACTACAGGGACATATAGCCAGGGTGGGTGCCCTAGCGTGGAACGGAGACATACTCAGTTCCGGCTCCAGAGATAGACATATACGACAAAGGGATACAAGAACACCACGTAAGTAATTAACTATAGTCACTTTTCTCCTAAAATGATATTCCTGATTTTCGCCAGGGGCAGGTGAGAAACCTAGATTTTGATGCTTAGTAAATTACATAATAATTAATCAGCCTTTAACGTTCCGACTGCCTGGGACACAGGCTTCTTTTCTACGAGAGGGAATACGCTATAATCCACCACGAGAAAACTGTGCAGTTTGGTGGTTTAGTAAAACCGTTACACAATTTATGAGATACGTTTTGTGTGTCAAAGAATGGTAAATCGGTATATTTGTAGATGCTTTTTGCAATAAGACGATTTGCAATCTATACCCGGGCTTTTAATTCGATGCAGTAATCTGACATAAGCTAGTGTCACTTACTAAAATAATGATACCCTATTTAACCAAATAGTGATGGCTAAATCAATCTAATAATAAATAAGCAGTTTTTAATCGTGAGAAATATAAATAAATGATAAAATTTATACCATTATCTTTTATTTTGAAGTAGTAACTAGATTTTTAACCGACTTCTAAAAAAGGAGGAGGTTCTCAATTCGGATGTTTGTTTGTTTTATTTTTTTTATGTTTGTTCGGGCATAGCTCCGTCGCTTGCCAACCGAATTGAAAAATTCTTTTTTGTTGAAAAGGGTATACTTCCCAAATGGTCCCATGAAAATTTTATCGAAATCAGACAAGCCGTTTCTGAAAAATCGATAAAAGTCTAAAAAAAATATTTACGTTGATGATCTTTTCGTTTACTCTGCATTGCGTTTTTGTTGGCGCATAACTCCGTCATTTACGAACCGATTTGGAAAATTCACTGACCCACTAAAAAACGCGAAAATAAAAACTTTTTGCAAAAAAATAAAACCGACTTCCATATCAAAACACTACAAAGCCAAAAATAATTTTAATTTCGGAAGGCGGTGTGAAAAAAAAAGAAAATACAAAACCAATAACACCGACTACCGAAATTAAAATTATTTTTGGCTTTGTAGTGTTTTGATATGGAAGTCGGTTTTATTTTTTTTCAAAAAAAAATTTATATTATAAATAAATTCATTTTTAATTAAAAATATTCATATCTAACCAGACGTGATAAAAGCCACTCTTTTGAAAATTGTTTCATGTGATGAATATTTTAATAAATTGCGCTAGATTACTATTAAAAAGACTATCCCGCACCTCTGCAACCTAAGCCCCGTTGGAATGGGTACAGGTACAGGGGCCTATTGCAAAAAAGGTAAAAAATATTATGATCTATTCGTTTTATTTTTACTACTACATTTTTTTACTAATTACATTTTACTTTTTATTTTCACACAATATTATTAAAAAACACAGTTACATCGGTTATTCGATTTTATTCCTGAATTGATTAATTTAGTTACATCACAATTATTTCGTAGTCGTCATTATCTGACAACTCGGAAACCATCATCAGTCTACTGCATCGAATTAAAAGTCCGGGTGTAGCTAATGATACCACTAAACTTCTTTAGCTTAGTTGATAATTTTTATTGTGCATGTTATTGTCTCCTGCAAGTGAAAGAGTACATCAAAATAGTACTTTTTTTTTCAGATACTAATATTATTACTGCGAAAGTATGTTTGTTGCTCTTTATTTTAAAACAGAGCGTTGGATCGATGTGAATTTTGATCTGGAGATAGCGTAAGGGCTGGCGTGTGACTTATTAGTTGGACTTACTATAGGTAACTTTTTAGGTGAAAAAAAAAAACAAACCTGAATTGATCACATTCACACTGATAAAAGCTATCTTTGTCTAGCCCACCAAGGTGTTTTACGACTACAGTTAAATTCAACGCGTTGTACCTAGCGCCAAGCAAGATTGTTAAGTTTAACTAAAGCGCCAGCTTACATAGGTCTAGAGACAGACGGTTCAGGCAGACAAAGGGTAGGACGACTCATAAGTACCCGCCCGGTTAGTTGCTTACGATTAGAACGGTGATTCTCAAAGTTTACCACATTTCTGCAAACCATATCTTACCGCCATCTTACCATCAGGTGAGATGGTGGTCAAAAGCGAGCCTATTATTATTATAAGGCCTCCCTCCCTTCCTTCCTTCCACTTATCTCTGTCCACTGCAACATCAAGACCAATCCTTGAGACGGGTATTCTAGTTCATCACGCCATCTCCTCCTGGGCCTACCGCGTCACCGGTTCTTATCATTCGGAGCCCAATCGGTAATCAGTTTTGCCCAATTTTGCTCCGACATCCGGTAGATGTGACCAGCGCAGTTCCACTTCAGCTTGGCAGCTGTGATGCTTACTGCGAATTGGGTTTTGGAGCGAAGTATACTGTTCCTTATTCGGTCTTTGAGTCTATTACAAAAAAAAATTCCATCAAACCACGATAGCCTGTGTTCGGTAAGCTGAGACTTTTTACTTATATTAAAAAAAAAGTCCAGTGGGTCGGAGGCCGACTTGCGAGTTTCAAGTCGTGGGTTCGTTTCCAGTCAGGCACATTACTTTTGTGTTTTATTCTTATCATCACCGCTGTTCTAAAATTGGTGCAAGAAATTCGAAGACATGTGACAACCATCAGAGTTCGCATTGGGCCCATGTGATGATTACGGCCCGATCCAGCTCAAAGAAAAGAGGCCTGTTTAATGATAATGATTAATTACTATTAATTCCCAAAATATGAGATTTATTTTCTTAAAAAAAAAAAACTTAGTTCCATTCCGATAGCATATTTAAATAAAACATTCTTCCTCAATTAAGTACTGATTAAAATAATTATGGTAAACTAGTTTCGTTTATTCAGTAAGCAAAGACGAGTTTTGCAACTTTTCTGTATTTACGAGAAAAGGACTTTGCCCTGCAATACCACAATTACCGGATGGTATTTTCATATCATACGGAGACGTAATTAGTTTCCACTTTCCAAGTTTGAGAATCATTTTCCAAGCACCGTTGCACCTCAAAGGCTTGCGCTCACGACTTTGTGGGTTCAACGACAATGCAATTATGCGGCGGTGTTATACTTAGTACTTTTGTACGTATTTTGACATGTACACTGTAATGCATAAAAATGTATCAACTTATTACGAGCCTTAATTGCGAAATTCGAAAGCAGTCTTTCTTTATTTTTAATTAAAATCTTGTAGAACAATGCAGACAGAAAAAATAAATATTATGGTTTTTATAATAGCAACACTAGCTCTTTTGTCTAAGATTATGTGTCTTAAAACAATTGCTTTGTGTATTTCCCGAGGTATAAAGCCCGTGAATTATAGTCCATGGCATTCAACAATAGTGTGGCTTCAAAATCGATTTTCTTTCTAAATAAATGAATATTAATGTTTGTTTGTTTGTGCCATCGATCAGATTGTGATGAAACCTTGGCTGGGTGGGCGTACTGGAACCGCGCGTGACGCTTTCTGGACCAAAAAACCAGTGAAATAAAAGACAGAATTTCCACATTTTGATTTAGCCGGCTGAAAAAACCAAACACTTTATTATATTACGTATGCCTATATACCTACAGCTAGTACAATATCATTTACTTGTACATTTTTTTTCTCATTTTTATGCTATTTTAAATTCCTCGAGAAGTGTGCACATAATTATGGTCGTGAGTTTACTCTGTTGCACTGTGAGTAGATATTAGGTATGTGTACTGCATTACGGTGCATCGAGATAACTCGTACAATGATCTTGTTGGTAAATAGTCACTTAAAACTGAATTCTTTATACAGATGGGGTTATGAAAGTTGCCACTTGGTTTTTGCTCGTTATTAGTAAATAATGTCTTTATTTTTACATTTGCAATATTATTTTAGATACTTTTTTAATTTTTTTTTTTGCGTGTATCAAGTTTTATATTAAATACTAGCTTTTGCCCGCGACTTCGTCCGCGTGGAATAGTTACTTCGGACTAACGTTAAATTTAACCCCGATTTAAAATCATTCTTCATTGGTGCTCCGCTCCTATTGGCCTTAGCGTAATGATATATAGCCTAAAGCCTTTCTCTATAAATTGACTACTTAATTAATTTTTTTTTCAATTCGAACCAGTAGTTCCTGAGATTATCGCGTTCAAACAAACAAACAAACTCTTCTGCCTTATATATTAGCATAGATAGCTGTTGCCCGCGACTTCGTCCACGTTTCCGTCGTTTTCCGTAAAAAAAAGTAGCCTATGTCCTTCCTCACGGTTCAGTGATTTTGATGTAACACACAGATTAACTTTCGTAATTTAGTAGGGAAATATAATATGTCAATCTATAATACTGTTGAAAAATATCGCAATACCGAACCGCACAATATTATTGTTAATAGCTGTGCCCGCGACTCCGTCAGCGTGTAACTCCTTGTGTGTTATTAAGTTAATGTATTGGTTATATTGTTTAGATCACGTTCACATGAGGCTTAAGTACCTATAGAACGACAATACTTCAGCGCAAAGCTTCCGGGTAAACTATGTTGAAAGTTGACCCGTCCGGCACGTGAACATAAAGATTTCTAGAACTGTTAACCCGGGAAAGAGCGACGTACAACTGACCATGCGAGAAACAACTGACACTGAAATCTACTCCAGCAACACGAAAAGTCTGCCCTTGAGCCTTATTAATTGTCATTGCATAACACATCGATACTGGGAATCGCGTTCTTTTAAATTGGAATGGAAAATGATTTGGTATTATGGGAATTCTGGGAATAAAGACGGTTTCTCCTGCACCGCAACCTGTTAAAATTTGAGCCTCGATTATATTTTGTTGCAACTGGGTTACTTTTATCCGAGTTCCATTGCAAAGTTGTGGTGGTTTTAAATTTCGGAGCAGAATAATAATCAGAAAGCTTCGAACTGCTAAGCTATCGGGAGTTACACGTGTTATTGTGAGTCAACCATAAAAGATAGATATATGCTGTCGTGGGATATTTTTTACATAATTTTAAGGAGAACATTTCCGTCATAAATGATTTCTGTGTAGCTTTAACCATTAAGGTTGCACACGCGACGGAAGCTTAAAAAATGGAGTAACTTCTCCCGTTTTACCAACATTTCCCTTCACTGCTCTGCTCCTATTGATTGTAGCGTGATGAAAAGTATACTATAACCAGCTCAGGAGTATGAAAAATAATTGTACCAAGTTTCGTTAAAATCCGTCGAGTAGTTTTTGTTTCTATAACGGTTATACAGACAGACAGACAAAAATTTTACTGATTGCATTTTTGGCATCAGTATCGATCCCTAATCACCCCCTGATAGTTATTTTGTAAATATATTTCATGTACAGAATTGACCTCTCTACAGATTTATTATAAGTATAGATGTAATATAAAACGTATTGATGCTTTTATATTAATTGATGCATGCCTAATGGCTAAGATGTCGGCCTTATGATCGAAATAGATAACGGGTTCGAACCCCACCCATTACACTATTGCAGGAAACCTACTCCAGACAAGCAAAGCTTAGTTTTGTAACCCCTGCAGTCTTGGTAACCCCTCCAGGGTTAACAAGATTGATTAAAAAAAATACAGTGAAAATTGTTTTATACATAATTATTCCAACGAATTATTATTGTTGTTTTCAGCAATATAATTTATATAGATAACAATTCCAAATAAATTTAAAAAAATCTTCAGACACAGTATGGTTGTATCTGAAAAATCTAAAACTTATAAAAAGAATATAAAAAAAAAAATGGAGCTCCTGGCTTTGCTTTCCTTATATTGGAGAGCAAAGCCAGGAGCAGTAGGACTGTATCTGAAGAATTTTTGATATTTATCGTCTTCGAATTTTTGCTAGACAATTTAATTTAATCGCACTGTCAAAATTTTATTTGCAAAGCAAAACCGCGAATAATAGACTAAAACTTGATATTCTAAATGTTAAAGTAACGTTTGTCTGTTTGTAAACTTAACATTTTAATTGCTCAGTTGATTTTGATGAAACTTGGTACATTCAAGATTAGGATATAGAATACTTCGTTACCCGGAAGTATATTTCCTTGGCATTAATATTCACACGGGCGAAGCTGCTCGCAGAAGCTAGACAGTATTTATTATACTACTTACAAGTTTAAAGCCCTAATCATACGAAACTGCGTAGGTAGTACCTAGTCCACATTAACCTGGCATTTACGCTTCTATATCGAAGGTACTACAGCCTAAACAAGATCTGGGCAATACTTTCTATCTTCCGTAATATAATACTCCGCACACATTCCATTTAGGGCTGCCATCACTTACATTTATGGCACAAAAACTTCCAAAACCTCGGACATATAGCTTAAATCGTAATTTTTCCCCGGACACCCTAGAAAAATATATTTTTGAAGTTGAAAATAAAAGCAACGAGGTTGTTATTTACTTTAATTATAACATTATAGAACATTATTAATATAAAAGTCTCTTTTTTATATTTATTCAACATAAAGAAAAATTGAGATGAAATACCAAAGGAAAATAATAGAGATCGTGCTTTTTAGCACTCGTAAGACCAATATGGGTTACGGACGATTATAGGGAAAATCCCCCCCGGATGCTCTTTCAACTAGGAAATCCGGGGAAATCCGAACGGATGGCAGCCCTACATCCATTACATCCATTGCAAGCCCTTACGGTGCATAGAGATAACTGGCCCATGTTGGCCCATGCTGGCCCATGTAGCGTGCGTCATGTTCCTGTTAGTAAATACACGTTCACAGATGTGTTTACGAAGATTTTGCTCGTATTCCATGTAGTTTACGGTTGATAGGCTAGTTGGACTACCCATGTATGCCTTTGAAAGTCTCAGGTCAGCCATCTTGAACCTTAGCTAATAGCATCAGGGCGCAAATTAGCGTGTCCGGTGCTTTTGCTATAAATGCCGACAGACTAAGAAAATGCTTTTACGAATAAATTTCCTTTGTCTAGTTTTCAGTTGAAATATACTGCTAGTTGTCGTGATTGACCAATTAAAGAACAGCAACGAAATTATTTGTCAGAAAGATTGCTGATTCAATAATAGAAGGCGCTTTAGATTTTTGTTGAATATTATAAAGAAATACTTCTTTTCTGCTTATATTATTAATGCTTACTTTACTAGGAATTTCTGCGGAATACAGCAGAAATTCCTAGTAAAGTAACCCGCAATGGCGGGTGAGTCTAACACACTTACACACCAAGACCCGAAACTGTAAGTTATTTATTTATAACAAAATCCACTGCACTTAAAACAATTTTTTGTAGTAACTTATATCTAATCATACATCCAATTACGGATTTACTATTTATTCACTAGTGACAAAAATGTAGAAATAATATTTTTTTCATACAAATATTTCTTCGGATTTGAGAATTCTTCTAAGCGTGTCGATGGCAAAAATATTCTAAATAAGAAGCAAAAGTATTTAGAATCTGGAGAATTGAACCCGCGACATTGAACGTAGCAGCCAATCGGTCAAACAATGCGCTAACTGTGTCGTTAAAAAAAAATAGTGTTTGTTACTCTTACATGCAAAATCTACTGAATGGACCTTGACGAAATCTGGCATTTATCAGAAATCAGACTGCCCTATTGAATCCTTCACAAGATCTTTGAATCATATCGTCTACTTACCTATACTTTCCACATTGAGTGACACTTTTTGCTGTTACTCAGTACCTCACACGTTATCCGAGACCTACCGTATTCAAGGTCGAATGAAGCTTAGACACTTGACAAATTGCATACGACATTAACTAGGTTATTCACCTTCCATGACTCATACTAAATGTTAAATTTTGCTCATTTCCAGCGGTGCAAACCTCCCGTGTGCTCCAAGGCCATAGACAGGAGGTGTGCGGACTCAAATGGTCGCCGGACGGACAGTCGTTAGCGTCTGGAGGCAACGACAATAAACTCTTCGTTTGGTCTATGGTAAGTGTCACAAAAAAGTTGCTAAATACGGATATTGTCTATTAAGTTTTTTTGTGAGAGGATGTGCATGCAGCGTTTTGTAGAGGAAATTATATGTTAGAAAAAACAGTTAAGTACAGAATAATTGTGTTGTTAGCATACATTTATGCTGGGTTGCGGGAATGTTCTAACGAGATTCCACGGCCCCGGAACTTAAGGGCAGCTGAAGGAACAGGGTGGGTTTGACCGTTTGACATTCCCTTCCGCTTCCCACGATCAGGAGTTGTCATATAATTTTCACATTTTCCCACCCGGAAAAAAGCATAAACTTATGCTACTTCATACGATAGTTTGAGCAATTTATTTCGAGCAGGAATCATGAAAATTGCTACAAAAGGTAGGTCAATGAAGCGGTTGACGTAACTAGCTTGTTTAAAGGCCGTTGAGTCAGTACTGCATATAGATAACTAAGAACTTTATGTCCTTTGAAATAGAGCTTAAAATTCATCGTTTTAATGTTAAATGTTAACTGCTCCTAATTAATGTTAAAACTAGAAATAAAATGAAGTCTAAAGGTGACTAACGAACCATTGTTTTACAATTTTGACTCCAAGTAGCTAAAAATGTTACAATATAACCCACTTTTATGTCGTGGGAAAATAGTAATGGAAATGATAAATCGATAAAGAGTTGCGGTGACACGCAAAATTGTCGAGTTTTAGCTGCGATAAGGATGATGGTTATTGTTTCCGCTTTGATTGTAACTGTATGCGTAGTTTTGCCTATTTTCCTGGCCTAATTACTATTAGTTTTAGAGACTACGCTTTTAATATTAATGCTGTAAAAAATACTGAAACCGCTGTTTATACAAGTGGTTTTAGTGGAATCAATGTGTTTGAAGTTTAAGCTATGCTTTTATGATGTGCTATGTAGAAACGTTTATTACAATTAATGCATAAAAAAATCTACCAAAGCTTTAATGCCGTAAGCATTCTCTACCAGTCAACCAATGGCGTTGAAAAGATAGTGTGACAGGAAAACACTAATATTACGTCGGGAACGTTTATTAAAAAGACAGGAAAAACTGCTGACTTAAAATAGAAAATGACATAAATATAGTTTATATATATATGTGTAGGTACATACATACTTACTGGAAAATAAATGAGGATATTCTGATTATTTGTTAAGATATGGAATTTCCATTTAAAACATAGCGACTGGCCGACTGTTAGACGTCCTGATCTCGAGAGAAAGAATATTCGGCAGGAAAATCGACTGAATGTGAAATGAAGAATGAACAGAGTCAGAAGTATGAGAAGGACAGAGTAAGAGAGGATTATTGGAAGAGCGTAGCTTCCTGTGAAGTGTGATGTGTCATAGAGTTTATCGCCTAATACACTGGGGTTACTACTGCTTAATTATATTTGTAGGTAAACCAAATAATAAAAACGAGCCTTAACTTATTCACTGACTGATACCCAACTAAGGCGAAGCCAGAGTCATTATCGAACTGGCTATCAAGATTTAAACATATTTCTTTAAACGAATTTTCAGACTTAAATATTTATGAATTTACTGACTTATACTTCCTACTTAAATGGAAATTCCCTGAAGACTAAATGTAAACGTATTTTTAAGTTATTGAAATAAACATTTATTATTATTCTTTTATTTCCAATACATACATATAAATTACATTTTTAAATATTCTCTATAAAAAAAACATGTAAAAATATAAAAAATAGTAGCCCACCGGTATCGGGAACAGGGTCAAAGCTACCGGCAGTCAGGGCTCCATATAGAGGAACCTCCTGACGATACGCGCCGTGTCCAGGAGTACCGCTTTCTGAAGCAAGCCCTTGATCCAGCCGCCTAACGAGAGCCTCCTGAGGTGTTGGTCGAGGCTCTTGGCTATTAAGACATTGCCTGAGATGACTATCGGTACAATGATTGCCGACTTCACATCCCACATGTCGACAATATCGTGTGCCAAGTCAAGATACTTGATTTGCTTATCTTTCTCAGCTTTCACGAGGTTCTCGTCATGCGGGATGGTTATGTCGACAATCATGTCATCATCAATCATATTATTATTATTATATATTCTTCTCCCTTTCCAGCATTCGACATCTCCAGTGCAGACGTATTCGGCTCACGTGGCGGCTGTGAAGGCGATTGCGTGGTCTCCCCACCAGCATGGTCTCCTGGCTTCCGGTGGAGGAACCGCCGATAGATGCATACGGTTCTGGAACACTCTGACGTCGCAGCCGATGCAGTGTGTCGATACTGGTATGATAAAAAATTTATTAATTATTTCATTCCTCCAAGCCCGTTCCATTGTTGGACTACAAGAGGATGCGCCATCGTTACATGGTAGACCAGGGGTGGCCAATTTGATCAGAGCTAAGATCGACTTTTTACCGACGAATCCCTGTGAGATCCACCAATTACATACTTCTTGAAATTTGAAACGAAAAAGTAGTATTTCATGTTTTTTTTTTAAATTATAAAGAAAAGCAATTACGTTGCGCAATCGGTTCCATATATTATCTTACATATAAATATTATTATTAGGTCTATATTTCACTTTTCAAAATTAATATTATTTTTTGGCTTGCCGCAATCGACTCGACTTATAACTACCACCACTGTGGTAGACATTCCACCCATATTAACAAAACGTTTTGGGAATTGTTTCATTGTGCATACAACTAAGGAGTGAAATTCCCTGCCAGAGTCTGTGTTTCCTGAGAGCTATAACTTGGGGGTCTTGAGTGAATTAGGTTACTTCTAGACAAGCATGCTTTATCTTTGACCACATCATCGCTTACAATCAGATGAGATGGTGGTCAAACGCAAGCTTATCAACAATAAAACAAAAAATAACCACCATTATTATTATTATTTTCTTGTTTTCTATCTAATAATTTATTTATGTTAAATTTTATTATGATTTTTTGTATCTTTAATTTAATCTCATTTTTTTAACTTTTCGTTATCTGGCTGTGCTGTGTCATACTGAACCCTGATACGTGTAGATTTCAGTCAACCTCTGCTGTTAATTTTGGGCCACCAAGATACAGGCAGTGCCTAGTTTGGGGCCCATTGCTAATTGTTTTTACTTCTGTAACTTTATTGATTGTATTTTCTGTCATTATTTATTGGTAACTTCTGTGTGTAAATTATAAAATAAAAACAATCTAACCTAGTGGTGATTGCAAATGTAGCATGTTTGCCTAGAAGTAACTTATTCACTCAGCAACACTTTTCCTGATATTCTTAGCAGTAATATTTAAGTAAGTATATGATATTAATCTGTGTTATTTTCTCCCCAGGATCACAAGTTTGCAACCTGGCGTGGTCGAAACACTCCAGCGAGCTGGTGTCAACGCACGGCTACTCACAGAACCAGATCCTCGTGTGGAAGTACCCGTCCTTGACGCAGGTTTGTACCTATACATCATTGCTTTATCCATTCCTTTCTTAAATAACATAATCATAATCAGCTTCATATAATATGTACCGCACAATGGTTGAGGGATTGGCTGGTGCACTAAGGGTAGCGGCTTCGATTCCCCAGAACAAATGTTTTTATGGTCTACAAATAGTTGTTCAATTTCTAGGTGTTTGTAGAAATGCATCCACGGTACTTAGTGTTTTTTTTTAAAGCGTGGAAAAATTTCAATTAATAGAACGTGTGTAGGGAGCGCAATATCGAAACCACAAAGCCTCAAGATTTACGACCAGTACGAATGCTATGGGTTTTAGAAGAGACTGATGGTTTAGGTGTTCCTTTTCAGGGCAGTCAGATAGTCTTCTCTGTTTTAAGTGACCAAAATATTGATCGGTACAAGTGTTATTTTATTACGAAATCTTGCGGGATAGCGCTTTCTCACTGATATAGTAATCAAATGCTATGAATAACATTTAATGATTGCATGTGAAATTACTAATTAGCCTAAATAGGTACCGGATGATGGAGTGACTTATGATATCTTTTTTATTTCTGACTAAGACTAATTTTTAACATTTATTAATTTATATAACTATCAGGTTATAATCAGACTTAAAATCTTCATACAATAATAGTCATGCTAGTTCATTATACGGGCATTTTTAACATTTATTAATTTATATAACTATCAGGTTATAATCAGACTTAAAATCTTCATACAATAATAGTCATGCTAGTTCATTATACGGGCAACCTTATTTTGAGCAAAACTCAAGAAGACTGGTCTCCAAAACGCCCCCGTATCACTTCCTAGTGTTTTAGCTGTGAAGAAGTTACAAACTACCTAGCAACACAAACTGAACAACTTGAATTTATACAATAGTAGAAAAACGATAAAAACTTTATTTATATGAAATTCTTCAATGTTACTTAGAATACATAAACATAAATTTATCTTAATTCATGGAACATACGGTTCGAGTAAAATATCAGATCTTTACTCTCAAACTAGGATATCCTGTGACTAAGAAGTCATAGTATTGTAATTATTATTATTTCAGCATATAAAGGTATCTTTAGTCGATGGAATGAAGTAGTCTCACTTATTTGACAGGCCTGTTGGTCTAATGGTCAGTGGCCCTGACTGCTATGCGCAAGGCCGTGGGTTCGATTCCCACCCAGGACAAATGTTTGTGTGATGAGCACGATTATTTGTTCTTTGGCTGGGTGTAATTTATCTATAATATGTATGTATTTAGAAATATATATGTATGTTTATCAGTTGTCTAGTACTCATAGCACAAGCTCTGCTTAGTTTGGGACTAGATGGCGTTGTGTGAAAGTTGTGGAATATTATTATTATACAACGTGTAACGGAAAGGGTATATACATACCAAGGGCACGGCTTCTTTGGGTGATATCAAACGATATTGGAAGGGTTTTTTAATCCTATCTCCTTTCTCGCGCCGACAAAAGAACACCGCCTTTACGCTAGGCTACTACAGTACTAGGCGCACAGAATTACGGAAGAGATTTCTCGTGATATTTGCAAGTAACGTGGAAAGTTATTGACCTATGTAGTGCGGTGACACGATTGTTATGATTTCAATTTAAGAAACTTACGAAACCGAAAATTTGGTATCAATTTTTAGAGTATTTTATTTTGAGTTGAAACCCTTCCAGTATCGTTTGATATCATCTAAAGAAGTTGTGCCCTTGGTGTGTATATACCCTTTCCGTTACACGTTGTATATTTATTTTTGTTTCTTTACAGGTGGCGAAACTAACCGGCCATTCATACCGTGTTCTGTACCTTGCCCTCTCACCGGACGGCGAGGCGATAGTGACGGGCGCCGGCGACGAAACGCTGCGTTTCTGGAACGTGTTTTCCAAAACACCCTCCCACAAAGAAAACAAGAGCGTTCTCAATCTCTACACGGCACTCAGATAAACTTATATCATAGATATATAGACGTTTTGTATATACTAGCTTTATTTATTTATAGTAAACTTTAACCCGTACGGTGTTTCGAAGTATTTTTTGGGTGTTAAAATAAGCTGGACTATTAAAGTCGTTTGTAATTCGTGTTCGTTTGGTCTTGGTGGTTTGTTTTGTGTTTTAATAAATTAGTTTTTTTTGAAGTGGCAACACTGTGTGAGGGCGATGGCGCTATAAACGGTAGTGCTGTCTCGCTTTCGCAACGTCGCTAACTTCAGCTTTCGGTCCTTATTTGTTTATTGTAAAAGCTTCAAATGAATCACCACACCATACCAAATCATTATTTTATACATAATGTACACTAGTTTGTGTATTAGTTATACAAGTACATAATAATGTATATTTGTTTAGACATCTGATGTACATAAGTTTCTGTACAGATTTATGCGACTGTATACAGTTCTTTGACAGAATTGTGTTGCGTTGCTGATATATTTCTATGTATTTACCAAAACTGGATGCGGACAAAGGACAATGTCGATCAGAAATATTGAGAAACGCTAAAAAAATATACACTTAAAAGCGATTATTTATATAATGTAACATCTCAATATAATTCAATGTTATAATTACCCAAGCAAGGTAAATAATCTAATATTTGAGTTTACTCAAATTATTACAGAGATCTTTATATGTCCATTAAAAAGGTTAAAAAACCGAACTGCTGGGCAGGAGATAGTTGTCTTTAGTTTGCATTCGTTATTTAAAAACTAGACGATGGAGAGAATGGACTATTTAGTCTGTGGAAAGTCTACAAAACGAGGCAATGCATTTTGTGATTAGCCAATCCGAACGAGCCTATGTTACTTCTATCCGGATGCTGTGACGTGATTGGCTACCGTAAATCACTAAGTGCATATCCTATCTAAATGGTTTGACTGATTGACGTGCAGCTGTTGTGGGCTATAGGAGAAATATGACCAATCAGCTGATCCACAGCCAGCGGCCATGTTTGCTGTAAAGTAGTCTATGGATCACCTGTATTGGACCTTCTTTCTTGTGCCTTGAAATCCATAGAGCATCTTGTTTATGGCAGTCAACAGATTTTATTTTCCAAGACATCTTCCAATGTGTTTCTTTAAATGGCGGTAGTCAGATTAAATACGTTGTTTAGAAACACAGTCCCGTCTCTCTAACCTCTACTTAATTTGACCTAACCAGTATACAAAAAATTAAATGAGAAATAATTTTTATACAACTTTATTTCTATATTGAGAAAATTACGTTTCGAGAATTGATTTGGTAAAGCATTTTTTGTTTAATTCACTAATGGTTACGTTTTTCTGTTCCAGCTTTTATTTGTTTCGACTTTTGTCAGTTAATAGAAAGATATTTTGAAAAAAATATCGTTCTCTTAAATGACTTTCAGTCGAAAATAGTTCGAGATTATATACGCCGAGAATAAAAAGGGGTAATACTTAGAACGAGATATAAAATGTACAAGGCTTTAGAATACAGCTAAACCTTTATCATGTTTGTTTCTAATAGATGTAATTGAAATAAATGAAATCGCATTTATTAATTAATGTAAATTTTAAGTTTATATAGAAAGTAAATCAGAGGTGCCTCAGTTATGATCTCATTAACAACCCTACAATCTTGTCTATGGCAACACTTTTTTATAACTTTTTCTTCTTTACGTTATTTATAATTTTCTTCAAAGTAGTTTATTTTTATTTATTTTATTGTAGCTTGTAGTGTTGTTTGTAAATGATAATAGTCAGTAGCCTATGTTTTTGGCTGGCAATACTTTAATTGTTTGAATAAAACATGTCGTTATAAAACGACATTTTTTTTTAACAATAGAATACTACAAGTTATAATTCTTTTTCCGAGGCATCCTCTATTTCCTTATATTTATCTATGAAGTTTTAAATGTCCTATTAGAATATGTAAACTTATTATTTAAGCTTTATTTGACGCGTGCAATGTAGTTCATAAATTGTATTGTGTATATAACAGAGTGTGACTAAGATACTATAACTAAAGTTTTCAATCGATTTTGCAGTGTTCTAAGAAGGCGATAGTTGGTACTTGGATTACATTGGAATTCAGCGTTTTATGAAGATATTTTGATGCTTGAGATTTAGCCAGAATGTCCTAGGTATCGTGTATTTATATCTGCCTATAACACCACCTTAAAACTTGTGTGTCTATGGATTTTATTCACTCCCAGTTTTTTTTAAACAAAAGATTTTCTATTCCGAGATTGATCTAGAAGTTTCTAAACCTGCTGTAAATAAAATCCAATCATTTCGCCACAAAATATCTTACAATGTATCATCTCGCCTTCATAGAATACTGCTCCTAAATAAATTATGTTCCATAAAGGTTATTTAACCAAAAAGTTAACATTCTATGTTCTAAATTCAAATTGTTAAAAAAACATTAATTAAGATTGTCTGAATCAGAAACTCAGATGCGTTTTGTTTTCTGTATGTGTACTGCCATTTTTTTTTATTTGTCAACTTTTCAATGTCATATCACATTAAATAAATCGTCGTAAAAACGGTGTATTATTTTGTGATGTAGCTTTGTAACTGATAACGTTTTGTGGTAAAACTAATTTTTAGTTTAAGAGATAAGAACGTTATATCAAACAATTTCAGCCTTTTTAATTACAATAAACATTCCTTTTTACAAGCTTTTTTTGCAAATATTGATGTAAGTTAACATACATTCAAATTAATATTACATATTACGACTTTAACGTTCTTGTCTTTCAGAGTAAACATAAAAATACATATTATAAATCTCAAAACACTCATTCAGAAGTCTTTATTAAGTAAAACTATCATTAAAATCTATTTTCTTCTTAAAAATATTCTGAACATTCTTGTGAAATTCCTTGTATATTTAAATATTAAAAGTAGTATCTTAAGAATTAGTAGCCAACTACTATTTATAGAGAAAAGAGTTATTTATATAAAATAGAGAGTGAATAATATATTAAACTTGTATAGACTGACGTATCCATTTTATGTTGTTAATTTTTAATATGTATTTTAGATAATTAAATGTTTGAGTGATGTAATAATTTCGGTGGGTTTTATTCTCAACAACCCTTATAACATCAGGTTAAACAATTTTTCAGATTTTTATGGAAAGTAAATTCTCTCAACCCAACTTTTTAGAGAGTTGCTCAATAATAATCCAATGTTTTGATATAATTTTAATTTTTGAGTAATCAGCGGCTGCACTGCTTATTGTGGGTTCGATTTCCGTGCCAGAATAAAAAGTTGTTCTGGATTTGGCAAAAATGCACTCGCGTTAAAGAAAAAATTCAAAGCGAGAGGTAATATTTAAAATCAATCAGTTCATTCATTTCTATGAATAAGTATCTACTTGAAATTTTGGAATGGTATTATTATTTTTTGTTATCTAAATAGTTGCTCTGTTGCATAGAGTAGGTATTAGACAAATGACATAGGAATCCCTGGGATGCTTTTGATTCTCTATGATCTAAACCGAAATACCTACCTATGTATAAAAACAAAGATAACAAAAACACTTCAGCGTCGCCAAGTTGAATGAACATACTAAAGTTAGCTAGGTTTTCACGTCGAAAGCGGAGCGTAGGTTTGCGTTTCCACCAAGAAAGAGTTCCGTCGTCTGATTCTATCGCAAAAGAGAAATGAGACTCAGTATTAATAATAATAATAATAAAATAATGGCTTAATAGCCAAGAGCCTCAACCAACACCTCAGGAGGCTCTCGTTAGACGGTTGGATCAAGGGCTTGCTTCAGAGAGTGGTACTCCTGGACACGGCGCGTATCGTCAGGAGGTTCCTCTCTATGGAGCCCTGACCGCCGGTAGCTTGGACCCTGTTCCCGGTACCGGTGGGCTACTATTTTTTATATTTTTAAATGTTTTTTTTAGAGAATATTTAAAAATGTAATTTATATGTATATATTGAAAATAAAGATAATAATAATAATAATAATAATAATAATAAGCTGGCAACACTAGCCGTCAAATCAAGTTTTGTTTTCAGTTCCTACAAAATAAATTCGCAAAATATAGTGATAAGTTTTCCCGTCCAAATTTCTCAATATTTACGAAAAGAGGACAGATTGAACCAAGATAAATAACATAAATCTAAAAAACAACCGATATTATAACGAAAATGAAGATAATGTATAATCCATCGACAACTGTCAAGTGGTCTGTCATTGACACCCATAGATGATACATATAGTTGACACCAATCACTAAACAATGCAAGAAATAACTATGTTAACAAACAAAACTTGATGATGCTTACTAGAGCAGCTTCGCAACGTGCACGCCCACCACCCCCGGACCCGTCGCTCAGCTCCGCCTCGCCACCGGATTTAGGATTACCTACGTCACCGGCGGCTGCATCCGCGTCGAGCTCGAGCGACGAGTATTTCTCTCCGCCGACGTCGCCAACACCTGTGCGTCGGCAGGGGAGAGGCCGGCCACCGAACAGCTTGGGACTTAGGAGCCAACTGGCTGCGAGTCGGGTCCCCGCTACCGGTGGTGTGCAGCGCATGAGATGGACTCAGTCCATAAACGAAAACGTCATGCGCGCATATTATGGGTCTACAGAGGGGGGAACTAACCTCACTGCGTATCGTGTCAGGATGCTGTCTCTGTTCCAGGACCTAGAACCAGCTGTCAACGTCTCGGCCCAACGACTGTCGGATCAGGTGCGGGTCATCCAGCGTAGCCACAGGTTGGATGACGCAACACTTGATAGGCTGCGCTCAGAGGTACTGAGCAACCATATCATCTCGTCCCCGACACAAGCCGTGGTACAAGCGCCCACTAGTAGCGCAATGACATCGCGGCTCTATAGTCATAATAATGAGCTAGATGATAGGGTTGTCACGGTAAGTAGCCAATGCAATGATCGACTGAGGAGCGCACTGGAGGATGCGCTTCACGAGTATAGATCGGCTCCGCCCGAACTTAGACCCCGGTTACCACGGTTACCCATGCACAAAAAAAATAGGGCGCTGGTGTGTGCTTTGGACTCGCTGCTTGAGAACATTTTTGAGAGCAGCGATAACCTCGTTGATACGCACTCAATCCTGTATTGCGGGGCTGTTGCGGCATGTCGCTTAGCTAACGTTAAATTCCCTAATAACGACGAAGCTATTCGACCAAAACCTGCTGTACCAGCCTGGCAGTATAGGATCGAGAGGCGTATCGATGAGGCCAGAACACTCATCGGCAAACTATACTGCTTCAAGGAAGGCAATGCACGCCCACGTGTAATGCGTTTTGTACGGCGGGCTTTCTCGGGGACTGGAATCAGCCCTCGAGAATACACACCCCACATTACGGAGCGCACTGACTTCCTGAAGCAGAAAATTTATGCATGGGCAAGCCGTATCCGACGGTTTAAGCGGCGGGTTGACCGGTACCACAGAATCGCATGTTCCAGAGCGATGAAAGGTGGGTATACAGAGCTTGGGAGCGACCCAATCAAAATGTGACTAACGTTTGCCGCCCGGATGATACCGCCACGAATTTATTCTGGCGCAACATCTGGTCGGTACCCGTCTGTCATGTTGAGGGTGACTGGATGCGTGAAGTTGAACGCGTGTGTGAAGCTATACCACAAATGGATAAAATAATCATTAACGCTTCTGATGTAGCCAAAGCAGTTCATCCGTTACCAAACTGGAAGTCTCCAGGACCGGATGGACTGCACAACTTCTGGCTCAAGTGGTATAGCAGCTCGCACGCGCTTTTGGCTTCTCAATTCCAGGCATCCTTAGAGACTGGGTCTCTACCAGAGTTTTTAACAACAGGCTGTACCCACCTGCTTCATAAGAGTGGTAGTCCCACGGAACCCAAAAATTATAGACCGATTACCTGTCTGTCTACGGTCTATAAGGTTCTTACGTCCATCCTGAGAGTGAAAATAAATATGCACATTGAGTGCAACTCAATTATGTCCGCTTCTCAGAATGGATGTAGGAAAGGGTCCCGTGGCACTAAGGAGCTACTCCTCATTGACATGGCCATTAGCCAACAGGCTCGTCGATCCCGAAAAGATCTATCGACATGCTGGATAGACTATAAAAAAGCCTTTGATTCTGTTCCTCATACCTGGCTTATCAAGGTGCTAGAGGTTTATAAAATAGACCCAACTCTACGCACCTTCCTTGAGTCATGTATGAGGCAATGGAAGACGGTACTTCGCTATCCAGGATGTCGACCTATCCGAGGGAATGATGAGCCTATATGGATCAGACGGGGAATATTTCAGGGTGACAGTTTGAGTCCACTTTGGTTTTGCTTGGCCCTGAATCCTCTAAGTACAATGCTAGAGGAGTCAGGCCTGGGCTATCGGTTGAGAAGAGGAGGTCAAAGTATATCCCACCTCCTTTACATGGATGATTTGAAACTCTTTGCCCCCAACAACTTGCAACTGATGGAACTACTGAAGGTAACTGAAACTTTCAGTAGCGCGATCAAGATGGAATTTGGTGTGGACAAATGTGCAATCATGCATGTAAAACGAGGAGAGATTATGGAATCTGAAGGAATTCAACTTTCAGATTCCATACACCTTAGATCTCTCTGCTTAACCGAAACTTATAAGTATTTGGGTATGTCGGAAGCTTTGGGCATTAATATTGCTGACATGAAGCAATCGCTGAGGGAGCGCTTCTTTGGCCGCCTGACAAAGGTATTAAACAGCCTTTTGTCGGGAGGAAATAAGGTGCGCGCTTTCAACGGTTGGGTCATGTGTTGATGTATTCTTTCGGCATACTCAAATGGACTCAAACCGAACTGGACGCCCTGGATAGGAGGGTCCGTACACTGCTAACCGCAAATCGGATGCATCACCCACGATCATCGGTGATGAGACTGTATATCCCGCGGAAATGTGGAGGTCGAGGCTTTTTAAATGCCAAAACTCTCCACAACCGCGAGATTTGCAGTCTCAGGGAATATTTCCTTAAAGCCGATGTGGGTATGCACCGAGATGTGATTGCAGTGGACAAGGGACTCACCCCGCTGACTATGGCTAAAGAGAACTGGCACAAACCTGTTATACTTACCCCAGATGACCGCAAAGAGGTATGGAAAAGCAAGGAACTTCATGGTCGCTACTATCGGGCTCTTTATGGGTCCGATGTAGATTTGACAGCTTCCGTTGCCTGGCTACGCTTCGGGGATCTCTTCGGAGAAACTGAAGGTTTTGTCTGTGCAATTATGGACGAAGTTATCATGACGAATAATTACCGGAGACATATTATGAGGGACGGGACGATTGACGTGTGTCGGGCATGCCATCGTCCTGGTGAGTCCATCAGACATATTGTCTCCGGTTGTTCTCGTCTAGCTAACGGCGAGTACTTGCATAGACACAACCAAGTAGCCAGAATTATCCACCAGCAACTTGCTTTGAAATACAAACTTGTCGATTCTGAGGTACCGTATTACAAGTATGTGCCCGACCCAGTTCTCGAAAACGACCATGTCACGTTGTACTGGGATCGGTCTATCATCACTGATAGGACTATTGTTGCCAATAAGCCTGATATAGTGGTGATAGACCGATTAGTGCGCCGCGCAATGATAATCGATGTTACCATCCCACATGACGAGAATCTCGTGAAAGCTGAGAAAGAGAAACACATTAAGTATCTCGACTTAGCTCATGAGGTTGTTGACATGTGGGATGTGGACTCGGCTGTCATTGTGCCGATTGTCATATCAGTCAATGGGCTGATAGCTAAAAGCTTCGACGACCATCTGTCGAAGCTGGCTTTGCACAGCTGGATAAAGGGCCTGATACAGAAGGCAGTTCTCCTCGATACAGCTCGTATTGTGAGGAGGTTCCTTTCTCTGGAGACCTAACCACCGGTAGCTTGGACCCCGTTCCCGATACCAGTGGACTGCCATTTTTCATATTTTTAAATGTTTTTTTATTGTCACTTTTTTATAGAAAAATATTTAAAAATGTAATTTTTGAGAGGTATATAAAATAAAGGAGATAATAATAATAAACAAACCGGGAGAATCCATTCGTCACATTATCTCCGGCTGTTCTCGTCTGGCTAACGGAGACTATTTGCATAGACACAACCTCGTAGCCAGGATTATTCACCAGCAACTTGCTCTTAAATACAATCTTGTGGAATCAGAAGTACCATACTATAGGTATGTGCCCGACCCAGTTCTCGAAAATGGCAATATTACACTGTATTGGGATCGGTCTATCATCACTGACAGGACTATTGTTGCCAATAAGCCTGACATAGTGGTGATAGACCGATTAGAGCGTCGCACAATGATTGTTGATATAGCAGTCCCCCATGACGAGAACCTCGTGAAAGCTGAGATAGATAAAAAAAATAAGTATCTTGACCTGGCGCGCGAGGTTGTCGACATGTGGGATGTGGAGACAGCAATCATTGTGCCGATAGTCGTCACAGCCAATGGTTTAATAGTCAAGAGCCTCGACCAACATCTAAGGAGGCTCTCGTTGGGCAGCTGGATCAAGGGCCTGATCCAGAAAGCAGTGCTCCTGGAAACGGCGCGTATTGTGAGGAGGTTCCTCTCTATGGAGCCCTGACCACCAGTAGCTTGGACCCTGTTCCCGATACCGGTGGGCTACTATTTTTTATATTTTTAAATGTTTTTATTTTTTATATTAATATTTAAAAATGTAATCTATATGTATATATATTAACAAGGATCTTCTACCTACTAACTGGATTGCTTACGAATGATTCAAAGAATACAGAAAGTCTTTCTTAGCTGTTAAACAATAGAGTATAAATTTGCACGCATAAAACTGAAGGAACTATTCGTTCCGAGCGAGACAGTGCCGTGTGTGGACTGTGTCCCTTTCTTCTGTGTGTCAGATTAAAAATATTTATTTCAATGGTAATTTTTTCGACCTGTCTGTTGTAGTAATAACACCTAGTTTTAAACTTCTTTGGAATTCTATCTTTAAAATGAATTGCCATTATTACTGTTTGCATATTAATGAAAATTAAAGTGATTTTACCATGCAATCACAAGATGTTTAAAACAAAAAGAAAATGGAATTTGTAACAATTAGTAGTGATATATTATACTATACATGGCAATTACTACGTTGCTGTCTGACGTTTACTTGACATCAGTATGTTTGTAAATTTGCATTATATTTGATTTTGTGAGTTTTCGTAATATTAAAGTGCAAGATACTGTAACCATGGTAAGAACGTGTTTTGTGGTTAATCGCAAGAGTGAAGGGTACCCCGGGTCTGGAATTTCCTGTTTTAAGTAAGTTTTGTGACTTTGTTTACAAATTGCATTTAGGGTGACTATGTTTTCATTGTAAAAGTGGATGTTCTTCTCTTTATTCTTCTTATTTATTATTGAAGTGAAAACTTCTTTAGCGGCGTTGTGCACTTTTTGTAATGGGTAAAAAATGTTAAACTCGCGTCAGGACACGTGACCTGATCGAAAATTCGTAAGCCGGACGGAGAGTCTAAGAGATAAACTTTTTAATGTAATATAAATTGTGTTTGTGTACCACATAAATGATAGTACTTTTATACTGATAATTAAAGCAATTCGTGCAAAATTATTCCCTAAACATTCCAAAATATCAAAAATGCACAACGTTAATATTCAAGTTTTCACTTCTGCTGGCACACCCGGAGTGCAACCCGTCGTTTTTTTTCTTTCTTCTCATTATTTATTATTTTTTGTTATTTTAAGCTTTCCAATAAATGATGATCGAGACCGGTGGCTCAGTGTTCTACACAGAAAAAGGTCAGAAACGGTTCCAAAATTTGTAGCCGCCATTTCAAGCCCGAAGAAATATTGCATTTCGAAACAAAATCAAATGATGCAATTCCATCCATTTTCCCTAAAGTAAGTTATCAATCTTTACAAATGACATGAAGATCACCGTTTCGTAATAGAATATGAGCGTAGCAAGATGAATTTTCATTTTGAATCTATCTTAACCATAAATACTAAAATATTGTTCTCATCAGTCTATTATTATTTTAGATTCCTGTTAAAGCGAAACAAATAAATGTTTTAAGTACTATAATATTGAAACCCACTAAAGAAAAGAATATACAACCTGTACTGGGCACATTCAAAGATCTGGTAAGTGAAAGTTATGAAAGGAGTCAAATTAATAAGCATAAAAGTCGACATTTTAGTTGATTTATTTACTTTTGCTTAGCAAATTGATGGCAAAAATATTTAATATCATTTTGGCCAAAAACTCAGCTAGGCAAACTTGCTTACAAGTGTAGTTTATTATATTAATAATTACTTATAACTTAATTACTTAACTTTTATCCACTGCAGTTAGTTAATGTCGACAAATAATAATAATAATTCACAATTTAAAGATTATTTCCATACTTTTAACTAATAATAGTGTAATACATTTTTTAGGGTTGTGTGTCAAGCCAATCTTGTAACAAACCTGCAGCTGCAACATATGAGGAACTAGAAAATATAGAACCAACCTAATAATCATTCGATCTGCCTCCTTTATATTTAGAATTATGTTTGTTAATAATATTGATTTCTAACCTTAAATAGCACATGTGGTGTTAGCGTGTAATTAATTGTTACACTTATAAATGTAATATGACTGTTTCATACAAATGTATAGTGTAAACAATTGTAGGTTAACCTAAATAAATATATACATAAATAAATTATATCTCTTCTGTTATTCTTTCTATTTATAATCATCGTCTTTCATGAAGGGTTTTAGTAGTTATAATTATATATAAACACTAGTACTCACGCGGGGCTTCGCTCCCGTGGATTCTATCACGGTAAAAACATAACTTCTTTTTTGCAGTCGCGTAAAAAGTAGCCTATAACCACAGTATAAATGATCTTTAGACTGTGCTATAACCTTCCTCAAGCTTCAAGCTACTTCCATACCAAATTGCATCCAATTCCACTCAGTACTTTCGAAGATTAGCGCGTTCAAGCAAACAAACAAACAAACTTTTCCGCTTTATAATATTAGTATAGATTGCATCGTTTTATTTTTAGTCTACTGGTTCTGACCGTACAAGTGTCGAATAAACGTAGATTACCAGTTAATGCACGTTTATTTGGACGTCTATACCACTGCCTATCAAGGCCAAGCCTTCGAAGAATTGTTAGCTGGTGATTCTGTTATTAATTATGTATCTGCAATAATTGTATTTGTATCACGGGTCTTAACCACTTCGAAAGTTTATAATTCAACGCAATAAAGTCTGCTTAACAAAACCAATTTTGCATTTAGCCCGCATAAGGAAGGGTTTATTATAGAAATTAGCGCGCTCAATATAAGTTCCTCAGATATATATTGAGAACTAGCTTTTCGCCCACGTGGAATTCTGTTATATCGCGCTACCAAGCAACTGTTCAAAAATCGGAGATAGAAAGAACCCTATATAGTTCCCAGGGTTTTAAACTATCTCCATGCCAAATTTTTTCGAAAGCGGCTCTATGGTTTAACCGTGAAAGCGTAACAGACCGACACAGACCTTTGTATTTATAATAGAATTTATTTCTTTCTTTCTATTTAATAGGTTGTTAAGAAAAAAACCGGCCAAGTACGAGTCGGACTCGCGCATGAAGGGTATTTTTATAGGTAGGTAATGAATGGTACGGAACCATTACCTATAAAAAGCCCCAAAAAAATCACATCTGTTGTATGGGAGTCTCCCTTAAATATTTATTGTAATTAATTTTTAGTATTTTTTTGTTATAGCGGTAACAGAAATACATCATTTGTAAGGTTAATAATAAGTGTTTTAAAAAAACCTGCAAATATTGCATCGAATAAAATTGTCCTTTCGTTTATCACGAATTGATATACACACTACTAGAAAGAGATAGCTAGGTCCTTCGAGGGTATACTCTTCGGAACGGATTTGAGCTTCGCGTCCGCATTCCAGTTTAGGTACAAGTTCCTTGATATATTAAATAAATGGAATAATAATAATAATAATAAATCTGTGGCTCGGATGTCAACCCGCCTGTCAAAAATTTTCTTCTTCAGTTTTATTTTTGAATAAAAATTTGATAAATAAATAGTATATAACAAATGCATCATGTTTAATAAAACCAAAACCGTAAAAAAAAAGCAAAGGCCACTGCAGAAATGCCGAATATACCTTCTGGAAAGAAAATCTCTACAAGACGACTCAAATTAAAAAATGTTGACAAGATACCGGGCCCGGTTACAGCAAACCACACGCCCAAGACCAGCGGAATCATCGCTGAGCTCCACCTCGCAGCTACCGGGACCTTCTCCAGCCGTGAGTCAAGAAATTCCGGCCGCTGCAGTTGCGTCGAGCTCGAGCGATGAGTACTTCTCGCCGCCGACGACACCACCACCTGCGCGTCGGCGAGGAAGAGGCCGCCCTCCGGCCGGCTTAGGACTTCGAAGCCCTCCGGCCTCCGATGGGGTCCCCGCTGTCGGTGGAAGTGTGCAGCGCATGCGATGGACACATTCCATCAATGAAAATGTCATGCGCTCATACTTTGGGGCCACAGAGGGGGGAACTAACCTGACTGCGTACCGTGGTCGGATGCTCTCTCTGTTCCAGGTACTTGAATCAGATGTCAACGTTTCGGCGCAACGACTATCGGATCAGGTGCGGGTAATCCAGCGTAACCGTATGTTGGATGACGCCGTACTTGATAGACTACGCCTTGAATCACGGTGCAGCCGTGTCTCATCTGCTTCACCACTGGCCGCGGTGCATCTACAACCCAATGTCTCACCGCAACCCGACCACGTCGATGAAGATGATGATGACGAGGCTATAACCGTGAGTACCCAGTGCAGTGAACGATTGAGGAGTGCTTTGGAGTGCGCATTACGGGAGTATCGCTCCACACAGCCTGAGCTTAGACCTCGTCTGCCTCGTTTGCCCATGCATAAGAAAAATAGGGCGCTAGTGTGTGCTCTAGATTCACTGCTGTCAAATTATTTTGACAATAGTGAAGACCTCACCGGTACTCATTCGATCCTATACTGTGCAGCTGTAGCGGCTTGTCGGGTAGCTCATGTCAAGTTCCCAAAGACTGACAGAGTTATACGACCAGCTGTACCATCTTGGCAGGGCAGGATCGAGCGTCGTATTGCTGAGGCTAGAGCACTCATTGGCAAACTTATCTGCTTCAGACAGGGCAACACTCGCCCTAGAGTGATGCGCTTTGTGAGGCGGGCGTTCGCGGGGACTGATATTAGTCCTCGGGATTATCTGACCTGCGTCACAGAGCGCATCGACTTCCTGAAGCAGAAAGTCTATGCGTGGGCAAATAGAATTCGTAGATATAAGCGGCGGGTGGAGCGATACACTCAGAATCGCGCATTCCAAAGCAATGAAAGGTGGGTTTATAGGGCCTGGGAGCGACCTGACCAAGGTGTTACTGATACGTGCTTACCGGATGATGACGCCATGTGTTCGTTCTGGCGCAGCATCTGGTCGGCTCCTGTCGGTCACACCGAGGGTGACTGGATGAGTGAGATCAAGCGCACGTGCGATCTTATACCAGAAATGGGGGCAATTACGATCAGCCCCCAAGATGTAACCCGTTCAGTCCGTCCGTTATCCAACTGGAAATCTCCAGGACCAGACGGACTGCACAATTTTTGGATAAAATGGTTTCAAAGATCGCACGCCCGCTTGGCATCTCAGTTTCAGTCTGCCTTAGAGTCAGGATCGCTACCTCAATTCCTGACTACAGGAATAACCCACCTGCTCCATAAATCAGGTAGTACAGCGGAACCTAAAAATTATAGACTGATCACGTGCTTACCGACGGTCTATAAAGTTCTTACTTCCATTTTGAGAGCCAAAATTAATAATCATATTGATATAAATTCAATCATGTTTGCTTCTCAGAATGGATGTAGGAACGGGTCCCGCGGTACTAAGGAGCTTCTCCTCATTGATATTGCCATTAACCAACAGGTTCGTCGTTTCCGAAAGAATCTGTCGACATGTTGGATAGATTATAAGAAGGCCTATGATTCTGTTCCACATACATGGCTCAAGAAAGTGTTGGAGTTGTATAAAATAGACCCAATACTACGTAATTTTCTTGAGTCATGTATGGGGCAATGGAAGACGGTCCTTTGCTATCCAGGATGTCGACAGATCCAGGAAAACAGCGAACCGATTAGGATTGAGCGTGGCATATTTCAAGGCGACAGTCTGAGCCCACTGTGGTTTTGTCTGGCTCTCAACCCTCTCAGTACATTGCTGGAGGGTTCGGGGCTAGGCTACCAGTTGAGAAGAGGTGGTCAGGTCATATCACACTTGCTTTACATGGATGATTTGAAAATCTTTGCCACCAACAAACTGCAACTGATGGAGCTACTGAAGGTAACAGAAACTTTCAGTAGCGCCATCGGGATGGAATTTGGGGTGGACAAGTGTGCAGTTATGCATGTAAAGCGAGGGGAGATTATGGAATCCGTGGGAACTCAACTCTCGGATTCCATACACCTAAGATCCCTCGGATAAACTGAAACTTACAAGTATTTGGGTATTTCAGAAGCGCTAGGCATCAATGCTGCTTATGTTAAACAGTCATTGAAGGAACGCTTCTTTGGCCGCCTGAATAAAGTACTGAATAGTCTTCTATCAGGCGGATACAAGGTGCGTGCCTTCAATGGTTGGGTTATGCCAGTATTGATGTATTCTTTTGGCATACTCAAATGGACTCAGACTGAACTTGACGCCTTGGACAGGCGGGTCCGCACAACGCTGACTGCAAATCGGATGCATCACCCACGTTCATCGGTGATGAGGCTGTATATCCCGCGGAAGTGCGGGGGTCGTGGCTTTTTAAATGCAAAGACCCTGCACAACCGCGAGGTATGCAGCCTTAGGGAATATTTCCTAGAAACCGACGTGGGTATGCATCGGGATGTGGTAGCGGTGGATAAAGGCCTCACGCCGCTCTCCTTAGGTAACGAGAATTGGCGCAAACCTGTAGTATTAGATACTAATGACCGCAGAGAAGTATGGAAGAGCAAGGAGCTTCACGGACGCTATTACCGAGCCCTTCATGGGTCTGAAGTAGATTTATTAGCGTCCGTAGCCTGGCTACGTTTTGGTGACCTCTTCGGGGAAACCGAAGGTTTTGTCTGTGCGATTATGGACGAAGTTATGATGACGAATAACTATCGGAAATATATTGTTTAGGAAGGTACGGTAGACACATGTCGGGCATGTCACAAACCGGGAGAATCCATTCGTCACATTATTTCCGGTTGTTCTCGCCTGGCTAACGGAGAATATTTGCATAGACACAACCTCGTAGCCAGGATTATTCACCAGCAACTTGCACTTAAATACAATCTTGTGGAATCAGAAGTACCATACTATAGGTATGTGCCCGACCCAGTTCTCGAAAATGGCAATATTACACTGTACTGGGATCGGTCTATCATCACTGACAGGACTATTGTTGCCAATAAGCCTGACATAGTGGTGATAGACCGATTAGAGCGTCGCACAATGATTGTTGATATAGCAGTCCCCCATGACGAGAACCTCGTGAAAGCTGAGATAGATAAAAAAAATAAGTATCTTGACCTGGCGCGCGAGGTTGTCGACATGTGGGATGTGGAGACAGCAATCATTGTGCCGATAGTCGTCTCAGCCAATGGTATAATAGCCAAGAGCCTCGACCAACATCTAAGGAGGCTCTCGTTGGGCAGCAGGATCAAGGGCTTGATACAGAAAGCAGTACTCCTGGAAACGACGCGTATTGTGAGGAGGTTCCTCTCTATGGAGCCCTGACCACCGGTAGCTTGGACCCTGTTCCCGGTACCGGTGGGCTACTATTTTTTATATTTTTAAATGTTTTTATTTTTTATATTAATATTTAAAAATGTAATTTATATGTACATAGATTTAATAAATGGAATAATAATAAATTTATTTGTTAGAATATTGTTGTTACAAGGTGTTACATACAATTTTACGTCCAAAATATTCTGCTGTTTCCAGCGTACAATATTTTCAAGAAATTAAATTAAAATCAATTGATAAAAACCATACAATGTCAAGGATAAGGAAAACATTAACTGTTATCAATACAATTTCAAGGGATCCTACATATAATGTCAAGAATTATTACATACAATGTCAAAGCATACTAATTAGAATGCCAAGAGTTATCAAATACAATTTAACGGAATACTAAATATGTCAGGAATTATTAAATACAATGTCAAGGCATGCTAAATATAATGTCAAGTTATCAGATGAAATGTCAAGGAATAGATACTAAATATTATGTCAGGTATTAATAAATACAATGTTAAGAATTATTGAATAAAATGTCATAGGTATTAGATACAATTCAATTATTAGGAATGTAAGGCAAGTCGTCGGCGTCGTCCAATTTAAATTTAGAATCAAACTTTTCATTTAAAAACTCATTTGTTGAGTAGTAGCACTTAAACAATAGGAAGTCAAATATTTTTTTTTTAAATGTCATGAAGTTAAGATCTTTAAAAACATTAGGTAATTTATTATAAACACGAATTGCCATACAGTAAACATTATTGGAAAATAGTTTAATTCTTTGTTGGGGTACACATAATTTGTGAATATCTCGACTTTTTCTTATAACAACATCATTATGTACTTTAAATAAAGATATGTTTTTATGTACAAAGATACAAAGTTCGAATATATATAAAGACGGGAGTGGTAATATTCTAAAAACTTTTAAAGAGCGGGACACAGCTATCTAATGGTTGGGCTTTGGTTATTGACCGAACACATTTTTTTTGGGCTTGGAATGCTTTAATAATTTCAACAGAATCGCCCCATATGATAATACCATAGCGTAGAATTGATGCTACATAACCATGATAAGCATAAAGTGCTGCGTTGATACCAGCTATGCGAGTTATTCTGCCTAAAACAAATACAAATCTTTGCAGTTTAGTACATAATTTGTCAATATGTACTTTCCAGTTGCAATATTTATCTAACGTTATACCCAAAAAAGTAGCATTTTCAACCTCTTCTATAGTGTCACTTGCGTATCTTATTTTTAATCCGTAATGTTTGCTATTGTACGTTTGGAACTGTATAAGTTTGGTTTTACCAATATTGACATGTAAATTGTTGTCTTTTAACCATTCTATTATTTTGTTTAGTGTATCATTGATCTCTTTTTCGTATTTGGTGATATTTTTATCAGTGAGTTCAATACTAAGTGTTGTATCGTCGGCGTACAGAATGCATGAATATGGAGTCACGTTGGGCAAATCATTAATATACAGTACAAACAAAAAAGGTCCCAATATACTGCCCTGGGGAACTCCATAGGAGTTTTGACGATAGGCGGATCTATATATAATTTTTTCCGATGTAGCATGTCTAGATATCTCTACACATTGCTGGCGATTATGTAAATAAGTTTTTATCCAGTTTAACGCATTTCCCCTAATACCATAGCGATTCAGTTTAAAGAGAAGTAGTTTGTGATCTACGAAGTCAAATGCTTTTGACATATCGAGAAATATTGATGCTATTGTCCTTTTCTCATTAAGACTTGAGGTAATCATTTTCACAAGAGAAAAACATGCAAGAGTTGTTGATTTACCCTTTCTGAAACCAAACTGTTCCTCTTTTAAAATTGCATGTTTTATTATAAAGGAGTGAAGTTTATCGTACATAATTTTTTCAAAAATCTTAGAAATTATGGGTATTAGAGTAATAGGACGATAATTATTCATATCATTTTTATCTCCTTTTTTATATAATGGTTTGACTATGGAAAACTTTAATTTGGTGGGGAATACACCTTGAAACAATGATAAATTAATAATGTGGGCCAGAGGACGAGTTATATATTTAGAGCAACGTTTAAGCATCTTTGTATTAATGTTATCATAGCCAGTTGAGTTTGTTGAATTTAAAGAATTAATAACTTTATATACAGTATCTTCATCAGTTGGAGTCCAAAAAATGCTATCTGATATGTCAGTGATGGTATGTTTGTAGTCAATGGGTGATTCAAAATTAGGGGTTTTTGGTTTGTTAGTCATATTAATAAAAAAGTCATTAAATAGGTTTGCAATTGTATCGCCATTAGTGTATGTGCACTGATCAATTTTAATAGAAGAAATTTCAGCGTTATTATCGTTATCTGCACTATTCTTTTTTATTATATCCCAGGCAGCTTTACATGTATTGTTCGATTGAAGTATATAACGAGTATTATCAATTTTCTGAGCATGTAATATACATCGTCTCAATATCCTAGAGTAATTTCGATAGTTCTTTAGGTGTAGGTTTTTGTTAGAATTTAATAGTCTATATTTTAGGTACATACTTCTTTTCTTGACACAACATCTTTTTATTCCTTTTGTTATCCATTTAGTTTTTACCGGTTTGTTTGTAATTTTTACTTTTAGGATGGGAAAACTGAGATCATAAAACAGGGATAGTGTATCATGAAAGTGATTGAATGCTAGATCAGTATCATCAGATTCGTATATTTCTGAAAATGAAAGAGACGATATGCATGATATGAACTTTTCAATGTTGTCTTGACTTAGATCTCTTCTCTTTTCAAACCAAATTTGTTTTCTGCATTTTGTAGTATTTACAGACGAATTGAAGCTAATGGACTGACCAGTTTCATGGTCAGATAATGCAAGGATATGTACTTGAGGCTGAACATTAGGTACATCGCTAGCGATGTATCATCTATATCGAATATGTATCATCTATGAATGAGACAGAGCGAACTAAACGGAAAATGAGAGAAAGAAAATGATTACTTGATTTCCACAAAGAGCGAGTTCAGTTAGGTTATAATTTAGTCTCATAAGAACGATAAAGTTGGAGTTTGGACCTGGATGCCCGCATATTCGAGAGAAAAAACATTGAAAAGGCTATTCAATGTTTTAGGAGATGAAAAATTTGAGAACCATTACAGGCTTAGCAGAGAACAATTTCATGAAATTTTGTCTTTTGTGATATTGTCCTCGTCACGTAAGTTGGCAAGGTTTTGACGTAGTGGGGCCGAGTTCGCGCATTGTGCACTTAGTGGAAGAAAAAAGTGGTCACTTTTACTGCTTGCCATTATTCTATGGTTATTGCCATCATTTATTTTTAATCATATCTGTTCAGAAGAATGTTAAAGAAAGAAGAGGACTTCATTCGTTAATTCGGTATTATAAATAAAATAGATATAATACATAAATACATCTTAAAGTGAAAAAAAAAATGTATTTAAAAAAACATTAAAAATAATATGTTCTCGTCGTCACAATTAGTTAATAAAACTGCTACCCCTTTTATTCTTCTTTTTTCCCGGTGTCCTAAAGACTGAAGAATTCGGAATTTCAACCTCCCTTAACTATAGTGTCTAACTGTTCTTTGTGACGTTTTAATAGTCTGCGTAAAACGGTATTTGGTCCTGGCATTGTAATCAACGTAACAAAAACTAAATTTAAAACAAGAACTCGTAACAAAAACAAAGGGTAGCAAGTGTATTTGGGAGCAAATTGAACGAGAACTACAGACGCACCAATCGCGCGCTCGGAGCGGCGCTACGTCATACCCCGCGTCTCGCTGACAACCGCTGACACCTAAAAATCGACTTCTGTGCATTGAACGACTCTTGCCTAGTTATTTGGCGACAACTATAGCCGATGTTCTAAAACAAAATAATAATTTATTATCTACAGAAAAGCTATTTCACCTCAAGAGAAAAGCAATAGGATACGAGTCATTTACAAACTAGTGGGTGAGACCATCTATTCCGTGGGTGACATTGACACCGTGACGCAGCAGATTATTCTACGCCTTTATTCATTTGGATCACTCCATTCGACACTTCCTCTATGAAACATTATGTAATTTTCAATTACGAGGTAAAAGGAGTCATTAATTATTACTGCTCCGCTCTCTTTTAGTGTCGACATGCTCAGCAAAATTTTTATTGTACATATTTTTTAATGTTTGTATGTTTCGTATTGTATGTTGTTATCTCCGAATATTTTTTTCAATGTCAGTTTCTCTTGAAATGACGAGTTTATTTTTACTCGTTTTGTCCTATTGCTAGTTATTAAACGGTAGTTGAGAACTCAGAACAATGTAACAGAGTCTGTTACATTGTTCTGAGATCTCAACTACCGTTTAATAAATAGCAATAGGATAATCGCTAATTGCAAGACTCTTGCGAGACTCTCGTTTGGGCAACACTATAGCAAAGTTGATAATCCATTTGTTAAGCACTGGGCGCAAAGGCACGTGCCTATTTGTAGGAGGCAACGTGTGTATTAATTATGTATAATTTAAGTTTACTAACATAGTTCTTTAAGTAATTTTTGCTTCTGGCACTATGGAAAAAAAATAATATATTAAATTTTCAATAAAACAACTTCAAAATCCACGTCATACACAATTTAATGACTGAAAATTTTGAACTAAATTTACGGGCACATAACAGCTTTATCAGTTAAATGTTCGACGCTGTTCACAACGTGCATCACGTACTCCCTCAGTCGATCCTTGCTGTGCTGCAGATAAGGGAGCACGGAACCTTTCTCTGACGCCTGGCGGAACTCCTCGATGTAGGGGTAGAAGCTTTTGGCTAAATGCGCCAGTGCGTCAAGAGTCTCCAACTCTTTGACGTATAAGAGAGAAGATTCCTTGATCTTGTTGTCGACGGAAGCGGAGCAGTAGAGATCCTTTTCACAGAGTTCTCGTTTTAGTTTTTTTATCTGAAATAAATAAATAATAGTCGCTTTGTTAAAAACAAAAATACTGAAAGGTCTGTCAGCAAGCGTTGGAAAGAAAAATAACGAAAATAAGAAGTGAACACAAGAAAAATGACAAAACTAATTGATGCCCTCAAGTACGCTAAGGAGTAAGCTGGAGGAGGTTCTATTCCAGTGTTGGGGTCGCATGACGGATATAAATTTTTGGATGAAGCTGTAAAGAAAAATGTATTTTTTTCATACTGATCATGAATTTTTAACCGACTTCTAAAAAAGGAGGAGGTTCTCAATTCGGATGTTTGTTTGTTTTTTTTTATGTTTGTTCGGGCATAGCTCCGTCGCTTGCCAACCGAATTGAAAAATTCTTTTTTGTTGAAAAGGGTATACTTCCCAAATGGTCCCATGAAAATTTTATCGAAATCGGACAAGCCGTTTCTGAAAAATCAACAAAAGTCTAAAAAAATATTTAATTTGATGATCTTTTCGTTTACTCTGCATTGCGTTTTTTGTTCGCGCATAACTCCGTCATTTACAAACCGATTTGGAAAATTCACTGACCCACTAAAAAGCGCGAAAATAAAAACTTTTTTGCAAAAAATAAAACCGACTTCCATATCAAAACACTACAAAGCCAAAAATATATTCTTTTTTTTTTCACACCGCCTTCCGAAATTAAAATTATTTTTGGCTTTGTAGTGTTTTGATATGAAGTCGGTTTTATTTATTGCAAAAAAGTTTTTTAGTCATCCTCATCATTTATTTGGCCGTTTCCAAGAGGTCGGCTTCCAGTATAACCGGTTGCAGCTGAGTACCAACGTTTTAAATGGAGCGACTGCCTGTGTGACCTCTATAACCCAGTGGCTGGGTAACATGATGATGCTTCTATGTTTCTTCTTCTCTTCTTCTTCTTCTTTCTTCTTCTTCTTCTTTCTTCTTCTTCTTTCTTCTTTCTTCTTCTTCTATGACTATCTGTAATGTCTATCAAAGATGTGGATTGACAGCAGGGAAAGTTTAACGTGGTTTTCCAGACAGGAAGGAATCTCGATATTTTAAAATAGTAGTTCAGATCCACGGAACGGTCTCGGCAAGCCTTAACCATTGAAATCGGCACGTTGCTCTCATTGCCCCTCATCACGGGAAAAAAGTGAACAGTGCTGGTACCGAAAGGACAAATAGATCTTGTTGACTTACTTTAGGCATGTGTGAGTTTCCTTTCCTTATGTAGTCCTCAATCATGCCACTAATTTTATCGGCATTGTTGAGTCCATATGTATAGTAGGTGTCCACGGTTGACTGGTATACCTGATCGTAGACTTGGTCGAAGCTGTCGACAAAATAATAATAAAAAATCTCGCGTTCCTTCTGCTTTCTCTGAAGTAAAAACGGAAACGGAATAGGTACTTTCATTGAGCGTAGAGCTAAAGAGTGGAATTCCGTGCCGGAGTCTGTATTTCCTGTTGGTTATAATCTGGGGGTCTTTAGGTCAAGAGTGAACCACATCATCGCTTACCATCAGGTGACATGGCGATCTAACGCGAAGCTATAATAATCAACCTAACCAAATCCAATTTTTACATTTGTTTTCGAACAGTTTTTTCATTTGTAGGCACTAAAATTTGCATGACGAAGCACCACATGAAGCGTGTTCCATTAGGTAACAATAATCTATACTTATAATAAATCTGTAGAGAGGTCAATTCTGTACATGAAATATATTTCCAAAATAACTATCAGGGGGTGATTAGGGATCGATACTGATGCCAAAAATGCAATCAGTAAAATTTTTGTCTGTCTGTCTGTCTGTCTGTATAACCGTTATAGAAACAAAAACTACTCGACGGATTTTAACGAAACTTGGTACAATTATTTTTCATACTCCTGAGCTGGTTATAGTATACTTTTCATCACGCTACAATCAATAGGAGCAGAGCAGTGAAGGGTAATGTTGGGAAAACTGGAGAAGTTACTCCATTTTTTAAGCTTCCGTCGCGAGTGCTAGCTTAATGGTTAAAGCTACACAGAAATCATGTATGACGGAAATGTTCTCCTTAAAATTATATAAAAAATATCCCACGACAGCATATAATTATTACGCATCATTATTAAGCAGAGTCCGGGCTAGCACTAACAGCATCCTACAGGTCATTGCGGATAAACAGGACTCAAATATCCTGAAACAATTTATTCGTATTCAGATGCTATAAAAAAAAATATTGTAATAATTATGGATAATGGTCTGAAATAAAGATTTATTTATTTATTTATTATATATCTATCTTTTATGGTTGACTTACAATAACACGTGTAACTCCCGATAGCTTAGCAGTTCGAAGCTTTCTGATTATTATTCTGCTCCGAAATTTAAAACCACCACAACTTTGCAATGGAACTCGGCTAAAAGTAACCCAGTTGCAACAAAATATAATCGAGGCTCAAAAACAGGTTGTGGTGCAGGAGAAACCGTCTTTATTCCCAGAATTCCCATAATACCAAATAATTTTCCATTCCAATTTAAAAGAACGCAATTCCCAGTATCGGTGTGTTATGCAATGACAATTAATAAGGCTCAAGGGCAGACTTTTCGTGTTGCTGGAGTAGATCTCGGTGTCAGTTGTTTCTCGCATGGTCAGTTGTACGTCGCTCTTTCCTGGGTTAGCAGTTCTAGAAATCTTTATGTTCACGTGCCGGACGGGTCAACTTTCAACATAGTTTACCCGGAAGCTTTGCGCTGAAGTATTTTCGTTCTATAGGTACTTAAGCCTCATGTGAACGTGATCTAAACAATATTAACCGATACATTAACTTAATAACACACAAGGAGTTACACGCTGACGGAGTCGCGGGCACAGCTATTAACAATAATATTGTGCGGGTCGGTATTGCGATATTTTTCAACAGTATTATAGATTGACATATTCTATTTCTCCACTAAATTACGAAAGTTAATCTGTCTGTTACGTCAAAATCACTGAACCGTGAGGAAGGACATAGGCTACTTTTTTTTACGAAATACGACGGAAACGTGGACGAAGTCGCAGGCTATAGGCTATATATCATTACGCTAAGGCCAATAGGAGCGGAGCGCCAATGAAGAATGCTTCAAAATCGGGGTTAAATTTAACGTTAGCCCAAAGTAACTATTCCACGCGGACGAAGTCGCGGGCAAAAGCTAGTCAGCTAAATAAAGTAAGAACTTATAAGGCAGTTGACAACTGTTTCGAAAAAAACTTTACAGGGAAAGAGGAGTGATTTTTCACTTTCTTATATTGTATCATCATTATATATCGGAGGGAAAATCATCAAACGCCTCCTCTGCGTAGAACGGGAGGGAGTGTCATACCTCTATTGACTGACCGAACCTGTTCCTTCAATTGATCTTGCGTTTGATGCCGCGGTATGTCGTTACAATATTCCTACATCCCCAGCCGTTTCATGATCGTCCTCAGTCACGCTGAATGAAAGATAATTATTATTGTGAGGCGGTGTTACTTACTCGGTGCATGAATTCCTGACAACTCTTGCTAATGCAATTATTACTGCTAATAGAGCGTTGTACTGGTGAGCAGCGTCGTTCAATGTAGTAGAGGATGGATCCAGTCTCCTGGGAAATCATAATACTTATTGTAACTTAGATTCGAAAAATGCCAAGCTGTTCTTTACTTTGCTTAAAACGACTAGTCAGTAACGACAGATTCAGCGTCTGCAGTGCGTCAGTATTTTAGCAGTATTATGGAAACTAGTATCATAACAGTAAGATCTATTTAATAAACGCCTGAATTTTTGTTGCACTGCAATATTTTCACCGAGTATTAAAGATTTTTTCCAACCTAGTGACGATACTGTTGGCGCAGTGGTTAGCGATTAGCTGCTGCACTGTGTATCGTAGGTTTTAATCCTGTATCGGAACTAATGTTTTTATGACCAACGAAATTTCTTTCGGGTCTGGTTATATGTGCAAGTGAATTTAAATGTTTCGTGAACGCACCCATGACACAGGAAAAATCATATAAGAAAAAATATGCAAGCCAGACTAAGTGCAATTGAAAAAAGAGAATAATAAGCATCTTAGGTGGTTCTGTGTAACGTAGAGTTTTAGTTCTGATCTTCATTAATCTACTCTCAGAACGAGCTGATACGTCAAAGATGAACTTTCTATTTACTTACGTACGTCTCCTTAAATAGTTTGCAAAGTTATCTATCAGTTCTAGATTGTCAAAATATGACTTTACATCTGAGACACTTTGGGAATCTTCAAAGTCGCTACGGTCGTAGTCTACATCCAATGGATTAATCACGGGTCCCACCAAAATCTGTTTCTGCGATTGACCTAAATTGTTGTCTTGGTTCGGGGATCCATAAGGTCTCTGTCGACCTACTTTATTGTAGTAAGGTAATGCATTAAAATACGGATCTTGATTGTATTGTAGTGGTATTTGCGCAGGATAATGTTGGTAGTTGTAGGAGGGTGGGTTTACGGCTGAGTATTCAGGATACTGCGCGACAGGGACGTTGTACTCCGATTGCATAGCCGTAGATTGTCCAGGGTAATAGTTTGGTGCAACATTCCTTTTATTGTTTATGAATGCACCCGGGTAAGGGTTGTTTCCGGGCGGTAGACGTTGACGGTGAGCTTGAGCGTAGGTTGTGCAAAGGATTGCCGGTATTATGTACCACATTTTGTCTGCAATCATAATAATGAAATAGGCGTGATAGTTTTAGTATGAAACAAAAATATACTCTCTCGCTACTGACTCAGATTTTCAAGTAATTACAAAATAAGATGTACGATTAGTTTGCTTTTATAATGGACGACTCGTGCGAGGTAATAAGTTTTACTACGACTATAAAGGTTCATTTTCAACTCTTGATTGTTCAGTGCCGAGAGTAAATACACTCTTCTTTAAAATTTAAATCAAAATCTAACACAAAAGCATTTGGCAGTCCCAGTTGTACCTACTCTTCCCTTGTTAGGTAGCTGGTATAGGTACTTATAAAATGTTTGCTACTCTTATAACCTTTTTTAAGGAATATAAAACAAATGCAGGCTGTGCTATAATCATTGAACCGTCTGAGAGTCTTCCACCTGGGCACATATTATCGCGGCCGGCTTGGAAATGCCATAATAGACAAGTCGGCCGTAGCAAAGATAATCTGTACATATGTTACAGAGGTACGAAGGTAGATTAAACCTTGGAATCTTTTTCTTTCGCTGAATAACTTGACATGCGAATGAAGCCGCAGAGATCCTCCCTTTTCTACTGAATTTTTTTCTTCTCTCTGCTCGGAATGACCCCACTATACTGCACACGCATTAGGCTGCGTGGTTGTTAGAGAAAAAATTCGTCCCAGTATAAAAATATACGGTTATCTATACATATAAATCAATTGCTTTTCATTAGTCTGGCCCAAAATCGAGAAAGACTGGACCGACTGAGCTCATTGGTTTAAACATATCGTCCAGGGAAATATAGATAACCGAGGGGTCGCGGGTTCTAACATCACCCATTACACTATTATCGCAACTCCAGGCACAAGCATACGAGTATTTATTAGTTTAGTTGAAGTGGTTAACAGGATTGATTGTAATATGAATTCTACCCACATTGCAGGTATTTAAAAAAAAAATTGAGAACATAATAGTCTAAAACAAATAAAAATGGTATGTTCACCATGACAGCTAGTAATTAAATATATCGAATTCTTTTTTATAAAAACCAATCTATAATGTTTTTTGGGCTTAAATCTATTAATTAAAATCATAAATTAATATGTTTACAATCTCCGAATAAAAATATGTAAAATAATAAAGACTTGCTTACCTAGTGAGAGAAGGCTTTATACGCTTAACTGAAATAAATTTCATCAGTAGTTATATGTATAGTAATTAGTTATTACCGTTAGCTTGTTCTTTCTGATTGGGACGTGTTATTTTTACTGACACTGGATCTTAAACTTGCACGTTAAGCTGTTAAAAGGCATTATTGGTAATCAGAATTTGTCTGTTAAAAAGGGTGATTACCCTTTTTAGGGTTCCATAACCGAATGGCAAAAACGAAACCCGAGATTCGTCATGTCTGTCTGTCCATCCGTATGCCACAGCCATTTTATTCCGAAACTATTAACTTGGTAGGTAGATGTATTCTGTGAACCACTTTAGTTTTTTTACAAAACAAAATAAATATGATATTAATGGGGATATTATGCTATTACATGGAACTTAAACTAAAAATCTTTAAAAATGACATGGAATTTTCTAAAACCATATTTTTAAAGTCATTTATTTAAAAGATAGGCACTTCCGAAGTAGTAAAATATTTCAACAAAAATTGGTTTGAACGAGATAGAGTTAACAGTTTTTGAGACTTTTATAAAACCGCAAATATGACTTTGTATTTCATACAATCACTACAAAAAACTAAGTTATTTTGCGTCGTTACTATGCAAAAGGATTTTTTTTGATGTTCAGTTATTCAATACACCGTTACTATTGAGATGGTGGTGATGGCGTTACGATCAATCTGACGAAAACAAAGAAACGCACGCTCACAATACATTGGGCACTATAATATTGCATCGTACTTTAAAAATCTTCGTGAAATCTTCTCTTTCAAACTTTAATAAACTACTGAATACTACAGGCTAGTGTTTAATTTCATACAATTCTCGGATTCCTCATGATCTACTGAATTTACATATGAAGCCTGAAAAGTTACAAGCCAGATTATTGATGAAAACTAATTAGTTCCATTCAGTTATCCCAATTATGATACAATCGATATAAAAAAAAACTTTGAGAAACTAAAGTTTTAATTACATTTGCAAGTAAAAAAATATCTAACGGATTTCGAACACATAATTATTTTTAGTTAATTTGCTAAGTTAAAGTGTGTAAAAACGATTAGTTGCGCATTAAATTATATCGTAGTATTTAATGAGAGTTAAGTACCTGCTCAGGTATGATTTCAAATACGTATAAAAATCCCGTTTTATAATAGTTGTGTTGTTTTATTTATAAAAATCTTAAATCACCAGCTGATTGGCCTTTTACAACTATGTTATGATTGGCAGTGGCATAACTATACCATCTGAGGCCCGTGGCAAATCCATTGGATAGAAGCCCCACGAAAACTCGTCACATTTTAATTTAGTTTTAATAAATCACTGAGATAATTACCCAGTAACATTGTGTCTATTTTAGTTAAATATCTAATTTTCAAAAGCATAGGGATTACAAATTTCTAATAAAATAACAGTTATGTCAATAATAAAATAATAATTAATGTTAACTAGATATATATTATATTAATAAAATTCTTTTTTCCGTGCTTTCTGTTCAGCAGAAGTATCAATAACATCATCATCAAAATTTAAAGATCGGGCCATAGAATTTTCATTAGACTGAATAGCAAGTCAGATAGCCTATTTTTAAGGGCAGCTGAAGCATCAGGGTGGGTTTATAGTCAGTAGAAGTCTGACGCTTCCGTTCATTTAACCCAGAGCGGGAGAAGTCCTTTGATAATTTTTTTGCAACACAGTAAAGTATGAAGTATCTTATGGATGCGTTCTAAAATCGGTCTTTTTCTTATGAATACGTTTAAATCTTAATTATTTATTTGAATTTGGATATGGTCTATGATTGTAACTTTAATCGATTTTAAGGAGGTAGTTATACAGGGTGGCCCGTTTACAGTGGTCCCAAGGATTTTTTTCAGCTTGAGAGCATCATAAGTGATCATTTAAAAGCGGTTAAGCGAAAACTTATGGTTTCGAAATCATGTTTTTTTTTTTAATAATCTAGTCTAGTTATTTACACTAGATGAGCATATAGCGTGATAGTTAGATTATTGCACTATGCTTATACCAAATTTCATTCGATTCGGTCCAGTACTTTTCATAACAGAGTGGTTTGGTGTCAAAAATATTGAAATTACGGGTAATTTAAAAAAATAAACATAATTTCTAAACCATAAGTTTTCGCTTAACTAAAGTATGTTTTAAATAATCACTTATGATGCTCTCAAGCTGAAAAAAATCTTTGGACCACTGTAACCGGGCCAGCCTGTATATACAACGTGTAATTTAAAGGGTATATACATACCAAGTGCACAGCTTCTTTGGATGATAACAAACGATATGGCAAGGGTTTTCTAATCCTAGGTCTATATGTGTAGAACTTATTAGAAATTTCAATACATTGATACCAGAGACCGAATTTTTCAAATTAAGAAGAACGAAGAGAATTATCGTTTTATTGGCAAGTGACGTGGAAAGTGATGACCCTCATAGTGCTGTGACACGTTTGTTATTATTGGTATTCAAGAAACATATGAAACCAATAATTTGGGGTCAATTCTGTGAGTCACTTATTTTGAGCTGAAACTTTGCATAGAGACTCCATACCAGATGTTGTCTTCAGTCCTTTTGGATAGATATGGGGTTTCCGTTACACGTTGTATGTATATTTTATTTTTTACAAAATTTTGTTAAAAATGTTATGTCACTTTTGAGCTCGCAGCCTCTCGGGCCGGGGGCTCCGTCAGGCCAGGGGCTCGTGGCATTTTGCCAGTCCTGCTACCCTATAGTTACGCCTCTGATGGTTGGCTTCTAGTCTAACCGGATGCAGCTGGAGTATTAATGACATACATGGAACGACTGCCGAGGTATTCCTCGAAGCGCTACCATTTTCAAGCGCACCTAATGAAGCGCTCCTTTTTTATTCCTCGGAGCGCTCCTTTTAGTAGCGCTCCCGATACCATGTTATCGGAAAAGGAGCGCTCCGAGGAAAAAAAAAGGAGCGCTTCATTAGGTGCGCTTCAAAATGGTAGCGCTTCGAGGAATACCTCCGACTGCCGACTCGTCTTCCACAACCCAGTAACTGGGTAACACGATACTCCTTGGCAAGACTGGTGTCAGATTTTCTGGCTTCTGCCATAATGACTGTTGTAGATGCACAAATGACGGAAAGCACGTTGACTCAAACGCAAACTCAAAACCTCAAGAACTTAAAAATTTTAGTTTGCAAATTGTATGTATATGCTACTTTATATTATTGATTGGCATAACTTCACCAACGCATTAGAGGTAAACATATATTTATTAAGTTATAAGCAATTACTTTGTATCTGCATATTTGTTTAAGTGAATATGTATCGATCTTAAGAGAATAATTTTTTTAAACCAAAATAAACTGTATTTTCAACCGACGACAAAAAAAGGAGGAGGTTATCAATTCGACACGTAATTTTTTTTTAAATGTATGATCACCGATTACTCGAAGACGGCTGGACCGATTTGGAAAATTCTTTTTTGTTTGAAAGGGTATACTTCGAAATTGGTCCCATTGTCACCAAGTCAGGATCCTGGAGAAATCGAGGAAACTCTTCAAATATTATAGGCACACCTATAGTAATTTGAGTATTTTTTATAGTAACTTGTGTAGTTGCATTCGAAAAGCACCATTTGTGAAGTGGACCTGATGATAAAGACCACAGATGGCCACTGGAATTACTCAATATATAAGTAGGAATAATAAGTATTTCATGTGTTCCGCTTCGATTACTTGAATGTGGTTATTAAGCACAATATGCTCGTCACAATGCATCTGGTGAAGTGAAGCTGATGGTGAAGTACCAGGAGAACTCCTCAACAATTAACGGCCCAGCATTGGGAAAAGCAATATTTTGTAAAAGGTATAAGTAGTAGAGAATTAGGCTTTTGTAACTAGGTAAATTATAAATAGAACAACTAAAAAGAGTGAAATAAAAACTTTTTGCCAAAAAATTAAACCGACTTCCAAAAAACACTGCAAAGTGAAAAATAACTATAATTTCGGAAGTCGGTGCCAAAAACGAAAATACAAAACTAAAGACACTGACTACCGAAATTAAAGTTATTTTTCACTTTGCAGTGTTTTTTGGGAGTCGGTTTAATTTATTGGTAAAATTTTTTTTTATTTAACCAAAAGTAGTATTAAATTATTATTTTTTTTGGCGTCGTATTCGGTATCTGGGCACGAAATCTCTGGAAACATCAAATGTTCGGTTAAATAATGTTATAGGTGAACTGTTTTATTTTAGTTTCTAAAAGTTTAGGTGAGACCAGCGTTGAGAATTCCGATCCAAATAAAAAACGATTTTTATTTTCATCTTTTTAGTTTAAATTCTTCTTTTATACGATTTTAAATTTCTATTTAATTTTAAACATATAAATCACATATTTATTTGTGATCCCTTCGCCCTTTATTTTGATACCCCGCTCAATAGATTGGAAAAAAAACCGCAACCCTGAAATGGTCCTCAAAAACCGTTTTGAAACGTTACATGTCCTAAATGGTTGCTTAAAATTAAATGGGGAAAGAAACGTCAAAATAATGTTTAAAGACCTATTCAACGATACCCCACTTGATAGTTTGTCAATTTTTATTTTTGACCATATGACGTCTGGTTGTCTTCGTGGTTAATTTTGATAACTGTCATGTCCTCGCAAGGTTAAGACAAATTGATGAACGTAAGTATGATTCAAAATCGGCCCGCGAGTTGGCCTCTACAACGCCACATAGGTACAAACATACATAGATAGACTGTGAAACATATTACCTTCCGTAGGCGGGTAAAAAACACTTAAAAGTAAGGATAAGTAAGAAAGAAAGAATATGTACCTATAAATTATATGAGTTTAAACCTAAGTTAAATTTTTGCAGCAGCTTTAAAAACCATAAAATAACCATTTTATGAAATAACTAAATCCCCCGACTAAAATATTTCATTAACTTTTTGTTTTATGCGTTGTGTACTTTCAGTCTTAATCACAAAAGTCACTAAACAGATGATTTAGTTAAATAACTGAGAGTTATTAGCTTAGGAGATAAATTAAAATTCTTATTTACGAGTAGAAACCTTATTTTAAACCTAAACACTTACTAAGCATCTGTGTACCAGCTTTTAAAATAGCACGGGTAAAATAAAACGGGTAAGGTAAAATAGCCTATTACATCTTTACTCTATTAAAGAGCAGCAATAGCCGGGATTCAGTCGTGGTCCACCTGCTTAGTTCACCTGGGTGGACCACGGGCACTTTTTCTTGCTCGTGGTCCACTTCTGTCCACCTAGGTGGACCACGGGATTTTTTTTGTGGTCCACCTTAATAGATAGATAGATAGAATATACTTTATTGCACACCAAAGGAGGTCGGCGAAATTAGGCCCACTAGCGGACACAAATGAAATATATATTAAAAAAAAACTTATAGGTAATAGTTATTATCGTAATTTTTATACGACTTTTAATCATGGGGTAATGAAAAACACAATAAAAAGAAGATATAGCGGAAGTCATTGTGCATAAATTATCTGTCAGCTATGACATCTGCATTTCCTAATTCCAGGGTTGCCAGGGGGTTAAATAGTATAATATTGTATGTAGAGGGGTTATGATTTCTCATTATTTTGTATATTATTATTAAAAGTAGATAGATTTTGAAAGTCTAAATATATCAGTTAACGCATTACGTAAATATTTTTGTTAATTACAACGTGTTTGGTAACTGTGGCTTTGTGTAGATTTCGATAGTGGATAAAAATGCTAGAAGCCAAATTATAAAAACTCAAGAAACGTCAAATGAGCTGAAAAAATCAATCAATGTCATTCACTCCGCGAAGGCGCGAACTCGTATAGACAACAGAGTACATTTTTGTTTATACTCTGACGCCACTGTGAATACTCCTACTTTTTAGATGAATTATTAATTATTTATGAAAATGAATAAAAAAGAACTTAATTCAAACTACTTTTAGTTTGAATTAAGTTCTTTTTTTATTCATTTTCGGTTTAATTTCTCAATGACCTTACATGTTTTTACTTTTCATAACATAAAAACCGTTTTTTTTATCTCGGTATTCCCATGATTAATATTGATATTGATGTTTTTATAGTAAATAGTGTTTATTACCAGTCAATTTAGTATTCATATTATTATTGTCTGTTGAGTTGAAAAAGTGGGCCGGACGAAGTATGGGCCGTTGCCGGAGTCCTTTAAACACACACATTTAACAATATTGCTTATTCTATGGTAACAATGGCGGTCTTGTCGTTGCAAGATATCTTCCAGGTTCCAGACAACCTTTGGAAGGACTTTAAAAACTTTAATTAAAGTGAGGAGGGCTAAATTAGTGTACTTACTACATTGCTCATAAAAACAGAGAAAAAAAATTAAAATAAATATATATATACAATACAATACATAGGTAATTAAATAATACAATACATATAATGTGTTCTTTAACATCATGTGGAGAGAAAACAAAAGAATAATCATAAATTGGAAAGAAAATAATTAGCCACCGAGCTTTTAAAAGTAGCAAGTGACCGAGCTTGTCTTACTGACACCGGCAATGCATTCTACAAACGAATAGCTTGCACTGTAAACGATGAGCCACAAAATTTTGTGGAATGTGCAGGCATTTATAATAATTTGCAATCTCTTTCCTTTTGATCTTTGTTTAGTTTAGTAGATACCACCATTCTGCGCCTTCTAACTGAACTGAAGGGTCTTAAATTTCTAGATCTTCCAACAAAAGGAAAACCAAATATAATTTTATTATAAATGATGACAATGATATAATAGAAATAGGTACAATTAGAATTGTTAAAATTTTTGTACCTAGTTTCCGTTTTGTTCCGCATTCATTTGTTTTTTTTTTGTTTTCGATTTTCATTGTTCTTGCGGCATTCATTTTTCAACTGTAGTAAAATGACAGGATCACGACGAGGGGGAGGAATTATTTCCGTGGAATTAATTTTAGGTGGACCACGGCGTATAGACATTTTTTGATTTGCATATTCCTCAGCATGTAGAGGGACCGTGGGCAAAAAAGTGCCCGTGGTCCACCCAGGTGAACTAAGCAGGTGAACCACGGCCAAATCCCGGCTATAGCCTAAGGTCAGCCTTATGATTGAGAGGACACAGGTTCGAACCCCACCCATTAAACAATTACTCTTTACCCACTGTATACGAGATTGCCAGTAATGTGAATTCTACACACATTACATGTTCTCTTTTTAGGGTTCCGTAGCCGAATGGCAAAAAACGGGACCCTTATAGTTTCGTCATGTCTGTCTGTCCGTCCGTCCGTATGTCACAGCCATTTAATTCCGATTCTATGAACCGCTTTCCGATTTTAAGAAAAAGATAACAATATATTTAAAATTAAGGGGGCTTTTCATACATGAAACTAAAAATATTTTTTTCCATGAAACCTATGCGTGTGTGGTATCTATAGAAAGGTATTTAAAAATTACATTGAGGTTTTTAAACCCACTTTTTCATAAAGTCAATCGTTTAAAAGATATACGCTTCCAAAGTGGTAAAATGTGTGTAACTTCTATAATAATGGAAAGAAAAACTAAAAAAAATATATGCTGTAGATCTTAATGTAAATTTTCAACCAAAATTTAAATGAGATCGGGTGAGCAGTTTTTGAGATATAGCATATTTATTAAAACCGCAAATATAACTTCGTAATTCATACAAATACTATGAAAAACAAAGTTATTTAGCGTAGTTACTACGGAACCCTTCATGGGCGAGTCTGATTCGCCCTTGGCCAATTTTTTATAATAATTAAACGAAGAAGAAGAGTCAGTGTAGATGAAAATGACATCTTCATAGATTCTATTTCATAGAACATAACACAGCATAACCAGCCATTAACTTTTCCGCTGCTGGAAGATGGGTCTCGTCTCTACGAGAGCTAAAGCCTCGTAATTCACTACACGGGTCCAGTGCGGAGTGGCGGTTTTCACATGTTCTAGAACATACTGATTTCCTCACGATATTTTTCTTCACCGTTTTAAGAGCAATGGTGATGATGAACATTACACAACGCAATTTCACTGCCTGGGTTTGAACCCACGACCTTCAACTTGTAAGTCTTACCTGTTACCACGGAGCCACTACTGCTTTTATTAAAAGACTAGTACTCACGCGGGGCTTCGCTCCCGTGGATTCTATCACGGTAAAAACATAACTCTCCTTTTTTGCAGTCGCGTAAAAAGTAGCCTATAACCTTTATCAAGCTTCAAGCTACTTCCATACCAAATTGCATCCAAATCCACCCAGTACTTTCGAAGATTAGCGCGTTCAAGCAAACAAACAAACAAACAAACTTTTCCGCTTTATAATATTAGTATAGATTCGTAAAAAAATTCTTCATTCTTGGGAACAGACCTTTTTATCGGGGGTACACTTTAAACGGTATCTGAACGTTTATTTTTTATTCAGCATGGTCTCGCGTTTGACCACCATCTCACCTGATGGTAAGTGATGATGTGGTCGAAGATGGAGCACGCTTGCCTAGAAGTAACCTATTCACTCTTGATTGAAAGACTCCCAGGTTATTTTATTTTGTTTTGGGGCAAAAGAACAGGGAGTGTGGGATTCTTATCACACTAATGCCACCCTGGTGATCACCATCAACACATAGAAGGACCCCGTTACCTCTTAAAAGACCACTCTGGACCCCTCTCTGTGCAACGCCCGTTAGGGCTCATTCCTGAGGAGACTGTAAAGGGGTCTCCCCTGAGCCTCGCTGTGCACGGTGTCACGTGATCACTGTGCCACCGTGCACACTCGTATTCCCCGGGATCACTCGATGGGTCATTAGGAACACACCTAGCACATCGCAGTCCGGCTTTGTAGGTAAATAACCCTGTCTAAGTTTTTATCATTAATTTTTTTTAAGAAATACATAATATGAGTTAATGAATAAATACAACTTTTGTAATTTCTTTCGAAAAATTAAATGAGGCCGGTGTTCCCTAACTGATTACTCTGAGGAGAAACGCCGAAAGAAACTCGGAGGTAAACGTCTCTTTTGAAGTCCATAAAATCCGTAGTGATCAATTCCTATGAGAACCATGTTGGTTTATGTCTGTGGTCGTCTTTTGAGGAAAGAAACACACATTGATAGATAGATAGACTCTTATTGTACACCATAACAGAAACAAGTAAGGACTTTACAGCTAAAAAAAACCGGTCAAGTGCGTGTCGGGCCACGCGCAGTGTAGGGTTCCGTAGTTTTTATAACAGCCAAGTGCGTGTCGTATTCGCTGACTGATCATTTCGTACCATGCTCTAACTAAAAGCCAAACATGACTACCTAACTAATTTGACTTCCTATACAAATCCTCACCTGATCCGACAATTTTGCACGGAAAGTTTCAATTTTTTTTTAGAGATTTGTATAAAACTTGTCATAGCCGGTGTTTTGAATTTAAATACGGACACAGAGCTACACTACTCAATCGTCACAAGAAGCTAGCACGATACAACTGGCGCTTAGCGCCATCTATCGACATTTCTATGGAGTTGTTCGAAATTTTCGAGTCAAATACAATTGGTCGACTATTACTCGTAAACTTGTAAAGCCCACTTATGTGTGATAGTTTACCTTTAAATTTCGTTATATATAGGTACTACTGCCGTGACATTTGAATTTCTAACTATAACCGTTTAGTTGATAGAGGGGGGGGACACTTGACTCTAACGAAAATTGGTACTTTAAAGTTTGATAAGTCACGAACGGTTTACTTAATCAAAAAACGGTCTTACCAAACACCTAATATTTTTGAAAGACCTATCCAACGATATCCCACACTATGGGAAGAACGAAAAAAAAAAATTATCATCCCACTTTACATGTATGGGAGGTACCCTAAATAATTGTTTTTTTTTCAGAATTTTATTTTACCACTTTTTCGGCGTCATTAACGTGTATACTCATGCCAAAGTTCAACTGTCTAGTACCAATAGTTTTTGAGCTAAACCGCGGACAGACGGACAGACAGACGGACATGGCGAAACTATAAGGGTTCCTTGTTGACTACGGAACCCTAAAAAGCGATAAAATGGGCGGCTTTAGTAGATAGGTACCTATACGATATGCTACTATACCTTTACTGCTAGTTTTTACAATTCCAATTCCTTCCAAAACAAAAACGTACCTGCATGTAATTGTTATTTCTGTGTAAGAAAAACATAATTGTTCTAGGACAGGGTAAGCCTACCCAGTTGTCAGCCTTTCAGATAATTTAAACTTTCAAAGAATCGCACTGCATGTATTTTGGTGTTAGAAGCAAATTTGTTCCATCAACATGCTGAGTGTTTGTTAAAACATTTGATTAATCAACAAAAAATATATGCAGAAAATAAATGTTTTTTTTTCTTATAATATTATTATGTATCTACGTGTATCTACGGACAGTCTCAGCTGTTATTATTGAAATCCTGAAAACCATGATGGATGGCGCTATTTTGCAGAATGTTTTATTTGATTTTAATGTTATCGTCGCTTGCGTTGCTCTTTTCTTTTAATAATTTTAAATATACTGGTTTATTTGGTAAAGGAGAATACATGATTCCAGCAAAAAATAATATTCTCAAGCTTTATATCACTCAAAGGGATTCATCAAAACGACCAAGTCTTATTAGTTAAGAAAGTCCTATGGAGTAGTAAATAATTTTCAAGGACCATTAACATACCTATGGAAGAGATTTATAACAAAAAGAAAACATTTGTATAAATAACGAATATACGTTAGGTAATATGTAGGCTAGCTGCACTTCACTCGATCGAACGCAGAGCTAAAAGGCTCAAAGGCAACAAGAGCCTGGTAGGCAAGCTTCACAGCCCGGCTCATCAGCGAAACATTGCTTGCTTGTCGGTCTTCCACACACACGATTGTACTTCGGAGAGTGTGCGTAGGAGCTCCACGACCATCTCCCTTTTATTACCGGTCTACCAGATGTACTGCAGAGTAGTATCCTTACTTGGTCAATATACCGTCTTTTCGTAAGTACTAAGTGCTTTTCTTCTTCATTTATTGTGCGCACGGCCAAGGTGTGGGGAACTCTCTGCAGGTTTCTGTGTTCCCTACCACATACGACCCATCTGCCTGTAAAGGCATCGTCTGGACTCGCACGTTCCATCGTAAACCTCATAATTATATCGCTTACCAACAGACGTAAGTCATCGAGGTGAGCGGGGTCACCACTAATACTATCATAAAAATAAAATACTGTATTAATTTTGGGATAATTCTTGACTCTGACGAAATCTAGAGCATTATATGATGTAGATATTTTAGTTAAGTTTGAAGTTTGTTTTTAGTTTTTGTCAATTAAGGAAACGTATGTCTAAAACAATAAAAAAGTAATTTTGTACATTTTTAAAGTATGTACTTACTAGAATCAGAATGATTGTAGTAAGTACCAAAATTGACTTGACTGGTAAGGGCATATAAAAAATTATTAAATGATTAATTTTAGTCTCAGAAACAGGCTAATTGTACAAGTATTTCATTTCATCAAAAATAAGCTTAAAATACATATTGTAGGGCTAACAACTGGGCGCTTCACCCTAACGAAAATAAATCATATTATAATCGTAGGATAAAAATTTGCATAAAACCTGTGCATTGTATATTTCTATTCAGTCCATTGGTAAGTAGATACGTTCATTGTCTTTGTTTTACAATATTGAAGAGTGACGGTTGTGAACTTGTGCCCATATTCCTGAGCCTTTCTCATTATTTTGTGGAAATCTTCATAAGGTGCTCAGTATTTGGGGGTAAGATAAGTGTGGGATTTTTGTCTCATTAAAACCATAGAGATCACCGCTACCAAGCTCCCTGTGGAACGCCTGCCAGGGCACCTGTCTGGGGAGACTATAAAAGTAGGTCTCTCCTGAGCCTCGCTCTTTACAGTCTCCCAAGGATTTGCCGTAACAGGCTTTGCACAGAGGGGGCTCCGGAGTGGTGATTTTACAGGTAACGGGGCGCATTCTATATGCTGGTGGTGATCACCAGGGTGGTTTTAGTGAGGTAAGAATCCCATACTCTCTGTCCTTCTCCCCGAAAGTCTAGGCACCTTTTGAAGGTTTCCCCCCGTTAAACAAAAACAAAGGTACGATAGCGCCTGTCCACTTTCCTTCTTGGATTCACATAAAAAGACAATTACATTCGCCGTAACACTCACACAACATAGTGTTCCTACACCCAGACCTCATTTTTATGAGAGTTTATGGGTCGTATATGCCGGTTTCCTTTTGATGTTTCCTTCCCCGTTTTGAGGGCCGTGGTGATGCTGAAAATTACAGTTATGTGCCTAACGGGGTTCGAAGTCAAAATCTTAAAAAAATAAATTGGCTTTGGTTGGACATAGGTCTACTTTCTAGTTTATTTAAAACTTAATAATCAAAAGGATTTTTACATACATTTTTAGCATTCATAATTCTGCATTTTTTTATTCAAGATTTGTTATCTCTCATTAAACTGGTTTTAACTTTCAGATCACTATGTTTGCTCTACTTCTGTTGTTTACCTGCGCTTGCGCACTGGCCGTAGAAGATAGAGTGGCGCCATACACTGATTTTCGAGATAGTATCCAAGAAGCCATTAGAATACTCAGCGATAATATATTGTAAGTACCTACTTATAGTATATATCCTTTATACCAAAAAAGGCTTTCAAAAATACATATATTACACGAATACAAGATCTCATTTTTAGGTTCCGTAGCCGAATGGTAAAATCCGGAACCTTTATACATATATTCGTCATGTCTGTATGTCTATCCGTCCATATGTCACAGCCACTTTTTTCCGAAACTATTAAGACTACAGAATTGAAACTCTGTACTAAAATGTATTTAAGTGACACGCTTTACGATTTTTATACTCTTCATACAGGTAACTGAAACAAAAAAAAACATCAAACCTAACATGAGGGGTGTCTATAGATAGGTAATTTTATCAAGTTAATCGTTTGAAAGATAGACACTTTTAAAGTGGTAAAATGTGTCTCCCCTCTAACTTTTAAAATATCTAAAATCTGTCTACAGCATATAATACTTATTTTCTAAGATCTAAATGAAACTTTAAAGGAAAATTGGTTTGACCAGTAAACAGTTTTTGAGACACATTTTTAAAAACCGCAAAAACTGTATCATTTATTTAACTTTATCATTTATTTCTGGCCGCACGTATGTTCGTATGGGGGGGGTTTTCCGCGTAAATCTTGATTCCGTGGGAATTCCAGGTTAAAAAGTAGCCTATGTGTTATTCCACAATGTCAACTATCTACTTGCCTTATATCCGTTCAGTAGTTCTTGCGTGAAAGAGTAACATACATCCATCCTCAAGTTCGTGAGGATGGATGTATACAATACATGTATGGATGTTTAATAATAGACTATTCCTAAGATCAGCTCCACATTTGAGTAATGTTGTCAATTCCTAGAATTTAATTAGTTTTGGCATATTTCATGTTCTTCGTACAAAGCAAACCATTTTATTGTCATATACACATCTGTATTTACAATCATTTTTTGATTATTATTACAGGTCGCCCATTGTTCGAAATGCGATCATATTTAATTGAAATATTTAAGTTTTTATATTATTATAATAACTCTGTGTAAACCTTAACTATGCCTACAACCCTAATATCATTCACTCTCCATATAAACTTGAACATGAAAAAGTTTTTCATTACACTACTTCTACGCAGTCTGGTCAAGTAAGTTTTTTAATTCTTACTTTTTTTGTATTAGATCCATGGACGGCAACATTCCGCTTATGGATGACCCCAGGCGCCATTACGCTCAGATCATGAGCGTAGTTTATGCTCTAGCAACTGAGGAATCAGCTTGTACGTAAGTATAGGAACCAATTCAATTACCATGCTATGCAGAGCATCGAGATGCCGACGACGCGCGACGATGCGCTTTGTTATAGTATAGTTTTGTTTTTAGAAAACTCAGCGGAAATTAAATTGCACCTGTCCTATTTTATTCTCTCTCTCTCTGGAAACTCTGCTAATGTTTTTTGTTGCATACGGACGTGTTATTTGTGTTGCAATGAAATGTAATTAAATATAAACAATATTATTATAATTTACGCGGTGTGAGTAATATAAGTGTGTCAAGTGTATTCGCGATCATTACTAAACAACAACTATGAACTAGAATTATTTTCGGAGAAAAAAGTGCTTCTCGGTTAGTTATGTCTAATCCGGGGTCTAGTCCTTTTGGGCGAAGCCAATTAATACGACGTAGTCCTCCGCCAACCCCAGTTCAACCATCCGAACCGATCGCCGATAATCCACCTGCGCCCAATGTAAATGAGTTGCCAAGTGAAGTCGTGCCTACTCAGGAGATACAAAAATGGCTTGGTTCCATTGAGTCCCTTTTAAATGAAATATGCACAACAGTCTCTGATGGAAAAATGAATTCTGAGCAGAAATTATGGGTCACTAATATTTGCCGTAAGGTTTCGCATGGAACATCTCAGATGGCGGTCCTTTATCAAGCGCTGAAACAAAAAACGATGCATGCGCACACGACCATTCAGCACCTACAGGAACAACAAGGTGTTACAAATACCCTACGCCAAGTAAAAGAGGTCATTGAGGATAAATGGCAATCAGGTGAAAAGCGGACCTTTGCCGATATGGTAAAAAAAGGCACTGAGAACTACATTCGCCCTAATAATCTTAGCTCGGTTGCCATCTATCCCTCCGATAAGACTAAAACAAGTGAAGACACAAAATCTCTCGTCCAAAAAATTATTTCACCAGAGCAACTGAAACTTCATGTTCGTGGCCTTCGAAAAGTTAGAAATGGAGGTGTTATTATTAGCACCGACTGTAAAGGAGATATTGAAAAATTGAGGAATTCGGAGAAGCTTGCTTCCTCGGGCCTTACAGTTGAAGAACCGATTAAACGCCGTCCTAGAATTATAGTCATTGGTGTTCCCGTAGCTCTGAGTGAAAAAGAGGTTTTTGATTGCCTTTATGAACAAAACCTGGCCGATAAGTTTACCGATTCAACTCAAGAATCCCTCCTGGCGGCAATGAAATTAAGCCATAAATCGGGTAAAAAAACCGCATCTACCTGCAACTACATACTTGAAGTTTCCGCTAGCATCAGAAAAGCCCTAATCAATCAAGGACGACTATTTATAAATTGGACCTCATGTCCTGTCAGAGATTTTACGATAGTCACACGATGTTTCAATTGCCAGCAATTCGGTCACGCAGCGAAATTTTGCAGAGAAACCAGCCCTATTTGTAACCACTGTGGAGAGACTGGACATACCTTTAAGGAGTGTGCCAATAAAACTTCTCCCCCCAATTGTGCAACGTGTAAGCGTTACAACAGAAGATGTGACCACCAAACTGGTGACGCAAGTTGCCCAGCACGTAATTACGCTGAGATCAATTATATTAATTCAATAGACTATGAAGGCGCCTAAGAGCGCCACTAATTTTAGTTTATTACTGAGCACTTAAACAGTTATATATTAATCTATTTTAGTTAACAGTTAATTTTAATTTACAATGACTGATCAATTACTTTCTGAACTCGATAATTTCTCTGTGTCTGAAATCATAACCTGTAATATTGATGAGTGTAAGAATTTTTTGACCCCAAATGAGAAAACTTTGACACTACTGACTCAAAATATTCGCAGCATAAACCGTAACATGAATGCATTAGAAGTTTTATTGCACAGTCTCGATATAAGTTGTGATATCATAGTCTTAACAGAATGTTGGCTATCAAATCATACAAATGAGATACCATCAATGGATGGTTACTCTTTACACAGTACAAAGAAAATAATCAATCAAAATGCTGGTGTAGTTATATACACAAAAAATAACTTAAAAGTAACCGCAGAAGAACCAACATATCAGGACAGTAATTGTTTAATTATTAAAATCAATTACGACACCGTAGTCGTGGCTATTTACAGGCCTCCCTCTCAAAATTTAGATTTGTTCTTGGAGTCTCTTGACATAAATTTAAAAAAACTCTGTTCATTTAAAAATATAATCTTAACAGGCGATATAAACATTAACATTGCTTCAGGTAGAACCGATACTCATGCGCAGAACTACTTGAACATCTGCGCATTTCATGGGCTTCTACCAGCACATAACCTCCCTACCCACCAAAGCGGCTCATGTTTGGACCATTTTATTATAAAATCATGTAAACCATCCATAACCTTAGTCACTAACTCTGCTATTACTGATCATCAGGCCATAATACTCAGTTTACAATTGTCTGTACCTAGAAAAATTTGCATGCGCAGCTTTAATAAAATTAATATGACTAACCTGGAAAGTGACATACGCAGCATTAATTTCGACCCAGTTTATAAGTGTAATGATGCAAATAACTCCTTAGATTGTTTTATTAATATTTTACAACGTGCAGTTTTAAAAAATACTACAACAACAGATTTGCCTCGTAAATATAAAAACATTAAACCTTGGATTACGCCCGGGCTCGTTCGTTGCATTAAACATAGGGATAAACTTCACCTAAAATCAAAACTTTCTCCCGAAAATGAAGTACTCACCATAACTTATAAAAAATATAGAAACTATTGTAACAATCTTTTAAAAAAACTTAAAATTGAGCATGATAAAATGGAATTAATAAAGGCAGGGAATAACAGTAAACTTGTCTGGAAATTCATAAAAAAATATACATACAAGTCAAAAATCCCGGACCCGCCCCTGGACTTACTTCTAACAGAGCCTTGCCCATTAACAGTTATAAATAAGGTGAACAATTATTTTGCTAATGTTGGTAAAAACTTAGCAGAAAAAAGCTTAAATACAAGAAGTTTTCCTACTCTAAATGATACGATGCCTTCAACCTCTCACACCCTTAACTCTTTTGTACTGTTGGATACAGATGTGGATGAAGTATTACGTATAATATCTGGGTTAAAAGATGACTGCGCTGTTGGATGGGACAATATACCTAATAATATACTCAAAAGATTCAAAGAACAACTTGCCCCACCGTTAACTCATATTTTTCAACTATGCCTAAATACGGGAGTCTTCCCTAAATTACTTAAAAAAGCTGTAGTTACTCCTATTTTCAAATCTGGAAACAAAGAGAGTATTAGTAACTATAGACCCATATCAATTTTAACAGGTCTGTCAAAGATTCTAGAAAAGATTATAAACAGCAGACTAATGAAATATTTAGAAGTTAAAAATTTACTCTCAGATCGGCAATTTGGTTTTAGACCAAAAAAGTCAACTAGCCAGGCAGTATCCCAACTGACAGACTATATAACTAGCAGTTTAGATAGTGGTATGCATTCCATAGGGATCTTTTTAGACCTTGCCAAGGCGTTCGACACTATTTCTTGTTCTATATTATTACACAAGCTTGAAGCTCTGGGAATAAGAGGAATTCAACTAGAACTTTTTGCTGATTATCTTAGAGACCGACATCAATGTGTGAAAATTGGTCATTATGTAAGTTCTGACCTGAAAAACAGTTCCTTTGGTATACCACAAGGGTCAATTTTGGGTCCGACACTATTTCTAATTTATATAAATGACCTCTGCAACCTGAATCTCCAAAACGGTACCATTATTTCATATGCGGATGATACGGCTCTGGTATTCTCAGCAAAAACAAGAGAAGAGGTCTATGAACACGCTCAGTCGGGATTTAATATCGTATCAAATTGGCTTTATAATAATATTCTAACCTTAAATAGAGATAAAACTAAATATATCATATTTTCAATGAAGAATAACAACAAACTAATTACTAATCAAAACATTTACGCACATAGCTGCACAACCTATAACGCTGACTTTGCGTGTACTTGTCCCACTTTAGAGAAAACAGACAATATGAAATATTTAGGTATCACTCTTGACCCTAACCTAAATTTTCGTAAACACATCGACTTATTATGCAATAGAGTACGTAAATTAATATATATATTTAAAAACTTACGTTACATTACAGACTATAACTTAATAAAACAGGTATATTTAGCTTTAGTTCAATCCATACTTACCTACTGCATAATTGCTTGGGGTGGTGCCGCAAAAACCATCTTACTTCCTCTAGAACGTGCTCAAAGAGCTATTCTAAAGGTAGCCACCTTTCGTCCTTTTTTATTTCCAACACATCAGCTTTACGTGGCATGCAAAGTATTAACAGTTCGTCAATTATTTATACTCCACACCTTATTAAAACAGCATACTGATCTACCTTTTAACCCAGCACCATCAGTCAAGAGAAGGAAAGACCTGGTCTGTACTCGGCCACAAACTAGACATGCATTTGTTTATAGATTTTACATATTTTTAGGACCTTTTTTATATAATAAAATTAATAAGATAATAGACATACATAGCAAAAATTACAAAAAATGCAGTATCATGTTATCGGAATATTTAGCTAAGCTTAATTATGCAGACACTGAGAACTTGTTACAAATTTTAAAATAATTTTTAAATAATTTTATGTGATTAGTTTCTATTTTGAATTTTATATAATGTATCCATATTCCTTTAGTTATTAAACATTTATTGTATAATTGTTCTTGTTTAGACCAGTTTTACAAATAATAATTGATCCTGCAATAAAAAACATTATTAGCGACAGCCTGAAACACAGGTTTAACCTAGCTCAGGCAAGTCGTTAAGAGGTATTTTAAGTACAGGTGATTTAATTTAAAAGTAAATAAATAATAGTTGTAAATCAATTATATATACCTAAGCATTAGTTTTAACATTTATGTAATCTTTTGATTTATTGACCAATGTATATTAATTGTAAATTTTGGATGAATAAAAAAATATAAAAAAAAAATATATATATAAATATTATATATATTCCAATTTCAGGCATGTTTACTTCTAAGTAACCCCTTTATCTTTTCTAGGGAGCAAAATTATACCAAGGATTATCAGAAAAATCTTAACAAAACAGCTCATGCTGGCATTGCTAACCCACAAGGAGTAATAGATGGTACCAGGTGGCTGATCGCTGAAATTTTGAATAACACTGATGATGTAAGTACTTCGTTTTAATACCGGCCTTATCTATGTAGTTTAAATTAACAAAATAAGAGTAACCTGTAGCGTAACTTCCAACCTTTAACTTCTAAAAACGACAATTGGGTTTTTGTTGGAACATAAACAATATTAGTTATTTCACGTATTATGATTGCCAGCAGGTCTTATTTAAGTAGGGAGACCCCTTTACAGTTTCCCCAGGGATGTGCCCTAATAGGCGTTGCACAGAGGGGATTTTGGAGTGGTCTTTCAAGAGGTAACGGGGCCCCTTATATGTGCTGATGGTGATCACCGGTGGCTTTTAGTGAAGTAGAAATTCCACAGAATCGACCAGGCGCCTTTTGAAGGTTTCCCCCCGATAAAAAAGGTCTTATTTAAGTACGTAACCTACTCAATAAACTGCTTAAAGTAGGTGCTAGTATTTCCTTCTGGGGGCCCCCCTAAATGGGTCTTGGGACGGCGGACTTGGGGATGTCCGTAGTCCCTTATAACACGAAACCCGAGGTGGCGGCCGTGTTTTGTTCCAAGCGCGCCTTTCTCAGAAGTCACAGGGGGAGCCAAACACCTCACTCCCCCCGCTTAAAAAGATGGAGTCCACAGAGACGGGCTGGCACTAGTCGGGGGCAAAGTTGAAGAATACTTGTGTTCCCGCAGCGCCCGGTGCATGTTTACGAAAGAACATGGGGTGGTTTTAGTCAGTAAGAGTCTTCAGACCCCTTCGCCCGCCCCAGGGCGGAAGACATCCATTAGGATTTCCAACGCGGAAAAAAAATGTAATAGTATTACAGCAGTTGGTTGAGCTCTATGTATGAATTGAGCTAAATGAAGACGACTTCAGGTCCCACACACGCGCATATTCCAATTTCCAATATAAAACATAATTAGCCTATAATGTTGGGAACATTATAGTTGTATTACATTGATTTCAGCCCAGTCACACTTCAATAGAGGCCTGACCTATATTGAAGTGTGAATGAGCTGAAATCAACCACGTGAGCCCAGTTCAGGTCTGCGTGAATGTATATCGTTTATGAAATGTGGATTTATATTTTCAGGTTTTGACGCTGATAAACTCATATGGCTCTACAGACCACACAGAGACTGACAAAGTAATCGACGAAGAAATAAATAAGGATAAGGGATATAAAAGATCTCAAATCATTTTTCTTGCTGCCGGCTTAGCTGCAAGTGAACTCAATAAAAAACATTCAGATTACTTTGCTTCGCGCTCCAAAAATCTTAGTGCACACAAATTTGTTATTACCGGGGCGAGAAAGCTTAAAAGTTTCGTAATGGCGGTCAATGATTGCTTTAAAGTTCTTTACGAAAGAACTGCATGCTAAATGCGTCCTTATTGAAAAAATCTAATTTAATTATAACTTTATAGTTGTTTCTCACTTTCTCATTATTTCAATAATATAATACTTAGTGGAGTATGCTCCAACCAAGCTAGTGTCCCTTATCTCAGTAGTCCAGCCAGTGCAGTCCTCGATGTTTCAGACCTGCCTAGTTGGCGTAATGGTCGCAAGCGCCACTGCCCAGCAAGAGGGCTCGGGTTCGATTCGTGGGTCGAGCAAAATGTGCTACTGGATTTTTATAATAGGATTTTTTCAGTAGTAGCCCGAAATTTAGAAGTTGGCGGTGTGGTGGTCCTTGTCTCGGAAAACAGGATAAGCCTAAGTTCTGCGTCTGTTCTCGCTCCAGTCGTGTTTAATTGCCATCCCATTGGACAATGAGTGACAACACGGAGTGCACCTGTAACTGCGCAATCTCCAATGAGAATGGCCGTCGTACCCGAAATCTGTCAGGAGTACTATATACAAGGCGTAACAGATTAAGCGCAATACCTCAGACACCCCAATTAGAATATTAAATTATAAGTCTAAAACAACATCCGCAACTAAATAAATTGAAACCAAACCTAGACATCTATACTAATATTATAAAGACGTAAAATTTGTAAGTTTGTAAATTGTAAGTTTGTATGTAGGGGGTAATTTCTGAAACTACCAAACTGATTTTGAAATTTCTTTCGCTTACATGTAGCTGCATTATCCATGAGTGCTATAGGCTATAAATTATCTTTATATCTTGTATATTAGCCGAGCTATTATAATCTTTGTCAAGCAAGTCGGGGACGGGATCCCGTGGAATATTTTCGACTTCTACGCGGACGAAGACGCGGGCAGAAGCTAGTTTTTTATATGAAATGAAATATTTATTTTGTAAATTGGTTATAAATAACACTTTTACACGTCATGTTTTTTTGCGTGTTAAGTTTAGCTAGATGAGGCCGGTATTTCCTAACTGACTACTCTGAGAAGAAACACCGAAACAAACTCAGAGGTCATAGTCTCTTTTAAAGTCCAGACAATTTGTATTTTTATATGAGAAGCATGTAGGTTCATGTCTGTGGTATTCTTTTGAGGAAATAACCACGCAAATTCGAGCGGACCTGTCCAGACAGTGCAAGCATTTGTCATTTATCGTGTAGCTCAACTTAGAACTTAAGGAGCTCAACAATTTTACAAAAAATACCAACGGACATTTGGATAGGCCACACAAGTACTCAAACTGCTATAAAATAGTTATCCGTATTAAACGCAATACCTATGTGCGTTATACAATATCCTTACGCAGACGCATACACTCATGCAATGTCAGTGGCCGACACGCACACGAGCGCATTTCCTTGAATTAAGGATTGTATTAATTTGCCATGATACTGTTTCCATTTTAAGTTAATGAAAGAGTTTTCCGTCAAAACTTAACAACTGTTTGTTATGACGGAAATCAATTCAGAAGCCGATTCTGAACCAACTACTTTCAGGAATTGCGTTTATTCTGTTACACGTTGTATATTATGTAGATCAGAGTTGATGAAGGCCACGAGATACAGGCGCCGCCGCCTAGTTCGGGAACCGCTGTGTAATTTTATTTTATGATTATCTTGTTACAATTGTCCACATAGGTAATATTAAGTAGTATTAAGAAATGTCAGTAACAGTGGTTGAATAAATTGAAATTAAAATTGAAATATACAGCGGGAGAATTTAGATTTAACTCACTAGAGAAGTGAGGCACTATAATCTTGATGATTTGAGCGCTACGAAAGATATAGAGTTGATACTTTACTAGCAAAAATTATTATGTAGTAAAACCTTATCTGAAAATGTTATATTAAAACTTTTATTGAAAGAGTACTGTTTTTTCTTTAATATTCCTCCTAATGCTTTGGTAAAATGTTGTTTGTCATGGCGATGTTCATACTATTGAATATTACTACTATCAATATATTGACTTTAACTCTAACACTCTGGGTGAAGCGAAAGTTCTACTGACTAAAAACCCATCCTGTTACTTCAGTTGCCCCTCTGTGCCGGGGCCGCGGTATTTCTGATATTATTAGTCTGAAGTTGTATTTTGCGGAAAGTATTACCTACACCGATTTAGATTTAGAAATAGATTTCCATTATATATGTTAAGTTTGCCCTTGCTTGAAGAAGTGGATAACACGTCCCGTAACCTGCACTGAAAATGGGGGATCCTCTAAACATTTATATACCGTCTTGTCGTACTAAGCGCTTTTTTTCAACATTCATTGTGCGCACAGCCAAGGTGAGGAACTCTCTGCCGGCTTCTGTGTTCCCTGCCACATATGACCCGTCAGCCTTTAAAGCAAGAGTGAATAGGCATTTTCTGGGCTCGCTCGTTCGATCGTAGATCTCATCTTACACTTACCATCAGGTGTGATCGAAGTCAAGTGCAGGCTCATACGTATTAAAAAAAATAGTTTCTGGTGGATGCTTGCCGGGGGACTGTCCTGGAAGCGAGACAGAGTATCGCCCCCTATCTGAGGGTACAATACAGTACCCCATAACCGCTAAGCTCCAGTAGAGCCTGAGACTTAGTGATTATAGAGGCGCGCGCCTATTCCGAGTGAATAGCACGATCACACGTACATGTGAGTACTTGAGGATGCTTGTATTTGAAACTATAAGCTATGCTTTCGCTTCTTTACGACTCTTCGGTGCTTCATCCACGCCAGGGTTCCTCCAGTAACCTGTAAGAAGCCCAACGAGGTACGACCAGCGCCAACAATTAATAAAAAGAAACGGTAAGAGCCTAATGGCTAACGTGTCGGCCTTGTGATCGAGAGGTCACAGGTTCGAACCCAACCCATTACACTATTGCCGTGAACCCACTCCAGACACAAGCATATTTATCTTAGTTGGAGGGGTTAACAAGATTGCTAGTAATATAAATTCTACTCACAATGCTTTTTTTTTTTTAGCGGGGTAGAATTATCAAATAAGTCCTCCCACCCCGGGCAGGGTGGGAGGGACTGTCAGACTTTTACTGACTAAAATCCACGGTGTTCCTTCAATAACCCTTTACGTACCGGGGTCACGGTAACGGGATGAGTCCCACGACCCCGGCAGGCTTCGGCCCTCTACGGGGGGGCCTCATCATATTGCTGACGCTCTTTGAGGCGCGCGTGGAACACGACGCGCCGTCGACCCGGGCATGGTCCATGGTCGGACAGCGAGTTGCCCTTTACTCGCTGACTGCGGCTGGGCTGGAGGGAGGACGCCATCCTCTCCCTCACGCGGCCCGCCTCCTCCTTCGGAAGCATGACTGCTTCGCAGAAGGAGGCGACTGCTTCCCACTCCCTCTCGCCCCGCAGCATGGCCTCGACCAATGCCGGGCGCGAGAGGTCTCCGCCTATTGCCGCCGTGAGGACACGTCGGTGCTCTGCCCAAGCGGGGCAGTCCTGCACCGTGTGCTCGACTGTGTCCTCAGGGCGACCCTCGCAGTGGTGACACCCAGGCGTTTCCTCCTTTCCCATCAGGCACAGGTACCTCCCGAAACTTCCGTGTCCGGTGAGGACCTGCGTCATGCGGTAGGTCAGGACGCCGTGACGCCGATCTAGCGACTCCTCAAAGAGGGGTCTTACCGCCGCAATTGCGAGTTCTGTTTTTGAAAAAAAAAACAAGAATTTTCTAAGTTTCTGATTAGTACAATTCAATAAACGAATACCAAAGTAAGGACTTTTGAGTATACCTACCACAAAACGCATTCTTAGAATGAAAGTGACGTAACCATAAATTCATGTGACTTCAGATTTTCATATAAACTGACTTTAAACAGGACTCTTAATCTCCGAGGTGTTACCGGTAATAAAGACACACATCTGTCGCGAGACAGATATGTACCTATGTACGTATATTGAAATTTAATCAACACTGCTTATTTAAGAGTTTGTTGCACAATTCGGAAAAAAAAACAATTTGAATTAGGTCATTATCATATTAAGACTACGAAAAACACTCAACTTGCCAGTCAACTTTAAAAATAATTACGTAATGTTAGTGGTTGACCGATGGTCGAAAAGCCATAATTTAAAGTATGTTATGTAATAAAAAGTAATGCATAATTATATAAAAATATTAGATTTCTGCGCTTCTCCTTTATATAAACTGCAACTGAGCCAAATTTCATACTCCTCTATCCGAGTAATTTTCGTAAAAATGGTAATAAATTTTAGCTTTACATATTAATATCAAAATGCATACCTACATAAAATCTCAAAGCCCCCTATTCTTAAGGAAAACATCTGATTCAACCCGTGAACGAACATTAAATACTATTAAAGCGGGAAGCCTTCAAATAGCAACCGGAAACGGCGCATACGACGGCGCGCCGTAGACGATTACTTCCGGCGGCGTCCCGACGCTCCGCCAATTAGAACATCTGCAGCCAAGTCTAACGTAAATAAAAATAAACATCCAATTGTGCTGAAATTCAATTTTTTATAGACTACACATAAAAATTATGAAAATATTTAAGAAATCTTTTGCCCGCGGCTTCACCCGCGTGTAATTCGAAAACTATCCCACGGGAATCTTATATCGGGATAAAAACTATCCTATGTCCTTCCCACGGTCAGATTCAGATTCATTCATTTTCTTTCCTCCTTGGTAATTGGTCCTTAACTATTGCCATGCCACCTCTAAATCGGTTCAGCGGTTTAGATGTGAAAAGGTAACACCCAGACAGACGGACAAATAGTCAGAGTTACTTTCGCATTTATACAATGTGTAATGGAAACCCCATATCTATCCAAAAGGGCGGAAGACAACATCTGGTATGGAGTCTCTATGCACAGCTTCAGCTCAAAATAACTGACTCAATGAATTGACACCAAATTATCGGTTTCATATATTTCTTGAATACCAATCATAACAAATGTGTCACAGCACTACGAGGATCAATAACTTTCCACGTCACTTGCCAATAACACGATAATACTCTTCGTTCTTCTTAATTTGAAAAATTCGGTCTCTGGTATCAGTGTATTGGTATTTGTAATAAGTTCTACACACGTAGACTTAGGATTACAAAACCCTTGCCATACCGTTTGTTATCATCCAAAGAAGCCATGCACTTGGTATATACCCTTTAAATTACACGTTGTATATAATTTCTATGTTAGTAAATTTAAATTATACATTATTAATACACACGTTGCCTCGTACAAACAGGCACGTGCCTTTGCGCTGAGTGCTTTACGAATGGACTATCGGCCAATAATTGCCGCTGCTCTTTTCCTCATAATAGCATGAAAGTCGTCAACATGTGCTTCCGCGAACATCTACCAAGCGCTACAGAAGCGCGGAAGCCCAATCAACATCCTAAACCCATCAAAACTGTACGCGTAGGACGTTGTAGGCCCGCTGCGTATATTTCACCCACAAGCTATACGTGTAGAAAGTTTGGCAAAATGCTTTAAAAAGCGAAACTTTAACACTTACTACAACGCGCAAACCTGCGGTCTACCATATTGCATCGAACAAAATATAATGTAATATACGTAATGTCGGTACAAATAAATACACGAAATAATCAAAAAATGAACTCAACGTAATTGGCACGAAATGGTATCATCGAATGTATAGTTGGGTCATATTTACCTTTTCGTTGTTTGACCGCGTCTATCTTCCTGTGCAGGAGCACACCGTCTTAGTTGACATAAGAAACGAGAGAGGCGGGACACTAACTGTAGCTACTGAGAAGCGTGGTAACGTTACACTATTATTTTATTAAATATCCGCATTTAAAAACATCACGGGTCATTATGACCCAACCTAGCAGACCCGGATAAAGACAGATCTTCAAGGTTTAGCAATGCTTGCTGTCGGTCCGTGGATGACTCACCATCTTAAGACCAGGCACTCTAAAATAATTAAATAATTTTCACGCAAGCTCTGCTCCCATGCATCCCGGTTAGGCCGTTGTGTGCTAAACGCTAACGCAGCAGTAATAAAGTTGAATATCGCGTGCGCTCTTTTACCATGTTGCGGTTCAAAACTAAGTGTCGTAAGTCTCAATTCTTATTTCGTTTATAACTAAAGTAATAATTGATCTAGAGAAAAAATATCCTGTATTTGGATAATAAACTATATTTTCTTACGTCAATACTAATTTTAGACATAAAAGCCGAGTAATCTTGATTAAATTTAAAAAAAAAAACCTTTTATTTCAACAACTTATAAAACTAATGTTAGTACTTAAAACTACCAGAAACACAAAAACAACTAATTATTGAACGCCACAGTGGCATTCAATAATAAGTTGTCAAAAAAGACATGTGAAAATGTGAAAAGTGAATGAAGTGAAAAACACAAAAATGACATGAAAATGTTCCAATTACGTAACTGGTCTTAGACATGTAAAGAAAAAGGTGCAATAAATCATACACTAAAGTTCCATTTTGATTGTATGCGTGATTGTTTCAGAGTATTAATGCAAATTTACATACAATTTAGGGAGCCTCCTTTTAACATAGAGATTCTTCTGTGGACTCAACAAGCACGTCAAACTCTTGGCCCCGGTTGTCGTTTATACAACTTTGACGGTCGTTGTTGGTATTCAGAAGCTAGAAGATTTGACACTAGTCTTGGCATGGGGTATCGTGTTACCCAGGCACTGGGTTGCTGAAGTAAGATAGGCAGTCAATCCTATAAATCCATCCTTGATTTACTAAAGATCAAGACTAGACTAACCACCATCGGTACGCAGTGAAAAAAATTACGCTTAAATCTCTTGTTTAGGTTTAGTAAGTTTGATATTTTAAATCTTTCAAGGACCATATTTTACCTTTAGCGGATCACCAGTGGTTTGCAGAACACAGGTTGGGAACCTATGCTCTAGACGCAGTGGTCGAGAGCAAATAGCTGCACTGCGTATCATGTGTTTCGATTCCCGCATTTCGGAACACAAGTTTGTCTGGCCTACATATAGTTCTTCCGAGTCTGGGTATTTAGTCTAGGGAATTTGTATATTTGTAAACGCATTCATACTACAGCAAAAATGTTTATTGTTAAAAATGGCAAAATATATACAACGTGTAACGGAAACCCCGTATCTATCCAAAAGGGCTGAAGACAACATCTGGTATGGAGTCTCTATGCACAGTTTCAGCACAAAATAACTGACTCAAAAAATTGATACCAAATTATCGGTTTCATATATTTCTTGAATACCAATCATAACAAACGTGTTACAGCACTACGAGGGTCAATAACTTTCCACGACACTTGCCAATAACACGATAATTCTTTTCGTTCTTCTTAATTTGAAAAATTCGGTCTCTGGTATCAGTGTATTGGAATTTGTAATAAGTTCTACACACGTAGACTTACGATTACAAAACCCTTGCCATATCGTTTGTTATCATCCAAAGAAGCCATGCACTTGGTATGTATTAATGTATATACCCTTTAAATTACACGTTGTATAGACTAAAAGTGATTGTTAGACTCGTGCTAGGCATCCGCTACGCTTACACTGTCAGTATGTCATTTGACTAGAGCCTTTGATCTTCAATCTGCTGCCAAGAGTGAACGCTATGATGTTTCAGACACATGACTCGCTCCCTGCAACGTTCTCAAACGGTTGTCAATAGTTCAAAATTTGTGGTATCTACGAAGAGACATTTTGGTATGTACTGTATATTAGTATATAATTTACACTTAAACTTTAAGTAGACAAAACTAAAAATAATCTAAAATATGGTGTCGAAAAATTCATACGCATCTATTTTCTTAATAAATAAATTCAATGTATAGACACACTTTTTTACTGTTTTATTATTTATGTATTGATTGATCGATGTTTGACACGCGTTATGTTACTTTGCTTTTGTAGTAACTATAAAATCGTTTTATAGTAACTTAGGTGTAAAGCCTTCTTGTAATACTTTTTTTACTGTATTAGACGGCACTACATCGAAATAGTCCACGTTATCTTCGACCATGCAAAAACTGCATATCCTCCGTAAGTTCCAATTTGTCTTACATATGTTTAGTACTATCTGAACAGCACCAATCCGAATTCGACGGGGCGTCGTCCTTAAAGGGCAGTCAGCATTAATGATGGGTCCGACAGGGCCAATGACTGCCAGGGTAGAACGAATGTTCTAACACACAGGAACGTAAGAACAACTGGAGGCACAGGGTGTGAAAAAACAAGAGTGAGAAGAGTCATTTGATAATTTCTCACCCAAAATAGTACCCTCTGCACTGGGTTGATATCCTGATTAGTCGTACTTACACTTTCTAAAATATTCCAACAACATCTACTTAGTCTTTTTCACACACATTTTACCATTTTGGAAGCGTCTATCTTTTAAACGATTATCTTTATGAAAATGTGGTTTTAGAAACCTCAATGTCATTTTTAAAGACCTGTCTATAAATACCACACACGCATAGGTTTTAAGAAAAAAAAAAAAAATCAGTTTCAGTTCCATGCATGCGGAGCCTCCCTTTATTTTATATATTTTTTATTTTATTTCTTAAATTCGGAAAGCAGTTCACAGAATACATCTACCTACCAAGTTTCACATGTATAGTCTTAATAGTTTCGGAATAAAATGGCTGTGACATACGGACGGACGGACAGACAGACAGACAGACATAACGAAACTATAAGGGTTTTGTTTTTTGCCACTCGGCGACGGAACCCTAAAAAGGGTGATACTATGGGTAGTCTTATCGTTACAAGTGATCTTTTATTGACTAACGTTTGGATGGATTTGACCTAGTGATAGAAGTGTAAGAGTGAAACTCCTAACACCGGTAGGTAGTTTAATTGGCGTTGGTGAGTCAGAGTGAAAGTAATGGTGTGGGAATGTAGATAGGTATTTGAAAGTGTAGATGTGAATGTGAGCATGTGTGAGTTCAAGGGTGAGTGAATGTGATTGAGAGGGTGTGTGAAAGTTTGTGCTAATCTAAGGGTTTGTAAATTGTAATAATGCGCGTGAATGTGGATAGGAATGATATCGGAGAGCGTAGTGAAAGGTTTAAATGTATTTTAGCAGCGCTTCCGCGTCGTTGTATAGGTTTTATACAATTCGTTTTTACAGTTAGTTATTTTTTATTACGCATGGTTTTTTTACTCGTTTGTGTTGCTGAGCTGAGTGTTATTGTATTGAATACGTGAGAGCTTGGTTGTGGTTTGTTGCTAAAATTTCTATTTACATTACATCAACGTAGTCCCGATTTTCAATTATATTTTGTTAATCTTTTCAATTCTTAGTGAATTATGCTTAGTACTTGTTTATTTAAAATAATATTCAGTATATTTCCTTAGCGTAGGCAAAAGTGCGGTAAATGGTTAGTTACCGAGAGAAATTGAATTTATGCGCTGGCATATTAGCGCTCCCTCCCCTGAGGTAGCGTTGCAGTGCACAAGAAACGGGCTACGTAATTGGATGGGGATTGCAATCTGTTATTATTACGAAGTCACTGTATTAGAGTTAAAGGTTGAAGAGTTTCTACTTGGTTCGATCAATTGCTTCTACTTGAATGAATTGCTAGTTGAGCAGGATTATTGAAAACTGCTAAGGTAGTGGCTGATTCAAATCCTATTAATTTAAAGATTCATTAAAAACACTACCTACACATATAAGATTCAAAAGTTGTACATCAAATAAAACCGTTTTTGTGTTTGCACGTAAGTAAAGAAAGAAAAAAAAATTAATTTAGTGCATGCCAGGCTTAGGTCCCACATTCCTAGGTGAAATAAATGGAAATACTTATTTTATTAGTTAAGTTTGGTAATATAATTTAAAAATTCATTTCGTTACAAGTATTTTGTGCTATCGTGCTATATAAATAAAAAGTGCTAAAATATGGACTTAGCTCTTTCACTTTCTGAATCCGGTGGGGTGCCATTGTGATACGACCGGGAAAACTATAAAAATGTTAATTAATATTTTAACTAAAAAGTTGAAAAAAAAATTAATTCTAAAAAACCCGACTTCTCAACTGAAATGCAAGAAACAAGCACATTTTTGTTTTAAAAAGTGACAAGCAGGCGGACCCACCCCATTAAAAAAAAAATGGGTCTCGCCTCTGTCTGTCGGTCTGTGTTTTTTCTTTCAAGTTTTTCTATCCATGATTTCTATTTATTCTTTGTGCATGTGGTGTTAACCTTTAATTAATTGTTGCACTTGTTAATGTTACCCTAGTAATTAAGTTAGAAATGTGCTGTGTAAACAATTGTTGGTTAACCTAAATAAATAAATAAATGATCATGGCGCTTGCGACAGTGCCGAAATATCAATTCAATTCAAACAATTCATCAAACAAAAGAAAGTGATAGTATAAATCGTTTTCTTTTGCTTCGCATAGACTTCGTAACATTTAGGGCGTTCAATTTAAATATTTTTATTTTTGTTTGAAAATCTGGTGAACTAAAATATGACGAATTTTGAAAAGTCATAGAACAAAAGTTGTTGATTATGATGTTAGTAACATAGTCCTGAGAGGTTTTTGGTGTTTTACAATTAACCCTGTATACTTAATAATTTTAACCAGAACCAACCATGGCCTGCAAGACGTTTACTAGTATAACGCTAACCCTTTTTAAAGAAAATCATTTGTTATTTGTTTGGTAAGGTAGATAGTATAGATATTTATGTTTTGGGAATACTTTAATTGTGCGTACGGCTAAGGAGTGGAATTCCCTTATGGTCTTTAAGTCAAGAGTGAATAGGTTACTTCTAGGCAAGCGTGCTCCATCTTCGACTACATCATCACTTACCATCAGGTGAGATTGTGGTCAAATGCGAGCCTATTATCAATTAAAAGTCGGTGTCTTTAGTTTTGTATTTTCGTTTTTGGCACCGATTTCCGAAATTAAAGTTATTTTTCACTTTGCAGTGTTTTTTGGGAGTCAGTTTAATTTTTTGGTAAAAAGTTTTTATTTCACTCTTTTTAGTTGGTTAATTTTTAATTTACCTAGTTACAAGAGCCTAAATGTCAACTACTTATAACCTTTTACAAAATATTGCTTTTCCCAATGCTGGACCGTTAATTAATTGTTGAGGAGTTCTCCTGGTACTTCACCATCAGCTCTACATCACCATATGTATTGTGACGAGCATAAAATGCTTAACATCCATATTCAAGTAATCGAATCGTAATCCACTCAATACTTTTTATTGAGTAGTTTCGGCGGCCATCTGTGGTCTTCATCATCAGTTCCACTTCCCCAAATGGTACTTTTTGAGAGCAACTAAACAAGTTACTATAAGAAACACTCAAAACGCCATAGGTGTGCCTATAATATTTGAAGAGTTCCCTCGATTTCTCCAGGATCCCATCATCAGATCCTGACTTGATGACAATGGGACCAATTTCGAAGTATCGAGTATAAGATGACTACTAGTTAAGTGAGAGTCAATCGAGTTTTTTGGTCATGGTCGAAAATGGACCAAAATTCATTTAAATTTTTGGTTTGAAAGTTGTTTTTATTTTTATTTTATTTATTTGGGAAAATAAATAGTTAAATATAGGGCTTCTAATCCCGCAGCCTGAATACACCGTTTATTTATCACAAAAAACAGTAACAAATACTGAATAAAAAACTATCTTCTTCAAAAAATACACAAACAAAATTAAAAAAAACTACCAAAAAAAAAACACAGTTTGAACTGAAAATTTATATAAGTTACTTTAATTATTAAGTTTGCCAGCTTTCAATTGAAAATGTTTGCGAAGGAAACACAACACATCTTAACTGTCGTCTGCCAAACTACTGCGTATTTTAGAGGCAATATAGCCAGCAGCAGTAAACGCGCTTTTTTTTTTTTTTTTTCTTAATGTTTTTTTTTTTTCTTTCGGATTCCACACCTGTCGGCGGTATTCCTTTTAAGGCTATATTTTTATTTATTATAGGCGAGAGGTCGCATGTACGCTTATTTTCAGTCCCGCAAATCCCGCGGATCTCGCACCCTTAATTCCGCATTACGCGGGATTGGAAAATGACGCGAGATCCCGCAATACCGAGATCTCGGTATTCCGGGATTGGAAGCCCTAGTTAAACACTTAAAAAAAAATATAAAATGTTTTTGTTTCAGTTCTATGTATGGGGAGCCCCCCTTAATTTTATATATTTTTAGAAGTAGGAGCTTTGACTCTATAAGTCTACAACAACCCCCTCCCTAAATTAAAGTTCATATGAATTGTACTATAGTAAATACAAATCCCTGGGGGCCCCATACATAGAACTGAAACTTAAAACATTTTTTTGTTCATCAAACATATACGTGTGTAGTATCTATAAACATTGAGGTTTCCAAAACCACTTTTTCTTAAAGTCAACCGTTTAAATGATATACGCTTCCAAAGTGGTAAAATGTGTGTCCCCCTCTCTAACTTCTATAATAATAGAGTGAAAAATCTAAAAAAAAAAATTTCTTGAGATCTTAATAGAAATTTTCAATGAAAATTGGTTTGAACGAGATCGGGTCAGCATTTTCATACAACCACTATGAAAAACAAAGTTATTTTGCGTAGTTAATACGAAACCCTTCATGGATATTTGTATACTAATCATTCGCAAAATCTTAGTGCTTATGGCTTTATTGTTAACGGTGCGTGAGCAATAAGAAAACACGTTATGGCAGCAACGAATCTGTATAAAGTGTTGTACCGTCATTCCGTCGAATCCTGCTGAAAACTGTCATATAACAAAGACCGTTATGTTTCACGAAAACCATGGTATTTCAAATCTCTCACCAATTACTTTTTTTAACACCGTTGGTCTGAAAACAAATTAACAATGGATTTAATACAAAGTGTGATATACCCTTTGCTTTGTTTCGAAAGGAATGCAAATCAAGAAATTTTAAATTTTCTTTTCTGCAACTTCCATTATTTATCTATTATCCTCAATAAAATAAAAGTGATATGCCTTGAAGACTGTTGTTTGAATTTTGTACGTGTTTTATATGTAATTACGATATCTGTCTTAGTTAGTGCACCCAGTCCAGTATCGAACAGACTGGGACAACGCGATAGACTACATCTTCTGTGCACGTTCAATTCAACTTCAATCGCATGGGAGGGTTTTCCCGCATAGAAATTAGAAATTATTTATTCATTTGTTAACATAGGTAGAAAGTACAGATCTTATATTTATAAATAGAGCGCTATGTTATGCCAGGAGGCGTACAAATGCGGTGTGCAAATCCTTGCGAGTATCATTATTCCAAATATTGTAGAAATATCATGCATTATTTTAGTATTACATTTTAATAAATTAAACACTAACCAATAATTATGTCAGATCTAAATGAGGAATTATTTATATCTAAGAAAAAAAATATGTCAAAATAATTAAAGTGCCAATAAATGTCAAATAATCAAAATGTCCAATAATCAAAATGCCAAATAATTAATACGTAAAATAATTGAAAGTCAACGGAATTAACATATCAATTAATCAAAATGTCAATTAATTAAAACGTCAAATAATAAAAATTACAGTATTAATAATTTTGGTACTAAATTAATTCGTCATTTAAGTATTCGTCAATGGTATAATAGCATTTGTTAATTAAGAGTAATTGCATTTTTTTCTTAAATTGTGTCAAATTTAATTCCTTTATGGAATCTGGAATTTTGTTATAAATGCGTGGAGCCATACCTAAGACACTTTTCCTTAATAATGCAGTCCTGCACTTATAATTACTCAAACAATTTTTGTATTGTTTACGAATTGGAACATTTCGTACCGTTGTAATGATTTCAAAAAGGTTGGGATTTGATTTGACGAAGACACTGGTTTCCAATATGTATATCGCCGGTAGCGTAAGTATCTTTAATGCTTTAAAGTATGGTACACAACTGTCATCTGTTTTCAGACCACACATGGCTCTGATGCACCTTTTTTGTGCCTTAAATATTAATTCCCTATCTGCGGAATTACCCCAAAAAATTATTCCGTACCTGAGAAGTGAGGCTACTAAACCATGGTAAGAAACAAGTAACGCGTCTATATTAACTTTTCTGGCCAGTTGAAAAAGCGCATATGCAGATTTATTTACTCTTTTACATAGCTGTTCTATATGAGCCTTCCAATTAAGGTTATTGTCAATATGTAAACCTAAAAACACACTTACTTTTGCTTTTTCTATCTCAGTGCGATTGTAGCTGATACAAATTTTTGGTGTTTCAATTTTCTGGTGGAAATGCATCACTTTAGTTTTCTTGAGGTTTATTATCAAATTATTCATATTAAGCCAATTAATTATGTCAGTAAGTGTATTATTAATGTCAAGTTGATAAGTATTTGGGTCCTTACATTTTACTATAGCAGTGCTATCGTCTGCAAATAAAATCATTTGTTGTTGTGTAACTTTTGGCAAATCATTAATGTAAATGAGGAATAAGGGGGGCCCAAGCACGCCACCTTGAGGCACTCCATATTTTATAGTCCTGAACCCTGACACATACGTTCGTTCGGTTTTAGTTTTTGCACACACTCTTGTAATTTCTGTACATTGCAACCTATTAGTTAGGTACGATTCTAGTAATTTTAAAATGTTTCCTCTGATACCACAGCAATGCAATTTCTCAAGAAGGACTTTGTGGTCAACGTAATCAAATGCCTTAGTCATATCTGTGTAAATAGCGCAGACGGGAGTCTTTTTATCCACAGCAGACATAACATTATTTAAAAGGTCAAAAATTGCCATATTAATAGTTTTACTTTTCCGGAACCCGTTTTGCTCTTTACATAAAATATTATATTTGTGAAGAAATTGATATATAGAGTTATATATAACTTTTTCAAAGATTTTGGAAAAAACGGGAATTTTTGCAATGGGCCGGTAATTTTTTGTAAGTGTCTTGTCTTCCCTTTTGTGTAGCGGTTTTATAATGACTTTTTTCAAGGCTTCCGGGTATATGCCCTCGGTAATACCTAAATTAATAATATATGCTAAAACAGGTGCTATAAGCTCAATCACATATTTAATTACTTTTGTAGATATACCGTCAATGCCTACAGTACTAGTATTTTTAAGTGTCTTGGTTGCTAAAATGATATCAGGCTTTAGAACGGGCTGCATAAACATTGATTGCATTGTCAAATTATCTAAATTGTTATTTATTTTAATGTCATTTATTATGTTACTCTCAATGTCATCTATAAAATAGTCATTAAATGCATTAGCTATGTCATTCGGGTTTGTATAGGTCAAATTTCCAGTTTTTATTGTCAGTATCTCTTCTTTAGGCACGTTAGTTTTAGATCCATTGACTATCTGCCATGTGGCTTTTGATTTATTTTGAGATTTGTTTATAAAGTAGTTATTTTGTGCTTTCTGAGTCAATCTTAGTATTTTTTTATAACGCATAGTGTACTTTTTCAAGTCACATTTTGCTTGTTTTGTTGGGTGTAGTCTGTATGCCCACAATAAAGCTCTCTTTTTTTTACTACATTTTTTTATGCCGCGGGAAATCCATTTAACCTTTTTGTTAGTGTATGTAGTTATTATTTTCTCTGGGAAACAGAGGTTGTAAAACAAAGAGAAAATATCAAGAAAGGTATTATAGGATACATTAACATCATTACTTGCGTAAACTTCATTGAAAGATAAATTTTTTATACATGATTTAAATTTGTCAAGATTCTTTTTGGAGTAATCTTTTTTGACCGATTTCCAAAATTTTAACCGACACGTTTTATGTACAGGTATTTTGAGTATTTGTGATGTGTGATCTGATAACATGAGATCAATAATTTCCGCTTTCCATCCCTTTTGTAGATTATGTGCGAAGTTATCAATGCACGTTTTACTATGAGGCCTAGTAGGCTGGTTTAGAGCTAAAGTCAAGTTATAGTTAAGTAGGAAGTGTTCCAATTCCAGAGTAGTCTTATTTCTTAACAGTATATTAATATTAAGATCACCACATAATACAATTTTTTTATTCGATAGCACACAAACTCTTTTTAATACATCGTCAAGTTTTTCATAAAATGTCAAGTAATTATATTTTGGTACTCTATATACACACATAATAATAATTGAATGGGATGTCAATTCTATAGCACAAATTTCAAACACACCTGACACAGAATGTTTAGCTACATCATGTAATTCCCTATACTGGTGCCCCTTTTTTACAAGAATACAAGTTCCACCCCGATTTGTACTTCGTGAAAAAAAAGCGGCTAGATGGAAATTCGGAATGTGGGACTTTCGTGTCCAGATGTTATGAAATGCTCTGTTAAACAGAGTATATCTACAGCAGTCCCTTTATTTTCCAAGTTTTCTAATTGTACAGTTAACAAATCCGATTTATTTAACAAGCCAGCAATGTTTTGATGCATTACATTAATACTACTGAAGAAAAAACTGTCCCAAGTCTTCTGATTCAGTTACTGTCTTCATTTGGTTGTCGGGTTGGTGTAAGTCAGGATAGTCGTAGTCAACGTGTGATGATTGTATGTTCATATTCATTTTGAAAATATCCTTAAAAATGGATTTCATTCCAGAGTAATTAATTGCACCCGTGCGTTTGTTAAACATGGTGTCATCATACTTTAGGTTCATGTTACTGTCTAGAAAATATGCGTGTTCATTGGTGAAAGTATCCAGATATAATAAATTATTAAAGGTTTCCACTCTTGAATTATAAAGGTAGTTGTTTGTAAAAAATTTGTATGTTGGAGCGCATATAATTATTTTAGTGTTCGATACTTCTTGCAACATTTGTCGAATTAGTAAAATGCTATCAAAATATTTATTTGTTATCTTATATCATATAAATCCCGATCTCGTGGGAATTCCGGGAAAAAGTAGCCTGTGTGTTATTTCAAATTTCATTCAGATCCGTTCAGTAGTTTTTACGTCAAAGAGTAACAAACATCCATAGGACATCTATACATTCATCCTCACAAACTTTCGCATAAAAGACTAGCTTCTGGCCACGGCTTCGCTTGCCTGAAAAGTATTTTTCAACAGAATAGTATTCCTTGTCCTTCCACAAGATCTAATCTATCTGTGCACAAAATTTCATAAAAATACGAGACGTGGTTTTGACGTGAAAGTGCAAGAGACATAGATTTACATTCGCATTTAAAATACAGACATTTGAACTAAACTATAAAATAAAGGAAAAAGAAGTCGCCCTCAGTGCTAGCGGCTGGTACCATACTCGGTTGCGGGTTTGTTTTAACAATGTATAGACACCAGCACATCAAGCTACAACTATCTGTCAAATTTCTTTTATAGATTTTTAACTTTATCGTTAAAGAAATTAGGTTCAAGGTTGATTGGAAAAATTTGACAGTTTCGGGTAGCTTCATGTGCTGGCGGCTGTACCATGGCCCCGAAACGTATGGGTGACTGAAGGCAATAGGGTGGGATTTTAGTCAGTACAAGTCTGACACTCACTTCTGCTCCACCCAGAGCAGGAGGTGTCATTTTGATCTTGATGGTGTGATCTCCCCCTAAAACCAGTCTCCAGTCTCTTATGTCTCAGTCTCGTAAGACTGAGACATAAGAGACTGGCGATCCACTTTGTAGCAAAGCTTAATGGAAACATTTCATATTATTACCTAAATAGGTACGAATTTCTTGGAGTACTATACTTTAAGAAGCTTGTAGCTAAGTAATATCAGCTAATTAGTCATAATAGTTAATCAGTCAAGTGCCTGGGGCTCAGAGGTTTTGCATGAAATACGACCTACTATCACGTAGAAATATATCAATATATGTATAGGTACTAGTGGTCGCCTAGTGTTAAGATTCGACCATAATTACCACAGATAATTACCATAATTATTTTTATATAATTTATAATAAAAATATATTATCTTTCAGTACTCCTCCTTCATATAAACTGTAGTGTGCCAAATTTTAAAGATTCTAAGGTTTAGCTTCATGTATTAATTGTACTAGACTAATTATAACTACTATATGAATGTAGACTATGGTGCCTACATTCCACCCGAGTTGAATTTTGTTGAAATAATTTTACGAGGTCATAACCACATCACTAGACTAAACTAGAGGACCCAAGAGGACCCAACACTTAAACCTCCATTGCACAAAATGTAACGTGAATAATAATTTATATTTTTATGATTTTGATATCAATGGTTGGCACCAACGATTCAATAGACTTATAAGTAAATAATTTTTTACGTTACATTGGATAGCATTAATCAATATTATATCTTTTGATACAAAATCGTCGGCTTCTAGTCTTAACTTAGAAATTTAAGGAGCTGAATCTGATTGGTCAAACAATACTGTTACGAGCTGTGGTTCGGGATGTAAATAATTTACGCTAATTAAACCAAATTTAAAACTTTAATTAAATAAACACAAAACAAAAATTAACACAGTTATTCACACTACAATACTTGTCACTTAACGCACTGAAATTCACTTTTAAAGCTTGGATTATGCTTGGATTATATCGCGTCGTATCATCGTAATAAGACTGACTCTCTGCGTTCCTTTACAAGCTATTTATACTGCATTGTATGTGTTCTAGAAAGATCAAGTACAATCGACACACTGCCAATACTGGCAAGAATGTTACAGAAGCTTCTCGACATACTCAGTGCTGCTACACGCCGCCAGGAGGCGTTAGTGTCTCGAACGTTCTAGAAGTCGATGTTTTTCGACATACTCAATACTGCTACTCGCCGCTAGGTGGCGTTAGTGTCTCGAACGTTCTAGAAGTCGATGTAAGTTTCTCGACATACTTATCTAAGCGACTGGCGTAACAATACCAAAGTAAGATTAAAGTCGTCAGCAACTATACTCATCATCTACTTAACCTTTTCCAACTCTGTTGGGGTCGGCTTTCAGCTTAACCAAATGCAGCCGAGTACTATTGTTTTTAGAAATAGAAATAGAACTGCCTATCTGACTTCCATACTTCATTAGTTGGGTAACACAATACGCCCTTGGTGAAAAAGATGTCATATTTTCTGGCTTCCGACAACCCGTAATGACTGTAAAAGATTTACAAATGACAGCCAGGAGCAAAGGTTGAGCGTATTTTCTGAGGCACAGAAAAATCTCGATATATTAAAGTGGTCAGACCCATCTATGCAAGTGTTGCTTGACTTTGAAGATCGACCTGCATCTGTTATAATTAGAGGTTCTAATATACAACGTGTAATTTAAAGGGTATATATACATACCAAGTGCATGGCTTCTTTGGATGATAACAAACGATATGGCAAGGGTTTTGTAATCCTAAGTTTACGTATGTAAAACTTATTACATTTGTAATACACTAATACCAGAGACCGAATTTTTCAAATTAAGAAGAGCGAAAGGAATTATCGTGTTATTATATTAATTTTAATACTCGTTTAAAATTATTAATGGGTGCTTCTTCGAGTAAGGCATTCTTCGGTGATTTTCGTGGCAATTTTCAAATTCAATTTTTTTTAAATTTTATTTCAGAATCTTAAAATATACATAAAAGTAATACTTTTTATAAAAAAGGCACCTCAGAGAGCGATATACTTACAGAGATAATCGAAGTTAAAATGGAGGCCACGCTAATCACAAAACACCCCACGAAAATGAATATTTTAATTTGACTTTCTCAAATGGGTTACTTATTGTTACTTAAAGAAGTTATTTATTATAAGATAAAAAATAGGTAGGTTACTAGGGCAGAAAACTTTTTTTTAGTAGAATCAGTGCAACTTTATTTATTATTTGTTAAAGAAATTACAAAAATATAATACTAAATTTAAACGTTTAAAAAAAATAAAACTTTATCAGTCATTTTTTAGGAACATAATCAGTATTTATTATTATCACAATCATTTACTTCCTTATTTATATAATTTTTTATAAAATGGTCAAAACGAAATCGCTCGAGTTTTCGTCGGCTTTGGGGTCATCAGTTCTTCGTATTCTTTGGTCAAGCCTGGATTATTATCTGACAGTTCAATATCATCCGTTGATCATTTCAAATCATAATTCTTATGTGGCGTTTTTGTTTAAACTCTCATTTCTGGAATAAACTCATTGGGTAATAAATTGTTCTATTCTTAATATTACTAGGTACTTATAAAGACAGAAACCCATCGAATATGACATTTTAAGTTTTGATTTAAACGAATTTACATTTAACTAAAGTAATAATAAATATTTTCATTCATAACTAGTACAAAACTCAAAGTTATTTCATTTGCATGGTCAAAAATTGATTTGCGTGGGTCAAAACTACCACGTAAACCACGCAAATCATGACCACGAAAATCAAAATAAATCCTTTATGCAAAAAATATACAAAAACCGTTTAAGCAAATAAACTGTGTTTTGATTATAAGTTACGTTACCTTATATTTGTTCGCTACAATATTTTATTAAATAAATAAATTCACAGACACCGGAGATAATTGTACCACGCAAATCAAAGTTTTGAGAAACCAAACCCACGCAACGAAGTTCTTCCATCTATTTTTTGAAAACTGGACGCACCATCACACAAGCACTCTGGCCAGCCGTCGGAGCGCGACTAGTTGTAACTAGAATTACGATGATGTCTCATTGGGCCGCGAATTGAGAGATGTGTGAGTGAAATTATAATAATCCACGCAAATCAGCAATTACCTCGGGACAGTTACATTTAATTTTTTTTTAGGAAATTTAGTTGTTTTAGAACTATGGTCTATTTTTTCATAGCATTGTGAACTTCTAAGGACTTAGTAGTTTTTTTTTGGTAAGCATGTAGCGTTTAGTTTAAAATATATAATTTACTAAGTGACCAGATCGGGGCTTAGGACACTACACGAAAATCAAAGAATGGGGGTATTTTATTTTTTTATGATATTTAATTATAAAGATAATTGAATAATAATCAGTAATCCTGTTAAGAGAGGACATAAGATTTGCGCGAAAAAAAAAATGGCTTGCTGACTTTTCGATTTCTATTATTTTTAAGTAAAGCCGCTTGAAAAACCTGTCCAAAAGAATGACCGTAATACTCATAGTGCTGTGACACGTTTGTTATGATTGGTATTTAAGAAATATATAAAACCAATAATTTGGTATCAATTCTTTGAGTCAGTTATTTTGTGCTGAAAATGTGCATAGAGACTCCATACCAGATGTTGCCTTCAGCCCTTTTGGATAGATATGGGGTTTCCGTTAAGCCGGCTCTACACGTTGGCCAACACAATGGCGAATGTAGTGGCCAGCATATTGGCCAAGAGTTCGTGATAGCGTCCACACGTTGGAAGGTCGTTCAGTTTGCTACGGTTCAGGCCAATGTGCGGACGTATTTATTAAAATGGATATTAAGGCGCTAACTGCTGCTTCTTGGGTTCCACAAACAATTTATGGCTTGGTAGAGCTCTATAAACTGAAAAGTTTCTTCGTTATTAGTCATTACTGACATTTTGTTTACACTAGTTGTTACCGACGCGTGACTATAAAAACTTTTTAACAAAAAATAAAACCAACTTCCATATCAAAACACTACAACGCCAAAAATAAAGTTAAAAATTAAAAAAAAAAAATCACGTTTTTTAGTGGGTCGGTTTGTAATTTATCTAGTTACAAAAGCCAAAATGTCAACTACTTATCACCTTTTACAAAATATTGCTTTTCCCGATGCAGAGCCGTTAATTTTTGAGGAGTTCTCCTGGTACTTCACAATCAGCTCTACATCAACATATGCATTGTGACGAACATAAAGTGCTTAACATCCATATTCAAGTAATCGAATCGCAATCCATGAAATACTTATTATTGAGTAGTTTCGGTGGTCATCTGTGGTCTTCATCATCAGTTCCACTTCCCCAAATGGTGCTTTTCGAGAGCAACTGCACAAGATACTATAAGATATAACCAAAACGCTATAGATGTGCCTATAATATTTGAAGAGTTCCCTCGATTACTCCAGGATCCCATCATCAGATCCTGATTTCATAACAATGGGACCAACTAGAAAGTATACCATTTCAAATGAAAAGAGAATTTTCTAAATCGGTCGAGCTGACTTCGAGTTATGAGGTAACATACATAAAAAAAAAGTTCAAGACGAACTGAGAACCTCCTTCTTTTTTTTGAAGTCGGTTAAAATGTTTAATTAGGTGCGTGCGATCGTTCTGGGAGCTCGTAGCATACTAACCGCGCGGCCAACGTGTGGACGCGGTAGCCAATACTCGGCCAACAACCCTTTGATCTTTTGCAAAAAACCGACACCACACGGATCTCACGCCAACTCGTCGGCCATCATTCCAATACAACCCAAGATGCACAAACACCCCCTCTACACGTTGGCGAATAGGCACTGGCCACTACATTCGCCACTGTGTTGGCCAACGTGTAGAGCCGGCTTTACACGTTGTATAATCCCGTGTGACCAACAATATTATGTAAATTTGGCAACGTCGCGCGTCCCGTGGTTTAAATTGTCTAAAAGTAAATAACTTTTTATTTAATAAATCACAGGATTTTCTGCTCTTCAAAATTAATCACGGGATTTGGGGCATATCCACTTTATTCTTTCGTTATATGAAATCATTGTAAGTACATAAACAACTCTACCTAATTCCGATCTCTGGTTATAAAAATCGTTACCTTAAGTAAATAAAAACTGTTAGGATTGTTTCAGGCTGCCAGACTACCAGTCTCCTAAAACATAACCAAGAAACTACCCACTTAACGGGAACCTCTCTTAAAAACCCTATCAACCAACACTTTATAAAGGATAAACCTCGTCGCGCGACAACTAGGCCAGACGTGTTCTAATGTAGGTCACAATATGATCGCTCGGTCGTAAACAGCTGGGGAGCCGGCGGGATCCTGCGACCTTGCCAATCTCGGCTTATGTTCGAATTATTCTAAAGGGAATCATATTTTTCGTGTCTTCTATACATAATATTCTTGCGAATGTGTAAAAAAAGTAGTAAGAAACAGTAAAGGATGCTTTTGTTTTTATTATGTCTGCTGTCAGGAGGAGATCGTTTTTAAATGATAACAGTGGGACGAGTCGATCTTAAACTCTTGCTGAGGTCAATCCGTGGATGAATGATCATCATCATCTATACTAATATTATAAAGAGGAAACCTTTGTATTTTTGTATTTTTGTATGTTTGTATTGAATAGGCTCAAAAACTACTGGACCGATTTCAAAATTTCTTTTATCATTACTTAGAGGGATTCTTCCGAATCCGTATAGGCTATATTTTATCCCGGAAAATAGATAGGATTTTTCGTGGTAGTGAAAATTGTGGAGTAAGGCGTCGAAAAAACTGCCGTACGTTAACGATTCTCGCGAACGCTGCCTATATTTAATATAAACATTGCACCCGTGCGAAGCCGGGGCGGGTCGCTAGTATATCATATGTTAAGACTTATGTGGATTTTATCCGTGCCTGGGCAAGAATGTTAAGCTGTTCGTCGCCATCATTACCACAGATTTTCACCACAAGGTTCATCACAGTCCTAGGTACCAATCTGTATTTCTATACAACAAGCTTCCCTTAGAATTAAAAAGCATAAATAGCGCAAACTTATTTAAAAACAAATTGAAGACATATTTATTGAGGAAGGGCTATTACAGCGTCGATGAGTACCTAGCTGATAAGCGACAACCGTAATGTCTGTTATAGTGTTTTAAATGATATGTTGACTATTATTGTCATTTTTTATTTATAAGTTCTTTTTATATTGTTGTACTACTCAAAGATGACATATTATATTGATAGATTTTATCTTTTGACATTATAATTTATAATTAAATGACATATTATTACGGACCATTTTTGTAACATTTTAATTTTTTTTTAATTTATTGACATTCTATTTTTATTATTGATTATTCATAGAAAACGAGAAGACATTTTTAATCTTTCTTACACAATTTATTAATTTAATTTTTTTTGCAATTTTATTTTCTATATTTATAATCTTTGTTAATTTGATTTTCATTTTTTTTCGACTATTGTTTTATTGTATTATTTATTATTTTAAATTGAATGAGGATTATTATCGTTTTCAATTTGTTATTTTATTATATTTGACATGATTTTTTTTTGATCTCTCTTCGTTTGATATATTTTATTTAATGGTACTGTTTTGTTTTACACAATTTCTACACAATGTATATTGTTCTGAAATAAATGACTTATGACTTATGACAGAACAGATAGAAGAGGTAAGAAAGGAAACAGTTCCTGATTTGTATGAGAACGCGTGTCGCCGCTTGTCTCCCACTATTTAGCTCCACTACGTTACGTGGGCGAATTACGCACACAAATAAATTACACACACTTAAATCGAGAGCTTGCTACTGATTGTTACTCACTGTCGATAAACATGCCCCGTGCATCACGGCCAATCAGGGCAAAGGACGAAACGTCAGTGGTTGAAGTGTGGAGGACACAACGCATGCAGTACATTGTAAGCGGACTTGGTCATTGCGTTGATTAAGCGAGTACACATCGGACAATGTATATTTTTTGTAACTTGTTGCAATAACGTTGTTAATGTTCAGAATTTCATAGTGATCAGAATATTTGTATGTTTTTTACAAATAAAATACAATTAAATGTTATTTTCGACTTACCTATGGAAAGATATACGTCCTCGCTCTATACTTGCGGTCTAACTTTTTGTTTTATAGGTTATAATTGCACAACACGGCATTTTAAAGCAGAGCTCTGTGTTCCGAAATATTCCGAAGCGCACTAAACGCGGTGAATGAATTAATTGGTCGAGCTTTGATTTTCGTATCATAAATATGGCGCGCTCGCCACGCCCACATTACCATTCTAACCTTATTCATCTATTCCGCGGTCATTACGGTAGTCAGAAGCCAGGAAATCTGAAAACGAAAGAGACTCGTCTTGACTAGCGGTATCATCTTACCCAGCTACTGGCTTGTGGAGGTCAGGTAGGTAGTCTCTTCCTGTAAAATGTCAGCTGATTCCAGTTAAACCGGAACGACCGACCCCAACAGGGAAAAGACTAAGCTGGTGATGAGTATGGCCGCTGTCGAGTTTAATCTTACTTTGGCATTGTTTCACATATTTATGAAAGGTCAATTCGATTCTGAACGGTTTACGTGGTGCTCGTGGATTCTACCATCTTTGGTTTTCTTTTAACTAACAATTATTATAACTTAACTACTTAAGCACAATAATAAAGCACAAAACTATTCTTTCTGAACGCTGTCCGCTAGTAACATACCAAAGAGGCAGGGCCGGATTAACCATTAGGCGGAGTAGGCAACTGCCTAGGGGCCCCGCATCAACTAGGGACACAGGCCCAGTGCACGCGCCAAGAAAACATGTTTCTTCGAACGAAAATTTGATGTGCGTGTGAACTTAGGAACCTCACTGTTATCTTACAAAATACAAATCGTTAGATTTAGTAGTAGAGTTAAAAGAATTTTAGAACAAATCTGGGAATAAGTAAACAAATATATTAAAAACCACAGCCCTTAATGTGCGTTTCCTCAGTTCACACACGATTTGGTCAGTCAAAGTAAGAAAAGGGGCCCCGAGAATGCCATTGCCTTAGGGCCTCTGACAGGGTTTATCCGGCTCTGCAATGAGGCTAACTAGCATTGCCACGTATGGCAAAACTTAGCCTTTGGCCAAAATGCCTATGGGTCATGGGAAGTGTCTACCAGCCTTATTAAAATTTCTTTGGAACCGTTATTTTAATTGTGTGAACCTTAAAAGAGACTGATAATTCAACTGGCTACTCTGAATAGAAGTATCCAATGTTAGTTTGACGAACAAATGACGTAAGTATTATTTATATCTTTTCAAGTTAATTACAAAGTCGGTTGCCAGAATGTCCGAGGTTCCGGGAATGTTCTAACGAGAGAAGAAGGTGGGTTTTTAGTCAGTAGAAGTCTACCACTCCCCTCTGCCCCACTCAAAGCGGAAGAAGTCACTTGACGATTTTCGGCTCGAAAAAACTTAACTACAAATATTTTGCAGAGGATTATCTTCAATGCAAAATACAAAATTAACATTTTGGCATGTATTATAACTTTGTGTCTACAATAATAATCCATTTTGGTCACGAGCAATCTCCTACAAGGGGCGCGCCGACCTTGCAAATCGCAACTCCGAAATTTTCCAATTGAGTTACTCGCTGCCACAGTACAGGAATAAACAATAGAACAAGCACACACAAGTGCCACAAGCACTACTGTTACACTCGATACATGATCTCGCTACATGGTCTTTTGCGTCTGTACCATTATATTTATATTATAAGTAAATGCAAAGTTTGTGAGAATGGATAGATGGATGTTTTTAAATTTTTCGTTGAAAACCTACCGAACGAATTTAGATGAAACTTTAAAGTAAAATAGCTTATGCATCCAAATAAGCCATATTACTGTAAAGGCTAAACACTGTACTGCCCATATTTCCATAATAAAATATATTATCTTATCTTATCCTATATATTCCTTGTATGGCCGACTAATTTCCAAGAAACAGACGTGACGATAGTCTACTATGTGTTCCTACTTCAAAAACTGCACTAATACGCAAGAGAGTATTTTGCATGGCACCAATTGTCTACAACAAATTGCCCAAAAGTTGGAAAGATAAAACAGTACCTAGGTTTAAACAAACACTGAAATTAATCTTGACACAAAAAGCCTATTATAGCATTGCAGATTTTTTAAAGGACTCATGTAAATAATAAATTAATTAGTAAAATTGAATTATGTTATGATTTGTTTTGTTTAAGAATTTGTTTTTATAAAATGATTTAATTTATGAAAGTTATTATGTAAAATTGTGTGTAGAATTGAAATAATCATTGATGTACCTGTATGTAAACATATTTACACGCCATGAGAAATGGCAGACATGTCGTGAACCAATCAAACTTAAGATCTTGCATGCATATATTATATTAAATTCTGTATCATAATAATCATATACATTTTATATAAACTTCTATTCTATTTTATCTTACGCTGCCTGAACTGGTGGAATTACATGAAAATAATGTAATGTGGAATCGTTCGTCTCAAATAGTTCTAAAAAAATTGCGACAGCATGTTTCTATCTTTTAAGGTTGACACACTATACCTTTGCCTTTTTATGGTAAATAAAATAACGCATTATTTGCAAAGGTCTTTTCATACACATCATATTAATTGTTATCCAAATAAAGGCGTTATTCATCAAAAGTACTTATTTAAAAGGCCGTTGACATCATTTGATTTTAATGGTACCTTAGGAGATATCATACTTTTGAAATAACTCCGTAACAATATAATGCTCAAGTATCACGCGCGCTGGCCGTCCACCACCGCTCGCTGGTAGCTCTGCGAGATAATTTAATACAGCTGCACAGTACAGTAATTTAATGAGTAGTCATCTTAAAGTAATGTAATATATGAGACTGACCCCCTCACCGCTCTTAAATATTTAGTAAGTAAGAATGCAAAAGAAAAATTGAACATACGTTTTGGTTTTTTTATTTTTCTTATAATCATTTCTGGAACTTTTGATTTGTAGGTATAGCTTCTTTATTCATTTTTCTCTCTCCAATACTGAAGTAAGGAAGCCATACATACAGCTTCTTTATTAATTTTTCTCTCTCCAATACTGAAGTAACGACTTAGGCGCGGATATAAGAGGCGGAAAGGAATGACGTAGCTGTAAGTTTTATTTATTTTGTGTTTTTTATTACAGTATAATTATGGTATCTAACATTGTTTCATCCTGAAATTAGGGGGGGGGGGGGGGAGAGCACCTTATGACAACCTGCACCAACCCAAATAAATAAATTGTATTAAAGGCTACCCTGTAACAGTGACGGTATCACAATTTCGACAGATCGTCAAATATAGCCTAGTTGATATACTGTTACTTTTTTACTGTGGCTGTGTATATTTTAGATTCTGCATGTGTGTTTACAACTCTCATTTCACTTACATGTGTGAGTGTAACTTCTATCCATACACTTTTAATGCATTTGTCTTGTCCGGCGTCCAGTTAATATGTTCTTATAGTTTACACTTGGACACCGCAGTTTTTAACTTAGATTAGCCCAGAGTAAGGAACGACGACGGCTGTGTTGTAAATTTATACGATTTAGATGAAGTTCAACTAAGGTGGTTTTACTTTCAATAGTCTTAGTCTTTAAGTTCCAACTTAGTGTAATAGTAACATCAACTTTTTAACCCCCGACGAAAAAAGAAGGATATTATAAGTTTGACATGTCTGAGTGTCTGTGTGTGACACAGTTGTTCCTAAACGAATGGACCGATTACGATGCGGGTTTTTTTTGAGAGCTGACGTGATCGACATGGATCTTAGCCACAATTTATCAAGATCTGTGCTAATAATATAACATTGTTTCAACATTAAAGTAAGGTTATTTTAAGGACGTCATGGTACGAAAAGTCAAAGTAAGATTATAATAATACTGTTCAGGCGTTTCAAGGTTGTTAGGGATTACTAAAAACATTTAGTAATATTTTTTTATATTTTTATTACGACATTTAATTCAGATGTCATCCATACTTTTGTAAGTAATACTTACAGCTATGTTAGTAAATGCAGATAAAAAAGAATAAATTATAAATCGTAGAGAACAATGAAATTTCATAATAAAAAGACAATAAATTAATGAATCATGGTTTGAGGGTTAATCCTGCCAAGACTCAAGTCATTATTGTTGGCAGCCCTAGGCTACGTTCCAAAATTAACTGGGTGACCCTTCCTCAAATCGTTTTTGATGGAGCTGCTATACCTTACTGTGACTCAGTAAAAGACCTAGGTATTTATATTGATAGGGATTTGTCTTGGGGTCCTCAATTGCAAGAAGTAAGCCGCAAACTGTTTGCCTCTGCGGGGTCTTTACGCAGATTGCGCAATTTCCTGCCGACTGCCACTAAAATTGCGCTTGCCCAATCCCTTCTTCTCCCTGTTCTCGACTATGCTGAAGAAGTTATCCAGATCTTACTGAAGTGCAGCTAGATAAGCTTGAACGACTCCAAAATTTTTGTATAAGATTCATATTTGGTTTGCGCAAATATGATCATGTTTCTAAGTTTCGCATTAAACTCAAGTGGCTGCCGATCCGCCTTCGCCGGAATGCACATATTTTATCATTACTTTACAGTATTCTCTTCAATCCCACAACCCCGTTTTATCTCAAAGAACGCTTTAACTTCCTTCATGACACACATGTAAGAGATTTGAGATCATCGGAGAATTTGAGACTTTCAATGCCTGCACATTTCACTAAATTCTATGGCTCATCGTTTACGGTGCAAGCTATTCGTTTGTGGAATGCATTGCCGGTGTCTGTAAGACAAGCTCAGACACTGGCTACTTTTAAAAGCTCGGTTGCTAATTATTTTCATTCCAATTTATGACTATTCATTTGTTTTCTCTCCACTTGATGTTAAAGAACACATTATATGTATTGTATTATTTAATTACCTATGTATTACATTGTATTTATATGCATATATATATATTTGCATATACATTTATTTATTTTAATATTTAAATATTTTTTGTTTCTCTGTTTTTATGAGTAATGTAGTTAGTACACTACACACTAATTTAGCCCTCCCCACTTTAATTAAAGTTTTTAAAGTCCTTCCAAAGGTTGTCTGGAAGATATCGCTTTCAGCGATAAGACCGCCATTGTTACCATAGAATAAGCAATATTGTTAAATAGGTGTGTTTAAATTTTGGTGTACAATAAAGTATATTCTATCTATCTATCTAAATTAAATAAACGCATTCTAAATTAATTAATTAATTATTTATTATTTTAATTTAAAAAGCGCGAGAAACGACCATATTCCAATGTTTCGCCACAGGACAATCTACTCTATTCGATATGATGTCTGCAAACATATCAGACGCACTGCAATAGCAACGCAACCCTAACATTCTGAATCCATTATTGTAAGAAAATAAGTTTTATTTGTGAAATTTCTTTTGTCACGTACGAACTTAGCACGTAGTTAGCGTACCTACATATTAAGTTATTACATAAAGTTAAAAGTTAGTTAAGATTTTGAACCAGGTCTAGAAAGTTAGTCTTGCGTATGCGTTTGGAGCTACATAAAAATCGGTCGATTACTTTTTAAGAATAAGGCCGTATGAGCTTAAATTACGCTTATGATCCTGACTTAGCAAGAGACAATAGAAGGAAGGGAAGAATATGTCAGGCACAAAAACTTCACACCCGACTGTCACATAAGTTCTACTGTTTTCTGGGCAGTTACATGTATAATATTGCTAATTCTTCACTTGACATTTACTCGCAGTTAAAATTTAGCTGTAAAGCATCAGTTACCAAGTGGTTAAAAAATAGGACTACGATGCAACTGAAAAGTTGTTACACCCAATGCGATAACTTGAAACTCGCACACTCACCTTCACATACACAGCAACATACAGACACAATCACACACAGGTACACACTTGAACACAACAACACACAAGCACACACTAGAAAACAAGAACACACACACACACACACCCTCACGCATACAAATTAGCATGCTTGTTTTGTATTATTTATATTTTACTTTTTATCTTTTGAATTTCTCTTATTTAATTGTTCAGATAAATGATCTTATCATTCACAATATGCTTTCCAAGTTTTGTCAGCGGAGTGGGGACCTGGTGACCTGTAATACAGGTATTGATATACCTACCATGGGCACCATGTCTCTTACAAATTTGTTAACATAGCATAGTATTAACAGCGTATGTACTAACTACTTTATAAGTTTGTAAAGAAAATAAATATATTATATTAAATATGCTGCTGGGACAGAGACCTACTCTCTAAAGGGCCGTACCACCAAGAAGACCCAGTGTGGCTTGGTGGATGCCGCATAACTTTGTAGTATTCTATCCTAGGAGTTTGCCGCGAGATTATTTTCTTCGCCGTATTGACAGCAATGGTGATGATAAAAATTACACTAATTAATGCCAAAGCTTGCCTGGGTTCGATCGTACAACTCGTAAGTCCAGCCAGTAACCTCTAGGTCAGCACTACTCCTGTTAGTATACTTTCTAGCTTAAGCAAGTTTTTTTAGGGTTCCGTGGCCGATTGGCAAAAAAACGGAACCCTTATGGGTTCATCACGTGATCATGTCTCATTTTCTGTTCGTCCGTATGTCACAGCCACTTTATTCCGAAAATTTTAGTACTACAGAGTTGAAACTTGGTAGGTAAATGTATTCTGTGAACCGTTTTAAGATTTTTATACAAAAATTAAAAAAATAACTTCCTTAAACGTACGGGATGACTTTATGCAGGTCTTTAAAATGACATTGCGGTTCCGAAAACTAACTCTAAGAGAGTGAAAAATCTCTAAAGAAATGTATGTCGTTGATCTTAATAAATAGTTTCAACGAAAATAAATTTGAACGAGATACAGTCTGCAGGTTTTATGATATTATAGCACATGTTCAAAAACCGCAAACTGTTACTTTGTTATTTATACAAACGCTATGAAAAACAAAGTTATTTTTTACTAATCTATGCTTGCGGAACCTTTCGTGAGCGAGATCGAGTCACACTTGATCACTTTTTTATCTTGATTATTAATACCCGTACAAAAGCGGTCTAGGTCCACGTATTTACGTAGGTGAGTTCTACTAGTCTACCTAGTACTTAACCCATGCCAGAAATATATTTAGATGATATCTAGTTAAAGGTTCTGTATGTGAAGTCTTATTATTTATTAACAACCGACCAATTATTAAGTTCAAAGACATACAAACCAAAAGCGTATACAATTTTTGTTTGTTTGCCTAGGAATATATTGTTGTTCGCGTATGCCCAACACATTGCTTTATTTTCATTCCATTTGCACGTTTGTTACATAAATTCAATTTGTTTTTTATTGTGCACAGTGGAAAATAAACAGTACAAAATAATGTTACAGCCATCTTTTTTATATTTTACCTCTGTCATCGAATTTGTGTCAATTGCTCAAAATAAATATGATTTACTATAGATGGTATTTTACTATTATTTTATATAGCGTAAACAGTGGGATAGCCAGTCGCTCCATGTAAAGCTTGCAATACATGTTGGCCGAGCGTTGTCGAGTGAAGGCCAATACCAACATGTAGACAGTATATTTGCCTTGTCTTGCTATCGCTCGGTGTCACTTGCCTAGTTGGCCAAGTGAAGGCCAGCGCCAACGTGTATAGAGCTCATTTGGTGCAACTTGTCTTCGCTCGCCGTTGCTCCTGATCACTTCGGATCGCTGTCGGTTTTTGGTTACAGATCAAAGGCGCTCGCCTGCGCTCGGCCAACGTGTGGGCAGCTCTACAAAACCTCTCTACATTTGTCGTCTGCATTAGCGTTCGACGAACTTGTCGAACTTGTGGACATTATTTCTTGCCTTGTACCTATTTGCCAACGCTCGCGTTGGCCTACGGTCGGCCAACATGTATTGCAGGCTTAAAACACTAGTACCACCGATCTTTATACTGTGCTAGTACTGAGCTGCATCCAGTCAGACTGAAAGCCGAGCCCAAAAAACTAAGATGATGATGATATAGCATGAACAGAACAGTCATGGTGGCCCGGTTACATGACATACTGGTTACATGACGGCATGATTTACGAGTTGTCGGTCATGGGTTCACTGCTGAAATGTTCTAACAACATACCGCGGCCCCGGACCACTAGGGCAACTGAAGGAACAAAGTGGTTTTTAGTCAGTCTGATACTCCTTTCCGCTCCACCCTTTCTTTTATAATTAATTATAAAAGATGCAGGAGAATATTCCTAGGTAGGGTTTTCCTGGCAGTGAGAGAGTACTACAGCTGCATTGGTCTAGTGCAGAAAAGAAAAGACAAACAGTTATTTAACATCACTGCGTTGAGCACACACAAATAAAAAAATACAAATAAATGAAATAGTTAAGACAAAGAAACAGTATGTGGTTCACGGCTGCGCCAAAAAGGTCCATTTCAGGCTTAATACCAGATAGGATACATATAATGATCCTTTAGGGACAAGAAATAAAACAACAATTTAAAACACAATATAAATAACTATGTACTTATTAAATAACGACTAAAGTAATTCAGTAAGGTCGAAAACTACAACTGATGAGCGCGAGGTGGTAGAATCGAATCGAAAAACAACGCCGTAATTACGGTAAACCTACCGTAATTTGAACATATCTACCACCTACCGTAGACATGTTCAATTCTACCGTAATTTCGTCTTTATGAGTGGCGCCTTAAAAACAATGTACTAACCCAACCTAACATACAGTTTATTTTTATGGAAGGAAATGACAAAACTGTATCATTCCCTGGGGTATTCCTAGGGCATCCAATCCCGGAATACCGAGATCTCGGTATTGCGGGATCCCGCGCCATTTTCCAATCCCGCGTGATGCGGGATTACGGGCGCGGGATCCGCGGGATTTGCGGGACTGAAAAAAAGCATGCATGCGACCTCTCACAAGCGCGATCGCTCGGTGCATAGATTGCTCGGTGACTGGCGGCCGGCAGTGTTGCAAACAACGCGGGGGCCGATGTCGCCCACTTTTCACAGCTTAAGTAGCCTAATATAACCGAGCTTCAGTCAGTGGTAGCCTAAGTATGTAGCCTAAAATATCAGTAAAGTTTTTATTCAGTATTTGTTACTGTTTTTTGTGAAGAAAAAACAGTGTAATTTGATTGATCTCATACTAATAGTAATACGTAAATAAATGTAGAGTTAGTTGACTAATTCATTGTTTTTTTGTGATAAATAAATGGTGTAATTTGATTGATCTCAAACTAGTAGTAATACTTAAATAAATGTGGAGTTAGTTGATTAATTCATTGTTTTATTTGCCTTATATAAATGTGAATATTTTCAATATGCGGGATCCCGCAAATACCGAGATCCCGCGGGATTGAAAATTCGTAGTCCCGCAAATACCGAGATTGAATTTAGGCTGCGGGATAGGATGCCCTAGGTATTCCCCGTACAATCAACTTGTGTTCATAGACAAGTAGACGAAACTTGTGCGACCAAATTACGGAGTTATTGAATACAGTCCTACAGTAGAACTTAGCCATACCTTTGCATTTTGTCAATTTTAATTTAGGTTTGCCATTTTTTCACAATAGTTTGCTCAGCAGATCTTTTATCGTGTCGCGACTAGGGTTACCATCTGACCGGATAAAGCCGGTCTAGACCGGATTTTTACGTGTTAGACCGGACTCCACCCGGATTTTACATCAGACCGGATTTTTGTCATACTTGCATGTCCTCCCGCCCGCTCAAGCGACGGGTGCCGCACGCACTGAGCCCGGAAGTCCCGCCTGGAACGCAAGCACACCGCAAGTGCGGGCGCGGGCGCAAAACTATTTGAAGAGTTCTGCCTGCTTAAGAATTTTCTGAACACAAAGCAGAGCGATTTTTATGACGAGCTCGCTGAAAAGCAATGGTGTATCTTGTTTAATACAATTAACGACAGCTCAAGAGTTTCAGAATTTCTGAAGATTTGTCAATATTTCTTTAGTATTTTTCCACACAACGCAAATGTGGAGAGAGTCTTTTCTCTCATGACTTCTCAGTGGACCAAAGAGAGAAACAGACTTTCAGTGGAGTCAGTGAGAGCCATATTGCTTACGCAATATAACTATAAACACGTGACGTGTGAACAATTTTATTGCGAAATAGCTGGAAAAAAACAACTTTTTGCATGCGGTTGCTAGCAACCAAAAATATGGGTCTAAATAATATAAGTAAATAAAAACGTACTTAAATACTATGATTTTTATTTAATACAGGTGCGTGACCGGACTTTTTTTTCAAAATCAGGATTTTTAGACATGTCAGACAGGATTTTGCAATTTTAGGCCTGGTAACCCTAGTCGCGACTGACTATATTTATAAAAAATGTTATCTGACAGTAACAATTCAAGTGACGACAGACAGAGACGGTGGACCTTCATATGACCTGAGACATATAACAAAAATTTCGACCAGAGTAGCTGAAAAATAAAGACATTTCCTCGTGGCTTCGCGAATACCCAAAAAACCCATATAAGGCCAAGTGTTCGCTCTGTGTAAAGGCTGAAACGCCTGAAATTTAATTTTTGGTGTGAAATAAAGTTACCGTAAATTTACCGTATTTTAAATTTTCAATCTACCGTAATTTGCCACCAAATACCGTATTTTTAGACTAGCAACACCGTAATTTTGACAAATAGAGTTGGAGACACTGCCTCCATGCAACGGTAAGCCGTTAAGCCGTCGGTCGTGTACCTGATATCTCCCTAGATGTGTTGGATTGTCGGGTACGGACTATGTATGAAAGTACCCAAAACGGAGAGTGCACCTGTGTTCCCATACATTTGCACAGTGTACAATCTGCGTACATAGATCTGGTAAGATTGGCTACCATATACCATGGCAATAAGTCAATTGGATTACAGGCTACATAAAAACATTTTACCGGTTTCGGAGTCGGTTTAATTTTTTGGTAAAAAGTTTTTATTTCACTCTTTTTTATTGGTCGATTTTTAATTTACATAGTTACAAGAGCCTAAATGTCAACTACTTATATTCATTTACAAAATATTGCTTTTCACAATGTTGGGCCGTGTTGAGGAGTTCTCCTGGTACTTCACTATCAGTCTCACTTTACCATATGTATTGTGACGAGCATATTGTGCTTAAAGACCACATTCAAGTAGTCGAAGCGGAACACATGAAATACTTATTATTCCTACTTATATATTGAGTAGTTCCAGTGGCCATCTGTGGTCTTCATCATCAGGTCCACTTCACAAATGGTGCTTTTCGAATGCAACTACACAAGTTACTATAAAAAGTACTGAAATCACTATAGGTGTGCCTATAATATTTGAAGAGTTCCCTCGATTTCTCCAGGATCCCATCGTCAGATCCTGACTTGGTGACAATGGGACCAATCGGTGATCATACATAAAAAATATATATATACGCGTCGAATTGATAACCTCCTCCTTTTTTTGTCGTCGGTTGAAAAAGCAATCCACCGTTACTAATACTCAATATTATTTTATACCTACTAGTTGTTGCCCGCAACTTCGTTTGCGTAACAATCGATATTATCTTCGGGTTTTTTCTCGCGTATGTAGCATATAAGTATGTTGCCCTATACCTTCTCTTTATCTCCTAGTGAAAGTCCCATTACAATTAGGTCAGCTGTTCCGGAGATAAACCGGGATAACAATAAACACAAAAAAAGTTTGTTTGTGTTTGTGGTTATTTACACAATACTCTGCACAATAAAACTGTAAAAGCACTGGAGAAAACACAGTTTTTAGAAAACACAAACAGATACATACTTCCATTTTGTTTATATGTATGTATAGTACATGTAATGTAATCTGAATATGTATAGATTTCAAAGTCTTGGTAGTCAAAAGTCATCAATCCATTTGTTACCCACAATGACCGCAGTTTGACCTTAACAATTAGCGAGAGCCTACACAAATAAGGGCGGATGACCTCTGACCTCAGACTTTCCATAAATAATGAGGTTCTCCCAGTGCAGGGTTGAGGGGCTAGCTTTCAATTACAAATGCCCGGGACAAAGGCCAATTATGGATAGTATTCGGTACTCAATAAAATGTGAGCCATATTTGATTAGACTCGAATTTGATTATGTTTGTGCTCTCGTGGAGAGATTTCAAATAGCCTTGGTATGTACCCGAATTCGTGGCTAAATAATAACAGTCTCAGGTTTTATTTTATTTTATTTATTTGGGACAAAAAACAGTTATACATTAAAGTGTTTTACAAAAAGTGGTTATCTTAAGAAGTAAAAAACGGTTGGTCGAGATGGCTGAGCTTAGACCAACTCGAGCCTAGACAAATTGACTTAAGGCAAGCGTTACTGTCTTTATTTGTGCAGAAAAACCGACACCGCTCCGAAGTGAGGCAAGTGATCGCGAGCGACTGCAAGTTGTGACAAGCTACGTCAAATGAGGTCTATACACGTTGGCGCTTGTCTATACGCAACCATTATCATATATTTCGGGGAGTGTGCGATGGAATTACACAATCTAATTCCACCAAGCCCGTTCCATCATCGGACTACGAGACAAACGGCGAATCGCCATCGTTACATGATGGACATCCCACCCATACGTACAAAACGTTTTGGGAATACCTTCATTGTGCGTACGGCTAAGGAGTGGAATTCCCTGCCGGAGTCTGTGTTTCCCGATAGCTATAACCTAGGAGTCTTTAAGTAAAGAGTGAAAAGGTAACTTTTAGGTAAGCGTGCTCCATCTTCGACCACATCATCACTTACCATCAGGTGAGATGAAGGTCAAACGCGAAACTATTTAAAAAAAAAAAAAAAAAAAAACATCTAGGCAAGTGACACCGAGCGATAGCAAGACAAGGCAAATATACCGTCTACATGTTGGTATTGGCCTTCACTCGACAACGCTCGGCCAACATGTATAGCGGGCTTCACATATCGAGATACAATTCGTGGCTCGGAGGGCATTTTAAGTCGTTGGTCCCGGCTGTCATTGGTACATTTTTGACACGTCATTATTTTTGTCGTTGCGGGTAGTGAGAAGCCAGAAAATCTGACACGAGTCTTGCCTAGCCGTTGGCGCCTAGGTGTTGGCGCCTAGGTGTTGGCCAGACCTAGCTGCTGGGTTGTGGAGGCTGCCGCTCTATGGAAAATAATAGATCTCCTAGCCGATTTCGGCCACGGCGGCCAATCTCATAATCAATTAGCCATCTGCGCAGGAGATATTATAGTACACAAGCATGTGCGCAGGTACAGGTGCACTCACTGTTGCTTTACTCTCATTGTCCGATGTGACGGCAATCCAGTGTGACCAGATGAAATTTTACAAAAAAACCTAAGCTCGTTAAAATAAAAACTTTTTACCAAAAAATTAAACCGACTCCCAAAAAACACTGCAAAGTGAAAAATAATTTTAATTTCGGTAGTCGGTGTCTTTAGTTTTGTATTTTCGTTTTTGGCACCGACTTCCGAGATTAAAGTTATTTTTCACTTTGTTTTTTGGGAGTCGGTTTAATTTTTTGGTAAAAAGTTTTTATTTCACTCTGTTTAGTTGGTCTATTTTTAATTTACCTAGTTACAAGAGCCTAAATGTCAACTACTTATAACCTTTTACAAAATATTGCTTTTCCCAATGCTGGGCCGTTAATTGTTGAGGAGTTCTCCTGGTACTTCACCATCAGCTCTACATCACCATATGCATTGTGACGAGCATAAAGTGCTTAACATCCATATTCAAGTAACCGAATCGCAATCCACTCAATACTTATTATTGAGTAGTTTCGGCGGCCATCTGTGGTCTTCATCACCAGTTCCACTTCCTCAAATGGTACTTTTTGAGAGCAACTGCATAAGCTACTATAATAAATACCCAAAAGGTCATAGGTGTGCCTATAATATTTGAAGAGTTCCCTCGATTTCTCCAGGATCCCATCATCAGATCCTGACGTTTATGAAAATGGGACCAATTTCGAAGTATACCCTTTCAATCAAAAACTAGAATTTTTCAAATCGGTTCAGCCGTGTTCGAGTAATCGATGATCATACATAAAAAAAATATATACGCGTCGAATTGATAACCTCCTCTTTTTGTCGTCGGTTGAAAATACTGTAATATACCAACTTGCACAGGGAAAATATACCAATAAAAATACTGATTTTCAAAACATATTTTTATTTATTAATCATCATCATCGTCGCAATAAATATTAGAATTATATTTTAACATTCTGTTTGATGGGTTAAAATTAACACAGCCTCCTTCATCTTTTATACCTTGTTTGGTTTTTAAAATTGCAGATACATTTTTGTTTATGAATCTGTTTCTTTGTTCCGTTTTTATTAAATTAATCTGTGAAAATATGCGCTCGCATGCAGCGTTCGACACTAGTATACATAACAGAGATTTACTGAAACTAGTTATATTCTTGTATTTTAATGTACCATCACTGTTAGAAATTTTCCCAACTTCCAACCAAAATTGTTCACAAGAAAGGGGTGAGCCAGTACTCGAAGATTGTAATAAATTACTTACTTCGCGATCAAGTTTAAGTGTTCTATATTCTTCGTCAATTATCTGCATTTGTTCTGGCTGTACTTCGTATGGGAAAGTTTCCATAACATTTCTTAAACTACTAAATTCTTTATTCACGGCAGAGTGTGGGTCAAGAAATTTCAGTTCTCGGAAAATTTGATCTTCAAAAGGCAAACGTGATTTCAATTGCGTGCTCAATTCAATTAAAAAAGATTGGCACTTTCTGAAAAAACCAGCAATTTGTTTTTTCATGTTTATGTTTCCCCTATGTTTAATTAATTCTTGACCCACTTGAATCCCTAAGTACATATTATTAAATGGCAAATAATTCACACTAGATTTTGGGTCTAATGTAAATACGTTGTCCGTGCTTTTTATATAATTAGTTTTCATATAGCAACCCAAAATCGACAAGTACATACTAGCAGCATCATCATATACTCTTTCAATGCACGGATAGTCGCTTTGATAAATTATATTAAATTTGTATCTATCAAATTAAAAGATTAATTGAATTAAAATCATTATTAAAAGAATGATACAAAAATCCTGATGACATAATGCGATCACTCAAATATTGGTCTTGAAAAAACAACTGCAGTGCCCTCCATTGCTCAATTATTCTATTAACACAAGCATGAAGCAATAGCCATCTTATATCATAATGACGCAGTAGTCTATTTTTTTCAGTGTCAGTGAAATTTTGGAACTCAACAAATTCTCTTTGACGCTTGCTGCTTTGAGTAAAATATCCATATACTTCTTTTACTATTTGTTCTAAATTTCTAGGTAGTATTTTGCAAGCATGACTAACACTTAATGCTGCAGAATGACAAACACATTTTATGAATAAGCACTTTGGGTTCACTTCTTTAATTTTTGTAATAATGCCAGAGTGTTGACCAAACATCACATTCGTAGTATCAGCAACGAACCCCATCACGTCTTTTATATCTAAACCTAACTCGGATAACTTTGATGACAAAGCATCAAATAAATGATCTGCAGTCTCACCACTTAAATCAACTAAATCAAGGAATTTGGTTTGTACTTTACATTTGGTTTCAGAGAAGTATTTGATTACTGTCGCCAACACTTTGATTGTGGTGACATATGTACTTTCATCGTTTACAATTGAACATACTGGTTTACCTGACGGAGATACAGTACGAAGTATATCTTCAATCATAACTTTTTCAAATTCGGGTCCTAAAACGATATAGATAATAGGCTGCTGCTTTGGTTCTCTTGCAGAAAAATTCTTTTGAAATTTCGGAGTCAGGAAAACATTTCACTAGAACATCACTAAGATGGTCCATAGCTGTAAAAGAGATGTTGTGTCCTGAAAGAAAACCGCATAAACGCAGCTCCGCTTTCTTGACTTCATCTTTCAGTGGTGCCTTTTTGAAAAATGTGTCAACCTGGAAACAAGTAAAAACATAAAATATACATTACTAGTACTCTCGCGGGGCTTCGCTCCCGTGGATTCTATCACGGTAAAAACATAACTCTCCTTTTTTGCAGTCGCGTAAAAAGTAGCCTATAACCTTCCTCAAGCTTCAAGCTACTTCCATACCAAATTGCATCCAAATCCACCCAGTACTTTCGAAGATTAGCGCGTTCAAGCAAACAAACAAACAAACAAACTTTTCCGCTTTATAATATTATATATATATATACATTATGATCATACACTAAATAAAGTACCTCCGAACTTCTCGACTTTAGGTAGAGTAATTCTAATTTTACTAAAAACTAAAAACAAGTTAAGCTTACCTTTGACTGTCCTTTATATTTGTTCAAGTTCGATTTATGCTTTTCATGCTAATCTACTTTGCTGAAAACTAGACTTGTTTTATGGATTCTGAATTGCGTATCAGATAACAGCGTATTAGCATGAAGTAAAATGACAACAAAAAATCGCGCGCTCTATTTATATTACGACGAACACGTACAATATAAACTTAGGGAAAATCCCGAATTATTGAAACTTTCAATAATTCGGGAATTTCCCTAAGTTTCAATTTGAAAGTATGAAACCAAACCTTCAAAGATTAAGCCAAGTGCAGAACAGAAAATCATTTTGTGACTAGATGATTCGATACTATTTGTAATTCTAGGGGGCCCACCTGTCATGTCCTATCTGTAACTTACTGATCTTTGCTCCAAAATGAAATATAGACTAAATCCGGAAATTCCCCTGAACATCAATGTACGCAGTTTTTTTTAAAATAATTTTATGACATGGCTATGGTATTGCCATAACTTTTTCCAAAATATACCCAAAAATACTGGTTTCCGCCAATATACCTTTAAAAATACTGACTCTTGGAAAACTTACTAAAATATACTCAAAAAGTATTAACATACTGAATCCGGTCACACTGCGGCAATCCGGGGGTTATCACACTGCTAACTTCCAAACTGCGGCCTACTACAGAGAAATTTCCAACAGAAAAACCCAATAGCATTTCTTGCCCGACCCGGGAATCGAACCCGAGACCTCTTGATCAGCAGTCGCGCTTTTTTTTAAGGATGGGAAATCATCCTATGACTGCCTCCGGGCATACTATGACTGGGCGAAGCGGGAGGGTTCATAATTTTAGTCAGACTTCTACTGATTAAAATCCATCTATGTTCCATCATATGCCCTTCGTGTTCCCAGGCCGCGGTAACTCTTTCGAACAATTCCGCAACTCAGGCAGGCAACGGCCCCACTATGGGCCCCGACAGTTTACTGACACTCTTTGAGGCGCGTGTGGAAAATGACGCGCCGTCTACACGGACCTGGTTTCAGTCGGGCGGCGAGCTACCCATTGCTCGCAGCCCGCAGGCCCGCGCCTACGGTGGCTGGAAGTCACCCTGTGACTCCCAACGCCCGGAGCGTCGCGTTGGCGACCCAGTACTCAGTTGCGTGCGGTTAGACTGATAGCCGATTGCAACATATTGGAAAAAGCACGGCTAAGCAAATGATAACCATGTTCCCCGTTCCCTGAACGAAGAATTTGATGTTGAGTTTCAAAAGCTGTCAAACTTTTGCACCAAACCAAGTTTTTAAAGACATTCATTCGAAATAGTTAATTCAGAAACCATATATAAATTGAAAGTAAGTAAATAATGTTTTTACATTGGCCACAAAATTTTACACTATGTACGTTAGGTTTGAAACACATTAGATGTAATTGTGGCTTTTAACCTACCTATACAAGATTATCTGATTATTTCGTTTTTTTCTTAATATACATAGAAGTATTTGTTCTAAACCTACATGTTTATAAAAAAATAATGCTAACATACACTTACAAATCGAAGTACTTCTACACATTGCTGTCACGTTCAATGGCAATGCTTATTCTTACATTATCTTAGAAAACGAAAGGCTTCTCCGCAATGAAACAATAAATATATTTCCTGTCTACGAAAGACGACAGAAAAAATAAAAACAAAATATCGAAACATATTGCATTGTATACATTGTACATTAAGTATACATGTACATTGTATACAATTTGTCACGCTATAAGCATAATTTGATAGACTCTATCCCTTAAACTAGGTCTGGCCTGTATCTTAAGAGAAAGGGGTTCAGCCATTTGGTTGGATAAAGTATTTAGTACAAGTGAAACAATGACGACGTTCTATAGTTATTCTTATATTGTGTACGGGTATGAGGTTGAAATACAAAAAGAATAACAGAATTCCTTTTAATGTGTTAATTCGGCAAATACTATGTAAATCAGATAAAGTAGTGCCATGTCAACCATTATGAATGGTAGCGGGAAGTAGTTGGTTAATTTTAGTGGGACATGGAAATAGTAAGAGGTCATATTTAAGAACTAGCTGTATCCGCGGCTTCGTTCGCGTCAGGATTCAGGAAAAGTCCCATAAAAATAGGTTCATCTGCTACAAAGGTAGATAGATAGATATATTCTTTATTCTACACCATAACAGTAAAATAAAATATGGACTTAACAATTAAAAGGGTGATTGATACAAGGGGCGGTCTTATCGCTAAAAGCGATCTTTTACAGACAACCTTTGGATGGATTTGACACAGAAAGAGAAAATAAATACGCGGGTAGTCCACGGTGTACTATTTATCTATATAAAGTACAAATCAATAAATAACGTTCTCAAAACATATATATACATATAAATATTTAAAAGAAAAAGAAAGAAACAAAGACATACATAATAATAACAATTTAAGGAGAGAGATAAAGATCTTTTACTATGTTTTCGAAAGAAGATAGGGTTTGTGCTTGTCTTACTGACACGGGTAGAGCATTCCACAGCCGTACTGCTTGAGCTGCGAACGACTTACTATAGAAATTGGTGGCGTGACTCGGTACCGCAAGCCTTAAGTTTTCTGATGCCCTCAGAGATTTTGCATGTGTGTCATGAAGGAACTTAAAACGTTCTTTAAGATAAGTGGGGCTTTTAGGATTAAACAGCACACTGTAAAGCAGAGACAAAATGTGTAAGTTCCGGCGAAGACGTATTGGAAGCCACTTGAGTTTCGTAAGAAATTCGGATACGTGATCATATTTGCGCAAGCCAAATATAAATCTAATGCAAACATTTTGGAGTCGCTCAAGTTTATCAAATTGTGTCTCAGTAAGATCAAGATAACTGACAACAGCGTAGTCTAGGATGGGAAGTAAAAGAGACTGTGCTAGCGCAATTTTAGTAGCAGTTGGCAGAAAGTTACGCAATCGTCTTAGGGAATGGACAGAAGCAAATAATTTGCGACTGACTTCTTGTAATTGGGGACCCCAAGAAAGATGTTTGTCAACCCAAACCCCAAGGTTCTTAACTTTCTCGCTTAATGGAATAGCAGTGCCGTTGAAAATAACCTGAGGAAGCTGCGTCCATTTTACCTTAGGTGCCAACCTGGAACTACCAACCACAATGACCTGGGTCTTTGACGGGTTAACCTGCAAACCATGTGCTTCACTCCATTTGCAAACAGAAGCCAAGTCCTGGTTCATGATATCAATAGCAGTATGCAAATCTGTATAGGGAGCTTGTCTGTAAATCTGCAAATCATCAGCATAAAGATGGTGGAGGACTGAAGTTTTTTAGAAATAGAATTTATGAATATTGCGAAGAGTAAAGGAGATAAAACGCCACCCTGAGGAACAGCGGCTGAAGTAATACACCAAGAAGAGCAGGACTCATCTATGCAAATACGTTGCCGGCGGCCAAACAGGTAACTACGAAACCAGTCAATCGCTGTTGGAGATATGTTAATAGAGCGAAGTATGTTGAGCATGATTTCGAAATCAACGGTATTAAAAGCGTTGCTAAAATCTAGCAAGCAAAGAATCGTCATATTTCATATATCCATGCCCAACCTTATCTCATCCGTAACGCTTACTAAGGCGGAAGTGGTACTATGACCAGGACGAAAGCCGGATTGGAAAGGATTCAGCAGACTATTCTTGCAAAGAAAAGAGCTAAGCTGATTGTGGACAAGGCGTTCAAGGACTTTAGATAAAAAAGGCAGGATGGAAATAGGTCGATATTCTGAAAAAGATGTAGGATTAAATTTTTTGGGTATAGGAATAATTTTGGCCTCTTTCCATACCGATGGAAAGACACCATTGGAAATAGAATAGTTAAGGATATAGGTAAGGATAGGAAAGATTTCATCGAGGACAGGGAGTAGACGAGGTTTGCCCAGATAAACAGATAGACTGACAAAAAACTAAAAAAAGTTTGTTAATGTTTTAGTATCGAGTAAATAACTGCACTTCACATAAACACAGTTTAGTTAGTTAACACAGTTTGTTATAGAAATCACCGACACTTTAATTTTATATGAATGCATAGAAGATGTAAAGATGTGTTCGTATATAATACTAGCAGTTACTCGCGACTTCGTTCGCGTGGGAAGTTATTCCTGCGTAAATCCCGATCCCGTGGGAATTTCGCAAAATCCCGTCTTAGCGAGCATCTACGTACTAAAAGGAACCCCCATGCAAAATTTGAGAGTTGTAGTTTCTGAGATTTCGTGATTAATCAGTGAGTGGTATTTCGCTTCTATATATATTTATTAACAAACAATTGCAAACCTGATATTAATAAATAATTCAGAAAAATATCTAGTGTTAATTCCGCCAAAAACAGATGTTGAATTAGCCATGCAGTATGCAGCATCTCCCGCCTTAAAATACATCACATTGCATCTCTTCTGCAAGGATTCGGAACATCGCCCTCAAAATATGACAAATAACTTCTGAAACATTTTGTTGAATAGATTTTGAATGATTGGAAAAGAGAACAATTAGTTTTATGCCGAGAGACTTGTCATAGATTGCGTTATTGATGTCGGATTAGAATGAAGTTATTGATTTATTAGTTGTGTATATATTTTATTGAAAGAATTTGGAACGACGCACACAAACATTAGGTATTTTTCCTTCGCGACAGCACCTTTACTTTTTATTTTATTTTCGGTGAAAATCACAAAATGTTTCCGCCCGCTCAGACTTCGACTGATAAACCTACCCTGTTCTTACAGTTACCCTTGCGTTCCAGGCCGCGGTGACTCGTTAGAGCGCCTTCACACTAGCGTTTGTCGTAAGCGCAGCGTGGGCGTTATGCGCAGCGCAGACGCCGCGACAATGCGACGCAGGCATCGCTCAACCCCGGAAGGGGCACGATAGTACCAAATATCTAAACCATAATATCTATGCCAATACCCAATGTCTTCATTATAATTACCTATCATCATCGTTCGATTTTAATTTATTTTTAATTCGTTCGTTTTGCTAGTGTACCTTAAATACTGAGTGTAAGTATAAAATATCGCTGTTTTTTCTTATTACTGTTACGCCAATCGTTTAGTGAAGTACGTCGAGAAACTTCGACAGAAATCTAGAATGTTCGAGACACTAACGCCATCTAGCGGCGAATAGCGGTACTGTGTATCTCAAGTAGCTCTGGAATATTCTTAGCAGTATAAACAGTGAGTCGATTTTACAGGAATGTTCGGGAACTCATAGACCGGGGTATAAATAGATCGCAAAAGGGGCGCAGAGAGTCAGTCTTATACTTAGGCGAATACGCAATATAATCGAAGCTTTACTAGTGAATTTCAGTGCGATTTAAGTGTTAAGTGACAAGTGTTGTGGTGCGAATAATTGTGTTAAATTTTTATTTTGTGTTTATTAATTAAAGTGTTAATTTTGGTTTAATTGACGTTAATTATTTCTATCCCGAACCCCAGCTCGTAACATTGCACCCTACCAACCAACCTAGAGAAAAAAGATAAAGGACAAAAACAAAATTGTTTCAATATCTTAGAAACAGATGTGGTTGTGTTTTCACGACATTATTTTGAGTGGATAACCCTAAAAGAAAACAGTATAATTTTTCTACATTTCCACCCTTTTTGTTTTTCAAATATCATTCATCATTTTGGTATTCGTTTTATATAAGTTAAATTCCTACCTAATATTATTCAACGAGAACAATGAAAAGTAGTAGTAATTACGGCAGGTATGAAAAGAACTTACCCAAGCTATGGGTGAATATACCTACTTCTCCAAAAGTCTGCATGATCAGATTTAAAAAATCAAATCTGATTAGCCGATCAGATTTGATTTGACTTTTACTTTCATACTTGCCTTAGTTTAGATTTTGACTAGTCCGAAGGTTGGCTACTTGTCAAAAAAAAAACTACAATTCGTAATCTCAAATCGAGGGTTCCACCTCATCATCTGTTTAGCCTATTCTCAACTATGTCCAGACATAGTTGAGAATAGGCACAGCAGCTGAGTGTTTCACTTGGAGGGACTGCTTATCTTACTTCCACGCTCCCATAGCTAGATAACACTGTAGCGACATCTATCTCGCAACATACAAACTAAACGATAGAAATCCTGAATCGCGCAAGCAAAGTTTACCGCTCAACTAGCCTGCATACAAATCACTCGATCACAAACATCGGGCAGTTGCCCACCAGACAAAAACACCTGTCTGGTCGGAGGATCCTCCCTTTTCAATGGGAATGCGGGACTTTACACCCTGTTCCGCATATCCTCAAGACACGATATCCTTTGGCAAGACTAGTGACAGATTTCCTTGCTTTTGACTACCCACAACGACTGTCAAAGATGTACAAGTGACAACCGGGACCAGCGGTGTAACGTGCTTTTCCAGGCACGGTGGAATCTTGATAGGTGAAGTTGGTCAACCGTGCATGAACTGACCTCAGTAAGCGTTCCTTCACCTTGAAGATCGACCCCGAGGGTGTTATTATTTAACCAGGGCTTCGACCTGAATTTTCTTGAAGTAGCAACAAAACTGGTCCTGTAGTGTGCCTATTCTGTAGTATAGGAACACTACAGGACCAATTTTGCTACACGATTCACGAATTTTGCTGCTAAACGATTCTTTTGCATGTGCACATGCAGAAGAATCGTTTAGCAGATTACTCATTCAAATTTTCAACATACGACGTTTTCCTAAACATAATGTGTAAAAGTGCTATTTATAGCAAAGTTGGTCCTGTAGTGTTCCTTTTCTGTAGTATAGGAACACTAAAGGACCAATTTTGCTACACGATTAAATAATTTTGCTGCTAAACGATTCTTTTGCATGTGCACATGCAGAAGAATCGTTTAGCAGATTACTCATTCAAATTTTCAACATACGACGTTTTCCTAAACATGATGTGTAAAAGTGCTATTTATAGCAAAGTTGGTCCTGTAGTGTTCCTATTCTGTAGTATAGGAACACTAAAGGACCAATTTTGCTACACGATTCACGAATTTTGCTGCTAAACGATTCTTTTGCATGTGCACATGCAGAAGAATCGTTTAGCGGATTAATCATTCAAATTTTCAACATACGACGTTTTCCAAAACATAACGTGTAAAAGTGTTATTTATAACCAATTTACAAAATAAATATTTCATTTCATTTCATTTATTCAGGGAATTGGAATTTACATTAACAATCTTAAAACCTGATAAATGTTGACCCGTTTTAAAACTGTCTTGTTTTTTTATTCAGTGCAGCGGTAGACTGGACTTTTTTTAAAGTTAGTTAGATATCTCTAACTGCAGTTCCGCCGTGTCATCTGATAAGCATTTAAACAGCCGGCACGATTTTATACGGTACGATTGATCTTTACGATCAGTCTTATCAGACCGATCAAAGCGACGAATTGATAGAGTGATGTTAACGATCATGAAATTACCAGTGTCGAATCATATGAGAACCATGTTCATTTAATTCGTCAGTACGAATTATATAAAATTTAGAAGACATCTAGTTTTTTCCATATAGATAGATTCTCAGGGTAGTCAGAAAACATCGGCCTCATAGAGTTTACCTTAAAACGGCAAAAAATTACGTCTAAATTTTATTTATAATCAATTTGCGAACAATAAATATCTCGGTACTATGAATCGACGGTGTATGGCTCTCATATAGTTGACTGAGATCGCAGTTCCGGCTGAAGGAACAGTGGGTTTTTAGTCAGTTGAAGTCTGACACAGGGACTGTCCATTCAGAGCGGACATCATTTGATGATTTTCCTACCAAGAATAATATTATATGACAATGTTTTTCTTTATCGATTTAAGAGTAGTGGTCTTCGATCAACAATAGTACTGTTGATCGAAGGTAGTCGTGATAATATAAATTATAAAAAGTTATGTGCCTAACTGTGGTCAGACTCATGACCTGCAACGCGCAAGTCGCAGTGTTGTGTTGTGTATAGTGTAATTTATTTAAGCGATAGATCGTAACGATTTTCTTCAGATTGATCCAGACGAGGAATCGTACTGTGTATGGCGGCTTTTATAAGGAAGGGGAAATCTAAAAGGAGCCTCAAGTCGTGGAAAAAATTGCAATAATTCACCCCAAAATTGCTTCACCCCAACCAATTACAAGGAGATGTAAGGATGGCATAAGAATAAGATAGCAGGAGTGCCTATCTATTTGGGGTTTCGTATGTACGCATGAAAACAGTGAACCCTTATTTTCCGTTTTTTCACTCGTATGTTTATTTTTTTGTGCGACTGTCACAGCCGATTTCTTCCAACTCTGCAGTGTCTATGTGATGTAGTAAAAGTTTATAAAAGGTGGGGAAGATGACACGACCATAAATGAAAACACCGGCTATACTAATACCGAGGAAACTATAGTGAGGATAAAATATGATGAGACATCAATATAAAATAAAAATGTTATTTTAAAATAATCTTAATAATACAGGTAAAAGTATGAAATTGCCGTTTTATAGTGAAAGATGCGATGAATTGACTTAAAACCTTAATGGAGTGAGTTTTTTGTGCTTGAACGCAGTATATTTGACCCTGCGTTGAAGCACAGTAGCTGAATAGAGTCTGTGGAAAACAGTGAAAATAGTAAAAATATCATGAATAAGTTTATTTGTACGGACTAAGGAGATCATAATTTAGGCTATGGTAAATTTATGATCGTATTGTCTTCTCCAATTTGTATACATATAGAATTCATATTTCTGTGACCTAAAGACGGGCGTGAAACAAATATATGGTAACATAAAAAATATTTTTTTTTATTGTGTCGTATTACATACATTTTTTTTATTGGTAATGGGCTCGCGTTTGGCCACCTTCTCACCTGATGGTAACTGATGATATGGTCGATGATGGAGCAGGCTTAACTAGAAGTATCCTATTCACTCTTGACTTAAAGACCCCCAGGTTATAGCTTGCTCGCGCACGAAGTGTTCCGTTCCGTTATCAATAAAAACGGCAAAAAAATCATGTCTGTTGTATGGGAGCCCCCCTGAAATATTTGTTTTATTTTAATTGAATTATTTATTTTTAAAGTGAATGTTTAACTAAATATTCTCTGAATATTTCAAGCGTCTACCTGTTGCCGTTATCAAGTTCGAGCAAAAACGTGCAATAAAATCACGTTTGTTGTATGGGAGCCCCCTTAACTATTTATTTAATTGTGTTTTTTAGTATTTGTTGTTATAACGGCAACAGAAATACATCATCTGTGAAAATTGCAACTGTCTAACTATCACGGTTCATGAGATACAACCTGTTGACAGACGGACAGACGGACGAACAGCGGAGTCTTAGTAATAGGGTCCCGTTTTACCTTTTGTGTACGGAACCCTAAAAAGTCACAGTTTGTATATTTCTCCGCATAAGTTATACGTTATGTCCGCATAGGTTGTACGTTTTACAACCGCAATGGATTTTGATACGGTTTTTATTTATGAAAAGAACGATAATCTGATAATCAAGGTAGGTTTGTGCGTATAATTAAAACAAGCTCTACGAAGTCGAAGCGTGTCGCTTAAATGGTTTAAATTCATTTAAGGTTTAAATAAATTCTTCAAGTTCTTACTGATTCGATTCGGGACCATTCTTTTGTGGGGAGCTGTCTTTATTTAAACTATTATTGACGTTCGAAAATCGCCGATTTTCAGCGTAGTTTGAATTTAATTTGTGTGTTATTTGCTTTTCTGATAATGCGATCCGATTGATTAGTGCCATAGGTTACTTTTAAATCAAAGTAAATGCACGCTACTTTTCCTGATGAGCTAAAAAGCTAGTCAAAGGTACCTACCTACCACAACGGTATTTTCCATTTATTTTCGTACGGCTATAGAGTGGAATTCCCAGCCGGAGTATGTGTTTCCTGATAGCTATAACCTCGGAGTTTATAAGTCAAAAGTGAATAGGTTAATTCTAGACAAGTGTGCTCCAACTTCGACCACATCATCGCTTACAATCAGGGTGAGATACTGCTCAAACGCGAGCCTATTATCAATAAAAAATCATACACTGACATCTGGTAAAAATATCGACATATCACCAATTAAATGTAAGTTAAAGTATCGGATTGTCTGTTAAAAACTCATCCATTATTTACAGATGGATAAACTGGCTGAAGCAGTAATTTTCGAACTTTTACATCTTGTGTTGTATTTTTTTTTTAATTACCAACGAGCCCGCTCTAGACCTCGATCACACCTGATGGTAAGTGTAAGATGAGGTCTACGATCGAACGAGCGAACCCAGAAAATGCCTATTCACTATTGCTTTAAAGGCTGACGGGTCATATGTGGCAGGGAATACGGAAGCCGGCAGAGAGTTCCACAACTTGGCTGTGCGCACAATAAATGTAGAGGAGAAGCGCTTAGTACGACAAGACGGTATATCAACCAAGTGTGGATGGTATCCTGCAGTACGTCTAGTAGACCGGTAGTAGGGTGTATTCCCGTTGTCACCGTAGTCCATGTCCCCGTTAAAGGGGACAAAGGGAATTTAATAAAATAATTAAAATTACTTCCCGTTGTCCCCGTTATGTACATATGGGCAACGGGGACAACGGACCGTTAAGATTTCACGTATCGTTGTCCCCTTTAAATTTTTATTTATTTACTAAATACCTTATTTCGGGCACGCCGCTATTGCGGCGGTAAGACCCCTCTTTGAGGAGTGGCTAGATCGGCGTCACGTCGTCCTGACCTATCGCATGACACAGGTCCTCACCGGACACGGAAGTTTCGGGAGGTACCTGTGTCTGATGGGGAAGGAAGAGACGCCTGGGTGTCACCACTGCGAGGATCGCCCTGAGGACACAGTAGAGCATACGGTGCAAGACTGCCCCGCCTGGGCAGAGCACCGACGTGTCCTCACGGCGGCGATAGGCGGAGACCTCTCGCGCCCGGCATTGGTCGAGGCCATGCTGCGGGGCGAGAGGAGTGGGAAGCGGTCGCCTCCTTCTGCGAAGCAGTCATGCTTCCGAAGGAGGAGGCGGGCCGTATGAGGGAGAGGATGGCGTCCTCCCTTCAGCCCAGCCGCAGTGGTAGACGCCCACGGCGTCGGACGTCGGCCGACGATCTCCGGCCACCGTAGGCGCGGGCATGCGGACAGCGAGTAAAGGGCAACTCGCTGTCCGACCATGGACCATGCCCGGGTCGACGGCGCGTTGTGTTCCACGCGCGCCTCAAAGAGCGTCAGCAATATGACGAGGACCCTGTAGAGGGCCGAAGCCTGCCGGGGTCGTGGGACTTATCCCATTACCGTGACCCCGGTACGTAAAGGGTTATTGAAGGAACACCGTGGATCTTAGTCAGTAAAAGTCTGACAGTCCCTCCCGCCCTGCCCGGGGTGGGAGGACTTGTTTGATAATTTTATCTCGTTAAAAAAAAATATTCAAGAGTACAAATAAGTTTCCGCCGTTTTTTAACATAAATTAAATATTTATTGTAGAAGAACGGTAATATAAATTTATTCATAATATTGCCCATCACTTGCAACCACTTTTTCCCATCTCTCAGGCAGCATTCGAATCCCACGTCTGAAGAACTCCTTGTCTTTTGAGGCTATCCACGAATCAACCCAATTTTTGGTATCCTCATAAGATGTGAACCGCTGCGCCGTCAGAGCATGTGCCATAGACCGGAACAGGTGATAATCGGACGGTGCAATGTCTGGTGAATACGGCGGGTGGGGTAATACTTCCCAATCAAGTGTTTCCAAGTACTTTTTCACGGGAGCCGCAACATGTGGACGAGCATTGTCATGCAGAAGAATAATTTTTTCGTGTCTAGAATAGTATTGAGGGCGTTTTTCCTTCAGAGCTCGGCTCAATCTCATCAATTGTGTTCGATAGAGGGCTCCAGTAATTGTTTCGCTCGGATTAAGCAACACTACACCTAGCTGATCCCACCAAATACACAGCATAAGTTTTTTTCCGTGAATATTCGGTTTTGCTGTTGATGTTGACGCGTAGCCAGGTAATCCCCATGATTTTCTACTTTTTGGATTGTCATAATGTATCCACTTCTCATCACCAGTTATGAAACGATGTAAAAAACCCTTTTTTTATGTCTAGCTAGCAGCATTTCACTTAAGCATAATCGGCGTTCAATATCTCTCGGCTTTAATTCGTACGGAACCCAATTTCCTTGTTTATGAATCATTCCTAATGATTTTAAACGTTGTGAGACTGCTTGCTGAGTGACTTCTAATGTTAGAGCAAGTTCTTTTTGTGTTTGAGATGAATCTTCCTCCAATAATTCCTCCAATTCTGCATCCTCGTAAATTTTTGGCCTTCCACTGCGATCTTTGTCTTCTACGTCGAAATCACCGTTTTTAAACTTTTGAAACCACTCTCGACACGTTCTCTCACTTAAAGCACCCTCACCATATGCTTCTACGAGCAATTGATGCGCCTTAGCAGCAGATTTCTTTAAATTAAAGAAGTAAACTAATATTTCCCGCAAATGAAGCTTACTTAGCTCAAATTTTGATATTTTCAACTTATAAAAATTATATTTTACCAATATAAAATCAATGATATTAATAGGTTATGTTGTTCTTGAATGTCCAAACTATTTTTTAAGCCGGTTATCATCTGCGAAAGCTAACCGAAACTCCGTGCCGCGCCATCTACAATAAAACGGCGGAAACTTATTTGTACTCCTAATACCTTATTTATTTTGATTTAGTTTTAAATGAAAGGGTGGAATGAAACACAAAGTATTTAAATGTTATACTTACAAAAACATACCACATTAATATACCCATTTAACTATAACGTCATAGAATTAACATAGTATAAAAACAATTTAGATAATAAAAACAAAAATAGGATTGAAATTAAAGCTTAAACATAATGAAAAAAAAAAAACAATTAAAATAAAATTGACTACAAACAGAACTTTAATGTTATACTTATTAATAATATCACATTTATTTAGATTACAGAAATGGTAATAATTAACATTTATATACATATTATAATTTATATTATTATCATTTTTAATACATTCGTAAATTATAAACACTTGTGTCGCAATCACATGCGTAGCTATTGTTTAGATAATATTATGTGTTTTGTAGTCCTTAGTTCCATTTCATTTGTATAGATTGTCCCCGTTGAGTTAAAATTAGAAGTGAGAGTGCCATAATAGAGAGAATATTGTACTATTCTCTCTATTATGGCACTCTCACTTCTAATTTTAACTCAACGGGGACAACGGGCATAATTTGAAAAGCATATAGAGTCTGGCAAACGAAAGTAGACACTCGAATTATTTGAAAACTTTTTATATGGCAATGCTATACTAATGTCAAACTGAATTTTCCAAAACAAGATGGCGTGTTGTTGGTGATTTGTTGTGATCTTGTTAATAGCATTTATTCAGCGAAAAATGAACAAAACTATTAAAAGTGGAGTATGGGAGATCTTGTTTCACATGATGTCTAAATATCAAGAAAAACAACAGGAGAAAGACGCCGAATTCAAACAAAAACAAGATTGTTTACGTGTGGTGTTCGATTTCATAAGTTAGTATGACGCTCCTAAGTTGATACTTTGTCGTAATTCATATATTTCTTTTAGCGAGGAAAAATATTTATCTATTTTTTTAACATTCATTTTATAGTATTTAAACACCTTCATAATAATGCATTATGGTTATTTAACATACTATTAAATGTTGCATGGTTTTTAACAATTTTATTTTTCTTTTATTGATAATCTGGTGGATGTAGCAGGGGTTGATGACTATTTAAAAACTTACGGATTTAGAGCAGAAAGATAGGATAAGAACCCAGAAACAGTACTTTGATGAAATAGCTTCAATATAAGTTTTTACTAGGAGTACATAACTTTTATAAAGATGTAATTGAATTCATGATTTGCAGAACCTAATCATTCTGTTTTAACATTCTTTACAGAAGTGAGCGTTACTACATTAATAAGAATTAAAAAGGAAGGTGCGCGTAAAGGCCATATAAACCCACAGTGTCTGACTTAGATAGTTTCGACATAGATGCTATTCGTAACAAAATTAACGAATTTTATATCGTTAGAAAACAAGTTTAAAACGAAACACACCAGAACCAGTATATGAAGCTGATGAAATTCTGAAGCAGAATGGGAACGAGGTATTGCGACTTCCCCCCTACCACTGATCTAAATGCCATTGAGTTAGTATGGAGTTTGGCTAAACGTAAAGTGGCAAGTAAAAATATTGCTCTGCCTGCAGTGGAGTAAGAGAAAGATGACTGATCATGTCATCCATGTTGAAAATAAATATGAAGAAAGGGACAGAGTTACAGAAAATAATTTATAAAGTTTTATAATTAACGTAGGAAACAATGATTCCAGTGACTCTAATGAAACTTTCCACATGGAAGTCTTACATTCAGATTTTTATTATAGTGAATAAATCAGAACTTTTTAGAATACTGTTGTTTTTATTGATTCGAATTAAGACACAATATCTAAACTACTACCTACCTAAAATTCCTCTTGTATTTTTATTCCGATGATATAAAATAGGTAATTCTAAAGTATCAAATATGGTTATTCCAGGTATTTCATAGTAGTTTTGGGGTTGCTATGCTGATATTTTTTAAATTTGCCGCGCTTTTTCAGTCTCTACTTTCGTTTGCCAGACTATATTACAAGAAATTAATAGGGACAGCGTACGGGGACAACGGGAAGTAATTTTAATTATTTAATTATTTTCCCTTTGTCCCCGTTAACGGGGACACGGACTACGGGGACAACGGGAATACACCGGTAGTAGGAGGAGGATGAAGGAATTAGGTCGTGGAGCTCCTGCACACACTCTTGTAAACAAAAATAAGCTGAATATAACATAAAATCTGAGAGACTTTTTAAATTCAAAATTAATACATAGCATAGTAAGCCTCGAAGCAACGTTCCCAATTCTGAGAGGCAGGTGTCCTCTCTATGAGAGGAAATAGGTTGTAGTCCAACACGCGGGCCTAGTGCAGGATGGTAGATGTCGCATGCCTTCGAACAGTTTTCAGTCCTAGGAAATGACGATTTCCTCACAGTGTTTTCCGATACCGTTTTGAGAGCCGTGGTAGTGAAGAAACTTACAACGAGTTTTGTGCTTGTGGGAAAATCATTAACTAACTACTTCCACTCTGGGTGGAGCGAGAGAGAGTGTCAAACTTCTACTGACTGAAAATCCACCCTATTGCCTTCAGTTGCTCTCACGTTCCAGGGCCATGAAATGATGTTAAAACCATCCCGCAACCGAATATTTTACCAACTGATAGCGTTGGGGACGAGTTTTTAAGAGGAGGCTCGCTAAATTGTATGTAATTTTTTATTAATATTCTAAAACAATCACGCATACAATCAAAATTGAACTTTAGTATATGATTTATTGGATCTTTTTCTTTCCATGTCTAGACCAGTTTCGTAATTGGAACATTTTCGCTCGATTCATTTTTTTATCGAAAATCATGTCTTTTTTAAAGATTATTCAAAATTTAATCAAGATTACTCGGCTTTTATGTCTAAAATTAGTATTGACAATAAGAAAATATAGTTTATTATCCAAATATAGGACATTTTTCCTCTAGATCACTTATCACTTTAGTTATAAACGAAATAAGAATTGAGACTTACGATATTTAGTTTCGAACCAGAATATGGTAAAAGAGCGCACGTGATAATCAACTTTATTACTGCTGCGTTAGCGTTTAGCATACAACGGCAGTTTCGAAACCGAACATGGTGAAAGAGCGCACGCGATATTCAACTTTATTACTGCTAGGTTAGTGTTTAGTATACAACGGCCTAACTGGGGTGGATGGGGGCGGAGCTTGCGTGAAAATTATTTTGCACTGCCTGGTCTTAATCCTTTTAGTATGTAATTAAGTTCAAATGACTAATATTCTAAATGCGAATGTAAATCTATGTCTGTTGAACTTTCACGTCAAATCCACACTGTTCCTTCAGTTGGTCTTGCTTTCCAAGGTGAATGTTTCTTGTTACAGCATTTCTGGAACCTCGGCAGGCATTGACTCTATCTAACCCCGTTATTGCTGCCTATTTGGGCTCTAACCTATGATCTACAAATCGCCAGTCGTTTCTGAAATCACCGAGCCATCACTGCTCTTAACGTTAAAATTATTGACCCGTCACAAATTATCTTTAACGTTTAGAGTACAACTTCAACCCTTTCTCTTTAAAAAGAATACCTGCACTTGGCATGAATGGAACTAAAAATAAAGTTTACAAAGTAACGCGCCAGTATTTGTGTAGTTTTTCTTTATTTCAGCGTTTGCGGGCCTGTTGCGAGGAACGCTTGGCTTACAAAGAGTTATGCTAGTTGCAAGCTCTTGAGTCAACCCCGTTGATATTATTTACTTTCATTTAATAAAGGCTTGTGTTTAAACCTTTCGATCAATTTTACTATAAATAAATTCGCTCTTTACTCACTAAAATTGTGATTCACGCTGCATTTCTGTACAAAGGATCAAAAGTAACTTAACCGAAGGAGATGACGGGGGTTTGCTTGCTCCCTAAGTCCCCGTCATCTCCTTCAAACCTAAACGGTCCGGGTGTCCTATACTCTGCATCAGTTAATGTTATTGTTTTAGTTTTTTTTTGGTAAGCATTTAATTGTAGCCTTTAATAAATGTAACTGGCTTTTTTGTCTCATTTTTATTAATATTAATAATTCATAAGTACTATAAACAAGGAGGCCTCATTACAGATAGTTTTTTTTTTACTTTTATAACTTATTGTAGAAATTTCAAAATCGTAACTGAAAAGAAAAGAAAATCTTCATATTTCGAGTCAGTAAGTACGTTTTGATTCACACCTTTTTGAAGTCCCACTTCAAAGAGAGCCGGTCGACTGGCTCAAGTAGAGTCGTACAAGTAGCTGTCTAGATCAAACGCGCCAACTCGCGTGAGACAGGGGTGCGAGGTCGACGACCCCGCCTCACTGGAGAGCCCAGCAGACAAACGTAATGCTATACATGTAATAACTTCTACTTTACTTATAATACCCGTTTGTATTAAAATCACGGCTCTTGCCAAGGTTTTTCCTTCAGATGTGTGGAAAACTGATTAAAGTTTTTCCCACAGACAACTTCTAGGTAGGTACTAAAAGATTATTATGGCCCTTTCTTCATTCTTTATTTGAAAATGAGTCAGTTTTTTTTAGAGTCCGTTTTGTGTCTATTGCTGGTCATTGCAGGTTTTTTGCAACTCAATCAAACTTATTGCCGACTGGCCTCATCTAGTTTAGAGTGACCAAAAAGATTGACGTTTAAAATGTTTTTTTTTACCCCATTTACAAAATAAATATAATTTATCATTGTTGTTTCGTGATCTTACGAGTTAGGTACTGATTTGATAATTTCATGATAATATATTTTGACTACGACCAATGCTAAAGTTTGTAAAGTTATTCTCTTCATATTCTCAACTAGCTTTTGCCCGCGACTTCGTCCGCGTGGAATAGTTACTTTGGGTTAACGTTAAATTTAACCCCGATTTTGAAGCATTCTTCATTGGCGCTCCGCTCCTATTGGCCTTAGCGTAATGATATATAGCCTATAGACTTTCTCTATAAATTGACTATTTAATTTAAAAATATTTTTTTCAATTCGAACCAGTAGTTCCTGAGATTATCGCGTTCAAACAAACTCTTCAGCCTTATATTATTAGTATAGATAGCTGTTACCCGCGACTTCGTCCAGGTTTCCGTCGTTTTTCGTAAAAAAAAAGTAGCCTATGTCCTTCCTCACGGTTCAGTAATTTTGATGTAACAGACAGATTAACTTTCGTAATTTAGTAGGGAAATATAATATGTCAATCTATAATACTGTTGAAAAATATCGCAATACCGAACCGCATAATATTATTGTTAATAGCAGTGCCCGCGACTAACTCCTTGTGTGTTATTAAGTTAATGTATTGGTAATATTGTTTAGATCACGTTCACATGGGGCTTAAGTACCTATAGAACGAAAATACTTCAGCGCAAAGCTTCCGGGTAAACTATGTTGAAAGTTGACCCGTCCGGCACGTGAACATAAAGATTTCTAGAACTGCTAACCCGGGAAAGAGCGACGTACAACTGACCATGCGAGAAACAACTGACACCTAGATCTACTCCAGCAACACGAAAAGTCTGCCCTTGAGCCTTATTAATTGTCATTGCATAACACACCGATACTGGGAATTGCGTTCTTTTAAATTGGAATGGAAAATTATTTGGTATTATGGGAATTCTGGGAATAAAGACGGTTTCTCCTGCACCGCAACCTGTTAAAATTTGAGCCTCGATTATATTTTGTTGCAACTGGGTTACTTTTAGCCGAGTTCCATTGCAAAGTTGTGGTGGTTTTAAATTTCGGAACAGAATAATAATCAGAAAGCTTCGAACTGCTAAGTTATCGGGAGTTACACGTGTTATTGTGAGTCAACCATAAAAGATAGATATATGCTGTCGTGGGATATTTTTTATATAATTTTAAGGAGAACATTTCCGTCATAAATGATTTCTGTGTAGCTTTAACCATTAAGGTTGCACTCGCGACGGAAGCTTAAAAAATGGAGTAACTTCTCCCGTTTTCCCAACATTTCCCTTCACTGCTCTGCTCCTATTGATTGTAGCGTGATGAAAAGTATACTATAACCAGCTCAGGAGTATGAAAAATAACTGTACCAAGTTTCGTTAAAATCCGTCGAGTAGTTTTTGTTTCTATAACGGTTATACAGACAGACAGACAGACAGACAGACAGACAAAAAATTTACTGATTGCATTTTTGGCATCAGTATCGATCCCTAATCACCCCCTGATAGTTATTTTGTAAATATATTTCATGTACAGAATTGACCTCTCTACAGATTTATTATAAGTATAGATTTAGAATACAGTGGTAAGTGTTTTCTTAGTTCTTTAGTGTGCATAATTTCCTAAAATGTACCTACAGAATGAAATGACATAAAATCTAATAGTGTACAATAGTATCTAATAAGATTTTTTAAATTTCAACATGTACAGGACTTTTTTAATAATAAAAAGCTAGGTATTTCGTACCTTTCCATAATAGACAAAGTCTAAACGATATTAAGTTATGATAATTTTATAAACTCAAAAACGACTGAACCGATTTCAAAATTTCTTTCACCAATGTAAATCTATCAATAAGTAACATGTCTACTTTAATTGCCTTGAAAAAAAGACCTTTTAACGCGAGCAAAGCCGCGGGCAGAAGCTATGTGTTTCTATAATGTTCAAGAGTGAGCCACCTGGCATTATTTACTTATTAAAACTTTATGCAACACAAAAGGACAAAGGCGGACTTAATGCCATAGGCATTCTCTACCAGTCAACCATGGGTGATGAAGAGATAACCTGGCATTACTTTCTCTTGAACTTGATCGCCAATCGTCGCTTCACTTGGCATTGTAGCACTCACCCTCACCCTATTTTCCAGAGGTATCCATAGTTCGTGGTTGCAGACAAAACCTACCCTCTTTCTGAGTTGTAAAGAATGACAGGGGTTCCCCCTGTCTACATTAGAATGAGTACTGACAACTAATTGATCATGGGTAGCCATTGATGATATATGAATTTGACTACGTCAGTCACTTGACTTGGATTGGCTTTTTTTGGCGGTAGGAAAATCATCTAATAACTTTTCCTGTTCTGGGTTGAACGGAAGGGACTGACAAATGCTTGCTCTGTCTGGACGGGTCCGCTCAAATCTGCGTGCTAGTTCCTCAAAAGACACAACAGACATGAACCTTCATGCTTCTCATATGGTTTGATAAATACGAATTGTATGGACTTTAAAAGGGACGTTGACCTCAGAGATTGTTTCGGTGTTTCTTCTCAGAGTAGTCAGTTAACTTAAAACACAAAAAATGTCGTGTAAAAGTGTTATTTACTTATAACCAATTTACAAAATAAATATTTAATTTCATTTCAGGGAGTGTCAGACTTCTACTGACTAAAAACTCACACTGTTCCTTCAACTGCCTTAAGGTACGTTCCGTGGCTACGGCATCTCGTCAGAATATTTCCGCAATCCCAGCAGGCAACGGCTCTGTTTTTGTTTTATTCTATCAATTTAATGGGGTTTTTATCCACATGGATATGCCAACCCCATCGTACCCTATTAATTTTAATTACACACATATTTATTTCTAAAAATAGCACAAATAAATAACTAATCTGAATGAGAGAGACCCATTAAATGGCTCTGTTGGGACCCGTCAATGCCAATGTCTGTCTAATTTTGAAGCTTGTGAATTGAATTGACTATATCAGTAATTTCTTTGACTTTGATTTGTGCTGTCTAGGATGTGATTATAATATTCGTGCCTACCCCGTATGCGGGAAAAGGTCTTTGTTTATCGGCCTTTTCCCGAAAGCCTTGGGTCTCAAGCTATGGAAGTCGTACAAACCGAAGTCTACTTGTAGAAGCAACGTTAGATCATTTTAATAGCCCGGTTGCTGCTGGAGTTCTCCAAAATCACAATCATTGTCAGCAGTCAGTCTAACTAGATGCGGCTGACTACCAGTGATTTGCATTGAGCGAGTGCTATTCTGACCTCCACAACTCAGTACCCTGGTAAGGCCCCTTGGAATGGCTGATGCAAAATTAACAATCAACAACATAATTATACTAGGATAATTGAGGCGTGGTAGGTATACCAGAGCTATCAGGACAGTACCAGAAGTTGAGTCAGGATTACAGCATCCTTTAGTCGAGCACATCTTCTCTTGCGCATCTCCACTAAGGCTGGCCAGTTAAGAATCTGTTCCTCTTCGTCACTTCAGTCGGTCTATAAAGGCAAGATGCAGATGAGGAACCACCCTTGTAGGCCGCGTTGAAGAGTTTTTAAGTACTCCTGCAAGAGCACTTAAAATCTCAAGAGTGTTAGAGAACACAGGAATAGACCTCTTCGCCTGCCCCAGTACGGTGGACATCCATGAGGATATCAAACATGAGAAAAAATGAGAAATATATGTCATGTTGGAGTCGTCTGGTACGACGTCCCCATTCCAAATCTTTATTTATTGTGCGCACAGCCAAAGTATGGTCTCTGCCGGCTTCTGTGTTCCCTATACATATGACGGGTATCTTCTGGGTTCACTCCTTGCATCGCTGATCTCATCAATTGCTTACCATCAGGCAAGATCAAGAGCGATTTCATCGGATATTCAAAATATCCATTAACTATCTGACCACATCCACAGCCACTAAGGTCTAGTGGTTTTTCAGGCTATGTCAGTAACCTTTTAAGCTAAGTACTATTGAATTGGAACGTGAATTACAAAGCTATTAGCAACAATTATAAGTAGGACGATTAACAAAAGGTTGTGGGTGGAAATTCTCGTTGAACCGTCGAACTGAATCCACTTAGTCATGGGCAATTAGCATACATATTTAAAGAGCCCAAAGTTTAACCGGGGATCCATAATAAATGTAGCACAGACGAAAACTGTTTTATTTTTAAAAGGTCCTGGAATTTGTTTATGGTAATTAGTGTTATTGTTCGTTTAGCGTAGTTTTATATTCATTGGAATAATTATCGAGGTTCGTATTTATTCTAAGATTTTTTAAGTTTTTGATGTAATTCAAATACAAATTCAAATTTATTTATTATTCAGATATCAAAAATCCATAATGGTTAGTAACAAAAACACTTATAATCTACATATGTTAGTACTTATGTACAAAGTTGTGAAATATTTACTTATTTAATTTTACCAACTACAATTTGCACACACAGCGAGAGTATTGGACACTTATATTTAGTTGATATTGTTCTCAGGATGTCATTGCCGCTGCCCCGTATTCTGCCTAACAGGGATGACACCCGCTTGCGTCTTATTGCGTAAAAATAACGTACGCGCTTCGGCAAACATCGCGGATGCACTGCAGAACCATGGCAACCGTACCAACAGTAATTAAACTTTGATATTGCTACAAATTAAACCAAAATCAAATAAAAAATATTTTATTTCTCATAGGGCTACATGCCACTAGCTTTTGACGTTTTATAAATGTATGAATTGTCAGAAGCTAATGCAGGGTCTGAATTGGTGCCCCGAGTTGTCAAGAGTTGTCAATAATAGCGACGGGGCCCCCTAAGACCACTGTCTGCCAGGGTTGAGGGAATGTTCTAACAAGATACCGCGGCCCCGGAACTTAAGGGCAGCTGAAGGAATAGGGTGGGTTTTTTGTCACTAGAAGACTGACACTCCCTTCCGCTCCAACCTGAGCGGGAGAAGTCATTCGATGATTTGTCCACCCGGAAAATATTGGCAAGAAAGTTTACAAGCTCGGTGAAATATCCCGAGTGAAGACAAGGCCATTACGGAGGTAAAAAAATGCTATGACAAATGCCCACGTGTACCTACGTACCACGTAACTCAAAATCTATAATGCCATTATAAAGCGGAAAAGTTCGTTTGTTTGTTTAAAATATCCTCAGCTACTCCTCTGCGATTGAGTTTTTGGAGAAAATTCAGGTCTTTTGGGACTAGCCGAGCGGCAACATGTTTCAAATCGAAACAATTAATTAAAATGGTACGGATCGATGTGTGAGACACTGAAAGTTCACTGGCTATCTCTCCCAAGCTTGAATGAGGATTTTCAGTCACTATTTCTTTCTATTTCGTGATGTTAACTTCGGTTGAAGACGTTGATGGCCTACCAGAGCGAGGCAAATCTCCCATCACATCTGGACCGCTTTTGAACGCTTTGTACCACTCATAAGTACGTGTTTTTGATAAAATCGATTCACTGTAACTTAAGCCTTCAACATTTTCAGGGACTCCGAAAACGAATTTCCATTGGGAAGACAAACTCTTTGTTCAATATTTTTGTCGATTTTGAAATTCAAATACACACTAGATAATTATGATCTAAATAAAACAGCACTGTATTTAATTAAAATAACAGATGCAATTTAAACTTCGAGCCAAAGTGGAAAAGAATTATGCCAATGTAACAACAAAAAATTGAATTGGGAACCATAAGCAAGTCATCCATTTCCAATACTTTTTGACTGAGTATATAATACTTAGAACAGGAATGGGTACATAATTAATTTGGCTCTTTTTTGCCTAAAGAATAAGCATTTTCATACAACGTGGCAATGTTGCCAGTCTTCTGGGCATGTTTCCGGACGATATAAATAAAAAATTATCGCTAAAATGTAGGTATGTGTTTAAATACGCGCATAAATTACTAACGTCTGAATCAAATTTGGTAATTAATCTTTTTTGGTTATATATGTTTATGACAAGGTTTGCTTAGAACATTTTAAAATAAAACGAAGCCAAGTTCGCTGAGACAGCTAATAGAATTTCAAATAATTATATTCATATTGAAATACTATTATAAAGCTATTAATAATGGCACCTCTTTGTTTAAATTAAAAAACTCACCTGTCAATTTTACCACTTTGGAAGCGTATATCTTTTAAATGATTGACTTTATGAAAATTTTTTTCAGAAACCTCAATGTAATTTTTAAAGAACTGTCTAATGATACTACACATGCATAGGTATAATGAAAATAAATATTTTCAGTTTCAGTTACTAAATAGTTAATACTGATTCTAAGTGCTAAATTAACGGATCGTATTTGAAACACAATACTGCGTAATAACTACAAAACACATACAGGTGATGACGGACAACTGTGTGCCAAAATTACACTAAAGTCAGGGAGGCGGGGTCGCGGCACACCACGAAGGAGATGGCGGGATGAACTAGATAGGTTCCGTAGTTACTGTAGTGAAAACGCGCGATAAGTGAAAGGAGGATGGAGGGAGGCCTATTCCCAGGTGTTATCCAGAACGATAGATAGAATACACTTTATTGTACACCAAAATTTAAACACACCTATTTAACATAATTTCTTACTTCGATGGTTACAACGGCGGTCTTATCGCTAAAAGCGATATCTTACAGACAACCTTGGGAAGGATTTTCATAACTTAAATTAAAGTGGGGAGGGCTAAATTAGTGTACCTATTACATAAATATACTCATAAAACAGAAAGTAATATATATACAAATATATAAATACATAAATAAATACAATACAATACGTCGGTAATTATGTACATATAAATATAATGACGTGATAATTAACAATATGTTGAGAGGAATCAAAGGAATAATCATAAATTTGAAAGAAAATGATTAGCAACCGAGCTCTTAAAAGTAGCGAGTGACTGAGCTTGTCTTACTGACACCGGCAATGCATTAATTCCACAAACGAACAGCCTGCACCGTAAACTATTAGCCATAGAATTTAGTGGAATGTGCAGGCATTAAAAGTCTCAAATTCTCCGATAATCTAAAATTTCTAACATGTGAGTCATGAAGGAACTTAAAGCTTAGGCTTATACAAATAAATTTCTGCCGAGAATTTAAATGAGCAATCTGTTTCATCATTGATCAGCGTACTTAATCTACTGTAAGTTATGTATATTTTTACTAGCTGTTGCCCGCGACTTTGTTGGCATGATTTTTAATTAATCTTTCATCTCCCTTTTCAGCATCTTTGGAGACTATTTTTGAATAATAGTAACCTATTCATGTCTTCAACTATCTTCGTCTGAAATTTTATCAAAATGATTTCAGCAGTTTAGCCGTGAAACGTAAAAAATAGTCAGACGGTCTTTCACATCACAACTACGTTCCTAGTGCTTAACGCAAAAAGATTTTTCCTCTTTTATAATAAAACCTTATTGAACTCTGTTCATCCCATAAACCTGAAGGCTATAACGGTTAATGAAACTGAAGAGCGCTGTAAAAATAGTTATGACGTCATAGCATATATGACCTGTCCGATGACCAGCGAAGTAAATTATATGATAGTTTATTTACGAAGCGAGCACGGCGAGCAAGGCGTGGCGAGCGCGCCACATTTATGATTCGAAAATCATAGCTCAACCGATTAATTCATTCACCGCGTTTAGTGCGCTTCGGACTACTTCGGAACACAGAGCTCTGCTTTAAGATGCCGTGTTGTGCAGTTATAACCTGTAAAATAAAAAGTCAGACCGCAAGTATAGAGCGTATCTTTCCATCGGTAAGTCGAAAATAACATTTAATTACAATTTTATTTGTAAAAAACATAAAAATATTCTGATCACTATGAAATTCCAAACATTAACAACATTCTTGCAACAAGTTACAAAAAATATACATTGCCCGATGTGTACTCGCTTAATCAACACAATGACCAAGTCCGCTTACAATATACTGCATGCGTTGGATCCTCATCACTTCAACCATTGACGTTTCGTCCTTTGCCCTGATTGGCCGTGATGCACGGCGCATGTTTATCGACGGTGAGTTACAATCAGTAGCAAGCTCTCGATTTAAGTGTGGGTAATTTATTTGTGTACGTAATTCGCATGTGTAACGGGCCTCTTGCTTGTAGTGGAGCTAAAGAGTGGGAGATAAGCGACGACACGCGTTCTTATACAAATCCGGAACAATTTCCTTTCTAACCTCTTTTATCTGTTCTGTGGTTTATATCATCACAACTGCTCTGAAACCGATGAAAAAAAACATGTGAAGAAACCGACATGTACGAAGAAAAAATAATTCGAATACATGTGACATCCATCAACCCGTTCTTACGTGGTGGATTATGGTCTATTACCTCTCATAGAGAGGAATATGAGGTCTATGTCCTAGCAGCGTCAGCAAGATGACGAGGCCCCCCCCTGTAGAGGGCCGAAGCCTGCCGGGGTCGAGGGACTTATCTCATTACCGTGACCCCGGAGCGTAAAGGGCTATTGAAGGAATACCGTGGATTTTAGTCAGTACAAGTCTGACAGTCACTCCGGCCCTGCCCGGGGTGGGAGGACTCATCTGATGATTTTACCACGAAAAAAAAAAGCAGTAGGGACCGTTATATACAGGATGATTATGTTATTCACGAAGCCTGACTAACTAGGTGTAAATTACCTAGGTGTTAGGATAATTCTAGGTTTAGGAATATTAGTAAAAGAAACTCCGCAGGCAACATAGTAAATAAACAATGATATAGATACTCGTAATAAAATCTTAACTTTATTACTTCCAAAGCAAAGCATTGGACTGATACTTTTTTCATTTTATAATTTTGTGCGTTAAAGTATCTCGTGACGTTATCTCTATGTAGGTACAGTTTTAAATTTTCTAAAAGTGACGCAACGAGCTACCACTCCTGAATTGTATGCTTAAGTAGTTTTAATTGATTTTTCGAAACAATATATTTTTGTTGATAATATGTTTTAAGGGAGAGGAGCTCGTAGCTAAATAATAATAATCGCACGGGTCTTCTATAGTTCTAGGTTAAGCGATGCGCCATCGTTTCATGGTGGACATCCCACCCATACGCACTAAACGTGTTGGGAATACTTTCATTGTGCGTACAGCTAAAGAGTGGAATTCCCTGCCGGAGTCTGTGTTTCCCGATAGCTATAACCTAGGAGTCTTTAAGTCAAGGGTGAATAGGTTACTTTCAGTACGTCGATTCTTTAAAATTCGAACAACAACTCCCATCTCACATAGCTATTCACTGTCACTTCGCTTATGGTTCAAAGGGACTTTGATTTTGCATTCTGTAAACAGCGTCCAAGTGAAGGAGGAATTACCTTACCGAATGCCACTACTCACGTCATCTCATACTTTATCTGTCAAAATCTTTAGTTCAACTCGCTGACACGCTCGCAAGGGTAGCGCTAGTGTAAATTCGAATTAACAACCGAGTTTTTAGAATGCCAATCAATAAACTCACAGCGGATTCAGATTCGAAGTTTAGAACGAGGTCTTACAGAATAACACAGCTGGTAGGCGTGCTCCATCTTCGACCACATCATCACTTACCATCAGGTGAGATGGTGGTCAAACGCGAACCTATTATCAAAAAAAAAAAAGCAATGCTTGTCTAAGTCAGTGTTAGTCCCGGATGTCATTAGTACATATTTGAAATTCGTTAAATGTAGTTAGAAGCTAGAAAATCGGACAATGGTCAGGTATCGTGTTACCCAGCAACTGGGTTGTAGGAGCATGATAGGCAGTCGCTTCATGTAAAATATTTGTTCTCAGCTACTTCCGGTTAGACTGGAAGCCTTGAAGTCGGCTTCCAGTTGGGAAAAGGCTAAGTAGATGAATCCGAAGGGGTGCGGATTAGTGTTGTTAAAAGGCTCGAGTCTCCCGAGTTTTCGACTCATTCAAGGTTCGAGTCTCCTATGAAGCCTCGAGCTACAGCCTCGAGCTTTATTTCGAAGGCTCGAGTCTCGAACCCTACTTCCGAGGCTCGAGTCGCGACTCGAGCTCTGTTTTAAAGGCTCACTACACAACATTATGCTCCAAAATAAATCCAATAAATAAAATAATGTATTTTTATTTACAAACTAACTTCACTACATCTATCTATACTTATAATAAATCTGTAGAGAGGTCAATTCTGTACATGAAATATATTTCCAAAATAACTATCAGGGGGTGATTAGGGATCGATACTGATGCCAAAAATGCAATCAGTAAAATTTTTGTCTGTCTGTCTGTCTGTCTGTCTGTCTGTCTGTCTGTCTGTCTGTCTGTATAACCGTTATAGAAACAAAAACTACTCGACGGATTTTAACGAAACTTGGTACAATTATTTCTCATACTCCTGAGCTGGTTATAGTATACTTTTCATCACGCTACAATCAATAGGAGCAGAGCAGTGAAGGGAAATGTTGGGAAAACGGGAGAAGTTACTCCATTTTTTAAGCTTCCGTCGTGTGTGCTACCTTAGTGGTTAAAGCTACACAGAAATCATTTATGACGGAAATGTTCTCCTTAAAATTATATAAAAAATATCCCACGACAGCATATGTCTATCTTTTATGGTTGACTCACAATAACACGTGTAACTCCCGATAGCTTAGCAGTTCGAAGCTTTCTGATTATAATATTTGTCTACTCTTACGTTTATAACACTCTCAGTCACCCCTAATTGAAAAAGTTAACATTATTAACTATTTCATAAAAAAGAATCATATAAATCGGTATAGAAACACCAAAGTTATACATGAATACGCTAATAATAAGCCATCGCGCGTGAATACTGAATCATGCTATAAAGATTATTTTTGAGAATCGGTCGCCGCGCTCGACGCGTCTCGATTGGCCGAGTGCGAGCCAGACTCGCCCATGAAGGGTTCCTAAAAACCTTAAAATTTTCTAGAAACCAGCTTATTTACATTTTTACAACTACGCTAGATAACTTTGTTTTTCATAGTGTTTGTATGAATTACAAAGTTATATTTGCGGTTTTAGAAAATATGCTATATCTCAAAACTGCTTACCCGATTTCGTTCAAACCAATTTTGGTTGAAAGTTCACATTAAGATGTACCTACAGACATATTTTATTTTTTATGTTTCACTCCATTATTATAGAAGTTAGAGGGAGAGGGGACATTTTACCACTTTGGAAGCTTATATCTTCTAAACGATTGACTTTATGAAAAAGTAGTTTTAGAAACCCTTATATCATTTTTGAAGACCTGTCTATAAGTACCACACACGCATAGGTTTCATGAAAAAAAATATTTTCAGTTTTAGTTCCATGTATAAATTATTAAATTTTTAAAATTGGAAAGCGGTTCATAGAATACATCTACCTACTAAGATTCACATGTATAGTCGTAGTAGTTTCGGAATAAAATGGCTGTGACATACGGACGGACGGACAGACAGACAGACAGACAGACAGACAGACGGACAGACATATCGAAACTATAAGGGTTCCGTGTTTTGCCATTCGGCTACGGAACCCTAAAAAGGCGGGGCGTCCGAGCGCGAGCTTCGCGGTTGAGTAGTGACCAGCCTTAGTGTGCTGAACTACGAGAGGCCCTACCTAAAAAAAGAAGTGCGAGCTTCATACAATTATTGCCTGTTGATCCGAATAGACGTTCAGAGCGTTCGACCTTATTGACAGACAATACTTAATTGATATTAACAAACCGTGCTTATCAGCGTGACTTTTAGTCGTTGATAATTTATTTTTAGATTCCTTTTGTTGTTATTTTATAAAATAGGTATTAGTTATTTTAGTATACCGATAGGTAAGTTTTGGCTAATTTACGTTCACTTTTTTTATATTAGTTTTATTTTCACCCAGTTGCAACAAAATATAATCGAGGCTCAAATTTTAACAGGTTGCGGTGCAGGAGAAACCGTCTTTATTCCCAGAATTCCCATAATACCAAACAATTTTCCATTCGAATTTAAAAGAACGCAATTCCCAGTATTGGTGTGTTATGTAATGACAATTAATAAGGTTCAAGGGCAGACTTTTCGTGTTGCTGGAGTAGATCTCGGTGTCAGTTGTTTCTCGCATGGTCAGTTGTACGTCGCTTTTTCCCGGGTTAGCAGTTCTAGAAATCTTTATGTTCACGTGCCGGACGGGTCAACTTTCAACATAGTTTATCCGGAAGCTTTGCGCTGAAGTATTTTCGTTCTATAGGTTACTTAAGCCTCATGTGAACGTGATCTAAACAATATTACCAATACATTAACTTAATAACACACAAGGAGTTACACGCTGACGGAGTCACGGGCACAGCTATTAACAATAATATTGTGCGGTTCCGTATTGCGATATTTTTCAACAGTATTATAGATTGACATATTATATTTCCCTACTAAATTACGAAAGTTAATCTGTCTGTTACATCAAAATCACTGAACCGTGAGGAAGGACATAGGCTACTTTTTTTTACGAAAATGACGGAAACGCGGACGAAGTCGCGGGCAACAGCTATATATACTAATAATATAAGGCTGAACAGTTTGTTTGTTTGGTTGAACGCGTTAATCTCAGGAACTACTGGTTCGAATTGAAAAAATATTATATATCATTACGCTAAGGCCAATAGGAGCGGAGCGCCAATGAAGAATGCTTCAATATCGGGGTTAAATTTAACGTTAGCCCAAAGTAACTATTCCACGCGGACGAAGTCGCGGGCAAAAGCTAGTACTTATAATAAATCTGTAGAGAGGCCAATTCTGTACATGAAATATATTTCCAAAATAACTATCAGGGGGTGATTAAGGATCGATACTCATGCCAAAAATGCAATCAGTTAAATTTTTGTCTGTCTGTCTGTCTGTCTGTCTGTCTGTCTGTCTGTCTGTCTGTATAACCGTTATAGAAACAAAAACTACTCGACGGATTTTAACGAAACTTGGTACAATTATTTTCCATACTCCTGAGCGGGTTATAGTATACTTTTCATCACGCTACAATCAATAGGAGCAGAGCAGTGAAGGGAAATGTTGGGAAAACGGGAGAAGTTACTCCATTTTTTAAGCTTCCGTCGCGTGTGCAACCTTAATGGTTAAAGCTACATAAATCATTTCATGACGGAAATGTTCTCCTTAAAATTATATAAAAAATATCCCACGACAGCATATGTCTAACTTTTATGGTTGACTCACAATAACACGTGTAACTCCCGATAGCTTAGCAGTTCGAAGCTTTCTGATTATAATATTTGTCTACTCTTACGTTTATAACACTCTCAGTCACCCCTAATTAAAAAGTTAACATTATTAACTATTCCATAAAAAAATTGGCCAAATGCGAGTCAGACTCGCCCATGAAGGGTTCCGTAGTAACTTTAATATAATATGCAAATTTATTTGACGAAAAAAAAAACCTTACAAATTTCTTAAAACTAGCTTATTTACATTTTTTACAACTGCGCCAAATAAATTTGTTTTGAAAAAAAAAAAACCTTACAAAGGATATGGCCAATTTTACTATGGACGTCGGCATAGTTATCGAATTTAGTGTACAACAATGATTTTTGGTGTTTTATATTCGTGAATATTGACTCATTAAATTGCTATAAATAAAAAACTCAGAAATCTTGTCATTACACCAGACTAGACAAAAAACAGTTACAGTAAACCTTTTAATCAGATCGCTAGCAATAAGGTGTTTAGATTACAATTTCGCTATTAAAAAATTAAAGGCGCTTTAAAATAGTGAACAGTTGTGAATTATTGCGTATAACTGATATAGTTTTAGTAATAAACCAATAAACAAAGTAAGGATTTTAAACTGAATATTGACTAGCATTTATTAAACTGGGTAATAGTCTCAAAAAATGTGACAATATTAACAAACATTAACATAACATCGCACCTGTATTCCCCGAAGGGTTGGGCAGATATGTACCTATAGTACACCCAGATTTCACCAATTATTTTAAGTACCATTTAATAGGGGGCGAGTCTGTTTCTATCAACCAGGCACAAATCTAGACTCCGGGCTGCTACTGAGAAATTCCTGATGAATAAACCCAATATCACTTTGCTCGACCTGGGAATCGAACTCAGGACCTCATGCTCAGCAGTAGTGTATGCGACCATTAGACCAACGAGGGAAACACAGAATAAAACAAAGGAGTAAAAATTATTATTTATTTACTTATTAGAGAAAATAAATAAAAATATTTTGACATATTATAATTATTATATCTTAAATGCTTACGAAGATAATATACATTAGAGCAATGCAGCGATAGTTTTAATAAAGTTACCAAGGGAGATCAATCAACCAGCTTGGATAGAACAGAGCATTTTTATTTCACCAATACACTAACCTGGATTAAGTGTAAATATAAGGCTTCAGTAATTACATAAATAACTGCTTTAAACATAACCAGACTTGTTAAAAAAAACACAATCATAGATTTATTTATTATTATTTTACAATTGTGATTACTGTTCCGTGAGAGAATTTCTGAGACATTTTCAAAGTTCAAAATATTAGCTTTTGACTTCATAATATTAATTATGTCTTCTATATGGATGTACTAAATGTAGAATGTGTCTCGTTCATTTGAGGTAATAAATGCCATTGATCGCTGTACAAATGTGTTTCACACACTCTACAGCTGCGAGGAACATAGAAAATATGTTCCTGCAAAAGCAGTCTTTTAAGGAATTGCGGGACCAAATGTAGCATTATGTTTCTGCATTGTTGAAATATACTGTGAACAGATGTGATCGAAGCTCGCTTGTAATTAGGTAATGATATGGTAATACTTTCCCATTGCCCTCTTTGAACAGGCGGCAACGGTGGTGGCTCTGGTGGGCTAACAACTTGGCTAACATTAGGGGCTGCTGCATCATTATCCAAAGCTAATTCTTGCATGTCTCGTGATGAGTCATGCACTGCCTGTCTATTTGCTCGCATCCAACACACATGGCAAACATAGTTGTTTCTTGAAGGCTGAAAATAAACCACAGTTAGAATAAACACAATAATAAATTAATTCAATCATTAGATAATTCTTATGTTTATATAAGTTTTAGTAACAAGAGTATCTTTTTAAATATCTCTTTATGTTTTCAAGTACTATGTTATAGTAAAATGAGCAGTACTATGTTACACATGCCTACTTTAGGCAAGTATATTATGTTAAAGATGAAAAATACATAAAACACAGATATAACAATCATACATACATAGTATGAAAGCTCATTTTTTATAGATTAATACAACTAGGTATTTATAATAATGAAAAACAAAATGCTTACCACATAATTAGTATTTTGTGATAATAGAACAGTCAGCAACGGACACTCCATACTGACATTATGGTGTCTTATTTTCCTCACTGATTTGCCACAATCAAGGCAAACCATGTTATGCCCCAGTAGTCTCTCTTGTTCACCAGCTTCGGTGTTTAATAATAATAAGCATGGATGACAAATAAATGTATCAAGAGACAACTGAAAATAAGATGCACTGTAAGATTTCGCATACCAGAACTTTATAAAAATAAATCAGGTTAAGTTTTCTCTAGTCCAACTTCTTACCTGGGTTTGGGCATTGGTTATCCAACGCGAAAGTCTTGTTTGATTGTGTGCAGAAAGCGAGGATATGAGATGCCTCTGCAACCTAAAGAGTACAATATATCTGCAACCTTTGCATGGCTATTCCGCAGTTGATGCACCTCATATTGATCCACAACGCAATGTAAATCAGAGTCCAGTATTAATAGCAAGGTAATCGGGTGGTAGAAGGTATCAGTACTAGGGCTTTCATCCCGGGAATCTCGGTCTCGAAAATTTCGAGAGTCTCGACGATTTTTTAGTATTTTCGAGACTCGAGACTAACACTGTCGGTCACGGGAATAACGAGACTTTTGAGACTTCAGTAACATAAAAACTGTATTAAATAATTTATTAAACCAACAGTCAATTTTTATTATTTTGCAGCAAGGTTGAGCATAGAGTAAAGCTTAGTATTAGCTGTAGAGGTTGAATAACCTCATTGACAAGTAACACAGATTTTGTCTACATATTATAAATGTAAATTGCTGTGCCCGAAAGGGTCCATGTGAGCTACTACTTATATTAAGATCTTGTCAACACAATTATGATTGCAATACAAACTGAATTATGGAACTATACTGATTGATTTGAAAGGGGTTCGAACTTTTTGTATGAAGACTGGCATGTCGTGGCACATGCTGAAAGGGGCATGTATGTATCAAAAAATGTCAGTAACATGTTACGCCAAAATTCACATTACCGAGATATTTGAAGGTAAACATCGACATACGAGTATGACTACAACGACAATCATTAAAAGTAGACTTATTACGTGTTTATAAGCATCAGATTGTATCCAAATAATCGTTTCCAGGTTGATTATGATTACTAATGTTTATTGAAAGAGAGTAGGTACATTACACGCTACTAGGAGCACGAGAATACTACTACAAATAATTATTTATCCACTAAATTGCATCGCAATGAAACGCAGTCGACATGTCACTATCGCGTGGCGGATCATGTGACATGTTACTCAGCTTGAAAACATTTTTCAGCAGTTGTTAAACAAAAGACAAAAGGTATGTCATTGACGTTAACATTTATTTATATCTATAAGTACAATATCAAACATAAGTGAATATTAATACTAAGATATGACATTTTAAAATATTTAAAATATATCTAACACGTGTCATAAATACTACTATACTACATAATCCATAAATTCAGCAGGATAGGGGTTCCTGATGCCGAGCCTAATCCATGTACCAAAGAAAGACATGTACCAAAACACTCATTGTTCATTTTATAATACAGTGAGATGAAAGACAGCCAACACGCGCGTGTGGTATTCTTTGATATGCATTTTATTGCGATGCGATGCGATTTAGTAGGCAAATAATTAATTATAGTAGCGGTTTTGTCATACTGCTAGACTAATAAGCTAAATACTAATAAGCGTATGGACGCGTAATGAGTCTATTTGTTTGGGGTACCGTGTTACTGGACATTTTTGTCCCTCTAGCCATGCATAACACTTTCCTCATGCACCGCGATTTAAAAAAAAAGCAAAATGGTGACGTCGATACGACAGATAGGTTCTATCCCCTTTCATTGTGAAAGCGCGAAGTGCTACTAAGTAGTATCCCTCTAGCGTATAAGCAGAAATAGCTTTTTCTAATGCGGGTTACTGTTGTAACAAAATTAGGGTTAAATGCCCTTTGTTTATTACGTGCCCACTGCAAAAATGAAACAAAAACTGTAACAATTTTTTTTTTAATTTGCGTTTGTTTATGAAAGTAACTACTTGATTAAAATATCTTGATTTGACTCTCTAATTGACTCTCTAAATAAGAAACCTAGTTTTGAGATAGTCTCGAAAGTCTCGTTTTTCTCGGGAATTTCGAGACCACAACTAGTCTCGTTTTTTTTTCCCGGGACTCGGTAATGCATCGAGACTGAAAGCCCTAATCAGTACGTTGAAATAAGTAGGGGTCAAAAATATTAGAAAATAATCGCAAAAACAAACACAGGACGCAATATAGAATCTGCAATAACATAATATTGACATTTGACATAGACAATGACACATTGTCAAACAAGTAACGCGTTCCGTTTTCCGATTTTTTTTTTGTGTGAAATATAAAAAAAACTATCCTACGCATCAAAATTATGAAAAGATAATTTTATTAAATGCCAAAAATACCAACGAAGACAGTTTCGTATAAATAAAATGTTTTTAATAATAGCGTTTTGTCGTCCATATCACACGTCTATGTGATATATGCAAGTAGTATGCTTGATGTGGAACACCCATTATTATATTTATTTATCTTGCTTTATGGTCCATTATGGCGGACGTTGACAAATGGTACTTTGAATTCATCTTGATTACTAATTATTTTGAAATAAACACTGACGACATCAGAGAGGTTAAGAACTACGTATTAAATCATTTTTCTATTTTTAATATACAATATTATTTACTATGTATGTGTACATGGAATGTACTTTTTTGTCCATGTCATTTCTTAAAACTGGCTTTTTTACATTTTTTACAACTGCGCCGAATAAATTTGTTTTTTATAGTGTTTGTATGAATTACAAAGTTATATTTGCGGTTTTAGAAAATATGCTGTATCTCAAAAACTGCTGAACTGATTTCGTTCAAACTAATTTTGGTTGAAAGTTTATATTAAGATCTACAGACATATATTTTTTTTAGATTTTTCACTCCATTATTATAGAAGTTAGAGGTTGTGTCCGCCACACACACATTTTACCACTTTGGAAGCTTATATCTTTTAAACGATTGACTTTATGGAAGTGGTTTTAGAAACCCCGATGTCGTTTTTAAAGAACTGTCTATAGATACCACACATGCATCGATTTCATGAAAAAAAATATTTTCAGGTTTAGTTCCATGTATGGGGAGCCCCCTTTATTTTAAATATTTTTATTCTTTTTCTCAAAATCGGAAAGCGGTTCACAGAATACATCTACCTATCAAGTTTCACATGTATAGTCCTAATAGTTTCGGAATAAAATTGCTGTGACAGACGGACGGACGGACAGACAGACAGACAGACAGACGGACAGACATGTCGAAACTATAAAGATTCCGTTTTTTGCCATTCGGCTACGAAACCGTAAAAAGAATCATATAAATTGGTATAGAAACACCAAAGTTATACATGAAATACGCTTATAATAATAAGCCATCGCGCGTGAATACTGAATCATGCTATAAGGATTATTTTTGAGAATCGGTCGGCGCGCTCGACGCGTCTCGCGGTCGAAGCGTTTTCTAGGTACTTAAGCCTCATGTGAACGTGATCTAAACAATATTACCAATACATTAACTTACGCTGACGGAGTCGCGGGCACAGCTATATTGTATCATTACGCTAAGGCCAATAGGAGCGGAGCGCCAATGAAGAATGCTTCAAAATCGGGGTTAAATTTAACGTTAGCCCAAAGTAACTATTCCACGCGGACGAAGTCGCGGGCAAAAGCTAGTTGTTCGGTCCGACGTGAAACAGAACGCACCCTTTTGACATAAAGAATTTGGACTTGACATAACCTCTTGACTCTTGACAGATTGACTTTGCTTGCTTGGAAAAAAATGCCGGTCATGGGAACCGCTCTTGTGTTAATATAATTGGTAAAATATTGTTGAATTCGCCTGTTGAGACCGATAATTGGGTCGCGAATTATTTGTTGGTTGAAGTGTATTCCCCATTTGTTGAAAACCCCGGGATATTGTTGAATTATACGCCGCCTTGTCGTCGGTCGGCCGGCACGCGGAATTTGTTGTAAATCGAATTGGATCTCGCGAGATATGAACAGATTAATTGTGTTCAGTGATTGATTGAACTTTGTAATCTCGGATTTACAAGAATCCAGTGATATTTCTCGGAACACATCGCCTTATTGTCTACCACGCGTAGCGCGCGCTTGCTGGAAACGAGTTGGGTGTGATGCTGGTCGGGACTGCGCCATCTGAAGATCGACGCCTTGGGACCGTCCTAGAACCCGTAACTTACATCACACGTTACAATTACTCACCTCATATCACATACAAACCACACTTAGGGCGTGACCTTTGAAGGTCGAACTTGGCGTCCCCAGCACTCAGGTTAGTGGTACATTTTTGTTTTTATTGTTGTAGGCCGAAGCCTAGTAGAGGCAGGCCATTGTGTAACCTTGTTATCATTATTAAGCAACGTTTAGAATCCGCGTATCGCGGACAAGTTTGGGACACCCCAGTTACCGTTGCACTGGGCCTATTGCAGTCTTGCCGAAAAATTGGTAGCAGAAGCGCGGCTCTTATAATATAAGATCCACTGGTTTAATTGGAAGTTTTGAATATTGTTGAAAACTTAAAACTTGAGTTTAATTACTTAACATAACTTGTAACTTAATAAGTATTGAATATATTACCATGTCATCCGGGCTATCTAATTGAAGTTGAATCAATTGAAGTTGTATTTGTAATTTGTATTGTAGCCTCTTTCATTGCATTGACAGGTAGGATTTATTTGTGAAATTAGGAATTATTGGTATAATTTGGTATAATTTGGTATAATTTGGTACATAATTTGGTACATAAGTTGGTATATTGTTGTAAAAGTTGTTTGGTATTTGTTGCAATTAATAATTGAATGTCATTGATCTGAATTTGAAAGGTTATCTAAATAATAATTACACATAGTCTAACAACATAGGACTTGAATTGTGTGTATTGCTTATTGCATTTATTTGTATTTATTGGATTTTGTTAGAGATTCTCCGGCTCAATATTATACAGACAATTGTTGTGCTTATTGATGTTTAATTGGAGTTGATCCTGCACAATAGATACATTGAATTGTTATTTGTTTTGTAACTAGCCATCCTTAGCTAGCTAGATTCATACCTGGAATGGGTGCAGGGTCTGATTTGGACTTGAAATAATTGAATTAGAATTTTTATTTTGTTGAATATATTTGGCCGGCTAACAAGTCATTGCTGTTTGTTTAATATTTGATTGTTGGTTGTTGATTGTTGTTTTGTATTAATATTTGATTGTTGCAATGGCCTCATTAAGGGCAGTCAGGGAGGCTGCTGCGGGATTGACCTCACAGTTGAGATGGTTCACATCGGCAGCTGCAACTGTTGAGCGTGTGGAATTGGAAGAGCTCACCCTTGCTCGGTATGGGCAAGTGATTGAGAGGATCAAGTCAGCTGATGCTGCGCTCACACGCTTCAACGAGTACATCATGGACGTGGATTTGGGGGTGATGGATCAGACAGCCCGCGATATGATTTTGGGTGACTATGACCAGATTATCCACCTGGGGGATGTCATATGTCTACGAGCGCGGGAAATTTTGAAGAGCCGGGTGCCTGATGCGGCCAAGCCGCAGACCCCTGTTGTTGCAGGCCCTGGACTATTGAGTAGGCTGCCCACCCTGGAGCTGCCACATTTTGACGGTCGCTTGGACCACTGGCTGGGCTTCCTAGATCTCTTTGAGAGTCTTGTCGATGCACGTTTGGACCTCGGACCTGCCCAGAAGCTGGCCTATTTGTTGTCTGTCCTGGAGGGCGAAGCCAGAGCCTTGGTGCAGCACTTGCCGGTGACGGATTCCTCTTACCCGACCGCTCTGGAGCTTCTCTCCCGACGGTATCAGAACAGGCGCTGCCTGGCTGATGTGCACATCGACCAAATTTTGGGGCTACCGGCCATTATCAGCACGTCGACGTTGCGCACTGACTTGCTGAACCCGTTGGTTTCAGCGACCAACGCCTTGAGACGCTTGGAGTTACCGGTAGAACATTGGTCCTACTTGTTGGTGCACATAGTGCTGCAGTTGCTCCCCGCGGAGTTGAGGTCACGTTTTGAGCAGGAGTATGGTGGGGATGGTGCCACCCATCTTCCCCCCTTTGACGACCTCCTCAAATTTTTGGAAGACGAGTGTCGGTTTGCGGATAACACTCGTGGCGCTACGGGGTCGCCCCCACTACCTTCTCAGCCCAGAGACCAGGGACGGACTAGGGCCCGGGGGCCTGTTGATGTTCCCCCCGCCCCCCGTTTTGCTGGCGCCCGGAGTCCGCGGGCTAGGGGGCCTGTTGATGATCGCCCCGCCCCTCGTTTTGCTGGCGCCCGGAGTCCTCGGGCTAGGGGGCCTGTTGATGATCGCCCCGCCCCCCGTTTGGCTGGCGCCCGGAGTCCTCGGGCTAGGGGGCCTGTTGATGTTCGCCCCGCCCCCCGTTTTGATGGTGCCCGGAGTCCTCATCATTGTGACTTTTGTAAGGCAACGGGGCATGTCATGGCGCGTTGCCCGGATTTTTTGAATTTGCACGTAAGTGCCCGCCGCCGTATTGTCAACGCACGCCGTTTGTGCTTTTCGTGCTTGGGGGCCCACTTCCATCGGGACTGCCCCGACCCCCGCCCGTGTAGAATTTTGGATGGGTCCCACTTGGAGATTTTGTGCGCCAACGCGAACCGCTCCAGCAGACCAGCTTCTGAGGGGGGTTCGCGCAGGGGGGGGTACCCCGGAGATGAGCACCGGGCTGAGACCCGCGATTCCGTACGCCGCTCTCCACCCCCCGCGCAAGTTGAACGGGAGCCCCACGAGCGCCATTTGGTCTTCCCTCGTCCGGGAGAACGCGCATTGGCTGCTAGGCAGCAGTGGCCGGGTCGGCGCCGCTGCCTTTCCCCTCCGTTGGCGGAACGTCCCCCGCTGGAGTCGCGGCCTCCGCCATTCGGGCATTCGGTGGGATATGCCCCTCCAGTGATGGCGAGCGGCTTGGGACACCGCGCGGACGAATGGTTTGATTGTTGGCCTCGTCGTGAACGAAGGCAGCCTGGAAGCGGTGATCGGTCGCCGCCCAGACATCACTAAGAGATTGACGCCTGCCCCGCTAAAGGAACCCCCCGATCAAGACGGTTTTGTTGCCAACGGCCTCGGTCACGGTCTGGGGACCCTTGGGTGACTCGACTGTGGTCTGTGCCATTTTGGAGACGGGAGTCCGGGGTTGCCTTTTGTCTTCTTGGTTAGCGGGACAGGTTGGCCTGAAGGTGAACAACCTTTCAGGCAAGATTTGGGGAATTGGCGAACCGGCTGACACCACTGTTGAGGGAAGGACCTGGTTTGAGGTCACCCTTGTGAGTTGTCCTTACCCTAAAATTGGTGCTCCTGCCCTTGTTGTAACTGAACTTGGTACAATTGTTGGTGACTGATCGTCACACTAAGAACTCGCATGCCGGTTGCAATGCGCTGTTGGCCATTCTGCAGCGAGAATTTGGATTTTGTCGGCTGATCGCGTCAATGAGGCGAGGCCCTTTGTTGGCGTCGTAACGGATTTTGTTGGTCCCCCTTTGTTGAAGACGTCCACCCTTCGTAATAGCAAGATTGTTAAGGCTTATTTGTGTGTTTGTCTGCCTGTCAACCAAGGCAGTACATTTGGAGCTGGTAACCTCCCTCGCGACAGAGGCCCTTGAGGCGACTTTGGAAAGATTTGTGTCTCGCCGTGGGTTACCTTCGTTGATTAGGTCTGATTGCGGTACGAATTACAAGGGTACAAGTAACTATTTGAAGGAGGTATACGCCTTCCTTAATGAGAACCAGGTTGACATTGGTAATAGTTCGGCCCGCCGAGGGGTCACTTGGTTGTTTGACCCGCCAGCCTGCCCCCCATTGGGGGGGTATTTTTGGGGCCGCGGTGAAAGCGGCAAAGGGACGCTGGCGGAGATTGTTGGGAGACACCGTTCTCACATTTAATGAACTAGCTACTGTATTTGGCCGCATTGAAGCTGTGTTGAATTTGCAACCTTGTCAAGACTTCCAATTGATTAGCGGACGGGTAGGCCCGTCCGGGGGGGGTAGATGTTCGGTCCGACGTGAAACAGAACGCACCCTTTTGACATAAAGAATTTGGACTTGACATAACCTCTTGACTCTTGACAGATTGACTTTGCTTGCTTGGAAAAAAATGCCGGTCATGGGAACCGCTCTTGTGTTAATATAATTGGTAAAATATTGTTGAATTCGCCTGTTGAGACCGATAATTGGGTCGCGAATTATTTGTTGGTTGAAGTGTATTCCCCATTTGTTGAAAACCCCGGGATATTGTTGAATTATACGCCGCCTTGTCGTCGGTCGGCCGGCACGCGGAATTTGTTGTAAATCGAATTGGATCTCGCGAGATATGAACAGATTAATTGTGTTCAGTGATTGATTGAACTTTGTAATCTCGGATTAACAAGAATCCAGTGATATTTCTCGGAACACATCGCCTTATTGTCTACCACGCGTAGCGCGCGCTTGCTGGAAACGAGTTGGGTGTGATGCTGGTCGGGACTGCGCCATCTGAAGATCGACGCCTTGGGACCGTCCTAGAACCCGTAACTTACATCACACGTTACAATTACTCACCTCATATCACATACAAACCACACTTAGGGCGTGACCTTTGAAGGTCGAACTTGGCGTCCCCAGCACTCAGGTTAGTGGTACATTTTTGTTTTTATTGTTGTAGGCCGAAGCCTAGTAGAGGCAGGCCATTGTGTAACCTTGTTTATAGTATTGAAAACAACGGTAGTCTCCACGTATCGTGGAAAAGTTCCGGACACGTCCAGTTACCGTTGGCTGGCCTATTGCAGTCTTGACCACTAGTAATAACATATTTTTATTATAATTTTGTACCTCTTCCTATAGAGGAAACTAAACGCGCCGATCCAGTGTTATCGCTAGTTATTAGAACTACCCACATTACTATTTATATTATTAAGTTACTTATGTACATAAAGTACAGTTTTTTTTAGTCAGAATGAGCTCACTCTTGAACTCGATCTCGCCTGATGGTAAGCGATAGATGAGGTCTACGATGTGACGAGCGAGCCCAGAAGATGCCTGTTCACTCTTGCTTTCAGTTATTCTAAATATCTCAAGGATTAAATAGAATCGTTTTAATTATCTGAAAAGAGAACCAACATATTTCTAACGATAAAGTGCTATACGTAGACTGGAATAGCAAACGTAACCAAAAATAGTTAATTGAAAGATTATATTGGGATTTCTTTTTCCATATTAAGTCCTTATCAATGCCCACGATGTATACAATTCAGTTTGAGCCTGTATAGAAAATAAAAAACGTTTCAAGACAAGGTTTTTATTTCCGCTCAGTCTAATGAATTTTAACCATAATATGGGAGTGAGTGAATGTACCACCAACATTATTGCTATAACACGAGCTCGAAGAAACGATGGATAATATGCGAAGCGACTACTTAAGAGATAACAATCCATATTACTAAAGATTATGCCTAGTCTAATCCCAACCATGCTGGGTTTAGCTACCAGTCTAATCGGATACAGCTGCGGACCAGTGGAGCCGATGCCTATCTGATCTTCACAACCCAGTTGCTGAATAACACGATAGGACTAGTAGTACGACTGTCAAAGGTTTACAAATCACAGACTGGACTTGTCGTTGTCACACATCCACGGATCTAGATCAGCAAGTTTTGTTTCTCCCTTCTCCCTTTCACTACCGGACTACCAGAGGCACTGCTGGGTACCATCCACACTTGGTTGATATACCTTTTTGCCGCATCAAGCGCTTTTCTTCCACATTTATTGTACGTACAGCCAAGCTGTAGAACCCTCTGCCGGCTTCTGTGTTCCCAGCCACTTATGACCTTTCAGCCTTTAAAGCAAGAGTGAGTAGGCGTCTTCTGGGTTCGCTCGTTTCATCGTAGACCTCATCTATCGCTTACCATCAGGCGAGATTGAGGCCAAGAGTGGGTTCATAACGAATAAAAGAAATGTGCCAGCAACGGACTACAAAACAGACGGCGATGCGCCATCGCTTCATGGTGGACATCCCACCGATATGCACACATCGAATTTTTATGTCCGGACGTGGACTGTTTCAACGCGAGCCTATATATAATAATTTGTGTTAACATTGCCTACACATTATTGTGTTATCATGTAAGTCTTTTTTGGTGAATATGTGCGTGAAATCGTTATAATATAATATTATTATGATAAAGTTTTATGGTTATGTGAGTGAAAATTATAAAAGTGAAAACATATCACATCACTGCGAGATAAGGTCAGTTTGATTTGCTTATTGAATGGTATAAATAGTTAGATAAACTCATAACGAAGCCAGGAATGTATAATATATACCATAATAATGGCTATAAATTGCCGATTAATCATTTTTTCTGAAGTCCTACCCAAAGTACGTGACACTTGGGGCGTTTCGATAGGCGGGCGACCAGACGTGCGAGGAGTTAACAGTAAAAAAAGCCACTAGTTACTAAAGATTCTTTCTAAAAAGCACCACACAAAGCACACAGTTCTCATATGATTTGATCACTACGGATTCTAAGGACTTCAAATAGACGTTGACCTCCGAGTTTGTTTAGGTGTTTCTTCTCAGGGTAACCGGCCGCATCTAATTCATATTCAAAAAAATTACATATTAAAATTTTATTATAACTTATTTTCAAAATAAACATAATTATTTCATTACAAAAAAACTCTTTACCAAAAAATTAAACCGACTCCCAAAAATTACTGCAAAGTGAAAAAAATATTTAATTTCGGTAGTCGGTGTCTTTAGCTTTGTAATTTCGTTTTTGGTACCGACTTCCGAAATTAAAGTTATTTTTCACTTTGTAGTGTTTTTTGGGAGTCGGTTTAATTTATGGTATAAAGTTTTTATTTCACTCTTTTTAGTTGGTCGATTTTTAATTTACCTAGTTACAAGAGCCTAAATGTCAACTACTTATAACCTTTTACAAAATATTGTTTTGCCAATGCTGGGCCGTTAATTGTTGAGGAGTTCTCCTGGTACTTCACCTTCAGCTCTACATCACCATATGCATTGTGAAGAGCATAAAGTGCTTAACATCCATATTAAAGTAATCGAATCGCAATCCACTCAATACTTATTATTGAGTAGTTTCGGTGGCCATCTGTGGTCTTCATCATCAGTTCCACTTCCCCAAATGGTATTTTTGAGAGCAACTGCACAAGTTACTATAAGAAATACCCAAAACGCCATAGGTGTGCCTATAATATTTGAAGAGTTCCCTCGATTTCTCCAGGATCCCATCATCAGATCCTGACTTGGTGACAATGGGACCAATTTCAAAGTATGCCCTTTGAAACAAAAAAATAATTTTCCAAATTGGTTCAGCCGTCTTCGAGTAATAGGTGATTATACATAAAAAATATATACGCGTCGAATTGATAACCTCCTCCTTTTTTTGTCGTCGGTTGAAAAACATTATCTTCACGTTCAAGTACCCACATCTGTAATTAACAATAAATACGAAGAGAAAATAACGATGGAGCGTCTCGTATCTCGATCGAGACATCCGAATAGTCTCGTTGGAGATGTCAGTCTATTTTTGCTGTCGACTTCAGAAATTCGGTCCATATTGGATGAGTTTTTCTAGATTTGATTTACTTGTAATCTAATAGATTATATTTCTATTCGGGTTAGAAAATTGTCTTAGACTGATCTGTGATGTCATTTTTCGTGAAATGTAAGTTCACGAGCGTATGTTGAGGATTTTAGATAGCTACGTAACTATAAATTATATTTGTTGCTAAGATTTTGGCTTGATAGCATAAGTAATAGCCAAGGTGTGTAACTCTCTACCGGCTTCTGTATTCCCTGCCACATATGTATATATATACGTGTATGTATATACGTGCAGCCTGTGGGCTAACTACACGCAGAAAAGTTACAGTGCTCTCCGTGTACAATATAATAATGGGTTTAGGGCAATTATGGGGCTGCCCCGCTTCTGCAGTGCCTCAGGGATGTTTGCTGAGGCGCGTACTAGCTGCTTTTATGCGACTATGCGTAAGCGGAGTGCATCCCTAGTGCGCCGAGTGTGGACTAGCTCCAACACTATTTTGAAGATGATAGCAGGTAGGCTAGACTGTCCCTATATACGACATTGTTGTGGGAGACATGTCGCGTGTGGGGTGGGATAGCCTATCTGTTTTGCATGTTTTTTATTTTTTTATTTAATTGTAATTGTTATTTTATTTTTTTATTTTTGATATTTTGTGTGGATGTTTAAGATAATTTATTTATTATGTAATGTATCTGTCTTTAATGTATGTGTCTATATGGGACTTTTGAATCCTGAATTAAACGTAGGTATTTTATTTTATTTATTTATTTTTTTATATGACCCGTCAGCCTTTAAAGCATGAATAAATGGGCATCTTCTGGGCTCGCTCGTTCCATCGTAGACCTCATCTAACACTTACCATCAGGTGAAATCGGGTTCAAGAGTGGGCTAATTCGTAATAACAAAAAATAAAAAAACAATTGTTTATTGGTATAAAATATTTCAGTTCGTTGCAGTCTGTACAAGTTTGTATAACTGTTTGTCTTTTAAGAGCGTTCTTCTCAGGAACGCATGGCGGTATCAAGGTGATATTGGTATAAATTTGAATCTTCGATTCAATGGAATTCTAAAAGATAAGGCTTTTAAGTGAAGACAATAAAATATTTATGCTGATTTACATACAAAGTCGATGTTCATCATCGGACTACAAGACAAACGGAGATGCGCCATCGTTACATGGTGGACGTCCCACCCATACGCACGAAACGTTTTGGGAATACTTTCATTGTGTGTACGGCTAAGGAGTGGAATTCCCTGCCGGAGTCTGTGTTTCCTCATAGTTATAACCTGGGAGTCTTTAAGTCAAGAGTGAACAGGTTACTTCTAGGCAAGCGTGCTTCATCTTCGACCACATCATCGCTTAACATCAGGTGAGATTATGGTTAAACGCAAGCCTATCAAATATGAAAAAAAAAATGTGCAATTACACTGACTGACCGTGAGCATTTCAGTAAGGCTGAACGTTCTTTTTAAAATAATGTATAAAACAAAAAAAATACGTTGGAACGGAAGACTATGTGTACGACTTGAAATCACACTTGGGTGGTAATTTTTTACATAATGGATATTTGGAATACTAGTAACTGTACATTTGTACTAGTAAAGACGTGGATTATTGTTTTATTGTGAGCTTCAGGATGAAAGGCCAAAATGACCGGTCGGCTTTAAAATATTACTAAAATCAAGTAACTATTAGATTATGTTACTTGTTTGCATCTGAGCCTATCAAGCACAATGATCACAGCTACCAATTTTATTCGATTGAGGGATCTTGATTGGAGTTATCACAAAACCTATTTGCAACAATCAAGTCAAAACATAGTTGCTCCAACCAAGATTATTATGTATTTGATAAACACAATCAAGGAACTTATTTAGCGCAAACATTTAGCGCAAGATTTGATCAAGTTGTATGACTAATACAATTAATTGCAATGATAGATGCAATCAAGTCAAATCAACTTAATAAAGTATCAATGATCTTTATTGAAGTAAACAAAACGCTTGATTGATACAACTGACTTACTTTGTTATAGTTATAATTTTTTTAACTTGTCTCTTTCTACAATGATGTCATGTTAAGGGTGATCGAGAAACTTGTTTGAGCGTTAAATCATTTGAACTAGTATTGCTGAAATCATGTCGTGATGATCAACTTAACTAAGAATTTGATTAATCTAAACTATATCGTCAATCAAGGTAAAAAGTCACTTGATTAGCTTGCATTTTTTTCTGTGGACTACCAGCGTATATACACACATCAAAAGTGTCTAGGGATCAAGCATTTTTATGCGGATTTCTTGAGATTGAGATGTGGCTTTGTAATAAATTTATGATTTTATAAATTTATATGGATCCTTTTTGGTGCATTTCATAATTTGAAACAGGAACTGTTAATCAAATTCGAGTAAAAGATGAAAATCAGCTGTCAATATTTTCCCTATAAAAACATACAACGCATTGAAGACATTATTACTGCTACTGTTTCCCTACTACTGATTAAAACCAACGTTATTATGGAGCGGCGACGTCATTTAAGCAGGGAAGAAATGCTCAGAGCCGTGGGAATGATAGAAGCTGGTTCCCGGCAACGTACTGTGGCTTTAGCTCTGAATACAAGTCAGAGTGTTATCAGTCGACTTTGGACACGTTACCGAAGCACTGGTACCGTGGCTGAGCGCCATGGAGGACGGTATCGCTGCACCACACGGAGACAAGACCGATACATTCAAATCTTAACTCGAAGAGCTCCAACAATAACCGCCATGATGTTAGCCGTGAGGCTTCATCACTCTTCAGGTAACTTAATTAGCGACCAAACAGTCAGAAACCGCTTGCATGAAGTGAACCTTCATTCCCGAAGACCGCTACGGGTACCACCTATAGCAATGCACAATCGTAGGATTCGATATCAATGGGCTCTTGAACACAGAAATTGGGCAGAAGAACAATGGCGTTTCATGTGCTTTTCTGATGAGTCTCGTTTTGGTATGAGACCGGATACAAGACGTATACGACACTGGAGAACCCCTGGACGCCAACAGCGATTAAAATCCTGCCAGGAAGTCCATCCTTATAGTGGTGGAACCATCATGGTATGGGCGGGTTTTTGGATCGGCGGAAGAACTGAGTTGATTTGGATCAGAGGCAACCTCAACGCTCAAATTTATGCTGAGACGATTGTATCTGACGTCATCGTTCCTCTACAAGTGCAAATCGGTCCCTTATTTCAGTTAATGCATGATAATGCACGACCGCACACCGCAAGAGTTGTAAGACAGACTCTCGCCGCAGCTAACATCAATGTCCTGCTCTCGCCTGCTCAGTCGCCAGACTTGAACCCGATTGAGCATGCATGGGATATGCTACAGAGAAGAGCTCTGCCGAATATGGAGGGTATCCAGTCGCAAGAAGACCTTTTTTTGTTGTTGCAACGAACATGGGCGGCCATTCCACAGCGTGATTTGGATGAACTCATTTTGAGTATGCCAAACCGATGTTCTTGTGTTGTTAGTGTTCGCGGTAGAAACACGGATTATTAATTGTTTAAGTTACCCAATAAAATTTTAAAGAAAACTGTTATTTCAGTCTTTTTTTTCGAACTTTAATGTTAGTGGTTCAAATGTCAAAAATCCCTTTATTAGGAAAATGGCAAATTTCTTTATTAATGCAAAGGTGACTTGGTTTATCGTTACTGTGACAAACGAAAACACTTTATTTGATGAATCCTTAAAGAAAATTTTAATTAATATCAATCAGGAGAAAAGTTATTGCAAAAATATATGTTGATCCCTAGACAGTTTTGATGTGTGTATTTTCTTCTGTGTCAAATCCATCCATAGGTTGTCTGTAAAAGATCGCTTTTAGTGATCCGAATGAGACCGCCCACTGTATCACCCATTTTAGTTGTTGAGTCCTTATTTGATTATGTTTTGGTGTACAATAAAGAGAAGAGTATATCTATCTATCTATAATTCGATTCCCCTTTACAAATGTTTAGTACTTACCTATTTGATACCTTAACGTAATTTTTTTTCTAGATATTTAGGGCAAAGAATAATAAAATTATGAAAGTTTTTGGGTTGTTTATGTTAACTGTTAAAGAAAGTGTGGTAAAAAAATAAAAAAAAAAAATGTTTCGATTTACTTACTTTTTTTTTACGTTATATTGAGAAAGTTGTTTTATTTTTCATGCAAATTAACAAAATGCTTAATAAAACATTGCTATGCTAATGTTAAAGCTACTTCTTAGCGCGTCCATGGCAAAAATATAACTTTCTAAATATGCAAATTAATAATTGAGATAGGAAAGAAAACATTAAAGTGAGAGAAAATACAAGGAGAATTTCCTCAACGTATTTTTCGGTTTTAATTGTTCAGGCACTAATAATTGTTTTCTCGTCTTATAAAAGTCAATAAATAGTGCGATTACTTTAAAAGGTCTACATGACTCATTTTAAAAAGACGCACGTTTGTACTACTATGAATAAAAATCTACTTCAATGCGCTCACGTGTATTCTTAGAAATTAATCCCAACATTTCAATATCCACATCATCGTAAAGGAAACGCCTTTGAAATCAACTTCAAAAGATTAATAAGTAAAAGATGCGTACATCTGTTTTTCATTATTTCCGCTGTCAATTTTGTAACATCCTGTTTATATGAACAGCTACATTCTACTGCCAGTACAGAAATATATTTATTTTGCAAATTGGTTATTTAATAACGCTTTTTATATGTTGATTTTTACAGAAATTTGGAACTAGATGAGGTCGATTATAAAAGCGCAATCAAAAATTATTTCAGGCAATATTTTGCGGAAATAAATAACTAACCAATATTACAGAAAATTACGCCAAAAACCGGTTATTCCCGCTTGTTGCATTGCATCACTTGAATATTTTCGCGGGCGGGAGGGCGGAGCTGCATACTGCATTCAAGCATGAATTATTGGTTTAATGGCGAAATTAACACTAGATAGATATTTATCTGTAAAATTAGTTTTATTAAATTAAGTAGTATTAAATTAAATAGTCGTGTGAAAATGCCTTTCTAGAATCTAACGTCATAATTATATAACAATAAGGAAATTCAGAAGCAGTGTTTTTTTTTTAACAAAGAACGTAGCGACATTTACACATTTTAGTAGTAAAAAACTCAAGATAAAATGGTGACGTGCATATTTAAAATAAATCACTCTCCTGCGTTATGACTAGACATTTCACAAATAGTCTAGATTAAAGTACGGCAGCAGCCTACCTATAAAATCTCTCATTTTAAATGAGGGGAAGGACAGAGAGGAACGTTTTTAGACGTCTACCTTAGGCTGAGATCGCACAGTTCCGAGGGTTTTTATTATTATCAGTTTCGCTGGTCAAGTCTCGACTTTATAATGAAAGAAGTATTCAATCGTATAAGACTAAGCTTTTTTAATTAACCCTGGAACTTTTTGTGCAGTGTTGCTTGGAAGTCTAGATAGTCTGAAAAAAATATCAACAACAGAGAGTCCTACACCGCACCGCACCAAAGATCTTTATAGGGTGATTATCCCTATAAATATCTTTGGTGCGGTGCGGTGTAGGACTCTCTGCGGTAAAATGTAGGATTTAATACGCAAGCGCCATGCGTGTTTGGAGATGTTACATGGATGTATGAATGTACAAATATACATTATGTAATGGATAAATTAAAACTGAAACACTTTGTAGTTCCGGATCTCTAAAAATTCAGAATATTTTGTGTACCGGGTCGTTAAGTGTGACGGCAATGGCGCCCACCACTGTTAGCCGACCCTTTTTTATTAATAATAGGCTCGCGTTTGACCACCATCTCACCTTATGGTAAAGGATGATATAGCTATCAGGAAACACAGACTTTGGTCGGGAATTCCACTCCTTAGCCGTATTAGTAGTAGGGAAAAGTATTCAATTCCCGTAATTTTTTGAACGTGTGCTTACCAACTGTAATAATAGCCAATGAAGAATGTCTATATTTAGTTTTTTATTTATTTTATATAAGCATTTATTTATATATATTATTTATCTAGAATTCTATTTTATGATACTACGTTTTTTGTGTTATTTTATTTTTTGTAAATTTCACTTTTCACGTAGATACGTGTTGCATCTTCCACTTTATCTCTCTTCACTCATGTTTGACTGGTAGAAAATGCCTACGGCATTAACTACGCCTTTGTACCTGTGAGCGTGAAGAGTAAATAAATAAATAAATGTACTTGCAAAAACACCTCTCGTGTTTTTCCAAGTACATTTATTTATTTATTTACCCTTCATGAGCAATTCGTACCATCAACGAAATACACAGGTCCAGCGGGACCAGTGTATTTCTCCCAGACCCAGTTAGGTGGACTGCCAACCGTGTCATCGACTACACAGCTGATGGGCAATGAACGGTCTCTATCCCTTCCACTGTCCATGATTATCTTCTAATTTAAGATATCTATTTTACAGCTCACAAACTCAGATCTGGACATGTTCTATTTAATAATTTTTTTGATGAAGGAAATAACCTCTCCCAACTGTGAGTTGTGTGGAGTTGTTAAAGACATGCATCGCTTGTTGATGAAATCTGTCCGATTTGAAGCTGATAGAAGTAAGTTGTTCAAGGGTTTTGAAGTTGAGCAAGTATATTAGAGGGACATTCCACCAAACATTAAGTGAGCCGAGTTCTGATGATGCGAGAAAGTGGTTACTTATCTTAGGGTACGATAGGACTGACATACGCTGCGGGTTATGATAGTCCCTAAAAGAATATTTAAAAAGAAAAAAAAGATACTTGTTTTAATAAGCTTAGGTAAAACTGACACTGTTCTAGTTACGGATAAAATCAGTCGATACTCTAAAGACTTTCATCGCAGGGCCAAGAATCCAAAGCGACCATATCTTGAGGCCCGACCATTGACATATTATCTTCATAGCAGAACATATTTGCGGTGGCAGAACGAACCCACTATTCATGGAGTTATGTCACGTATGCTTCGTTGCATACCGCTTGTTAACCTTAAACTGTTGTCATACTGATAGCTCGGCGATATTTCAAACTATACTTGGGTTTACATATCTATCTAAGATAGTTGCAAAGGCTCATCCTCCTGCCCCTGTCCCAATTAGTATGGGGCTTATTATTACACGTGAAAATGGGGTCCGAGTGATCAGAAAATTATTAAAAGATCTTTCCAGCCGCCTGGTAGATACTTCGCCTGATCCAAGGGCTGACTTTTACCTTGGACTGAGGTTAAACTTTGCCATACAACGAATTTCTTGACGCCATATTAAAGATTATTTTTAGATCTATTAAGTTTAGGGTTTTATTAACCGACTTTAAAAAAAGGAGGAGGTTCTCAGTTCGTCTTAAACTTTTTTTTATGTATGTTACCTCATAACTCGCAGATGGCTGGACCGATTTGGAAAAATCTTTTTTGTTTGAAAGTGTATACTTTCTTATAGTATTTCTTGTAGTACCTTGTGCAGTTGCTCTCGAAAAGTACTATTTGTGGAAGTAGAACTGATGATGAAGACCCCAGATGGCCACCGAAACTACTCAATAAGAAGTATTTCATGGATTGCGATTCGATTACTTGAATATGGATGTTAAGCACTTTATGCTCGTCACAATGCATATGGTGAAGTAAAGCTGATGGTGATGTACCCGGAGAACTCCTCAAAACTTAACGGCTCTGCACCGGGAAAAGCAATATTTTGTAAAAGGTGATAAGTAGTTGACATTTTGGCTTTTGTAACTAGATAAATTACAAACCGACCCACTAAAAAGCGTGAAAATATACTTTTTAGCAAAAACTAAAATCGACATCCATATCAAAACACTACAAAGGCAAAAATAACTTTAATTTCGGAAGGCAGTGTCAAAAAAAGAAAATACAAGGTAAATGACACCGACTACCGAAATTAAAGATATTTTTGCCTTTGTAGTGTTTTGATATGGAAGTCGGTTCTATTTTTTTGCTAAAAAGTTTTTTAAGTGTTTACATTGCACAATTTGTGAACAATCAATAAAGTATAAAAACCAAAAAATTCGCAATTTGAACTACTCTTTAATGAAAAACTGAAAAATATTTCCCAATTGATTAATGCATAATGTTAAGTAACATGGAAATAAAAAAAATTTGGATCTCATGTTTTAATTTTTTATTGTATAGGAGTATAAGTATAACTTAAAAAAATAACGTCACGCGAGGGAGGAACGCGTCTCACAATCATGACAAACTGTAACAAGGATGATTTTGTCTAGCTCAGTAAGTAAGCACTTGCTTGTAAATCCGGTTTTTTTAAGGCTGATTAAAAATGTTGATCGACAAAATCCACATCCTACCCATAAAACGTTTTGGGAATACTTTCATCGTGCGATCAACTAAGGAGTGGAATTCCTTGACGGAGACTGTGTTCCCCGATAGATAGCTATCGGGGAACACAGTCTCCGTCAGGGAATTCCTGAAGGTCTAGTGAACAGGTTGTTACTTCTAGGTAAGCGTCTTTGATCTTCGAACACATCATCGCTTCCCATCAGGTGAGATGGTGGTCAAACGCGAGCCTAGTATCAATGAAAAAAAAAAAACATAAGCTTTGGTCGCGATACTTCTCAGCTGAGCTATAATCGCTTCGTTATAGGTGAGCCGGTGGCATTACAACCGCAACGCGGTTTTTAGAGCAGCTGCGTTGCGGTATGTTTGCCGAAAAATTGTGCTGCGAAAAATCAAACATTGAATGCGGTTGGATAAGTTGTTTCCATGAATTTATGATTTATTTTCTGATTTAGTTTTGAGGTTACAGTTGGAAAGGTGATGAAGTTGGAATTCGCATTCCCAATTAAATTGCTCAAATTAGGTTACTTCTTGGCAAGCGTGCTTCATCTTTGACCACATCAGTGCATAAAATCAGGTGAGGATGCTTGAACCGGACCTTGTTTTTATTACATTTCCATTGCATGGTCACAAGACGCCCACCGTACGGTTTGTACATATCAGGCCCGGCGCGTCGTTTTCCACGCCGCCTCAAAGAGTCTTCAGCACCAGTGACGGGGCCCCGTATCGCCTTTTTATTTTCTTTTTTTTCTTTCTTAATTTTATTGGGGACTTTTACGCACTGCGTATGACAGCCCCATCATACCCTAAATCTACTTATAACACTAACGTTAATTAAGTCCTACATTTTGCCAAGAACTTGAACAGACTCTTCACATCAGCCTTTTTATTGCTTGCCGGGATTGCGGGGATGTTCTAACGAGATACCGTGGCCCCGGAACTTAAGGACAGCTGAAGGAAGAGGGTGGGATTTTAGTCAGTAGAAGTCTGACACTCCCTTCCGCTCCACCCAGAGCAGGAGAAGACATTAAAATTTGATGATTTTCACACCCAGAAAAAAAGGGTTAAAAGTCTCCTCTCTATGACAGAGTATGGGCCGTAATCGCGGCCCAGTGTGGGTTTGTTTTTAATTACAATGCTCTTATGCAACTATGAAGAATGCAACAATCACGCTTCCATCTAACAAGCACACATCCTCTTACACTCAACACTCACACCCACATATCACACAAAGAGAGGACATACTACACATATACTCTCTTCTTTGTTATTTTTTAATTTACTTATTTTATGTTAAGTTGCTATTAGTCGACCATTGTATCGGTTACTCAATGGCCTTGAGAGCCGAAATACAGGTTTTGCCTAGTTCGGCCCAAAGTTCTACTACTTTTGTGTACAATTAAGCGCTAACATTAAGCACTGTATTTTTTTTTAAGAAACTGTAAATTCTGAAACATATATCTTGGAAATAAATTTATCTTCTATCAAAATTTCTGTAGACCGTTTTCGGATTCATGAGAGTATTTACATGCAAATAAACTGCATTTTAAGAAGTAAAAATATTTACAGCTACAGCTTTTTATAATAACGTGATAAACCGTTTGCTTAGTCTATTTCGGGTTAATTCACCTAAGCGTAAACTATCTCAAAAGTGTATTAAAGAGATGATTCGTTTAGTGAGAGAATGAAGAGCGAATAAAACCTTGAATACCATGCAATGATGTTGAGCAGATGTTAATGTTAAAACAAGCAGCTGATGAGGTGTTAGCATATTACCATCATTCACAAATATTGTTGTAACAAGCTCTACCTGAGTCTTCGTTCTCGTGGGAGAAGACATTAGTTACTCTAGTTGATCCCGATCCCATGGGAATTCCGGGATAAAAGTTACCCTATATGTAGCCCTATAACCTTCTCCCTGTAATCTTTGATTTTTTTTTTACTAGCTTTCTTGTTAACCCCTCCAATTAAGCTAAATAGCTAGCTTGTGTCTGGAGTGAGTTAACGATAACAGTAAAATGGATGGAGTCAGAACCTGCGACCACTCGATAACAAATCCTACACCTTATCCATTCCCATTAAAAGTTTAAAAATTATTGTTTATATTTTAATATCACGTAAATAACTATAAATACTCGAGAAAACATAACTTTTTGGAAATTACAGACAGACATCTAAATTTTATTCATATGTATGTATCGATGTATAGATTAGCTTAGAGCAAGAAAGATTGGCGGACGAAACTTTAGGTCAGTCAGTGGTTCCGTAAATGTGTTTATGTTCTACTTTATAATTATAATATGTTGTGTTTATAATTTTGATCGAAAATATGATGAAGAAAAGCTGGCCATGGATGCTAATAAAGTGATGGGTAGCAGAATGCTATGAATTTGGGTCAGACTATGTTGGGTTCTTTTCTAAAAATGTCTTAAAAATCGTGTTGAAATTTTAATTGTTTGCGAACATTTGGAGTTTGGTAATTAAACGAGGACTTGTTTATTTACAATGCCTCAGCCCGCTCTTGACCTCGATCACACGTGATGGTAAGTGTAAGATGAGGTCTACGATCGAACGAGCGAGCCCAGAAAATGCATATTCACTCTTGCTTTAAGGCTGACGGGTCATATGTGGCAGGGAACACAGAAGCCGGCAGAGAGTTCCACACCTTGGCTGTGCGCACAATGAATGTTGACGAAAAGCGCTTAGTACGACAAGACGGTATATCGACCAAGTGTGGATGGTATCCTGCGGTACGTCTGGTTGACCGGTAGTAAAAGGGGGATGAAGGGATCAGGTCGTGGAGCTCCTGCGCACACTCTCCGAAGTACAATCTGTAGAAGATAGACGGGCAAGCAACGTTTCGCCGGTGAGCCAGGCTGTGTAGCTTGCTTGCCAGAGCCTCGTCACCTATGAGCCTTTTAGCTCTGCGTTCGATCGAGTCAAGTGCAGCTAGCTGGTATTTGGCTGAGCCATCCCACAAGTGACTGCAATACTCCATACAGGAACGGACCTGTGCTTTATACAAATTTAAAAGCTGTCTAGGTGTGAAGTATCGCCTCACTTTCTGTAGGATGCCCAGCTTTTTGGCTGCAGTCTGAGCTTTAGACTCAATGGTTGAGCCGAAGTTGAGGTCAGACGTCAACTCCATGCCCAAGAGCTCCAGGCGGTCGGTAATAGGTACAGATGCACCTCTGAAAGTAGGAGACCATTCAAATTGGCTCCTTTTAGCGGAGAAAAGACAAGCCTGTGTTTTGAAAGCGTTGAATTTGACCAGATTGTCATCGCCCCATTGGGAAACGAGCTTTTCACCTATTCATCGGTCAGAAAGCTTTATCTTATGATCCATAAGTAATTGGCTTCTCGAATCAAAGAATGTCAGGCTGCCGACTGCCTTAAGCTCACCAAGTTTCTGCATTTGCGGTTGCGTTCTGAGGCCGCAGTAACTTGTTTGTTTAGTCAATTTTCTGATTGTGAAGTTAAGAAGAGCATACTTTCAATTACATCTAACGCGGTTGGCAGCGACTGTGTCAGTCGGAAGATGATACTTCCTGTCCTCAATGAAATCCTTCCTATCCTGACCTATATCCTTAACTATTCTATTTCCAATGGTGTCTTTCCATCTGTATGGAAAGAGGCCAAAATTACTCCTTTACCCAAAAAATCAAATCCTACCTCTTTTTCAGAATATCGGCCTATTTCCATCCTACCTTTTCTCTCTAAAGTCCTTGAACGCCTTGTCCACAATCAGCTAAGTGCTTTTCTTTGCAAGAATAGTCTGCTGAATCCTTTCCAATCCGGATTTCGTCCTGGACACAGTACTACTACCGCGTTAGTTAATGTAACTGACGACATACGGATGGGCATGGATAAAGGAAATATGACGGTTCTCTGCTTGCTTGATTTTAGTAACGCTTTTAATACCGTCGATTTCGATATTCTGCTCAGCATACTTCACTCTATTAACATATCTCCAACAGCGATTGACTGGTTTCGTAGTTACCTGTATGGCCGCCGGCAACGTATTTGCATAGATGAGTCCTGCTCTTCTTGGTGTAGTACTGTAGCCGGTGTTCCTCAGGGTGGCGTGTTATCTCCTTTACTTTTCGCAATTTTCATAAATTCTATTTCCAAAAAACTTCAATCCTCCTACCACCTTTATGCTGATGACTTGCAAATTTACAGACAAGCGCCTTATACTGATTTAGATGCTACAATAAATATGATAAACCAGGACTTGGCTTCAGTTTGCGAATGGAGTGAGGCACATGGTTTGCAGGTTAACCCGTTAAAGACCCAGGTCATTGTAGTCGGCAGCTCTAGGTTAGCATCTAAGGTAAACTGGTCTCAGCTTCCTCGGATTATTTTCAATGGCACAGCTATTCCACTAAGCGAGAAAGTTAAGAACCTTGGGGTCTGGTTGGACAAATATCTTTCGTGGGGTCCCCAATTACAAGAGGTGAGTCGCAAATTATTTGCTTCTGCCAGTTCCCTAAGGCGGTTGCGTAACTTTCTGCCAACTGCCACTAAAATTGCGCTAGCACAGTCTCTTTTACATCCCATCCTAGACTACGCTGATGTCAGTTATCTTGATCTCACAGAGGCACAACTTGATAAACTTGAGCGACTTCAAAATTTTTGCATAAGATTTATATTTGGTTTGCGCAAATATGATCATGTATCTGAATTTCGTATGAAACTCAAGTGGCTTCCTATACGTCTTCGCCGGAACTTACACATATTGTCTCTGCTTTACAGTATTCTGTTCAATCCTAAGACCCCCTTTTATCTTAAAGAACGTTTTAAGTTCCTCCATGACACACATGCCAAATTTCTGAGGTCATCGGAAAACTTGAGGCTAGAGGTACCGAGTCACTCCACCAATTTCTTTGGTAAGTCGTTCGCAGCTCAAGCAGTACGACTGTGGAATACTCTTCCCGTGTCAGTAAGACAAGCACAAACCCTTCCTTCTTTCAAAAACATGGTAAAAGATCTCTATCTCTCTCTTTAATATGTTACTATTTTTTATATATCTCAGCTTTGTTATTTTATGTATGTATATGTATATGTGTATTGAGTATGTAGGTTATTACTTATTTATTGTATATAAGTAAATAGTACACCATGGACTACCCGCGAATTTATTTTCTCCTGCTGTGTCAAATCCATCTAAAGGTTGTCTGTAAAAGATCGCTTTTAGCGATAAGACCGCCCATTGTAACACCCTTTGTAGTTTATAAGTCCTTATTTAATTCTGTTATGGTGTACAATAAAGAGTATATCTATCTATCTATCTATCTATCCCGCAATCCTGACAGGCAATAGTTCTAGCAGGCCCCGTCTTTAATGTTGACTGCTTTTTAAGTCTTGCGTGGATCACGCAACGCGCCGTCGACTCGGGCTTGATCTACTCCTGCTCGCCGTCCGCAAGCCCACGTTAGATGAAAAGAAGACTCTTAGATAGACCCCCAGATAGTATTGATGCCTCAAAGAGCAGTGATCAGCATTGACGGGGCCCGACAGGACCATTGCTTGCCGGGGTTGTGGTAATGTTTTAACGAGATACCTCGGCCCCAGAACGTAAGGGCAGTTAAAGGAAAAGCATGGGTTTTTAGTCAGTAGAAGTCTGACACTCCCTTCCACTCCATCAAGAGCGGGAGAAGTCATTACATAATTATCCCAGCAAAAAAGATGGTACTGATGAATCAGCGAAGATATGGTCGGTCGACAATGGGGCGTACGGTTTATGAATTTATTATACAACGTGTAATTTAAAGGGTATATACATACCAAGTGCATGGCTTCTTTGGATGATCACAAACGATATGGCAAGGGTTTTGTAATCCTAAGTCTACGTGTGTAGAACTTATTACAAATTCCAATACACTGATACCAGAGACCGAATTTTTCAAATTAAGAAGAACTAAAAAAAAGAATTATCGTGTTATTGGCATGTAATGTGGAAAGTTATTGACCTTCGTAGTGCTGTGACACGTTTGTTATGATTGGTATTCAAGAAATATATGAAACCAATAATTTGGTATCAATTCTTTGAGTCAGTTATTTTGTGCTGAAACTGTGCATAGAGACTCCATACCAGATGTTGTCTTCAGCCCTTTTGGATAGATATGGGGTTTCCGTTACATGTTGTATAACCAAGTTTTCACAGGCTAGAAACTTGCAAGTCTAACCCGGTATTTAAAGTTTGTTTTGGTTTCAAGATGAAGAGGCTAGAGCTTCAAGTATCCGTAACTTCAACAAACTCCACACAATTATTTCAAACATCTACTAGACATTACACGAGTTTCTTATCATTGAAGTTGTATTAAACTTAAGCATGAGAAGGAACAACTACAAATAGCTCTTGGTGAAACTTTCGAACTAGAATTTTACATGTCAAAGCAACATGACTTACAAAGTCTTACTTTGTCCATATATTTTAACTGAACTGAATAAGTTTCAAGAGAGCCAACTTTTAGCGGCGATCTGCAAGCCACAAGCTGTGCATAAAATATCCTGTTTTCTATTCTAAACTGTAAATACCAACTTCCAAGTCCTTTTAGATATTGAGAATGGCAACCATACTTAACACGAAAATCATGGGTAAATACACACATCAAAAGTGTCTAGGGATCAAGCATTGTTATGCGGATTTCTTGAGATTGAGATGTGGCTTTGTAATAAATTTATGATTTTATAAATTTATATGGATCCTTTTTGGTGCATTTCATAATTTGAAACAGGAACTGTTAATCAAATTCGAGTAAAAGATGAAAATCAGCTGTCAATATTTTCCCTATAAAAACATACAACGCATTGAAGACATTATTAGTGCTACTGTTTCCCTACTACTGATTAAAACCAACGTTATTATGGAGCGGCGACGTCATTTAAGCAGGGAAGAAATGCTCAGAGCCGTGGGAATGATAGAAGCTGGTTCCCGGCAACGTACTGTGGCTTTAGCTCTGAATACAAGTCAGAGTGTTATCAGTCGACTTTGGACACGTTACCGAAGCACTGGTACCGTGGCTGAGCGCCATGGAGGACGGTATCGCTGCACCACACGGAGACAAGACCGATACATTCAAATCTTAACTCGAAGAGCTCCAACAATAACCGCCATGATGTTAGCCGTGAGGCTTCATCACTCTTCAGGGAACTTAATTAGCGACCAAACAGTCAGAAACCGCTTGCATGAAGTGAACCTTCATTCCCGAAGACCGCTACGGGTACCACCTATAGCAATGCACAATCGTAGGATTCGATATCAATGGGCTCTTGAACACAAAAATTGGGCAGAAGAACAATGGCATTTCGTGTGCTTTTCTGATGAGTCTCGTTTTGGTATGAGACCGGATACAAGACGTATACGACACTGGAGAACCCCTGGACGCCAACAGCGATTAAAATCCTGCCAGGAAGTCCATCCTTATAGTGGTGGAACCATCATGGTATGGGCGGGTATTTGGATCGGCGGAAGAACTGAGTTGATTTGGATCAGAGGCAACCTCAACGCTCAAATTTATGCTGAGACGATTGTATCTGACGTCATCGTTCCTCTACAAGTGCAAATCGGTCCCTTATTTCAGTTAATGCATGATAATGCACGACCGCACACCGCAAGAGTTGTAAGACAGACTCTCGCCGCAGCTAACATCAATGTCCTGCTCTGGCCTGCTCAGTCGCCAGACTTGAACCCGATAGAGTTTGCATGGGATATGCTACAGAGAAGAGCTCTGCCGAATATGGAGGGTATCCAGTCGCAAGAAGACCTTTTTTTGTTGTTGCAACGAACATGGGCGGCCATTCCACAGCGTGATTTGGATGAACTCATTTTGAGTATGCCAAACCGATGTTCTTGTGTTGTTAGTGTTCGCGGTAGAAACACGGATTATTAATTGTTTAAGTTACCCAATAAAATTTTAAAGATAACTGTTATTTCAGTCTTTTTTTCGAACTTTAATGTTAGTGGTTCAAATGTCAAAAATCTCTTTATTAGGAAAATGGCAAATTTCTTTATTAATGCAAAGGTGACTTGGTTTATCGTTACTGTGACAAACGAAAACACTCTATTTGATGAATCCTTAAAGAAAATTTTAATTAATATCAATCAGGAGAAAAGTTATTGCAAAAATATATGTTGATCCCTAGACACTTTTGATGTGTGTAGATCAAATTGGTGACCAGTTGAAGGTTACGGGAATCTGCTCTGGGTGCGAAAGAACAAGATCAATCGATGCGGCGATGTTCATTTTTTTCGGTGAGAAAACTAGGTGTGGAGAGAATTGAAGAGGTCTACTGACTAAAACCTATCCTGCTCCTTCAGTTGCCCTTGCTTTCCAGGGCCGTGTTATCTCGTTAGCACATCCCGCAACCCCAGTAGCCAATGGCCTTATCGGGCCCTGTCATTAGTGCTGGCTGCTTGGAGAGACCAACGTTCAGTAGTATGAAACCCACCAACCGTACAATCTATACAACGTGTAATTTAAAGGGTATATACATACCAAGTGCACGGCTTCTTTGGATGATAATAAACGATATTGCAAGGGTTTTGTAATCCTATGTCTACATGTGTGGAACTTATTAGAAATTTCAATACATTGATACCAGAGACCGAACTTTTCAAATTAAGAAGAACGGAGAGTGTTATCGTTTTATTGGCAAGTGACGTGGAAAGTGATGATCCTCATAGTGCTGTGACACGTTTGTTATTACTGGTATTCAAGAAACATATGAAACCGATAATTTGGGGTCAATTCTGTGAGTCACTTATTTTGAGCTGAATCTTTGCATATCATACTCCATACCAGATGTTGTCTTTAGCCCTTTTGGATAGATATATGGGGTTTCCGTTACACGTTATACTATATAAAGCTAAATTACCACTGACTCACTGACCGACTCATTGACATAATTGTTCTCCCAGATGGCATTTTACAGATGGATTTTGACAGATTCATAAACAAGTAACTCTCAAACCTACGGGAAAAGTACCAAACCTCCCCTTTTGACCCCCCTTCTCCCCCCTCCCTATCGTATCTCGGAAACTACGAGACCCATATTTTTTACGGTTTCGTATAGAGGAGGCTCGGTAAAGTAAAAACCATTTTTCAAAGTCGCCCCCCTTGCCCCCCTTCTCACCCTCTTTAGGCGGATCTCGGAAATTAAGAGACTCGAAAAACTCGAGAAAGGCTAAACCGATTTGGATGATTTTTTTTTTGTTGTATTTAATGAAGTCTGAGGAAGGTTTTTATGGAGAAAAAAAAGTAAAAAAACGAAAAGAATAGTAAAAACATCAATTTTCTTTTCCCATCCAAACCGCTCTGTCCCCAGCTGTCAAACATTTGACGTCAATCAAAGCAAAACAAAGGCGTAAAACACGCCTTTTTTTTAACGTGGTAAAGGATTATCTTTGGTTTGCCTTCAAGTTGATTAGAAGTTGCATGTCATTAATGAAAATAATATGACAAGATCCCTCAAATTTGTTTTATAGTAATTTTTATTGTGTTATTTTCTTAGTGGTGATTAGTAATCGTGAAGGAAAATAAGTGATAAGAACATAAGCGTTGGTGCAGTATTTTGGATGGAAAGAAGCTGCATGGACTTTCACCACATTAAATATTACTAAAGTCGTTCAATGTTATTTTGAACGAAATCTGTCGAGGCAACTAACATAAAAAAAAAACAATATTACTTTGTTTTAGACAAATAAGGCAGAACAAGGTCTGCCGGGATAGCCAGTATACACATATAAATATGAGCTATGGACTAAAATGAACAAATTTTAATGACAGCCAGGATCAACAGCATACCTAACGTGCTAACCTAGTTATCGCACTAATCTGGGATAGTCACATCTTTGAATCAACCTCAGCACACGTTGCTTAACCTCGTACTTGCGACAGCTATTATCTACAAGCTCTAAGAGAAGACAACAAAACAAGAAGAAAGGACAATAAGACTGTCGCATAAATAAGATCACCTTCGTCGAGACGTAAAACCTTGCCTAAGGTCATAAGAATCTAGAAGCAATATATCGAACAGTAGACAATAGTGTCTAGAACACGTTTATATCATTATCTTGTCCTTGGCAAGTCCGAGGTTGCATACCAAGCCGGGTCACACGCCATTATCGATTTATTATTCAAGAATGATTGGGTCCTTTCAGCAGAAGCTTTTAATAATGCATAAAAGCGAGGTTTCAGTTATTTAAGCCGCCATGATACCGGCTTTAAAGAGGCCATGCTTAATGTATTTGTAATATTTCCTTAGTAATGATTTTGTGGAGTAATGGTAGGGCGTGTGACATCATCATTTTGAGTGTATTTCGGTTTGGGGGAAAAATATGGTGTAATGATATAATAATGATGGTTTGTCGTCAAAATTTAACTGTTAAAGGGCTTGATGGCTTTCAGGTGATATGAAAAACTAACCACCGAAACGGAACACAGGATATGGCATAAGTATGATAGGCAGAAGTAGCTTAGTGGTTATGTTACTGTGGAGGTCTGCTATGCGAGCGATCAGCCTACCGCACTAGCTGGCATAGTTTGAAATGTTTGAATTTAGATCGCAATGTTGGACATGCGAAGAAATTGTTTTAAAGCCTGCAATACATGTTGGCCGAGCGTTGTCGAGTGAAGGCCAAAATCAACATGTAGACGATATATTTGCCTTGTCTTGCTATCGCTCGGTATCACTTGCCAAGTTGGGCGAGTGGAGGCCAGCGCCAACGTGTATAGAGCTCATTTGGTGCAACTTGTCTTCGCTCGCCGTTGCTCGTGATCACTTGCCTCACTTCGGATCGGTGTCGGTTTTTGGTCACAAATCAAAGGCGCTCGCCTGCGCTCGGCCAACGTGTGGGCATCTCTACAGACCCTCTTCTACATTGGTCGCCTGCATTGGCGTTCGACGAACTTGTCGAACGTGTGGACATTATTTCTTGCCTTGTACCTATTTGCAAACACTCGCGTTGGCCTACGCTCGGCCAACATGTATTGCAGGCTTAACAAGAGAGGCCGCCTTGGACGCCGCCCGGATAGCAGACTCAATATTAAAATAACGTGAAAATATAATTAAAATAATCTTCCATACTAATGTGAACATAATATTATAAAAAGTATATACGCGTCCCCGTTACATTCACTTATGGTGATGTTGAAAATTAAACAAAGTAATGTGCCTGGGCTTGAACCTATGACCTACAACTCGTAAGTCGTGCCTGTAACCACTGGGCTACTACTCCTCTTTAAGTCATCTCATCATCATCATCTGGTTAGCCATTTTCCTGGGCCTGTTGGTATAGTGGTCAGTGGCCCTGACTGCTATGCTCAAGGTCGTGGGTTCGATTCCCACCTAGGACAAATGTTTGTGTGATGAGCTCGGTCATTTGTTCTTGGTCTGGGTGTAATTTATCTATAATATGTATGTATTTAGAAATATATATGTATGTTTATCAGTTGTCTAGTACCCATACCACAAGCTCTGCTTAGTTTGGGACTAGATGGCGTTGTGTGAAAAGTTGTGGAATATTATTATTATTTCCTTTATTACATTTCATATACATTTTATTATTATTATTATTATTAGTCTAACCGGATGCAGCTGAGTACCAAAGTTTTACATTGAGCGACAGCCTATTTTACTTCTTAGCTGGGTAATACGAAAGCCCTTGGCAATACCAGTGTCTAATCTTTTGGCTTCTAACTACCCATAACGACTGTCAAAGATGTACAAATGACAGCCGCGACCACAGAACGGATAAAAGAGGTTAGAAAGGAAATAGTACCTGATTTGTATGAGAACGCGTGTCGCCGCTTGTCTCCCACTCTTTAGCTCCACTAGAAGCAAGAGGCCCGTTACGTATGCGAATTACGCACACAAATAAATTACACACACATAAATCGAGAGCTTGCTACTGATTTTAACTCACTGTCGATAAACATTCGCCGTGCATCACGGCCAATCAGGTCAAAGGACGACACGTCAATGAGGGTCGTCCAGCAGGGAATTCCACTCATTAGCCGTACGCACAATGAAAGTATTCTCAAAACGTTTCGTGCGTATGGGTGGGATGTCCATCATGTAACGAAGGCGCATCGCCGTTTGTCTTGTAGTCCGATGATGGAACGGACTTGATGGAATAAGTCTGTGCAATTCCATCGCACACTTCCCGAAATGTAACCGATAGAAAACTGATAGGCTTGCAACACGTCGCCAATGTTCTAGGCTCTGGAGCTTTGTCTCGATCAGTTTCTCGTGAGCCTTTTGGCCAGTTAGATATAGCTCCTCACTCTATACTTGCGGTCTGACTTTTTGTTTTAGAGGTTATAATTGCACAACACGGCATTTTAAACCAGAGTTCTGTGTTCCGAAGTAGTCCGAAGCGTACTAAATGCGGTGAATGAATTAATCAGTCGAGCTATGATTTTCGAAACATAGTTGTGGCGCGCTCGCCACGCCCACATTACCATTCCAATCTTATTTATCTATTCCGTGGCCGCGACCAACAGCTTAAAGTGCTTTCCGAGGCGCGGAGAAAACTAGTTATGTTAAGATGGGCACCCATCCACAGACTGACCGCGCAATAGTTGCTTAACTTTGAAGATCGACCTGTGTGGTTGTTATTATTTAGCCACGAGCTCTAATTTAATAAATTATTATCCTATCTATACAACCTGTAACGGAAACCCCATAACTATCCAAAAGGACTGAAGACAACATCTGGTATGGAGTCTCTATTCAAAGTTACAGCTCAAAATAAGTGACTCACAGAATTGACCCCAAATTGTTGATTTCGTATGTTTCTTGAATAGGTACCAATAATAACAAACGAGTCACATCACTATGAGGGTCATCGCTTTCCACGTCACTTGCCAATAAAACGATAATTCTTTTCGTTCTTCTTAATTTGAAAAATTCGGTCTCTGGTATCAATGCATTGAAATTGCTAATAAGTTCCACACATGTACAGATAGGATTAGAAAACCCTTGCCATATCGTTTATTATCATCCAAAGAAGCCGTGCACTTGGTATGTATATACCCTTTAAATTACACCTTGTATAGGTATAGACAATACAACTTAGGTGTAAATAAGTAAGAACAAAGAAATCTCCAGTCGATTACAACAGCCATTTATAACTTTATCTCCCTAATGTAATGAAAGAACTAATGTGTACAGATAAGAGAAATTAATAGCGCCCTAGTGAATAACTACTATCAAGACATGAAATAATGTCTTTCTTAGTTGTAGCTAAACTAAAACATTGATCGCAATTGAGTAAGAAATAGTTATTCTGTTTGTCTGTTTGATATACTTTAACGTCTAAACCACTTAACCGATATTGATAAACTTGTACAGATATGGATTACATTTTGAAGAAGGACATAGGCAGTTGTTTTTCGCTGAAAAATCTTTTCACTCGGGGACAGAAGTATAAATATTATAAATGCGAATGTGTGTAAGTTTGTTTGCCCTTCTTTTACGTCGCAACGAAACAGCGCTTGGATGAGATTTTTCGTGTGGAGATTATTTAGAGGTCCTAAACATTTTGCTTACTAAAAATTCATAGGAGAGAGACATAAATCTAGACATATTTAGACACGTCAATAGCATAATGGTTAAGGTGTTGGGAGTGTGATCGAGAGGACGCGGGTTTGAACCCATTACACTATTGCCGTGAACCCACTCCAGACACAAGGTTATTTAGCTTAGTTGGAGGGGTAACAAGATTACTAGTTATGTAAATTCTATCCAAATCTCTTTAAATAACAAAAAAAATATCTAGCCTACTCACCATTCCAAACAAACATTACATACTGGCTCGCTGGTATAGTGGTCATGAGCGCGACTGTTGAGTATGAGGTCACGGGTTCGATTCCCGGGGTGGGGCGAAAAAGTGCTAATGGTTTTTTCAGAGATTTCTTAGTATAGCTGTCGCCAAATAACTTGGCAAGAGTCGTTCAATGCACAGAAGTCGATTTTTAGGTGTCAGCGGTTGCCAGCGAGACGCGGGGTATGACGTAGCGCCGCTCCGAGCGCGCGATTGGTGCGTCAGTAGTTCTCGTTCAATTTGCTCCTGAACACACTTGCGTACACGAAAGTTGTACCCTTGTTTTTGTTACGAGTTGTTGTTTTAAATTTAGTTTTTGTTACGTTGATTACAATGCCAGGACCAAATACCGTTTTACGTAGACTATTAAAACGTTAGAAAGAACAGTTAGACACTATAGTTAAGGAAGGTTGAAATTTCGAATTCGTCACTGTCTTTAGGACACCGGGGAAAAATGAATAATAAAAGGGGTAGCAGTTTTATTAACTAATTGTGACGACGAGAACATATTATTTTTAATGTTTTTTTAAGTACATTTTTTTTTACTTTTAAATGTATTTATGTATTGTATCTATTTTATTTATAATACCGAATTAATGAATGAATTCCTCTTCTTTCTTTAACATTCTTCTGAACAGATATGATCAAAAATAAATGATGACAATAACCATAGAATAATGGCAAGCAGTAAAAGTGACCACTTTTTTCTTCCACTAAGTGCACGATGCGCGAACACGGAATAGGTGTGCGCGAACTTACCCCCACTACGCCAAAACCTTGCCAAGTTATTTGGCGAAAGGTATAGCAGCCCGGAGTTTGGAAGTTGGCGTTGTGATAGCCCTGTGCCTCGGATACCAGGTTAAGCCGTTGTTCCTGGCCCTGATCTCTCTCCGGTCATGTCGTAATGCCATCAGTGTCGCATCGGACTATGAGAGAAACGGAACAGAGAGTGCACCCGTAGCTGCGCATGTACTTGTGCTCTATAATATCTCCTGCACAGATGGCTAAATTTCGCTGAGATTGGCTCTCGTGGCAAATAAAGAAAGAAAGAAATGTGCAAAATTAATGCGGAAGAAGTTGCGTTCAAGAGCTAGTATAACTTTGATTTACAATTTGAGTGACAATATTTTCATTTTTGCATTTGCATTCGAATGCGGATATGTAGTGTTCGCGGACGCACACACTGACTGTTTCGCTGCGATCAGACGCAAGCGAGCAGCGTCCTTGCTCAGCAGAGTGCGTGCCAGCACTAACAGTCTCCTGTGTGTCATTGCCAGTAAATTAGACTGTCCCATTATTCACTTTTTGAGTCAACTACATGTACTACAAGTACATGTAATTGACTCAACATTTTTATTTTTATTTAGTTTTATAAAGTTACTAACATAGTTAGTACATATTAGCTACTAATGATAATTAGGTATTAATTGTATTGGTTATGGGAAGAAAATCCTGAAATAAATGATTATATTGTATTATTATTATTAATGACTGGGAGGTAATTCTGTCCAAATTTTAAACCGATTGAAAAAAAATGATTCTCGATTTGAAGGAATGCTTCTTCTTCTTTTCGATACGGAAATCAAAAAGAGATTTATTGAGTGTTGTAATTTTAAATTTGGGGAAAACAACAGCAACAAAAGTGTTCTTAGAAATGAACACTGAAAATTTTCTGGGTTGAACGAAACACAACATGACGTTTATAAATCTCAAGAGCAACAGCATTATGCTGACCGAGAGCCGTTCGACGTAGAAATGATGTAGAATCACTAAATGTTTCTATTTTAATGGTAAACTATGTTTTTATTATAGACTAGCTGCTGCCCGCAACTTCGTTCGCATGGGAAGATTTCCCGCGTTAATCCCGATCCGAAAAAGTATTCAAACCTATGTGTTATTCCAGGATGTCAACTATCTACTTACCAAATTTCATTAAAATCCATCCAGAAGGTCCGGAGATTAGCGTGTACATACAGACAGACTTTTTTATTTTATTTTGCCGTTTTTCCGATTCGCAACCCACCTCAATTATTTTTTTTTTTTATAAAATCCTGGGTCGGGCAAAAAAATGCTATTGGGTTTTTCTGTTAGAAAAGAGAATGCCAGCCACTCTATACACTTTTTCCCCACTCAATAAAAGTTATTAACAAGCATGCAATATGCAGCATCTCATTGTATATTTATTACTGATAACTAAACATTTGTCTTGAAACCTGTAAACTTACGGTTTTCGTTTAAAAATAAAAACAATAATGGCATTGATTTATAGGTTAGGTGGTGTAGCTACATAATTGTTAAAATAAATTATTATAGATATGATTATACACACTTGTTGCAACAACCCACGAAGTAAGAAGAGTTTGTAATGAAGACAATATGTCTTAACATTCATTCAGGGCCCCAAGTCTGCTATTTTTATAAATTTGTCATTCCATCACGATCCCATTGTCATTTTGCTAATAGTTCGTAATCTACTAAATTCATAATGGTTGATCAGTAGTCTCGTATTAGAATGACATTGCCGTATTGCCATTATTATAAAACCCGTTAATAGTAATGATTTTCGAAAAACGACCCCTAAATTTGAACATTTTTTATTCATGCCAGATTTTATTTCTATTTAAATTTACATATTATTTCGTTCAATGAAGTGTCAGTGGTTGACCATTGGAAAGCCATTATATTAGTAGATTACCAAACTTGTCAAAAACAACAATTTTGAAATCAATGATAGACTATTTTGACACTATTGTAATAGCAGACTTGAGGCCCAGGTAACAATTTATACCGCAACATCGTTCACCAAATCACAAACAATAATCGGAATCTGTCATAAATAGCATAAACACAAAGTTAGTGATAAGATGAATGATATTTTCATAGATATCGGTATTCTATATCTATGGATATTTTATTAAGTAAGGAACGTATTCATATAAAAACAGTAAAAGAAGAAGGAATATCAAAACAAGTACCTACAAACGTGATTCTATTTCTACAGACATTTCTGTCGGCATACTAGACATATAATATTAAAAGAAAAGAAAAATAAATATCTTAGAAGTTCACTTATTTTTATTTCATCTAAACCGTTCAAGTTTTCATAGCGAATTATCTGTGTCAGACAGATATAGATACATAATAGATTCTGTACTTACATATTGACGTTCAAAACTTTAAAACTAGGCAAAATGTAGAAGAAACCATTTTATTTCGTAGAACAATAAAATAGCCCAATCAATAATTCGAAGGGTCGTTTAAACCCAAAATAGTGTAGTCACAATCGTCGGTATCACTTTAAATATGTATAAATAAATTGCGGTGTGTTTTTCCATTGATTGGTACGATTCCGGTTCCGTGTGACGTTTGAATACTTATTTGAGTTACCACACCATGTCCGTGGGTGAACATTATGATTTTGGTACCCGATTACATTATGATAATATTTGTGTGAATAATTTCTTTTACCCTTTTCATGAAAAGATTTTGAAATTCAAAACACGCACATCACACCCACACACAGAAACACTCACACATGCACACACACATTCTAGTAGCAGTTAGTTATTTAATTAATTTGTATTTTTTAACATATTAAAACGAGTTATTCCGGCCTGATACCCTGATCTGATCCCCTGGCGGATCGGTTTTATTTTATAATTATTTTTTATTCCGGTCTGATCCACCACGCAAGGTATCACAATCAAAGTTAAATATTTTATTCCGGTCGGACACCCAACAGAGTTTTAGCAGCGTTAGCAAAAATATACGTACAGGTTTATTAAAATACTGTTTGTACATAATTCTTAATAAAAAAAGTACCTACTTAATGGAAATTTTTGAAAATTAATAATAATAACAATAAAGTGGCCCGGCTGTCAACAGGCTGTCAGAAATTTTCAACCCGATTTTTTAAATAATATTTTATTGTGCAAACCATTACAAAAGATGTACTTACTGCAAATTAAAAACCGTAAAAAAGGAACAAGAAAGCAACAAATATGAAGTAGCACCATCTTGGACGGAACACAATAATATAACAGACTGATTTAAAATGTTGACAACAAGCCGGGCACAATTACTACTATCCACACGCCCAACACCTGCGGAATCGTCGCTCAGCTCCGCCTCGCAGCTGCCGGGACCTGCTCCAGCCGTGAGTGAAGAGACTCCGGCCGCTGCAGTTGCGTCGAGCTCGAGTGACGAATACTTCTCGCCGCCGACGACACCACCACCTGCGCGTCGGCGAGGAAGAGGCCGCCCTCCGGTCGGCTTAGGACTTCGAGGCCCTCCGGCCTCCAATGGGGTCTCCGCTGTCGGTGGAATTGTGCAGCGCATGCGATGGACACATTCCATCAATGAAAATGTCATGCGCTCATACTTTGGGGCTACAGAGGGGGGAACTAACCTGACTGCGTACCGTGGTCGGATGCTCTCTCTGTTTCAGGTACTTGAACCAGCTGTCAACGTTTCGGCCCAACGACTGTCGGATCAGGTGCGGGTCATCCAGCGTAACCGTATGTTGGATGACACCGTACTTGATAGACTACGCCTCGAATCACGGTGCAGCCCTGTCTCATCTGCTTCACCACTAGCCGCGGTGCAACTACAACCCAGTATCTAACCGCGACCCGACCACGTCAGTGATCATGATGATGACGAGGCTATAACCGTGAGTACCCAGTGCAGTGAACAATTGAGGAGTGCTTTGGAGGATGCATTAAGGGAGTATCGCTCCACACCGCCTGAGCTTAGACCTCGTCTACCCCGTTAACCCATGCATAAGAAAAATAGGGCGCTAGAGTGTGCTCTAGATTCACTACTGTTAAATTATTTTGATAATAGTGAAGACCTCACCGATACCCATTCGGTCCTGTACTGTGCAGCTGTAGCAGCATGTCGGGTAGCTCATGTCAAGTTCCCAAAGACTGACAGAACTATTCGACCGGCGGTACCAGCTTGGCAGTGCATGATCGAACGTCGTATCGCTGGGGCTAGAGCACTCATTGGTAAACTTATCTGCTTCAGGCAGGGCAACACTCGTCCCAGAGTGATGCGCTTTGTGAGGCGGGCGTTCGCGGGGACTGATATAAGTCCTCGGGATTATCTGACCCGCGTCACAGAGCGTATCGACTTCCTGAAGCAGAAATTCTATGCATGGGCATATCGAATTCGTCGATATAAGCGGCGGGTGGAGCGATACTCTCAGAATCGCACATTCCAAAGCAATGAAAGGTGGGTTTATAGGGCCTGGGAGCGACCTGACCAAGGTGTGACTGATACGTGCCTACCGGATGATGACGCCATGTGTTCGTTCTGGCGCAGCCTGTACCTGTCAGCCACACCGAGGGTGACTGGATGAGTGAGATCAAGCGCACGTGCGATCTTATACCAGAAATGGGGGCAATTACCATCAGCCCCCAAGATGTAACCCGTGCAGTCCGTCCGTTATCCAACTGGAAATCTCCAGGGCCGGACGGGCTGCACAATTTGTGGATAAAATGTTTCCAAAGCTCGCACGCTCGCTTGGCCGCTCAGTTCCAGTCTGCCTTAGAGTTAGGATCTCTGCCTCAATTCCTAACTACAGGAATAACCCACCTGCTCGATAAATCAGGCAGTACTACGGAACCTAAAAATTAGAGACCGATCACGTGCTTACCGACGGTCTATAAAGTTCTTACATCCATTTTGAGAGCCAAAATTAATAACCACATCGATACCAATTCAATCATGTCTGCTGATGAACATGAATGGATGTAGGAACGGGTCCCGCGGTACTAAGGAGCTTCTCCTCATCGATATTGCCATTAACCAACAGGTTCGTCGTTCGCGAAGGAATCTGTCGACATGCAGGATAGATTATAAGAAGGCCTATGACTCGGTTCCACATACATGGCTCATGAAGGTGTTGGAGTTGTATAAAATAAACCCAATACTACGCACTTTCCTTGAGTCATGTATGGGGCGATGGAAGACGGTCCTCTGCTACCCAGGATGTCGACAGAGCCAGGAGAACAGCGAACCGATTAGGATTGAGCGTAGTATTTTTCAGGGCGACAGTCTGAGCCCACTGTGGTTTTGTCTGGCTCTGAACCCCCTCAGTCACTGCTGGAGGGTTCGGGGCTAGGCTACCAGTTGAGAAGAGGTGGTCAGGTCATATCACACTTGCTTTACATGGATGATTTGACAATTTTTGCCCCCACCAACTTGCAACTGATGGAGCTACTGAAGGTAACGAAAACCTTCTGTAACGCCATCAGGATGGAATTTGGGGTGGACAAATGTGCGGTCATGCATGTAAAGCGAGGGGAGATTATGGAATCCGTGGGAACTCAACTCTCGGACTCCATACACCTAAGATCCCTCGGCTCAACTGAAACCTACAAGTATTTGGGTATGTCAGTTGCACTAGGCATCAATGTTGCTTATGTTAAACAATCACTGAAGGAACGCTTCTTTGGCCGCCTGAATAAAGTACTGAATAGTCTTCTATCAGGCGGAAACAAGGTGCGTTTCTTCAATGGTTGGGTCATGCCAGTATTGATGTACTCTTTTGGCATACTCAAATGGACTCAGACTGAACTTGACGCCTTGGACAGACGGGTCCGCACAACGCTGACTGCAAATCGGATGCATCACCCACGTTCATCGGTGATGAGGCTGTATATCCCGCGGAAGTGCGGGGGTCGTGGCTTTTTAAATGCAAAGACCCTGCACAACCGCGAGGTATGCAGCCTTAGGGAATATTTCCTAAAAGCCGACGTGGGTATGCATCGAGATGTGGTAGCGGTGGACAAAGGCCTCAGTCCGCTCTCCTTAGGTAGCGAGAATTGGCGCAAACCTGTAGTATTAGATACTAATGACCGCAGAGAAGTATGGCAGAGCAAGGAGCTTCACGGACGCTATTACCGGGCCCTTCATGGGTCTGACGTAGATACGTTAGCGTCCGTAGCCTGGCTACGTTTTGGTGACCTCTTCGGGGAAACCGAAGGTTTTGTTTGTGCGATTATGGATGAAGTTATGATGACGAATAACTATCGGAAATACACACATCAAAAGTGTCTAGGGATCAAGCATCTTTATGCGGATTTCTTGAGATTGAGATGTGGCTTTGTAATAAATTTATGATTTTATAAATTTATATGGATCCTTTTTGGTGCATTTCATAATTTGAAACAGGAACTGTTAATCAAATTCGAGTAAAAGATGAAAATCAGCTGTCAATATTTTCCCTATAAAAACATACAACGCATTGAAGACATTATTAGTGCTACTGTTTCCCTACTACTGATTAAAACCAACGTTATTATGGAGCGGCGACGTCATTTAAGCAGGGAAGAAATGCTCAGAGCCCTGGGAATGATAGAAGCTGGTTCCCGGCAACGTACTGTGGCTTTAGCTCTGAATACAAGTCAGAGTGTTATCAGTCGACTTTGGACACGTTACCAAAGCACTGGTACCGTGGCTGAGCGCCATGGAGGACGGTATCGCTGCACCACACGGAGACAAGACCGATACATTCAAATCTTAACTCGAAGAGCTCCAACAATAACCGCCATGATGTTAGCCGTGAGGCTTCATCACTCTTCAGGGAACTTAATTAGCGACCAAACAGTCAGAAACCGCTTGCATGAAGTGAACCTTCATTCCCGAAGACCGCTACGGGTACCACCTATAGCAATGCACAATCGTAGGATTCGATATCAATGGGCTCTTGAACACAGAAATTGGGCAGAAGAACAATGGCGTTTCGTGTGCTTTTCTGATGAGTCTCGTTTTGGTATGAGACCGGATACAAGACGTATACGACACTGGAGAACCCCTGGACGCCAACAGCGATTAAAATCCTGCCAGGAAGTCCATCCTTATAGTGGTGGAACCATCATGGTATGGGCGGGTATTTGGATCGGCGGAAGAACTGAGTTGATTTGGATCAGAGGCAACCTCAACGCTCAAATTTATGCTGAGACGATTGTATCTGACGTCATCGTTCCTCTACAAGTGCAAATCGGTCCCTTATTTCAGTTAATGCATGATAATGCACGACCGCACACCGCAAGAGTTGTAAGACAGACTCTCGCCGCAGCTAACATCAATGTCCTGCTCTGGCCTGCTCAGTCGCCAGACTTGAACCCGATTGAGCATGCATGGGATATGCTACAGAGAAGAGCTCTGCCGAATATGGAGGGTATCCAGTCGCAAGAAGACCTTTTTTTGTTGTTGCAACGAACATGGGTGGCCATTCCACAGCGTGATTTGGATGAACTCATTTTGAGTATGCCAAACCGATGTTCTTGTATTGTTAGTGTTCGCGGTAGAAACACGGATTATTAATTGTTTAAGTTACCCAATAAAATTTTAAAGAAAACTGTTATTTCAGTCTTTTTTTCGAACTTTAATGTTAGTGGTTCAAATGTCAAAAATCCCTTTATTAGGAAAGTGGCAAATTTCTTTATTAATGCAAAGGTGACTTGGTTTATCGTTACTGTGACAAACGAAAACACTTTATTTGATGAATCCTTAAAGAAAATTTTAATTAATATCAATCAGGAGAAAAGTTATTGCAAAAATATATGTTGATCCCTAGACACTTTTGATGTGTGTATATTGTGAAGGATGGTACGGTAGACACATGTCGGGCATGTCACAAACCGGGAGAATCCATTCGTCACATTATCTCCGGTTGTTCTCGTCTGGCTAACGGAGACTATTTGCATAGACACAACCTTGTAGCCAGGATTGTTCACCAGCAACTTGCTCTTAAATACAATCTTGTGGAATCAGAAGTACCGTACTATAGGTATGTGCCCGACCCAGTTCTCGAAAATGGCAATATTACATTGTACTGGGATCGGTCTATCATCACTGACAGGACTATTGTTGCCAATAAGCCTGACATAGTGGTGATAGACCGATTAGAGCGTCGCACAATGATTGTTGATATAGTGGTCCCTCATGACGAAAACCTCGTGAAAGCCGAGAAAGATAAGCAATTTAAGTATCTTGATCTGGCTCGCGAGGTTGTCGACATGTGGGATGTGGATACAGCAATCATTGTGCCGATAGTCGTCTCGGCCAATGGCATAATAGCCAAGAGTCTCGACAAACATCTTAGGAGGCTCTCGTTGGGCGGCTGGATCGAGGGACTGATCCAGAAAGCAGTACTTCTGGACACGGCGTGAATTGTTAGGAGGTTCCTCTCTCAAGAGCCCTGACCACCGGTAGCTTGGACCCTGTACCCGATACCGGTGGGCTACTGTTTTTAATAGTTTTAAATGTTATTTGTTTTTATAGGAATATTTAAAAACGTAAATAATATGTTTGTAAAATGTAATAAATGAAATAATAATAATAAAAAGTCTGTGGCCCGGTTGTCAAAGAACATGTCAAAAAATTTTATCCTCCGAATTTTTCAGAATAATTTTCAAATTAAATAGCCATATAAACAACATAATCATGTTCAACAAAACCAAAATAGTAACAAAGAAAAAATCTATGCATGAATAAATAGAGCAAACAGTAAATGGAAAAACCAAAATGTTGACAAGAAACCGGGCACGACTGATTCAGAACACACGACCAAGACCTGCGGAATCGTCGCTCAGCTCCGCCTCGCAGCCGCCGGGACCAGCTCTAGCCGTGAGTGAAGAGACTCCGGCCGCTGCAGTTGCGTCGAGCTCGAGCGACGAATACTTCTCGCCGCCGACGACACCACCACCTGCGCGTCGACGAGGAAGAGGCCGCCCTCCGGCCAGCTTAGGACTTCGAGGCCCGCCGGCCTCTGATAGGGTACCCGCTGCCGGTGGAAGTGTGCAGCGCATGCGATGGACAAATTCCATCAATGAAAATGTCATGCGCTCATACTTTGGGGCTACAGAGGGGGGAACTAACCTGACTGCGTACCGTGGTGGGATGCTCTCTCTGTTTCAGGTACTTGAACCAGCTGTCAACGTTTCGGCCCAACGACTGTCGGATCAGGTGCGGGTCATCCAGCGTAACCGTATGTTGGATGACGCCGTACTTGATAGACTACGCCTCGAATCACGGTGCAGTCGTGTCTCATCTGCTTCACCACAGGCTGCGGTGCAACTACAACCTAGTATCTCACCGCGACCCGGACACGTCGGTGAGGATGATGAGGACCGGGCTACATCCGTGAGTACCCAGTGCAGTGAACGATTGAGGAGTGCTTTGGAGTGTGCATTACGGGAGTATCGCTCCACACCACCTGAGCTGAGACCTCGTCTGCCTCGTTTGCCCATGCATAAGAAAAATAGGGCGCTAGTGTGTGCTCTAGATTCACTGTTGTCAAATTATTTTGACAATAGCGAAGACCTCACCGATACCCATTTGATCCTGCACTGTGCCGCTGTTGCAGCGTGCCGGGTAGCTCATGTCAAGTTTCCAAAAACTGACAGAGCTATTCGACCAGCTGTACCAGCTTGGCAGTGCAGGATCGAACGTCGTATCGCTGGGGCTAGAGCACTCATTGGTAAACTTATCTGCTTCAGGCAGGGCAACACTCGGCCCAGAGTGATGCGCTTTGTGAGGCGGGCGTTCGCGGGGACTGATATTAGTCCTCGGGATTATATGACCTGCGTCACAGAGCGCATCGACTTCCTGAAGCAGAAAGTCTATGCGTGGGCAAATAGAATTCGTAGATATAAGCGGCGGGTGGAGCGATACACTCAGAATCGCGCATTCCAAAGCAATGAAAGGTGGGTTTATAGGGCCTGGGAGCGACCTGACCAAGGTGTGACTGATACGTGCTTACCGGATGATGACGCCATGTGTTCGTTCTGGCGCAGCATGTGGTCGGCTCCTGTCAGTCACACCGAGGGTGACTGGATGAGTGAGATCAAGCGCACGTGCGATCTTATACCAGAAATGGGGGCAATTACGATCAGCCCCCAAGATGTAACCCGTGCAGTCCATCCACTATCCAACTGGAAATCTCCTGGACCAGACGGACTGCACAATTTTTGGATAAAATGGTTTTAAAGATCGCACGCCCGCTTGGCATCTCAGTTCCAGTCTGCCTTAGAGTCAGGATCGCTACCTCAATTCCTGACTACGGGAATAACCCACCTGCTCCATAAATCAGGTAGTACAGCGGAACCTAAAAATTATAGACCGATCACGTGCTTACCGACGGTCTATAAAGTTCTTACTTCCATTTTGAGAGCCAAAATTAATAATCATATTGATACAAATTCAATCATGTCTGCTTTTCAGAATGGATGTAGGAACGGGTCTCGCGGTACTAAGGAGCTTCTCCTCATTGATATTGCCATTAACCAACAGGTTCGTCGTTTCCGAATGAATCTGTCGACATGTTGGATAGATTATAAGAAGGCCTATGATTCTGTTCCACATACATGGCTCAAGAAGGTGTTGGAGTTGTATAAAGTAGACCCAATACTACGTAATTTTCTTGAGTCATGTATGGGGCAATGGAAGATGGTCCTTCGCTATCCAGGATGTCGACAGATCCAGGAAAACAGCGAACCGATTAGGATTGAGCGTGGCATATTTCAAGGTGACAGTCTGAGCCCACTGTGGTTTTGTCTGGCTCTCAACCCTCTCAGTACATTGCTGGAGGGTTCGGGGCTAGGTTACCAGTTGAGAAGAGGTGGTCAGGTCATATCACACTTGCTTTACATGGATGATTTGAAAATCTTTCCCACCAGCAAACTGCAACTGATGGAGCTACTGGAGGTAACAGAAACTTTCAGTAGCGCCATCGGGATGGAATTTGGGGTGGACAAGTGTGCAGTTATGCATGTAAAGCGAGGGGAGATTATGGAATCCGTGGGAACTCAACTCTCGAATTCCATACACCTAAGATCCCTCGGATCAACTGAAACTTACAAGTATTTGGGTATGTCAGAAGCGCTAGGCATCAATGCTGCTTATGTTAAACAGTCATTGAAGGAACGCTTCTTTGGCCGCCTGAATAAAGTACTGAATAGTCTTCTATCAGGCGGAAACAAGGTGCGTGCCTCCAATGGTTGGGTTATGCCAGTATTGATGTATTCTTTTGGCATACTCAAATGGACTCAGACTGAACTTGACGACTTGGACAGGCGGGTCCGCACAACGCTGACTGCAAATCGGATGCATCACCCACGTTCATCGGTGATGAGGCTGTTTATCCCGCGGAAGTTTGGGGGTCGTGGCTTTTTAAATGCAAAGACCCTGCACAACCGCAAGGTATGCAGCCTTAGGGAATATTTCCTAGAAACCGACGTGGGTATGCATCGGGATGTGGTAGCGGTGGATAAAGGCCTCACGCCGCTCTCCTTAGGTAACGAGAATTGGCGCAAACCTGTAGTATTAGATACTAATGACCGCAGAGAAGTATGGAAGAGCAAGGAGCTTCACGGACGCTATTACCGAGCTCTTCATGGGTCTGAAGTAGATTTATTAGCGTCCGTAGCCTGGCTACGTTTTGGTGACCTCTTCGGGGAAACCGAAGGTTTTGTCTGTGCGATTATGGACGAAGTTATGATGACGAATAACTATCGGAGATATATTGTGAAGGATGGTACGGTAGACACATGTCGGGCATGTCACAAACCGGGAGAATCCATTCGTCACATTATCTCCGGTTGTTCTCGTCTGGCTAACGGAGAATATTTGCATAGACACAACCTCGTAGCCAGGATTATTCACCAGCAACTTGCTCTTAAATACAATCTTGTGGAATCAGAAGTACCATACTATAGGTATGTGCCCGACCCAGTTCTCGAAAATGGCAATATTACACTGTACTGGGATCGGTCTATCATCACTGACAGGACTATTGTTGCCAATAAGCCTGACATAGTGGTGATAGACCGATTAGAGCGTCGCACAATGATTGTTGATATAGCAGTCCCCCATGACGAGAACCTCGTGAAAGCTGAGATAGATAAAAAAAATAAGTATCTTGACCTGGCACGCGAGGTTGTCGACATGTGGGATGTGGAGACAGCAATCATTGTGCCGATAGTCGTCTCAGCCAATGGCATAATAGCCAAGAGCCTCGACCAACATCTAAGGAGGCTCAATAATATTCCACAACTTTTTCACACAACGCCATCTAATCCCAAACTAAGCAGAGCTTGTGGTATGGGTACTAGACAACTGATAAACATACATATATATTTCTAAATACATACATATTATAGATAAATTACACCCAGACAAAGAACAAATGACCGTGCTCATCACACAAACATTTGTCCTAGGTGGGAATCGAACCCACGACCTTGCGCATAGCAGTCAGGGCCACTGACCACTATACCAACGGGCCTTAAAAAACTAACATTGAGAAACAAACATTCTTAATTTTCCTTAGCTGAAAAATAACTAGCAATGTGGTTAGAATTCACATTACTAGCAATCTTGTTAATCCCTCCAACTAAGCTAAATATGTTTATGCCTGGAGTGATAGATATTCATCTTCGAGAGATATTATTTTAATAATTGGAATAGTTTTAGGTAGGTTTCTTCATTTTTTATATTTAGTAATGCATACAATAATTTTAGGTTAAAATTTATTATTGAATTAAGATAGTCAAATATTAAAAGACCAAGTAGCTGATTAACAGTGATGGTTTTAAACAAATAAAAACTAATATTTTACCATATGAACAATTTCTATCTTGACTGTACTTAGCATTCAAAAAGTGTAAGGGGATCAGACCGGAAAAAAACCAAAAAAAAATACAAGTAGGGGATCACATCAGGGGGATCCCAACGGAATAACTCATTAAAACTACTTTCCTCTGAAAGCTGTATACGGCGAAAACACTGGGTCCTGTAATACAGTCTATACTAGTTCAGAAGACAGGGTTACAAATTGTTAAATGTTATTTTAATTTTGTTTCAATGAAGGTATACATATTTATATTTAAATGAAATATGACAATTAGGGTTGACTAAGGGCTGCGGAAAGGGAGACGGAGATTTAGAGTACCTACTCTCCCGGCCCGTAGAAGGTTCAGGCCGGCCTCGCCAGAGGTCAGATAATGCGGCCTCTGGCGGTCCCTCTAAAAGAGGGCCGAGACGATGGACTTGGTGATAACCACTGATTTTCTATGACATGAGAAATAGTCTGTTGGGTACATTACCAGCTGTCGGCGTCGACGACAAAGTTTTCGCCGAAAAAAAATTGCTGTTAGTTTATTAAAAACCCTTATTCCACACTAGTACCGATACTCACATCGTGATGTTCTCGTTTAATGTTTATTTTTTGTATAATTTAGTAGACTAGTTTTCCTCTTATTTTTCTACATTGGCAACGACGCACTGGTCGAATCAAAGCTACAGAGCCTTGAACATCGACGACGAGTTGCTAGTCTATCGGTTAAATTTCGGGGAGTGTGCGATGAAATTACACAATCTTATTCCGCCAAGCCCGTTCCATCATCGGAATACAAGACAAACGGCGATGCGCCATCGTTACATGGTGGACATCCCATCCATACGCACGAAACGTTTTGGGAATACTTTCATTGTGCGTACGGCTAATGAGTGGAATTCCCTGCCGGAGTCTGTGTTTCCCGATAGCTATATATAACCTAGGGGTCTTTAAGTCAAGAATGAATAGGTTACTTTTAGGTAAGCGTGCTCCATCTTCGACCACATCATCACTTACCACCACGTGAGATGGTGGTCAAACGCGAGCCTATTATCAAAAAAAAAAACCTAATTTACATTTATTTTAAATATGCCTCCTTGAAAACCTAGATATACGTTTGGTTCTGTTACTTACTGATTTTTTTTTGTTTTAAACAGTGCACATAATACAAGCCACTAAGTATTTGCTTAAAAGGTTATATTCAAGAAATGTGTGTATTGATTACCTGGAAACCTTCTTGGTTCTATTATTTATTTTTTATAAAAATTTGTAGTCCATACAAACATTTGTTCCGATGCGGGAATCGAATCCACGATACGCAGCGCTGCAGCCAATCGCTCAACCAATCACTCATCCGTATCATCGGTATCATGGGCACGCCACAATAGTGACGGTAGGTTCCCTCTTTGAGGAGTGGCTAACGAGGCGTCATGGCGTCCTTACCTTCCGCCTGACGCAGATGCTCACCGGACACGGTTGTTTCGGGAGCTACTTGTGCTGGATTCGGAGGGAAGAAACGCCCGGATGTCACCACTGCAAGAATCTTTCTGAGGACACGGTGGAAGTCGTCGGACGATTTCCTAGAGTGTACTACGTGAGCTCGACAAATGGATGAGCGATTAACGCATATGGGACAAAACTCTACTGCGACTCACCATACTTCGAATGAATGCACGCTTGTGCGACACACTGAAGATGGACATCACGCTAGTGTGACAAACGATTGCGCGACAGTAGTTTGACACTACGGTAGTGCGATACTAGGATAGTGCGACAGTACTGTAATTCGACAGTACGTTGGTGCAGTATTTACAGTAGAATATATCCTTAAAAAAATGACCGTATCATCAAAATCTTTTTTTTTCTGTGTGGGAAAATCGTCAAATGACTCCTCTCGCTGTGGGTTGAGCGGAAGGGAGTGTCTGACTTCTACTGACTAAAAACCATCCTGCTCCTTCAGTTGCGCTTGCCTTCCGGGGCCGCGGTATCTCGTTAGAACATTCCCGAAACCCCGGCGTATCATCAAAACCTACCGGCACTGTTAATCTGAAAATGGCGCAGGCAAAATACATGCATAACCAGATTAGTACAAAGAAGGTGAAATGAATGACCACGACCGTATTTTTGTAAACACGTTTTCGTCGTTTTTATAACATTGCGGTCCCTTCCCGGGCCCGTTCGGGTCATAATAACGGTTTGCGTGTAACTAATTCATGATATCAAGTGTTCGTTGTTATGAAAGGGATTTGTTGGCATTTGCCATCTGGGTTCTACCCTCGAGGTTAGCCATAAACATATTTTGTGTATACACTGTATTATATTTGGTAACAGCCTGCGACTTCATTCGCGTGGGAGTTATGTTGATTTTAACTAAGTATCTAATTACCAAACATTCAGATCCGATCAGTAGATTTTGCGTGAAAGATTATTAAACATCCATCCATCCATACATCCATCCTCATAAACTTCCGCATTTATAATATTAGTAAGATAAGATAGGCACAGGTTTTTTGCAGGCCATATATTTAATGGCACCTTATACTATATACAATTGTCACTATTAAGACCAGGCACTCTAAAATAATTTTCACGCAAGCTCTGCTCCCATGCACCCCCGGTTAGGCCACCGGCCGTTGTGTGCTAAACGCTAACGCAGCAGTAATAAAGTTGAATATCGCGTGCGTTCTTTCACCATGTACGGGTTCGAAATTAAATGTCGTTAGTCTCAATTCTTATTTCGTTTATAACTAAAGTAATAATTGATCTAGAGAAAAAATATCTTATATTTGGATAAAAAACGATATTTCCTTATTGTCAATACTAATTTTAGACATAAAAGCCGAGTAATCTTGATTAAATTTTGAATAATCTTAAAAAAAGACATGATTTTCGGTAAAAAAATTAATCGAGCGAAAATGTTCCAATTACGTAAGTGGTCTTAGAGACATGTAAAAAAAAAGATCCAATAAATCATATACTAAAGTTCCATTTTGATTGTATGCGTGATTGTTTCAGAATATTAATGCAAAGTTACATACAATTTAGGGAGCCTCCTCTTAAGATTCTAACAGTATAGGTCTAATCTCGCACAATATAACCAGGTTACGGTCTTCACTGACGGGACACAAGCCTTCTTTTTATGGTAGAGTATGAGCAGTACTCCACCACGAGGGCCTCGTGTGGCTTGGTGGATATCGCATGTCTTCGAATTGTTGTTTTCCTCGGACCTGCCTTCCTTCACCGTTTTTAGAAAGAGGTGATGATGTAAATTACACTAAGTAAGTCATGCCTGTAATTTTTTTATAGATTATTAGTAAAGTGGGTTTTTTGTAATGATTTCTCCGGCTCTGGGTCAAGCAGAAGGGTGTGTCAGACTACTACTGACTAAAAATCCACCCTGTTCCTTCAGCTGCCCTTAAGTTCCGGGGCCGCGGTATCTCGTTAAAACATTCACACAACCCCGGCTGGCAATGGCCCTATGGGACCACGTCACCGGTGCTGACAGCTCCTCGAGGCGCGCGCGGAACACGACGCGACGCTCCGCTGGAGTGAGTAGAATTCACATTACTAGCATCTTGTTAACCCCTCCACCAAAGCTAAATAAATGGTTGGGTCTGGAGTGGGTTCACGGCAATAGCGGAATGGGTGAGGTTCGAACCCGCCATCTCTCGATCACAAGTTTGACACCTCAGCCATTAAGCTGTTGATGCTTATAATGCCTGTAACTACAAAGCTACCACTTCTTTGATCTCTTAATTCTGTTGATAACTACCCAAAATAACACTGTCTTCAATATTTCATATCTTGACAAGCGATCAATGCAATGCAAGCAAATGGGGTGATTGATAGCAGCCTCCCTGAGTGACGTATCTACTAAGCCACTATACGTCCGGCGCGCCTGGGACAGCCAGTGATTCCCTAAGCTGACTAGTTACTGGGTATACTGGGCAGGTACTCAGCTGTACCCAGTAAGACTGGAAGCTGACCGCACAATAGCTGGTAAAAGGCAAAGAAGATGTGTGTCTTTATTAGATGTACTGCGCACAGATTTTTGCGTTTGACCACTTGATTAAGTTTTTAAGCTAACATGGTCACTAACAGTATATTAGAACTTACAACGGGATATCGAGGGCCTGGAATCCAGGGGTTTAAATGTGTAAAAGCAGAAAAAGTTCCGTAGAAAGTTCGCGAGTCGACACGGTGAGTTTTGTGTGTCGGGAACAGAATCGAGTGTTTAGTGATACATGTGACAGTGGTAGCGGTGTCGCTAACAGAAAACGAACGAGAAAGAGGGTAGACGGATTTGTCTGCTCATAAACTTCCACCCGCAATTACTTCAGTTCATCCGTGATCATGGCGCTTGCAACAGTGCCGAAATATCGGAAACTCAAAACAAAAAATACACATGGTAAATATTATCCTGTTTTAAGTTCTAATGACACTTGATGGTAAACTATGATGAGGTCGAAGATGAAGCACGCTTACTAAAAGTATCCTATTCACTGTTGACTTAAAGATCCCCAGTTTATAGCCCAACATTTTATGAGTATGCGTGAGATGTCCACCATGTAACGATGGCGCATCGTCATTTGTCGTCTAGTCCGATGATGGAACGAGCTTGGTGGGATTAGATTAGATAAGACCGAATTTCTCTCTGGAATTAAAAGGGTTCGAATAAAACAAATGTTACGTTCGTTACCGTCTATTATTTGATAATTTAAAATGAATTCCGGCACTAAAAGGTACCATTTACATCATTACATGTCTTTATCTAAACATACATTTAGACTCGTAAAGATTCGCTTTGTATTATAAACTTATACCCGTTTTGGAAATATAAAATAAAATAGCTCATTTACAAGTAAAAATAAAGTTTGAAAGATACAAAATAGAAAATTATACTAAAATAAATAAATTTAATATTTTTGTACATTCATGACTCTTCTCTTATTTGAATAATAAGGCGTATTTAAACTAAATGTCTGGTCAATTAAAATATACATGTAAAAATGAAAGTATGTACATATTAGATTCAGTATATTTTTCATAATTGCGTGAATGCGAATTATAAAAGTGAGTAAGGATTTGATTTATAACATTAACTAAAATATAACAGTTTAAGAGCGCTTTCACCTCAAGTTGTCAAGAACACATTCCAAATAAAACAAAAGTTGTTCTCATTTTCTCTCTGGACTCTTTGATGAAAAAATCTCAACTAATTATTTTGTTCTAGTAATCTTGTGTATGTGCAGTGCACCAAGCCTCATTAAAGTCACTTCCTTAATTTCTAAGATTAAAGCATTGAAGGTTTGTATAAACATGGTGAAGTGTAACCGCGCTCTTAAATATAAAACAAAACATGCCAACTAGATACGGATCAAAATTTCAGTTTTGTTTTTCCTCTACAACGGGTAATTCCACTGAAGCGAGAGTAACAAAAGGTTTTCACAAAAAAGACATTGGAGCGGCGAAAAGGACCTCTTTATAATTCACCATCTTTTTTTTTAACAAATCTCGTTCTTTTTTTTGTTAATTCAGATATTTGGGTTTTGAGACAGCGACAGAGAATTATATACAGGTTGCTTACTGAATTTTGACAGTTGTTAGTGATCCGCTGTTTCCGATCTGTAAATCATCTGTCAACTTCAGTTGACATTGACTTTAATATTTATGAAATTACGTACCTCGTCTTTTTAGACATCATTCTTTATTAATTATGGCCAAAGTGAAGCATTGACATCTTTAACGTTATAATTATCTACTCTGATAAATTTAACACCGATCTTAAAAAAAATGTTTTCATTTGAATCACAATAAATACAATAATTTACTTTCGCAATTCGGGTTACATTCTGCTTGAATGTTCTTTTTAATGGATAAGGCCAATAATAGTTGAGTATATAATTTTATTTGCGTATATATTATTTCTGTACATTTTTATGTATTTTCTTTTTTTTAACCCGTATTGGGGAAAACAGTACGGTTTGTGGCGCTTCTTCAAAGTGAATTTTAGGTATTAGCTCATTTTAAGTTCAAATGCAGGATATAACTCGAGTCGCGTCTTAATTTATAAGCACTTTGGAATCTAAATAATTATCTATACTTTACATAGCCATTATTACAACTAATCTACATACACTTAGAAAATCTACATAATTACAAACGTTTTCACTAAGACTCTAGACTTTTAGAATTTTTCAGAGATCTAGGTGGTTGTACAGTTTTATTCTTTTTGTTCTTATTATCTAAGCTGAACGTGTCACTGGAACTTGAGGGGGGCGTGCTGAAGACTGAGTTTTTAGAACTAGGCACACTATTCCCCGGAGAAACACCACTGTCCGTACTAACAGACGCAGGACTCGGACTGTCACTTACGTTATTACACACTGTCAGCTCCTGCCCAGGGATGGACACAATCTGACCTATCGGCTTCTGCCTGACTAGATTTATGCTTTGGCACACGTTATTTTTCACTTCACTTTCATTCGGATCCTTTTTGTGGTATCTCGTTAGAGTTCCAGCAGACCCTGCCGAGTTCGGCCGGTACATCGGCATGAACTGTGATTGTGAGTAGTACTGCATCTCTGCAGGCGCTTGGCCCTGGACCCACGGGCCCATGGTGGAGACAACAGGAGGCATGTGAGTCCACATGGGCATTTGAACCATGTGGGTACCATCTGTCATGGGACTGAATCCAGGAGCTACCGGCACCGGCATGGGCCGTACGACACCCACAGGAGTCGGTGCACTGTGTGGTCTCATTGCAGGATGTCCATATTGGCCCACAAACTCTTGTCCCTCATACATTGTATTCGGTGGAGGGTTTTGTGAGTAATCTATATTCGGGAACACAGTGTGTGGACTTCTCTGTAGATATGTAAACATTTGCTGCTGAGCTTGCTTCATGGCAACGTATTGCTGCAGATGCATGGCGGTCTGCTGCCTTTGCTGGGCGATATCCTGAGCCATTGCTGTCGTGGAGTTACCGTGTATGTAATATATATGAGGTTGAGTGTTCACTTGTGTAACTGGCGACTGTTTCTGGCTATTGTTATGTTTGCTGTTGTCTACCACATTGTTCTGAGGATCCTGGTATTCCTCCGGAGGTGCAATATACTTGGGAGGTGATGGTGGCGTCACCTGCTGTGACATCGGGTAACTTATAATCTGGGCTATGTACGGCTGCTGAGATTTAGCTGAGTGTGCTGGACTGTGGGTTTGGAATGTAGGGTTAAATGTTATCTGCGACATATCCTGACCTGCTTGGCCTTCTAGGTTATTGTGATTAGCTCTGTATTCATTTGCTTCGTTTTTCCTAGGCTTTTGATTGTAAGGTCCCACTTTAGGGTTATTTTTCCAGTTCGCTCCAGCACTTTGTGGTCTTTTGACAGGAGATTTGGTGGGATCATGCCAGTTGTCTCCGTTGATTTGCCTTGGATCGGGTGCGTGGTGGGATTGCGCGCTGTGGGATCTTCTGGGTGGTGGTGACATGCCATCAGGGATATGTTGCTGTCTGTAGCACCGTCTGCCCGAACCTGGACTATTCTGTCGCTCTGGAGGTTGTGGCGGTCTTGGGACCCTTCTCCTGGCTGGTGTGGGCGGGCTTGGCTGTGATGGTGAGGAATGTGTGGATAGTGACGCCGAGCGCCATTGTTCTATCAGTATCTTGCGACGTTCGTGCTCTATTCGGATTTCTGTTTCACTGGAAGAGTCGTAGTCTCGACCCTGTCAATTAAACAGAATATGTTAAAACTATTTTTTAATCTTTATAATCAAGCGGGTATTCTTAAGCCAGTAAGATAAACAAAAAATACCTTTTCAATCTTCTCGTCCAGCATCTTAAAGAAATCTTGTTGACTAGCTGATACCTCGCTGCAACAAAATAATATTTAAATTTGCGACCCATTTCATAAATGTTTCCTTGCTTTAGTTTAAAATTTTTTGTATGTAAACATGCAATCTTCAAATATATAATCGCTACGCTGTTTAAATATAGGTATGAAAAATTTAATTTGTAAATTGCTTATTGTGAAAACAATAATTTACTTTTAATCATTTAATTTAAATGTACTCAATTTAATTTCATGATTTTTTTATGTATGTAATTATGTTTAGTAATGCTGGTTATCTTATAATTGGCGACTGTATGTCTCTCAGACTGATTATAACTTATATCCACAAAATTCTGTACATATACAGAGGCTGTTGGATAACTTTAATTAATAAATAAAATTAAAGATATATATTGGTTGTTTCGTTTATTACTTTTATTATACCTCGATAGTTATTTTTATAAAGAACAGAGGAATACAGCTAAGTACCTAATCTCAGAGCTGTCCTAAATATTTTTTCGTCTGTACGTTACTAGATGTGTTTACTTACACGACAGGCTGATGGTTGGTGAGTGGTAGGATGTGCTTGGTCTGTTCTTGTTCATTTTCCTTATCATCCGGGGGCGGCGCGCCTCCTGCCGGGCCCTCCTCCTCGTCCGCTTCCTTGTCTGCTGCGCCTGCGCAAGGAGGGAATAAAATTATTTAATTTCAATATTTTAATTACAAACATGTTACACAGATCCTTTGGGTAGAAAAGATTTTTTGTTTAAACGCGCTAGTAATCGAAAGTACTGGAGGATTAGAATGAAATTTGGTATGGAAGTAGCTTAAAGTTTGAGAAATCAGAATCAGAATTATTTAATAAATATAGGTAAATACATACTTATAGGTCTTAGGTACATTAATAACAAATCCGCTATATTTTGTCAATAAGACATACAAATATTAGGAAGAAATTGAATGTAAAAAAATATGATTCATTACAACATTAAAACAAACACAACTGAAAAAATATGAATAGTAATGTCAAAATATAAAATGTAGTTTAGTCATTTTATTATGTTTATATTGAAACGTCAAGGAAGGTTATTGGTTGCTTTTTACCCGACTGAAAATAATAAGGCTGATGTTTTTATCGTGATAAAGTCCACGTGATTGAAACCCCGCGCGACTGCTAATGCTTTCCTAGAGGGATGTCGAATTTTATCTATGATCCCATTTAAGTGATAATAATAGCCGAAACTAAAATTCTGCTGGGTTCAATGTGGCTACAGATCTAAAAAAGATTCAGCGTTAAATTCTGAACACGGCCCGAACAGAGAAAGTTGACTTAGGTAAACGATATTGTTCGTTTTTAATCAGAAATTGTTTTGCCATATAATTATTGTTTAGGTTAGTTTTACTTGTTCAACAAATTGGAAAATGTTCCCTCTAGGCTTACAATACACATGATTTACCAACTTCTTTAAGAAATAGAAAAAACTCCGTCTCAATACATGGAGCTAAATTACAATCAAAATTAACATAATTATGTAGACAGCATAGACGAACAAGAATAGATTTTTTTGTCGGCTGGAAAAATCATCAAATGACTTCTCCCGCTCTTGGTGGAGTGGAAGGGAGTGTCAGACTTCTGCCGACTAAAAATCCACCCTGTTCTTTCAGCTACCCTTGCGTTCCGGGGCCGCTGTATCTCGTTAGAACATTCCCGTAACCCGGGCAGGCAATAGCCCTATGGGGCCCCGTCACTAATGACCAAGAATATACAACGTGTAACGGAAACCCCATATCTATCCAAAAGGACTGAAGACAATATCTGGTATGGAGTCTCTATGCAGTTTCAGCTCAAAATAAGTGACTCACAGAATTGACCCCAAATTATTGGTTTCATGAAACATATTATGTTTCTTGAATACCAGTAATAACTAACGTGTCACAGCACTATGAGGGTCATCACTTTCCACGTCACTTGCCAATAAAACGATAATTCTCTTCGTTCTTCTTAATTTGAAAAATTCGGTCTCTGGTATCAATGTATAGAAATTTCTAATATGCTCCACACATGTACTCATATAGGATTAGAAAACCCTTGCCATATCGTTTATTATCATCCAAAGAAGCCGTGCACTTGGTATCAGAGGTGGGCGTTTAAACGAAAAGCATATAATATAACATATTATTTAAAATAAGCGAATAAGCAGACTAGTTTATAAAAGCATTTAAAGTTATCTGCTTATTCCGCTTTTTGTTAAAATTGAAACTCAACCGCGTTTTGATAATTTCATTTCATAACCACGAAAGTCAGAACTTGCTCAAATGATTTATGTAACAACTGATAGATGGCGCCTGATTCAATTTTAACGGATAGTAAACAATGATTATGCGAAAATCGACCTTAATACAATAACTTTAAGGTTTAAAATATTTACATCTTTTGTTTAAGTGCTGAATCGCGTTGACTTACTCGAAATTGGTAAACCTAGCAAATTAAATATACTTTCCGTTGTTCACTTTTAAAAGCGATAATTTAATTTAAACGGGTTTTCATTTACTGCTTATTACTTATTTTATTTTGCTTTTTACGTTTAGTAGCGTTTCCTCCGCCCGGTGAAAAGCGTCACGTTTTGTGAATTTCCGAAACAATTTGTTTAGAAGTTGTGACTCGGACTTATTTACGTAAACATAAATAGTGCAAAACATTTTCATGTGGTGAATTGTTTCTTACTAAGGAAATAATTCTGTGACTTTTGGACTTATATATAATATAGTTTTTAGGTGTAGTTAATTGTGTTTAATAGGTAATTGTGTTAATAATAGTGTAAATAGTTTATAGTGTAAGTAATTGTGTTAATTTTGTCTACTTTTTCTACAAAAACAAATTGGTGAGCTAATAAAACTGTAAATTCGAATAACTACTGTATCAAAATGACGAGTAGAAGTTCGAATAACATAATTTGAAACTGTTTTTTGAGAAATCATGCGACTAAAACAGGTGAGTGTAATTATTGTAAAAAAAGTTTATCATATTCCGATTCTAACAAAATATCTGAACGGAGGACCCCGTCGCTGACGAGAAAAGTAGAAAATTTATGTTTCTGAATGTGAATAAATGACTTTATGGTTTGAGGAAATAATGTAAATTTTGTAAATAATTAAAATGTACATATACTAGATAATAGATCAATGAACTTTTAAGTATGCCTGAATTTAATAAAATGTAGTTTATTATTTGACGAGTTATTAATAAATACAGATCTTAGAATAATACTAACCTACTTAGTTTAGTTTCATAATTATATAATATTATTCATTCAGACAGTCCTATCAAGTACGAAGGAAAATTCATTGATTTCGTTTAAAAACCAATACTTAAACTTAACCAACTAAAAAAGCAAACAACATAATTTCATTATTTTTAATGTTATAAAGTAAATAAGCAAATTAAGCTATTAAGCAGTTAAGCAGTTTACGTAAGTGACTTTTGGTAAAAAATAAACGAATAAGTTCGTTAAAAGTTTTAAGTCGTTTATCACATCTTTACTTGGTATGTATATACCCTTTAAATTACACGTTGTATAATGATTTAAGTAAAATCTTCTGACACTTTTGTAAACAAACTGCCAACAGACAGTCAAATGTAGATAGATAGATATATAAGTAGAACAAGCATCTGTTATGAAGATGTCACGTTCAAAACTTTGGGAGACAAGGCTTGCGCGTGTAATCACAAGAATTATTGCCAGCTTTTAAACCAGCGTTTGTAGACGAAAAGTGTGAAACAAATGGGGCACGTAACTTTTACTGCGTGTACTTTTAGTGGTTGTCTGATGAAGAATGACTTATCGTTCTTCGTCTTTCTGCCGTCATCTTAATTTATTTGTTGTGTATTTTTAAGTTGTGTGTGTGCTTATTGTTTGATGCAACATTAATTATTAGTCTTGTTCTAGTTGTAGTAGTAGTTGGTGTTTTGAATACCGTATACCTACGAGAAACGAGGGTTGTTAAAAATATTAAAAAATATTTATAATAAAGGGGGGCTCTCCTTTATTATAAATATTTTTTAATATTTTTCTTAAAATCAGAAAGCGGTTTACAGAATTCATCTACTAGCTTCAGAATAAAATGGCTGTGACATACGGACGGACGGACAGACAGACAGACAGAAAGACAGACGGACAGACATGACGAAACTATAAGGGTTCCGTTTTTTGCCATTCGGCTACGGAACCCTAATAGAAACCCCCGCACGCAATGCAGATCTATAAATGCACTATTTTTTAAACTAACCTTTTATATCTTTTTAAATGGATTTGTAATTTAAGTTAGTTGAATGTATTCTTCCATTTTTATCAATATCTTACTAAATGTTATGTATTTTATTTGAGAGCTTAATAATATGAAATTATATAATTATAAGTTATTTAATATTGATAATTTTATTTTTATAGGCATATTTAATGAATATTTGATTTTAAGTAGGTACAACCGAATAAAATAAAATTTTAATGTACGCCGTATTTGTCACGTAGGTACATCAGACCAAGTATATGTAATTATTTGTTTTAATTAATGCAAAATAAGCGTGTTGTGGCAATGTTTTTTTTTTTTTAATAAATATTTATCCTCTGGGGAACCTAGTTATTCAGGTTCAGGTTTTTTTCTAAAAAGATTACTAGCAATGTGCGTAGAATTCGAATTAATAACAATCCTGTTAACCCCTCCAACTAAGCTCTCTCCACTCCAGACACAAGCATAGTTTGCTTGTGTCTGGAGTGGGTTCACGGCAATAGTGTAATGGGTGGGGTTCGAACCTGCGACCTCTCGATCACAAGTCTGACACCTTATCCATTAGGCTATTGACGTTTAATTACTAGAAAATACTTGTAACGTCTAGATTTTTTTGCAAGTCTATCGGTATTCTATCGGTTACATTTCTGGGAGTGTGCGATGGAATTACACAATCTAATACCGCCAAGCCCGTTCCATCATCGGACTACAAGACAAACGGCAATGCGCCATCGTTACATGGTGGACATACCACCCGTACGCACAAAACGTTTTGGGAATACATTCATTGTGCGTACGGCTAAGGAGTGGAATTCCCCGCCGGAGTATGTGTTTCCTGATCGCTATAACCTGGGAGTATTTAAATTAAGACTGAATAGGTTACTTCTAGGCAAGCGTGCTCCATCTTCGACCACATCATCACTTACCATCAGGTGAGATGGTGGTCAAATGCGAGCCTATTCTGAATAAAAAAAGATTTGAAACTCTTGTGTATAAAGATACACTTCTGCTTAGCCTTCTTTCAACTTATCGGGGTTAGCCAGTCTTACCAGTTTCAGATGAGTACTAGTGAGTACAGACGCCAGCACATGAAGCTACCCGAAACTGTCAAATTTTCCCAATCAACCTTGAACCTAATTTCTTTAACAATAAAGTTGAAAATTTATTAAAGAAATTTGACAGATTGTTGTAGCATAATGTGCTGGCATCTGTACAAGAAGCATCTGTCTATTTCATAGCCACAACCCATTAGCTGGGTAACACGATACCCCTGCCAAGACTGTTGTCAAATTTTTCTGAGTTCTCACTACCCGTAATGACTGTCCAAGATGTATAAATGATAGCTGGGGCCAACGGTATAACGTGCATTTCGAGGCACGGAGTAATCTTAATCCCACCAAAAACATAAATGTGAAAATGGGAGCCAAGTTCAATTGTCGACTTCGCCGACAAAAGGCTTGAGATCTGAATGTGTGCCAAATTCTGTAGACAATCCTGAAATTTATTTATAAGAACGTATAACATTCTTAAGTTTTTTTTTATTGTTAATGTTGTTTATACATTTATTAATTAAAACATTAGAATAATTACTAAAACATTACTTAAATAAAAAACCCTAAATTACATATACACATCTAAAAATAAACTAAAATATGGCATCCAGAAATTCGCGCGCATCGCTGCCCACTGGTAATGTCCAAAAGACTGGCGGCATTGCCACGTTGTATAGCAATGCTTAACATTCTTAAGCAAACTTAAAACACAATTTCTAGTTCTTTTTTACTGCTAGAACAATGCTAATTTAAGAATATGACTTTTTCAATTTGAATAGTCGAATTATTTACACAAAGCAAATAACTTATGATCTATTGAACCTCATCATTTGACTTGGCTTGTTTTTACCAGCAAATCAAATATTTAAAAGAATAGAATCTTACAATATAAAAAGAATAACTTGCAATAACATAAAGTTGATAAATTGTTTAGTTTTTTATTTTTAGTTTAGTAGTTAGTTTAGTTGTTTTATATAAGACTAGTACTCACGCGGGGCTTCGCTCCCGTGGATTCTATCACGGTAAAAACATAACTCTCCTTTTTTTGCAGTCGCGTAAAAGTAGCCTATAACCTTCCTCAAGCTTCAGGCTACTTCCATACCAAATTGCATCCAAATCCACCCAGTATTTTCGAAGATTAGCGCGTTCAAGCAAATAAACAAACAAACAAACTTTTCCGCTTTATAATCTACTAGTACTCTCGCGGGGCTTCGCTCCCGTGGATTCTATCACGGTAAAAACATAACTCTCCTTTTTTGCAGTCGGGTAAAAAGTAGCCTATAACCTTCCTCAAGCTTCAAGCTACTTCCATACCAAATTTCATCCAAATCCACCCAGTACTTTCGAAGATTAGCGCGTTCAAGCAAACAAACAAACAAACTAACAAAATTTTCCGCTTTATAATATTAGTATAGATGACTAGTATGTAAAAACTAGCCAAGACAAATGATGAGGTTTACTTATGAAGGGGTCAAAAGTGGCTCCAAATGGTTCATGTAATATAACACAAGACCGCTGCTCGCCAGTTCTCTTTGCTTGAACTTGGCTTGGACACACTACCGCGTGTCTAGATAGTTCAGACGGTCGCTCGTCCACCGAATCACGTTGGCAACCATGCTCCTCACCTACATCTATAGACATTGAAAATAAATGTCTATTCATCACAACAGAAGGTAAAAACGTGCGCACGGCATGCACTAATATATTTGGCGTGTATAAGTAGGTTTTCACTGCTGCGACACAGGCCTGTTCTCTATGAGAGGGATTGAGACATAATCCGCCACCCGGGCCCAGCACGGTTTGGTAGTTGTCACATGACTGAATTTATGGTCCCAGGATGCGCTGGTTTCACTTTCTTCACAATGTTTTCCTTTACCGTTTTTAGGGTTCCGTAGCCGAATGGCAAAAACGGAACCCTTATAGTTTCGTCATATCTGTCTATCTGTCTGTCCGTCCGTCCGTATGTCACGGCCATTTCATTTGAAACTTGGTAGGTAGGTGTATTCTGTAAACTACTTTTCGAATTTAAGAAAAATATTTAAATTAAAGGGACATGGAACAGAAACTGAATAAATTTTTTTTCATGAAACCTATGCGTGTGTGGTATAGACTGGTCTTTAAAAATGACATTGAGGTTTATAAAACCACTTTTCCGTAAAGTTAATCGTTTAAAAGATATACGCTTCCAAAGTGGTAAAATGTGTTCCCCCACCCTCTAACTTCTATAATAATGGAATGAAGAATCTAAAAGAAATACATACTGTAGATCTTAATGTAAACTTTCAACGAAAATTGGCTTGAATGAGATCGAGTCAGCAGTTTTTGAGATACAGCCCGCAAATATAACTTTGTAATCCATACAAACACTATGAAAAACAAAGTTATTTGGCGTAGTTACTACGGAACCCTTCATGAGCGAGTCTGACTCGCACTTGGCGAATTTTTTTTTACCTATAGTACGTATGCAATATTATAAATATATACACAAATACACTCGCCCATACTTGACACATCTGTTAAGAAAAGAAGTGAAGACGAATTGAATTGTACTACTGCAATAATAAGAATAAAACTACAGTGACAGGTATTTTTTCCTTAAAAGTCACTAGAGAAGAAAGGTAGTATTTGTAATGTAGATATTTTTATATACTTAAGTAAATTTAAAATTTGAGTAGTTTATTTACCAATAACTGTTCCCGCTTCGTGAGAACAGTGTTAATATAAATTACAAAAATTAATTTGCCGGACTGGGTTCGAAGCCACGACCATTTTTTATGTCGAACCCGTAACTACAAATTAAAAAATAAATTAAATAACCGATTTCCAATTTCAATTTTTATTAGGTAATCAAGAACTTTTCGAAAAAGAGTTACAGGAAAAGGGAGTGCGCCACTTTCTGTAGAGAACTTAATTGCTCTGTCTTTAATTTGTTAATTTACAAAAATAAGGCCTTGAAAGTTAAATGTATGTATGAAATACGATATGATGAAAACGGTCGATTATGTTTTGATACTAAGTACCTTCTTCTTTCATGTATATGTGGAATGCTTGGATATAAAGATAACCAAGTGATTCACCCATAAGTACAAAACTGTAGGTAAACCTATGCTAAACCTACACATGACTTCTTATACTTACAAGACTTGAAGAAGTCTATATTATGGTACACTAATAGATGCCTTTCTCAACGCCTCTTTTGTCATTAATTAAATCCTATTCTCCAACATTACGAGTATTTTATTCATTGAAGTACCCGGATGTCTTTTATTCGTCGTAAGATGGGTTGCCACCATAATAAACACGTACTAACCACTTTAATGGCGTCGGAACCGTTTTGAACGGCGTTTTATGTGCCTGCGCAGGTGTGAACCTATTTCTTCACAACCTCTTTTGTGATTGCCTCTGTAGGTTAAAAGGGGGCTGCTTGAATAGGTGGTGTTGCGTTGTTAGCATTGTGTAAAGTTATTACGTCTTATTTTATCGTTGAATGAAATTGTAAGGGTCTACGTAAAATGTTTTGAGAATCTGTTTAAAAGATATTAAAATTGTTGTGTAATGACACGATGAAACGCTATCTTATTATCAATTTTATATTAAACTGTCGTAAAATACTGATGAATGACATGTTAATTACTAGGTATACTTAACACGTTGAACGCCAACGCGGTCAGTGCTGACCGACAGTGAGCTTTTCCTTTAGGCCAAGCAAAAATCACAGTTCTATCCAAATTTAGAGCTAATGTTTTTTTTTTAATTATTGGTTTTACGGGAAGCCAACCTCAAAAAAAAAAATTAGATACTTATATGTAATGTCCAAATGTATGTTTTCATTAACAAAAGTCAACTTTAGTCATTAGTTATGGAGATATTAAACGCCGGGCAGCACTGACCGACGCGGCCCGAACGGCAAGTCTAGTTGTCGGCCATCACTGACCGACGCAGCCTGAACGGCAAGATGCATTTTTTTTCTTGGCGTTCTACGTGTTAATTTATCTAAGGCATAGCCTTTGCTAGTATTTTATACGGGGCGACTGGCTATCTGACCTCCACGATGCAGGAAACTGAATAACATGATACCTTTTGACCAATCATTGGTGCCAGATTTTCCATATATGAGATGGTCACCCGTGCACGCCTGACCTCGCTAATGTTGCTTACCCTTGAAGATCGACCTATACGTTGAACCACGAGCATCTCTAACTAAACAACTTGTAATTTAAAGGGTATCTACATACCGAGTGCACGGCTTCTTTGGATGATAACAAACGATATGACAAGGGTTTTCTAATCCTATGCCTACATGTGTGGAGCATATTAGAAATTTCAATACATTGATACCAGAGGCCGAATTTTTCAAATTAAGAAGAACGAAGAGAATTATCGTTTTATTGGCAAGTAACGTGGAAAGTGATGACCCTCATAGTGCTGTGACACGTTTGTTATGATTTGTATTCAAGAAACATATGAAACCAATCATTTGGGGTCAATTCTGTGAGTCACTTATTTTGAGCTGAAACTTTGCATAGAGACTCCATACCAGATGTTGTCTTCAGTCCTTTTGGATAGATATGGGGTTTCCGTTATACGTTGTATAACTATTGTAAAGTAGAATATTCCTTATTTTTATCGAAGTAGTTACACAAGTCTTACTACTTAGATACTTTTCGCTAACATCGATATTTACCAGATACCTATGATAAACTTTTTTTTGAGATTTTTACGATGGCACATTGCGCTATGATACGTTTCTCCTCACTTAACGTCAAAACTGAAGCAATAATTATAAGTATTAATAGCAATGTAACTTTAATTAATCTCTTGAGCTACTTGATCCCTCGCTCAGTGCAGGGGCGAGCAGTGCGCACGAGACATCTGTTTGCTACCAGCCTTCGCACAACAAATTCTGGTGATCGCTCGCCGCTGCATCGTTTGGTCTATACATACAATGAACATTTTAGTGCAATCGACATTTTACATCTCAGTAAAAGTAGTTATAAAAATAGTATCATTAAAATACTTAAGGATCGGCAGAATGTTCTGGAAGTTCAGTTTTGTTTGGTTATTTTATATTAGTCTCAATAATAATAATTAGTTTTTTCTAAATCGCATCATCAGATTGTTTTGTTAGTAAACATACACAACTACACACATACACAAAATAAGAAACTATTGTTAGTACAATGGCTTAAATTTTATGTATTAGGCTAAGGTTTGTTTATTGTAATAATTAATAGCGTGGTTGAACAATTCTGCAAATGTCTGCTCACAGATTGATTTAAATGTTTACAGAGTAATCTGAGGAAAATGTTGTGGGTTGTGTATTGATAAGTTTATAGTTTATGACATTTTTGTTATTTTTTAATACGCAACTGTTAATTTTCCCTACATTAATAAATAAATAAATAAAATAAATAAGCTACTTTATTTCAACAGAGAACTAGCAATGTAAGTAGAATTTATATTACTACAAATTTTGTAACCCCTCCAACTAAGATAAATATGTTTTTGTCTGGAGTGGGTTCACGGCAATAGTGTAATGGGTGGGGTTCGAACCCGCAGCCGCTCGATCTCAAGTCCAACACCTTTTTTTTTTATTGAAAATAGGTTCGCGTTTGATCACTATCTCACCTGATGGTAAGTGATGATGTGGTCGAAGATGGAGCATGCTTACCTAAAAGTAACCTATTCACTTTCCTTTTGACGTCTTTTGGCTATTGACGCTAATCTCATAACACTAAACAATATCTCACTTTGTCAAAGTCCCAACGATCACTCGACATCGTTCTGACCCTATTCCTGTGTCCATTCCAGTTTCCATACCGACTACCATGCCATTGTGTAGCCCACAAAAGAGCCCATGATTCTGGCTCGCCATATGACGGACGCATTCTGTATTCACGAGACTAACGTAGGACAAATAGAAGCCTATGAATTATGGAGTCTATTGAAAAGTTGCGACAGACGTGTGTATGTGGTTCTGTTTGTTGTTTTTATGCTTGGAATAATATTTTCGCAAGCTCTTTGTTTCTAAAACGTTATAGGTGCGTCTATACAACGTGTTACAGATTAAGCGCAATACCCCAGACGCCCCAATTAGAATATTAAATTATAAGTCTAAAACAACATCCGTAACTAAATAAATTGAAACCAAACCTAAAAGAACCAAACCTAAATTTTTTATAAAATAGTTATCCTTACTAAACGCAAAACGTATGTGCGTCATACTAATTCCTTACGCAGATGAATAGACTGCGGTCGAAGCGACACGCACACAACTTCCTTAAATTAGGGATTGTATTATTTTGTCATGATACTGTGTTTCCATTTTAAGTTAAATGAAACAAAATTTAACAACTATTTTTTTTAAGACGGAAATCGATATAGAAGCCGTTTTTGAACCTACTACTTTCAGGAATTGCGTTTATTCGTTTATTTTACACGTTGTACATAGTTTTTACGAGTTTTACAACATTTTATCATTAGATTTTTAGTGTTCATCTTCTTCTTTACATTGTGCAGGATCGCGACCACATACAACGCTTTTTTAACTGACATGGTCACTAACAGTATCATTAGAACTTAAAACGGGAAATTTACTATGTGTCTTTCTGCCATGATCGCGGATGAGTTCATCCATGATTATGGTTCTTGCAATAGTGCCGAAATATCGGTATCTCGAAACTTAGAACATTGGTAAATATCCCGTTTAAAATTCTAATGACACAAGCAAAGGGTCTCCAAGTCGACTTCTACAGTATAGAACGCTCTCGCTGCGTTTTTTGTGAGTAGTCACTCGCAGGGTGACATAAGAGGTTGTCGGTTGCTTATCTGAACTTGCATGTAGCCTTGATAAAAATTAAAGCCCCCGGGCGTACAAAAGAACTTACGAACTAATCGACTACAGGCTAATGGCACTCCTTCAGGGATACGAAACATGGTTTATTTATGTCCTGTAGGTGGGTGTTAATAGCCACGACACAGTTTCTAACTATAATACTAATTATTAATTTGTGATTTTGTTCCAATAAAAAAATATTACAATAGAATAAAATATGTCCATATGACCACAGAAAACAGGCGCATTTTCACAGTTGTTGGTCATAATTATTTGATGCTCCATATATTTTCTACCTTAAAATAGGCATGTAAAGTAGCTTGTATCGTTGACTGGATATAAGAACCGCCAAAAACGTTGGGCAAAGCAACATAATTAAGGTAATCAAGGTAATTTTGATCCTTGATTTTTTTGACGGAAAATCTTAACAAGTTTCCCTAACTGTTATAGCTTTAAACGACTTGTTTTGATCATTGAAGAAGACTTTACTAAAGATTACAACGTCCTTTAACTTTAAGTGTCCTTCGAATCGAATCTTCTTTATTATCTTCATTGACTTTATAGGCACTTTAATTTGATAGATCGGTATTATTATGAACTTTGTGGAAGGGATTGAAAGTCTAATTTCGCTCGATTCAGATGAAATGTATTGTTAAGCAAAAGCTTTGAATTCGATGTCGTATTTTAGTTTCCGGAATATTTGACTTCATTTTCTAACGTGGCCTTACTCTGCACCAATAAGCGAAATTCAATTAACACTATTAATGAAAGGGTATACAATAAGTAACTTTTTATTCACTAAACTAATACTTAGACAGAAAAGTTTCTGGTGTTAATAATTAGTTTTAACATTAGATATTTCAAAGGTTGTGTGTAAGATGTCTGTCCTTGTACGATAGACCGCCCATTGTACACTAGTTTTAAATTTTGTATTCATATAAAGTGAAATAAAATTTAATGTGGACAACGATACGTGAAATGTTAAATGTCCGTTGTCCCCGTTGCCCATATGTACATAACGGGGACAACATAAGGCATCATGTGACGTTCTGATGTCCCCGTGACGGGGACACAGATTACCGGGACAACGGGAATACAGGAAATATTGTAAGATGTACAATAAAGTATATAATAAATTTATAAATAAATATTTTTCTGGAGTTTTAGTTTAGTATGGATTTCCGCAAAGTAACGCCTGATTCCATTCTGTATTTTTATTTACTATAACCAACTCGCCCCGGCTTTGCACGTCTGCAGATTATATTTTCAAACCTTCCTCGTTTATCGCTAATTCTATCCGTGAAATCTGTATTAAAATCAGTTGAGTGATTTAGAAGAGAGCGTAGAAATAGACTGAGGGAGATCGAATTTGTTTCATTTGTTTAATATTTTCTGAACGATGTCGGGGTCGGTTTTTGGTCTAACCGGGTGCAGCTGAGTGCTTGTCGTGTTTTACAAGGAGCGATTGGTTCCTTGACCTCCACAATCACGTTAGCTACATAACAAATAGTACCAGCTTTTTTTTTCTGAGTGGGAAAATCGTCAAATGATTCCTCCCGCTTTATTTTATTTTATTTATTTGGCTCACCAACAATTGAATACACTGATACAAATATATGATTACTTTCAGTAGATTTAAGGACAAGTGTATCAATTTCTTATAGGTAAGCACATCATGCATTACAAATGAGTTGTATGATTGCCTACTTACAATTAGATAAGTACATACTTAGTTGTATGATTGCCTACTTACAATTAGATAAGTACATACTTAATTACTCTGAACACAAATAAGTCTTTAACCACAATCATAATTCAAATCGAAATTTGAAATATAAACCATAATCAAAATATTGTTATATAAAAATCAAAAATTCAATTAAGTAATTGAATTTGAGCTTTGAGTGGAGAGGGAGTGTCAGACTTCTACTGAAAACCCAACCTGCTCCTTCAGTTGCCCGTGCGCGGAACGCACGGGCAACGCCACGGCCACGGTTTCTCGTTAGAACATTCCCGCAACCCCGTAAAGTAGTATCACAATACCGCTTGGCAAGACTGGTGTCAGATTGTTTGACTTCTGGCTATACGTAACGATGTCACATACCTATACAACATGTAACGGAAACCCCATATCTATCCAAAAGGACTGAAGACAACATCTGGTATGGAGTCTCTATGCACAGTTTCAGCACAAAATAACTGACTCAAAGAATTGATACCAAATTATTGGTTTCATATATTTCTTGAATACCAATCATAACAAACGTGTCACAGCACTACGAGGGTCAATAACTTTCCACGTCACTTGCCAATAACACGACAATTCTTAACGTTCTTAATTTGAAAAATTCGGTCTCTGGTATCAGTGTATTGGTATTTGTAATAAGTTCTACACACGTAGACTTAGGATTACAAAACCCTTGCCATATCGTTTGTTATCATCCAAAGAAGCCATGCACTTGGTATGTATATACCTACCCTTTAAATTACACGTTGTATACAAATAACAGCCGAGACTAACGGCTCTTTTTTTCTTTGTTGGAAAATTATCGAATGACTTCTACCGCTCTGATTGGAGCGGAAGGGAGTGTCAGACTTCTACTGACTAAAAACCCACCCTGTTCCTTCATCTGCCCTTAAGTTCCGGGGCCGCGGTATCTCGTTAGAACATTCCCGCAACCCCGGCAGGCAATGGCCCTATAGGACTGTCACTATTGCTGACAGCTATATGAGGCGCGCGTGGAACACAACGCGCCGCCGACCCGGGCCTGGTCCTTACCGGACGGGGAGGTACCCCTGCTCGCCATCCGCAAGCCAGCGCTTACGGTGGCCGGAGATCTGCACGCGATCCCCGACGCCCGGTGGGTCTCCCGGGCCGGCTGGGGCGTGAAGAAGAGAGATACCTCTCCCTCGCGCGTTCGGGTCCTCCTTTGCTAGCATGACTGCTTCTCAGAAGGAGGCGACCGCATCCTATTCCCTCTCGCTCTGCACCATGGTCTGAACCAGGGCCGGGCGCGAGAGGTCACCGCCGCCGATCGCCTCCACGAGGACAGATTGTTTGAGATCTGGCAACCCGTTACGACGTCACAGATGACACATGACAGCCGGGACTGATGGCTTTTATTTTTATTTTAAGAATGGAAAATCATCCAACGACTGCCTATCAGGGCGAAGCAGGAGGTTGTGTCAGACTTTTACTGACTAAAACCTATCCATGTTCCGTCATTTGTCCTTCGTGTCTTCTTCTTCTTTATCCGTCTTTTACAATTTGGTACTGTAAATTATTTGAAATATTAAAATACCATCCAAATTCAAACCCAAAACCTTTTGAAAGAAATTTAGAAAGGGCTAATTGATACTTCCTGTATCCCAAGGACTGACTTTTACTTTGGTTAAAGGCATTGTCCTGACGGGTCGTGGGAATGTTTTAACGAGATATCGAAGCCCGTAAGAGCAACTGAAGGAAAATGTTCGTTATTTGGTCAGTAGAAGTCTAACATTCCTTTCCGCTCCACCCAACGCACGAGACGTCATTTCATATCTTTCCCCGTGATAGTTAAAAGTCAATATACTGCCTATTACTTTCACCGCAGCTTTCAATAAAATATCTCACGGGATAACAGTTTGCAAAAACACTTCCAAAATCAAACACAGCGATATAACTCCCTATGGAAAGTTGAAACTATGGTTTTTTCCTCAAAACATACATATATTTTATAGTAATATTTTTATTGAAAGACTTTCGCAAAGGAATAAGAATCTGAACTCGCTTAAAATCTAATTGTTTTTTGATAAACACAATCGACTGTTACTAGATATATTGCAAAAAAAACGCGCCTTATCTAGCCATGAACAACGTGCAATAGAAACCTCATATCTATCCAAAAGGGCTGAAGACAACATCTGGTACGAAAGGTACTTGAATTAATGCGTTTAAACATAAAGTACTTTTTTCTTTACGGTATCTAGGGTATGAGCATTGCTTAAGAAATTTTACCTGATTATTACTTTTTTTTTTCTTCATTTAAGACTTTTTAACACACCTTAATTATGTATTCATATCCATTTAGTATTTTCTTCCTAAATACAATGTACTTTAAAACGTAATTTAGTACTATTTTTTCCTGCCTAAAAATGATAAATTTTGTCGTTTGGTAATATTTTACCTGCCGTTTTATTTTTTACTGTTTTTGTTACTTATATAACTATTTCTGATATTAAATTTGTATAAAAGAGAGTTTATCCCCGTTGCACGTGTTTTGTTTTGTCGCATTAGAGCGTTATAAAGCAGAACTTGAATGGCTGTTGGTAAAATACGACAGTTCAGTGAAGACTCATAGATATATGAGACTTCACTGAACTGTCGCGTAGGAAGGTTAAGTAGGGTTAAGTAAGGTTAGTTAGTAAGGTTCTAAAAAAGAAAAACTATTATTAGTATTGTAGTTATATTACATTTTAATAATAAATGAATTAAGAAATAAAAAGTTAGGTTAACAGAAACCAATTCCAATTTTGCATTTTGTGTAACAGTAATTTTTGAAAACTGTTTTTGACGGAGACAAAGATAGCAACTCCCGCAGATATGGCGTATCTCAACTACCCAGGGTACTCACTTGAGCATAAGTTTAAGAAGCAGGCTGGGATCTGTGTGTACATCCGCGATGACATTTGCTGACAGCGTCTTCGCTGCTGCGAGGTTGCAGGGTTTTCTACTCTGTGGCTCTTAATTAACATCGGCACTCTTAAAACCATATATGTCGGTGTCTATAGGTCGCATAGCGGTGATCAGGAGACAACTAGACTCTTCGACCATCTTACGGAGGCAGCTGAATTGGCCCTGCTCAAATACCCAATGGTGGAGCTTGTTTTTCTGTGGGATTTTAATGCCCATCACAAAGAATGGTTGTTCCCGTACCAGAAAACAGACCATGCTGGCAGAGAAGCGCGCAGGTTTGCTGTATCACTAGATCTCGGCCAGCTGGTTGATCAAGCTACCCGCATTCCGAATGTCAGTGGTCATACACCCAATTGCTTGGACCTTCTGCTGATAACCGATCCAGACAGGCACTCTGTTTCGATCTAGGCCCCACTCGGATCATCTGACCATTGTCTGGTGAAAACTGTGTCATCCTACTCTCCTTCGGATAAAAGCTCCAGGGGCACGAGGCGAATATGGAGGTACAAGTCAGCAGATTAGTATGAGATGCGGCACTTTTTTGCATCCTACCCATGGCGGCAAGCATGTTTCTCATCGTGCAACCCATCAATCTGCGCTGATGCAATTGTCGACGTGGTACGTCAGGCTATGGAATATTTTATCCCATTTTCTGACGTCCCACTTGGCTATGAGGCTCGGCCTTGGTATAATGCAGCTTGTACACAAGCCGTATTTCGCAAGCAGCAGGCTTACCAGGCCTGGGCCTCGGTCCGCAGTTGCGGCAGTGCAAGTATTGGTGTTCACGCATTGAAGACAGCGCTTAACTCTGCCGCTAAGGTCTACAAACGGGTGTTACGGAAAGCTCGGTTTGACCATGTTGGACGAATTGGGGCCAAATTGGCAACCTACCCTTCGGGTAGTAAGCAGTTTGGTCCCTCGCCAAATCGGTTGAGTCGAATTTCTCTTGTCCTTCGCTGCCTCCCATGGTAAAACCGGATAGAACATTGGCCCGTACCGCGCAAGACAAAGCAAATTTATTTGCCTCTCTCTTTGCGGAAAATTCGCGTCTTGACACAGGGTCTAACTTACCACCTAACATATCTCACTGCGACTCCGTAATGCCGGAAATCGCAATACATGTCAGAGAGGTCCGTAAAGCCCTTTGTAGTCTAAATGTGAATAAGGCCAGTCGACCGGACGGAATACCTGCCAGAGTCCTAAAAACTTGTGCTCCAGAGTTGTCATCTGTATTGACTCGCCTGTATCGCCTTTCCCTCAAAACCGGAGTGGTGCCAGTGTCCTAAAAAGTTGTGCTCCAGAATTATCACCTGTATTCACTCGCCTGTATCGCCTTTCCCTCAAAACCGGAGTGGTGCCAGTGTCCTGGAAGCATGCTAATGTGCAACCAGTACCCAAAGAGGGTAGCAGTGCCGATCCTGCCAATTATAGACCAATCGCCTTAACCTCCATACTATGTAAAGTAATGGAAAGGGTACTCAACAACAAGTTGCTGGCATACCTTGAAGATAATGAGCTCCTCAGCGACCGCCAGTATGGCTTTCGCCGTGGCCGGTCCACCGGAGATCTTCTTGTGTATGTCACGCACTGTTGGGGCGAGGCGATTGAGAAACACGAAGAAGCCCTTGCGGTATCTCTCGACATCTCTAAGGCCTTTGACAGGGTCTGGCACGCTAGTCTGCTGAGCAAGCTTCCCGCATTTGGTGTTTCTGCTGGCTTATGTAACTGGATTTCCGACTTCTTGAGTGAGCGGTTAATCCGAGTGGTCATCGATGGTTGCTCATCGGATCTTATGGCAATTAATGCCGGTGTTCCTCAAGGGTCTGTTCTTTCTGCGACTCTTTTTCTGCTGCATATCAATGACCTACTTCAGCTGGGAGCAGTTGGGTACGTGGATGACGGCACTGTCTCAGAAATATACTTATCCAGCTCTAGAGCTGACAGGGACGAAATTGCCACTCTCAGAAAGGCCATGGTAGAGCGCACGAATTCGACCTTAAATCTCGTTTCAAAATGGGGTGACGACAATCTGGTCGAATTCAACGCTCTGAAAACATAGGCTTATCTTTTCAACGCTAAAAAGAGCCCATTTCAACTATCCCCTACTTTCCGAAGTACATCTGTGCCAGTTACCGACCGCCTGGAGCTTTTGGGCATGGAGTTGACACCAGACCTCAACTTCAGCTCAACCATAGAGTCCAGAGCTCTGACTGCAGCAAAAAAGCTGGAAATCTTACACAAGGTGAGGCGGTACTTCACGCCTGGACAGCTTCTGAATCTATATAAAGCACAGGTCCGTTCCTGCGTGGAGTATTGCAGCCACTTGTGGGATGGCTCTGCAAAATACCAACTTGCTGCACTGGACTCGATCGAGCGCAGAGCTAAAAGGCTTATAGGCAACGAGGTGCTATCGGGCAAGCTTCACAGTCTGGCTCATCAGCGAACCGTTGCTTGCCTGTCGGTTTTCTATAGATTGTACTGCAGGGTGTGTGCGCAGGAGCTCCATGACCTGATTCCTCCACCTCCATTTTACTACCGGTCTACCAGACGCACGGCTGGGGTACCCAGCCATGCGTACATACACCGGTAGTATCCACACTTGGTTGATATACCGTCTTGTCGTACCAAGCGCTTCTCCTCCACATTTATTTTGCGCACAGCCAAGTTGTGGAATTCTCTGCCGGCTTCTGTGTTCCCTGCCACTTATGACCTTTCAGCCTTTAAAGCAAGAGTAAATAGGCATCTTCTGGGCTCGCTCGTCACATCGTAGACCCCATCTATCGCTTACCATCAGGCGAGATCGTGGTCAAGAGCGGGCTTATCAGTACTAAAATAAAAAAAAAACTTGATAGCAATTTTCTTCTTAGTTGAAATCGTGTTTAATTTACTTGTACTGATTTTGAAATTACTAGTAAATACCTTTTAAAATTAAAATGACTTATTTATTTTAGTCTATTCAATGACAGCCCACATTCTTTATAAAATCCGTATATAGTTTGTCGAAAATTCTTTGATTTTGTGTATACCTAAATTTATTGTTACTTATTCAAAACAAGCCTACACTAACCTTATTTAATTTGTACTATGGTTAAAATAGGCTGGTAGAAAAGTGTATTTGTTTTCTATTTAGATAATTTTACCTTTAAGTCAAACATGCGCCACTCCAGGATGCGTAATTTTTCTTCAAACACAATAATAAAATAATGGGGTTTAGTTAATTTTACTTGTTTTTTAATTAAATTTTGATGTCGGTAAGTAACTTTTACCTGTTTGTGATTTTGATAAAATTATTACTAACCGACACTATTTCATAACCTAATGAGAAAATCCATAATCTTTAAATGCCAGTTTATTAAGCCTGTAAGATGTATTTAAAATTCGTTGGAATTACGTAGTTATGACAAATAGGTGATTTTTTACGATTTTTTTTCCAAAAATGAAAACTTTAAAATGCTCTACTGTAAAGTTGGCTACAAGTCGCTTGGTATTTTTTGCCTATCAAGCGTCGATATGTTTCTTGAATAGCAATCATAACAAACGTGTCACAGTACTACGAGGGTCAATAACAAGCCGCGTCCCTTGGCAATAACACGATAATTCTATTCGTTCTTAATAATTTAAAAAATTCGGTCTCTCGTATCAATGTATTGCAATTTCTAATAAATTCCACACATGTAGACATAGGATTACAAAACCCTTGCCATATCGTTTGTTATCATCCAAAGAAATCGTGCACTTGTTATGTATAGACCCTTTAAATTACACGTTGTATAGACTGAAAGTAATTTTTATAATACATTATCATTTATTTATTATTCAGTTTTTTTACCATAAAAAGTTCCTATTTACTTCAACAGTACTGTTAAACGGTTAGAAATTTTGTACCTATTTACTATTAATTAGCCTATAATATAAACTTATGTTTGTATTTTTCTAAATTTACCTATGAGTAGGTAATTGTTAAGCTGTTACTTAAAATTTACTATATCAGAACATGTTTTAATTATAACAGTTATTGGTAAACCTAATCAATAAATAAAAGCTTCATATGTTAAGATATCGTCTGCTCGACAACATAATAAAACGCGCATTGAATGTGGTACAGACAAGGCTGGCAGCAGCTAACTTCATATCTACACCAGCTGGTGTAGATATGAAGTTAGCATTTCGATATCTGTATATCGAAATATTAATTTCTTATCTACACCAACTGTATTCCGAAATTAATACTAAAATATATATGCATAGACATAGTCGATATTACGAAGATATTTTTATATGTATGGAGTATTATAGTCACTTGTGGGATAGCTCAGTATAATACCAGCTTGCTGCACTTGAGTCCATTGAACGCAAAGCTAAAAAGCTCACAGGCGAGGTGCTGGCAGGCAAGCTTCACAACCTGGCTCACTGGCGAAACCTTGCCTGCCGATCTTCTATAGGTGTGATAGTAACTCCACAACCTAATCCCTCCACCTCCCTTTCACTACCGGTTTACCAAAACGTACTACAGTGAAATTGTCTATATCGTCGGTGTAGAATTAATACCTCATATGTCAAAAAAACATGTTTTCCTTTTTTTTTGTAAAATGGAAACCACGTATTTTATGATACGGTGAAACTGTGAGCTTGCCGGTTGCTCCTAACCGGACGGTGAGCTACCCCTGCTCACCGTCCGGTTAGGACCAGGAATAGTAACGGGGTCCTATAGGGCCATTGCCTGTCGGGGTTGCGGGAATGTTCTAACGAGATACCGCGGCCCCGGAACTTAATTGCAGCTGAAGGAACAGGGTGGGTTTTTAGTCAGTAGAAGTCTGACACTCCTTTCCGCTCCACCCAGAGCGGGAGTCATTCGATGATTTTCCTAACCAGAGAAAAAAAAAAGTAAATGACTACAAGTGCCATCTATGGAGTAAAACGAAAAACTCTTATCTATAGAGACATGGGCGTTTAAACTTCGTAGATATAAGAAAAACAGAAAACCTCTTATATCATTTCTCTGGCATAATCCAGTTAAGTAACGCTTTGGTTAATAACATAAATAAGTCCTTTTTATCATTCATAACGTATGACAAAAGCACATAAAAATATTTTAAACATTGACAAAATTAACCACATTTTCCTTTCCTGTAAAGTTTGGATTTCTGGACATACGAGGTTATCATTCTACAGCGACGATATACTGTCTTGATATAGGCACTAAGCGCTTCTCCTCTACATTTATTGGGCGCACAGTCAAAGTGTGGCACTCTTTGCCGGCCTCTGTGTTCCCTATTACATATGACCCGTTAGCCTTTAAAGCAAGAGTTAACAGGCATCTTCTGGCCTCGCTCGTTCCAATGGCAACCGGTTAAACTAGAATCTGACCGGAACATAATTAGGAAAAGTCATTTATTTATTAAAACTACGCAACACAAATGGTATAAAGGCGAACTTAATGCCTTAGGCATTCTCTACCAGCCAACCGTGGATGGTGAAGAGATATCTGTACAACGTGTAATTTAAAGGGTATATACATACCAAGTGTACGGCTTCTTTGGATGATAACAAACGATATAGCAAGGGTTTTGTAATCCTATGTCTACATGTGTGGAACTTATTAGAAATTTCAATACATTGATCATACCAGAGACCGAATTTTTCAAATTAAGAAGAACGAAGAGAATTATCGTTTTATTGGCTAGTGACGTGGAAAGTGATGACCCTCATAGTGTTGTGACACGTTAGTTATTATTGGTATTCAAGAAACATACGAAACCGATAATTTGGGGTCAATTCTGTGAGTCACTTATTTTGAGCTGTAACTTTGCATAGAGACTCCATACCATATGTTGTCTTCAGTTCTTTTGGATAGATCTGGGGTTTCCGTTACACGTTGTATATATATAAGGTTGTATGTTACTATGCCATATACAGCCTATGCCATCGCACTTCCATTAAACAAATTAACATACACAGCAATTAAACAATATGTCCATAACGTGATTTCCATTTCACGGCGTGGTTACCGCTATTGCCAATATGTATGATAATAATAATAGGCGACAAAATCAATTTATTATAAATGCAGTGTCCATTAAGGCTTGAAGTATAGTTTTTAATAGTCAAATCAAATCGAAAAGGGTAACCATTGCATTTCTGCTCTCTAGGAAACGACCAATTCGAAACGTGCACTAGCTTCTGACTTATGCGAAATAAAATATTATGATTCTTAATATAAAAAAAATACATAAAACTCATTCAAACATACACTTTACAGATATTACGATTATTTTCATGAGAAGGGTATTTAGTATTCTACTCAGACTGAGATACCTGCGTCTAAAAATATTATCTATCAAACATAAACGTGCTATAAAAGTTTCAAAGATTCACATTTTAGTAATCCAGTGCCATCGGAATAATCATGAGCTAAATTTAATTCGGTAAACAAAATGTAACGAACTGGTTTTCTCAATTTTCATCATTTTGTGGATGAATATTGAATATCTTATACAGGATGTTTGAGTTGAGCATAGTCATATTTAGGAGTATATTGCGTATTTGATAGGTACAATAGCAAAAAAATAGATTAAAAAGTTCGAAACAAATTAGGCTCCATTACTATTGCAGTGCTTTGATGTAGTTGATTTAAAATGAAAATGGAATCAATTTTATTAAACAATAATAATCTGTATAATTAAAAACGCGAAACAAAAACTTTGTGTCCCTTTTTACTAAAATTACTCGTACGGAGGCAACAGATAAAAGCATATTTCGAACAGTTAAAATTTACATGGAGATGGCGAACAGAAAACAAATATTTAAATTTAATAATGCTTTAGAAATACTTTACAATTATGTTAAAATTTCGAGCTAGCAATAAATAAATACTATTACATTAAATTAATTTATTTCAAAGTAATTATTCTAAACTAAAGAATAAACCAAAATATAGTATCCAAATGATCGTCCCCTAAGCTGTCAGCTGGTAATGTTTCCAAGCGACAAGTTGTGTAGCCTCATCGTATGGCAATACGAATCTGAGCAACGTCGTGTCCTCGTAGAGGCGGTCGGCGGCGGCGACCTCTCGCGCCCTGCTCTGGTTCAGACTATGGTGCGGAGCGAGAGGGAATGGGATGCGGTCGCCTCCTTCTGCGAAGCAGTCATGCTAGCGAAGGAGGAGGCCGAACGCGCGAGGGAGAGGCAACTCTCTTTCTCGCGCCCCAGCCGCCGCGGGAGACGCCCCGGGCGTCGGGGATCGCGAGCCGATTTCCGGCCACCGTAGGCGCGGGCCTGCGGACGGCGAGCAGGGGTCGCTCACCGTCCGGTAAGGACCAGGCCCGTGTCGGCGGCGCGTCGTGTTCCACGCGCGCCTCAAAGAGCTGTCAACACCAGCGACGGGGCCTCATAGGGCCATTGCCTGCCGGGGTTTTGCGGGAAAGTTCTGCCGAGTTACCGCGGCCCAGGAAATTTAGGGCAGCCGAAGGAACAGGGTGGGTTTTTAGTCAGTAGAAATCTGACACACCCTTCCGCTTGACCCAGAGCGGAAGAAGTCATTCGATGATTTTGCCACCCCAAAAAAAAAAAAAAAAAGAAAAAAAGAAAAAAAGAAAAAAATAAATAAATAAAGGGTAGACAGAGTAAAAGCCAGTTCTTGGGTCACAGGAAGTGCAAACAAACCTTTTCGAAAATCTATAACACGTAACTTACTTTATTTGTTATGGATGAACCCTCTCTTGATTCCTAGACCTCCTAACGTTAAGGGTAATATGAGGTCTACGGTGCAATGAGCGAGCCTAGAAGATACCTATTCACTCTTGCTTTAAAGGCTGACGAGTCCTATGAGGTTTGAACATTGACGACGACTTGCAAGTCTATTGGTTTTCTATCGGTAACATTTCGGGGAGTGTGCGATGGAATTACACAATCTAATTTCGGCAAGTCCGTTCCATCATCGGACTACGAGACAAACGGCAAAGCGCCATCGTTACATGGTGGACATCCCACCTATACGCCCAAAACGTTTTGGGAATACCTTCATTGTGCATACGGCTAAGAAGTGGAATTCCCTGCCGGAGTCTGTGTTTCCCGATAGCTATAACCTAGGTCTTTAAGTCAAGAGTGAATAGGTTACTTTTAGTGCTCCATCTTCGACCACATCATCACTTACCATCAGGTGAGATGGTGGTCAAACGCAAACCTATTTTCAATAAAAAAAAGGTAGGGAATACAGACGCCGGCAGAGAGTTCCACACCTTGGCTGCGCGCAAAATAAATGTAGAGGAGACGCGCTTAGTACGACAAGACGGTATATCGATAATTGCACTGTTGCAACTGTAAAACGTAAACATCCGATCATCAATAAATTGCTTTCGGAACACAAATAATGTAATTTACAGAACGTAAATTCAAAACATTCCAGTATATTTTGAGTATATTGTTATAAAATCTATAAACTTCCTTGATTACGATCATAAATAAATTACATCTTAAAGTCCTGAAATATTTCAGCACTTCTGGAGACCCTACAGTTATACCCAAACAAGAAAGCAATACATTTTAGAATGTTACAATGAAAATGGCTGTTTTACTGTTAAATAAAGCAAAAGTTTCCGCAATAGACCTCGTTTTATTGAAACGGCCGATAAATTCACACTGTTTATTAATAAAAGCCAAACACTGTACCACTTTTGGTTTGAATATATAAATACTAGACTTAGCCAATGGCTTCGCCTGTCTTTCTCTTTGCGAGTCGATGCTCATATATCTCCGGAATTGTTCGAAAGAGTTACCGCGTCCTCGGAACACGAAGGGCAAATGACGGGAAAATGGATGGGTTTTAGTCAGTAAAAGTCAGTATTTGTCTGCATCCCGATCTGGGCAAAGTGGGAGGGTCCACTTTGCCCAGATGGTGAGGCAGCCAATGGATGATTTCCCATCCTTAAAAAATAATATATCTTCAGAGATTGGTCTGAAGATACAGCTGCCATTGCAGCTGTATATTGGTCTGAGCATATTTGGCCTGAGCCCGCAATGGGTCAAGTAATTTCCAGATTGACTGCACTGCGGGCGGTTAGTGTTCTTCCAGGCTGATAAAGTGTAGAGAGATGGGATGTTTGTGCATCCATACTTCGCGTGTCTTTTGATCGGAAGTCTCACTCTTACGACTCTTGATGACTCCGCCTGTCTGATATTAACTATCCAAGGGAACGAATTCCGGTCCTGCGAGGTGCGAGCAATGGGTAGCTCGCTGTTCGACAGAAACCAGGCCCGTGTAGACGGCGCGTCGTGTTCCACGCGCGTCTCAAAGAGTGTCAGCAAAATTGTCGGGCCCAGGGAGCCGTTGCCTGCCGGGCACGAAGGGCAAATGACGGAACACGGGTGGGTTTTAGTCAGTAAAAGTCTGACACACCCTCCCGCTTCGTCCAGATCAGGAGGCAGTAATTGGATGATTTGAACGAATTCCTTGGATACACGACTGTATCTTATTCCAGGATAAGACCAACCGGTGTGCCAAGTTATATATGGCACAGTGTTTGAGCGATCGGTTTGCTGTGTTGCGTGTCGCAGTATCGATTCTCGCATCGGATAAAGTTTGTATGGCTTACATCCATATATACAAAATGTGCCTCGGTTTTTGTAAAAAATATAGGGTGGGGCAACATGAACAACGATTGGAAAAACAAACACACAGACAGATAAACACTGTTACTCTCAAATTTACAATATTTTTTTGAATGGTAGAATGATATTATGTAGTATGTATGTATACAACGTGTAACGGAAACCCCATATCTATCCAAAAGGACTGAAGACAACATCTGGTATGGAGTCTCTATGCAAAGTTTCAGCTCAAAATAAGTGACTCATAGAATTGACCCCAAATTATTGGTTTCATACGTTTCTTGAATACACTTCCACACTAGCACTTTCCACGTCACTTGCCAATAAAACGACAATTCTCTTCGTTCTTCTTAATTTGAAAAATTCGGTTTCTGGTATCAATGTATTGAAGTTTCTAATAAGTTCCACACATGTAGACATAGGATTACAAAACCCTTGCTATATCGTTTGTTATCATCCAAAGAAGCAATATTTTATATCTATAAATATTTTATATTCATTACTGGTCAAAATCCGTCCATAATTAAATTGATTTTTGATGCTTCTTATTCTTACGTTGAAAATACTAGCTTTATGCATACCTTCTCCATATAAACTAAATTATGACTTTCATACCCCTCCCTCCGTACGCCTGATTGTGATATGTCAAAGGTTTAGGATAGGAGAGGACCTTTGTACCCCTTTTTACGAAAATCACGCGTAATAAAAACAAAATAACATAACAAATAGTTTTTTTTAGATACACTACGCATTTTGCAGATTGTAACATAATCAAAATGGAATTCTACACACCTTCATTCTATTTCTTATAGTTTGGCCGCAAAGAACTCACAAAACTGTTATTTCAAAGCTATAAGTTCTTGTCTACATAGTATACAATAGATAACGCGAAGATAACAAAGCTACCCAGGTCTGATGTGTCTCGACAGGATGCTTATTTTCGCCAAGAACCGCATGGAAGGTTATAAATACCATGATTGTTAACAACATGTTTAACAATGAAGTCTAGACAATAAACCCGGATGTGTTTGTATGGCGCTAACGACCTCACCACCATCTGTTTAGCGTTGTTTATAATCTTCCCGTCTTATGCGCTCCCAGTACTGTGTCTGCTAGTAAAGATATTGTTTTAGTATTTATAATTTAGCTGCTATATCTAAACTCTCAACTCCAATATTTTAATGTGTTTTTTTCTCAAAGCATCTTGTAACTTAATTTCAAGATTTCTCCACCAGTTTCGAGATTTGACCCTGCAATACAACAAACCAATAAATAAATATTTATCTCCACAATATTTACAATACATCAATAAAATTTTGTATGATTAAAATTTTATTACCTTTTAACATTATTGAATACAGAAAGTTGAAGCTGAACATAATTATTATGAATAAGATAATAAACTAAAAGTAAATCTATTATATTTATGTACATTGCAATTCCTTCTGCTTCTTTCACATAAAAGTACTTGCGAGCAGAGAGAGCTCAGTAGAGCAGAGAGAGTATCAGAAATACCGGGGTAAATATTAGCCTATACAACGTGGGATTAGGTTACCACATTAATTGGAACCACCCAACTAGCACAAATGGGCTGCATTAGAGCTTTGGAGCGTATCCGATTATTACTTATGGTAATAGACGTAAGCGCTAGAGCGTCTACTACAGATTTAAAGCAGCCGCTTTAGCGCTATTTGGGCGCCATTTTATGCAACCTAAAGTTCCATTTAACCTGCACAACGGTTGCATAAAGGTTCCTTAATAGCTATAACGATTTATTAACGCTATACTAAAGCTCTCGTAGCGCTACTTTTAAATGATTTTGAACTAATTTGAACGAATGAATTGATTATAGTTCTTTATTGTATATCTTCAGTTGACTATATTTGTAATATTTTGGTAAAGTGTTTTCGTCGCCATCATGAAAATAAAACAAAAGTACTAAGTAAAAGTTTGTATTCTGTATTAGCAAGATATATAAAGATACTTAAAACCCTGTCCAGTTTACTGTAGATATATAAGATAATTTTTGAGTAATTTTAACGCGCTTTTATGATATTTAAAAAATTACCAAAAGATATGTGACATTTTTTATTTGTTATACAGAATAAATTTTATTTCCGTATTTTTATGTGTCGATAACTTACTATTCGCAAGTGGCCGATATACATTTAATGCACATTTAACTGAAAAACCAATGTATATCAACTCAATTTTGCAAGTGAATTATAAGTTTTCTTAAAAAATCATGGCGTCATTGTAATGTAGTCATAACCTGCAGTTTTAGCTCTAATAACTCCCTTTTGAGAATCATAGCGCTAATTTTTACCCTTCTAACGCTTCCAGTGATTTTTGTTCCCCTGTGCAACTCACAGCCACAAAAAGCTCCTATTTTCCTGTTTTTGAGGTTATAAGATCTAGTTACGTACTTATTCGTTTAGCATCCATTTTTATTAAATGTTTTATAATAGTTACAAAAGCGGCTGTAAAATGGCGAATGGATTGAGCCTGCAAGGAATGACTATTGCTACTAAAGGCCTTAGTTACACTGATGATTTTTTTGTAACTATAGTATGCATAAGAGTTTCTATTATTTCTATAATGAAACTTATAGTAGTATAATAGTGGTTAATATAACTATAAAAGTTACAATGGAAACCACTGTGCAGCTGTGAGTGGCAGAATGACCTTCGTAACTGGAAGCTTGTAATTAGCAAATTTCCCTATCAACGAATGTTATTTTATCTTTGTTATTAGTCTGTAAGCTTTCTGTAAAATAAAAAAAAATAAAAATAAAAAAAAAAACTTCTACCGTGGACTACTGTGAAGGCTAGGGTAGTATTTGATTCAGCTTATAGCACCTTAAGTAACTTTTATAGCTATAGACGATTACGGATGCAGATATGCAACTTTGAACTGCTTTTGGAACCCTTAAACCGCTATTTTACAGCCCAAAGTAACAAAATAGGCTGCTATTTCCACTAATGTGCTCATTGGGCACGTACTCTATATTAGGTATTTTATCATGTACAATTAAAATAATTTAATAATAAACAATATTATAGCCGTGGGGCCTTTTTTCCATTTTCATATTTCACAACATCATGTACTGCATAAACGTAATCAGCTGACCAATCACTCGGCGCGTGCTCGGCCGGCGCGGCGCCGGCATCGCGGCGTTGACGCTTTTACAGGTCAGTAAACTAATATTAGAAAGGATTATTTATTTTTCACCAATAACGCTAAATTGTTTGCAAAATGCATTTTATTAATTTTAGTAAAATTATTTATTTTATTATTTTAACGGATTGATAACAATTTCTAATACCTGTACAATTTAATGTGATAACCTAATCGCCACCCTGTATAGCGTGCTGTATAATGTTAGAATGGTGTCAGGTTTTCCGCGGACTTACCTCGGTGACTTAAAGTTGAAGGTGCGGCTGTTATTACTGAGCCATGAGCTAATCTGAAGCACAATACAGTAGTCAACAGCCTAATGCGTCAATAACCCAATGGTTAAGGTGACGGACTTGCGATCGAGAGGTCACAGGTTCGAACCCCACCCATTACACTATTGCCGTGAACCCACTCCAGACACTAGCATATTTAGCTTAGTTGGAGGGGTTAACAAGGTTGCTATTAATGTGAATTCTGCCCACATTGCTAGATTTCTTTAAAAAAAATGAGAAAGGGAAAAGAGTAAAAGAAGATAATTTTAACAACAATGAAATGCCATATTGTACAACAACTGAATAGTAAGTACATCTTTTATGTACCGAAGGTGTGGGTGAAAAATAATCGCAGAAAGGTTTTACAAAGGTTCCTTCACGCCACAGCAACATTGTCCGAAGAAAGCTTCGAAACAGAATGCACGTTATTCCCCGCAATTTCTTAAGAGAAATGGGTCAACAGAATAACGTAGGTATTACATAGTACCTACATATAGTAGTAAATGTAACTATGTGTGTGGGGGAGTGTTGCGTTTCCGTCCGTTTTCATTTGTAGCAGCAATGCAGTTTGTTTCTTATGTAATCAACTATTTTGTGAGACAGGGTTGCAAAAAAGCTTTTATTTTCTCTGGCACCACTTTATAATCTAAAAATTGCAAGCTGAAAGTTGAATCAGATGGATTTTCATGTAAATTTCACAGACGGCCTGAGTACAATTGGGTGAATTATCGTCTTAAAAAGATCTACCTTAACTATTTTTATCAGGTAAAACATAAAAGAAAGATTTATAGTTAAGGTTTAGACGAAAAAATAGTCCTAATACTTCTTATTCTGGGAAAATTTGCGAAACTTCCGCATGAAAGGAAGTCACAGGCAACAGGTAATACGACTGTATATTATACTTTAAAGGAGTTTAAAATTTATTTAAATTGAATGTGAAATCTCACCGGTCGTACATTTTATAATGTATTTCAACAAATTGGATAAATTACGAGGATACTTTTAAAAGAATGACCACTAGAAGTAACTCACAAACCTTAAAACTTTACAAAGATAAACAAAAATACAGACTAACCCTAACTACTACCAGAGACGGAAAATATCTTCATACAATCTGAAACATTTCAAGCAAGTTATGAATTATTTACTTGGCGTAGTCAGTTCAAAGGCTTCCTCGTTACTTGGCCTAAGTTCCATCCTTTCCTACCAACTTTGGGATTCCGCTGGCGCTACAAATTATATCGGTCTGTTTAAATCCAACATAATCTCGATTGAGGTTTGCTGGAGCGAGGTTCAAAACTCCTAATAGCGTTGAATCAATATCGGTTGGGAGCTTATGATTTTAGTATTAACTCTATGTTTGTTTGGCTTTGGCTTAGATTATAATATAAAGAAAAAAAAGAGCAGTGTAGCTCACTAGTTACGGATACGAATTTAGAGTCGTAAGTCGTGGGTTTAAAGCCGAAAGGCATTAGAAAAAACAGTAATTTTGAAACAAACACTTGAATTTTATTAATATGTATAGATTTGGAGATCAGAACTTTATCAATATCCATTGTGAGTTACCAAATAAGAAGTGATAGCTACAGGCCGACTTCACTTCTAGTTTTGATTTAAAGATATTAATAGTAAGTACAATTATATAAGAACACATGGAAAGCCGCATTGATTTCGCTTTATGAACGTAATCACTAACAAATCGGCTTTGGCCGTCGCGAAAAAGCTGATTAAGTCGGTGGCAGTGGCCACCGACTTAATCAGCGCAGTGTTGACTAGTAAACTAACGATGACATCGGTGCAAACGTGCTGGTGGGACGGTTCGTAAATCATGTTGACCAACATAACTACAGTCTGGCAGACGTCCAACTGTTGGCTGCAATAAGCCTAGTTTTAAACGACCATATACAAGGCGAATATACTTGGAATATGGCCACGATTAAAGCAGTACAGTCCATAATTTGTAATTGCATGTTTATAAAACCGGTCTTCCCACAGAATGCTGCAATCATCATCCCTATTGTCAATATTCGCGCTTGGAAATGTAGGACGTCATTTGCTTTATAGGGTAAATTCAGCGTGTTTCATAGAATCCTCTTTCGTGGAAGCGCAATCTTCAGTATTGATGTAGAGTGATTGTTTTGCTAGAGGTTGTATCCATAAAGTTAAATTATGCATTAACATCAGCAATTTAGCTAGGAGGAGCTCATGGCTAAATATTAACAGCTACAAAATTTGATCTTCCAAGTTAAGGATCCTGGGATAGCTATAAACCATCCAACCTGCGCACAGCCAAGTTATGGAACTCTCTGCCGGCTTCTGTGTTCCCTGCCACATATGACCTTTCAGCCTTTAAAGCAAGAGTAAACAGGCATCTTCTGGGCTCGCTCGTCACATCGTAGACCTCATCTATCGCTTACCATCAGGCGAGATCGAGGGCAAGGGTGGGCTCATCCGTAATAAATCCTAATATATCGATATTCCTCCATGTTATCTCCGTGTTCTCGTGGCTATCAATTGTACATCTTTGACAGTCAAACTGGTAGTCAAAAACCAGAAAATCTGTCACCAGTCTCAGTAGCTGAGTAGCAGGATACTCAGCTACTGAGACTGGTGACAGATTTTTGACAGGTCAGATAGGCAGTCGATGTAAAGCACTAGTACCTAGCTGCATCCGATTAGGTTGGAAGTCGACTCCATCATATCTAGACATAGACTAAGCAGATGATTTGACCATGTTTAAGTGTGTGATACATGCAAAAGTGCGACGTTTTCGTACTTATTATTTACCGAATGAACATGCAAGAAAATAAAGTTTATACTAATAGTTTAGTTCATTGAAATACAGAAGATAATAATTATGATCACTTACATTATATATTAACTTTTTTTTATAAATATAAAAGCGAAATACCACTCACTGATTAATCACGAAATCTCAGAAACTACAAGTAGTAGGGCTCTCAAATTTTGCGTGGGGGTTTCTTTTAGTACGTAGATGCTCGCTAAGACGGGATTTTGTGAAATTCCCACGGGATCGGGTTTACACGGAAAAAACTTGCCACGCGAACGAAGTCGCGAGCAACTGCTAGTAGGTATATTATATAAATTGGTATGTATCAAGATTAATATGTTTGTAAGTTTATTTTAATTGTATATGTATACATATTCTTGTAATAGAATTTTTAATTTTAATATATTTCGCACTTTTTTAATGCACCCGCCATGTTATCTCTTCACCACCTATGGTTGACTGGTAGAGAATGCCTATGGCACTAATTCCGCCTTTGTACATTTTGTGTTGCATAAAGTTTTAACCAAATTTAAAAAAAATGTATGTATATTTCGTGGTAACTATAATCCTTATTGATTGCCCCTATTCATAGTATTGCAGCATATATTACAATAACTACTTTTCGTAGAAAATGGCGTCCATGTAAATAATATTCGATAATCATGCAGTAGATATAACTAGAATTGGAGTAGCGTATAGAGACACGGGCGATACACATACAATGATTAAATTACAGTGCTGCATCGGTATTTCTATTATCTTTTATTTATTTGTTTACATTTTTTTTTACTTTTTCTGTTAATGTTATAACTAATATTAATCAAACTTAATGATTAATAATGATATTGTAATAATTTATGTTATCTTTACTTCGTTTCAATGCAACTTAGCTCAAGATTTTAATGTTAACATAATTTTTAATTTAATTTACTGTTTATATAAGTGCTGTGCTCACCTACAAGTGGCGAATTCACCACAAACTATTTCATTCGTATCTTTGTTTTTATTTATTAAATAACTTTTTTTTTTTTAGCGTGGTAAAATTATCAAATAAGTCGTCCCACCCCGGGCAGGGTGGGAGGGACTGTCAGACTTTTACTGACTAAAATCCACGGTGTTCCTTCAATAACCCTTTACGTACCGGGGTCACGGAAACGGGATGAGTCCCACGACCCCGGCAGGCTTCGGCCCTCTACGGGGGGGCCTCGTCATATTGCTGACGCTCTTTGAGGCGCGCGTGGCGAGCGAGAGCACACGATGCAGGACCGCCCCGCTTGGGCAGAGCACCGACGTGTCCTCACGGCGGCAATAGGCGGAGACCTCTCGCGCCCGGCATTGGTCGAGGCCATGCTGCGGGGCGAGAGGGAGTGGGAAGCGGTCGCCTCCTTCTGCGAAGCAGTCATGCTTCCGAAGGAGGAGGCGGGCCGCGTGAGCGAGAGGATGGCGTCCTCCCTTCAGCCCAGCCGCAGTGGTAGACGCCCACGGCGTCGGACGTCGGCCGACGATCTCCGGCCACCGTAGGCGCGGGCATGCGGACACCCTCAGGGCGACCCTCGCAGTGGTGACACCCAGGCGTTTTCTCCTTTCCCATCAGACACAGGTACCTCCCGAAACTTCCGTGTCCAGTGAGGACCTGCGTCATGCGGTAGGTCAGGACGCCGTGACGCCGATCTAGCCACTCCTCAAAGAGGGGTCTTACCGATTTATTAAATAACTAGTGAATTTTTTTTTATTACTGATTTGCCCACTCTTGTCCTCGATCTCGCCTGATGGTAAGCGATAGATGAGATTGGTTCGTTGGTGTGTCAATAAATAAATAAATTAATTTCTGTAAGAAATTTCTGCGTAACCGAATGTGGACCACCGTACTTAATTGCTATTGAATAATATTCCGCACATGACAGGTATCAGTAGCTTCAAAGTAAATATCGCCAATAGCCTAATGGGTAAGGTGTCGGAATTGTGATCGAGAGGTCCTAGGTTCAAACGCCACCCATTACACTATTGCCGGGTACTCACTACAGACACAAGCGTATTTAGCTACCCACATTGCTAGTTAATTTAAATAAAAAAACACAAGCGACATGCCCCATCACCTCAGACGCGCATTGTGTATAGAGTCGACGACACGTCGGGTTCCAATGCGCGCCTCAAAGAGCAATCAGCACCATAGACGGGGTCCGATAGAGCCAATGTCTGACAAGATACCGCGTAACCGGAACGCAAGGGCGAATGAAAAAACAGCGTGGCTTTTTAGTCCAGAGACTGACACTTCCTTCCGCTCCACGCAGCGTGGGAGGAGTGATCTGATGATTTAACTCCGGAAAAAAGGAATAGGCAGCCCCAGGCGAATTGGATCAGTGGGCCATTCGGATCACCATAAGAAATCGAACTATATTCGTAATAATACGATGAAATAAATCAGCGCTTCACTTTCTCCTTTTTAATAACGATATAATGAATATTGTATGATTTCATGTGGTAATCCGAATTATCTATTTATTAGTGATCCGATTCGCCTCGCTGCCTTACACTAACTAAAAGGCCGTTAAGCCACAAAAGGTCATTTTTCACTTTTTAATGTATCCTTAAACTACTTCTGGTCTAACAATAATTTGTCTACGATTAATACTTTTCGAGATACAGCAAATTTGCTGAGCAGTTAAACCACATAATTTTTGTCACTTCCTTAGTTACTAAACCACAATACTATACATCCAATACTAGAATATAATACAACTAGTACTCACGCGGGGCTTCGCTCCCGTGGATTCTCGCGAAAAAAGTAGCCTATAACCTTCCTCAAGCTTCAAGCTACTTCCATACCAAATTTCATCCAAAAACTTACTTTACGTACGTAATACGTACTTTTGAAGATTAGCGCGTTCAAGCAAACAAACAAACAAACTTTTCCGCTTTATAATATTAGTATAGATACTAAAAATTAATTAATATTTACAAAAACCAAACGTTATAACTTGTGCACATAAACTATGGCCACAAAAATAATTTACAACCATCGTCCTAGCTAGCGTAGTTTTGTAGAAAACTTATTTTTACGTTTACTCGAAAAGTAGTTTTTGGGGTTAGCGGCTTTTTAGTTAGGGCAGCTCGGTTTACCCTTTATTTGTAGTCACAAACCTTACTTGACTATAACTTAGTAACGTTTTAGTGCTAACCTTATCAAAATCGCAAACGACCTTGTTTTATAATATTTGGAAATAGAGATGAGAGCCTTGTGCTACAAAGGTCTTAACTCCAGAACTCACACTTTTGTTTTGAGCAAGAAACCAAAACAGTTCTGCGAAAAGTTGATGTTTTTCTTCAAGGAAATAATAATGTATAAACCATATACACACGATAAGACTAAGGAGATTATGTGCCCTTTGCCCAGCAGTAGGAAAATATAGGGTACAAAAAACACCCTCGCTTTGTTTTATTTCATTTCCCAAACACATGCCATACACTCATATCGAAAAAGTATATATTTCCTCAATTTCAAATTCCTAAACCATCGCCACATACTTATATACAACTAGCTGCTGCCTGCAACTTCGTTGGCGTGGGAGGATTTCCCGCGTAAATCCCGATCCCGTGGGAATTTCGGGATAAAAAGCTTATGTATTATTCGAGAATAATATTAATTACCAAATTTCATTAAAATCTATCCAGTAGGTCCGGAGATTAGTATGTACAAACAGACAGACAGATTTTTTTTATTTTTTTTTGCCGTGTTACCGTTTCTTAACCCACCTCAATTACTATTTTTGTATAAAATTTAAGTGTACAGACACTTTTTTACTGTTTCATTATATGAATGTATAAATTATTTGAATGAAATTCTTTAACTGCCCGTAACTAATATGTTTATCGGATTCAAGAAAATTCAAGAATTAAATCCAGGGTGGCTTATATTACAATGAAGTCCGCCAAAGTCAAGTTTGGTTAAGTCCTTAACCTTCTAGGTTCACCTCCGACAAGAGGCCACGGAAAAAAAAATAGAATTTAAAAGAGAATACCAGTGAGAATGTACACTTTAAGGGCAACACAATCAGCCTATAAAGTTATCTATGTGCGGGAACGGCCCAAAATCCTCCGAGGTAGACCGGGGTCGTTGGGTGTCGTATTTCTTCGAATTTTTCAGTCCTAGGATATACAGGTTTCTCCACGATGTCTTCGTTCGCCGTTTTTAAAGCAGTGGTGCCAATGGAAATTGCAAAAACTAATTTGAATGCTGGGGTTTGAATCCATGGCTCTTAACACGTAAGTTGTGCCTTTGCCTTATACAACGTGTAACGGAAAGGGTATATACATACCAAGGGCACGGCTTCTATGGATGATATCAAACGATACTGAAAGGGTTTCAACTCAAAATAAAATACTCTAAAAATTTATACCAAATTTGCGGTTTCGTAAGTTTCTTAAATTGAAATCATAACAATCGTGTCACCACACTACGTAGGTCAATAACTTTCCACGTTACTTGCAAATATCACGATAAATCTCTTCCGTAATTCTGTGCGCCTAGTACTGTAGGTATCTGGTATCAATGTATTAAAAATTCTCATTACTTCCGAACATGTTGAGATAGGATTACAAAACCCTTGCCATATCGTTTGTTATCATCCAAAGAAGCCATGCACTTGGTATGTATATACTCTTTAAATTACACGTTGTATAGTTTAACGTAAAACGACAAAAAAATACGTGTAAAAGTGTTAATTCAATTTTGGAATATCATAACGTTTCATTTTATAACCACTGGGAGTAACACTGCTCAAAATTAACCACCAAAATATACCTTATCAGATAAATATACCAACATACACATGTGTCAGTATACATATACATAGACCGGATTCAATCTCCTTAGGTAAATTCAAATGTAGACCGCGTGTAACCCATTCTGAACCGACCCAGTTGCAATAAAATGCAATATATACATTCCTATTTAATTGAGTTCGTCCGTATTCCGGGAATATCTGTGCATTAAATGAAAATATGAATATATCCGATGGATCCGTGGCATTCTGTAAACAAACTGAATGCTTTATTGAATAACTTTATTCATAAAGTGGGTGTTGGTTTTAAAATCGGGATGGTATAACGAACTCGTTCGATTTAACTTAAAACAATGTTTTTATGGTTGATATCATTTACATATTTATGTTAAAATACTACCTATGCTATGACTACGTTCGCATGGGAGGTTTCTCCCGTATATTACCCGATCCCGAGTGAATTTTAAGATGCGAAATAGCCTATATGTTTTCATTAATCTTCCAGTTAATGTCTCATTAAAATAAGTTAAGCCACCCAAAAGACTGACCCCGATATACAGAAGGACCGTCAGAAATTTAATAAAATTTTGTTCGTCTTTTACATAATCCACCAGTTGGGCCCAGCGACCCGTTCCCCCACCATCGGTCGCGTCTCTTGCTTCAGACGATCCTATCGCGCTCACCAGCGATCTCACGACTCTCTTCGGCCTGAGTGACTCCGTCTTACTAGCGGGCGATCTCAACGCCAAACACCCCGCTTGGAACAGCAACACGACAAATGCCAGAGGCAGAATCGTGTATAACCTAGGCGCGACCCTAAACTACGACGTCATCGCTCCGATGACTCCCACCCACTACCCACACGACCCCAACCATAACCCCGATGTCCTCGATGTGGCGCTCCTAAAGAATGTAAATCTCCGTTTACACTCCATAGAAGCGCTTCACGAGCTCAACTCAGATCACCGTCCCGTTATCCTACACCTAGGTTCCCGCTCGGGTTACCATGATCCTACCCAACCTCCTCCGACCCAATTGATCACCGACTGGAGGAAAGTAAGTGAAAAACTGAAATCCACCACGTCGCCTCAATTGGACTCCATTCCTGACCACATAGTCTCAGTCGCTGACACGACGGCGGCGATCGACTCGCTTACAAATCACGTACAATCCGTCCTGAACGATTGTTCAAGGGAAGTTCCTGTAGTGGAAGACCACCGCTGGAAACTCCCGGACGATGTACGGAATCTGATAACCGAGAAGAACGCAGCCATCCGTGCGTACAGCGCTTTTCCCTGCGCCGCAAACAAAGCTCACATGCGCAACTTACAGCGTGCTGTAAGGAAACGCATTACCGAGCAGCGTAATGCGAGCTGGGACAAGATGCTGAGCGAACTTGAGCCCACCCATCTTGCCTTCTGGCAGCTTCAGAGGAAGTTACGATCCACTGAAGAGGCCACAATGCCTCCTCTCATTCGTCCCGATAAGAGTGTCGCCTTCGATAACTCTGAAAAAGCAGAATGCCTAGCCGACAGCCTAGAGTCCCAGTGTTCTCCCAGCTCTCAACCAGTAGACCAAGCCCACCTCGATATGGTGAACGCCGAAGTCGAACGTAGAACTTCCCTTCCGCCCGTCGAAGATCCCGATAATCCACTGGCCCCCATCACTCCTGATGAGGTCCAGGATATCATTAAAAGTCTCCAACCGCGAAAAGCCCCTGGCTCCGACGGCATCACCAATAGGGTTTTCAAACTTTTCCCCGCCCAGCTTATAGTGCTAATGACTGCCATCTTCAATGGTGCATTGAGCAATAATATGTTCCCCGCAACCTGGAAACAGGCCACCGTCATAGGTATTCCCAAACCAGGCAAGCCCAAGTCTGACCCATCTAGCTACCGTCCCATTAGCTTACTCAACGTCCTTGGTAAAATCTATGAAAGGCTTATATATAAGCGGCTCAAAGATTTTGCCGAAGCAAAGAGTCTTATACCCAATGAGCAGTTTGGATTTAGAACCGAACACTCATGTATCCAACAAGTCCACCGCATCATAGAACACGTCAGCGCCGGCTTCCAACGGGGCGCAATAACGGGAGCCTTATTCTTCGACATAGCGAAAGCGTTCGACAAAGTCTGGCACAATGGCTTAATCTATAAGCTATACCAACTCGGCGTGCCTGACCGTCTCGTGCTCATCCTACGGGACTTTTTATCGAATCGCACTTTTCGTTACCGAATTGAGGGGGAGCTTTCCTCCCCCCATCCCATTCGCGCAGGAGTTCCTCAAGGCTCCGTACTATCCCCCCTCGTTTTCACGCTATTCACTAGCGATATCCCCAAGCATAAAAATACTCAGCTAGCCCTATTTGCCGACGATACGGCTATCTATTATACCGGTCTTAAACCCGATGCCATCGCTCGCACTCTCCAAACTTCCGCAAACACTCTGGCCAAGTGGTTCCGGAAATGGAGAATCGAAGTCAATCCAGACAAAAGCCAGGCAGTCCTCTTTTCTAAGCCGCGGATAAACCCACCCTCCCCCCGTCCGATTACCATGTACGGCAAGCCGATCCCCTGGGAAAAGCAAGCCAAATACTTAGGCGTGGTCCTCGATAAACACCTTTCCTTCGCTGAGCACATAAAGCAGGCACGTTCGCGCGCCGCTTTCGCTCTAGGTAGGCTCCACTTCATTCTTAGCTCCCGCAGCAAGTTATCACTCAGGTGCAAGCTGCGTATTTTCACCGCGGTCATCCGTCCCATCATGACCTACGCCTGCGTTGTTTTCGCACACGCAAAGCCCTACCTCCTCCACAAGATGCAGACCCTTCAAAACCGATTCCTCCGTAGAGTCACGGGAGCCCCCTTTTATGTTCGAAATGAGCTTCTTCACGTAGACCTCAAGATGCCCACCATCCAGCAGTTCATGAAACGTGTCTCCAAGCGTTTCTTTGATACTGCAATCCAACATAGGAATCCCCTTATCGTATCGGCCGCCCAATACGAACCCTCGCGTATCTCTAAGATTCGCCGACCAAGGCACACCCTTGTCACTCCCGATGACGCAATCACCCTGCTCCAAGAGAGCCGTAGGGAAACAAGTACAGTGGCACACAAAAACAAAAACCGACCGTCCTTTCGTCCTCGCCGCCGAGGCCCGCCGCGACGTCCCCGTAATAGTCCGCCCCGACCCTTGCCAGAGCCAGCCCGCGACGCTGAGCCAGTAGCTTTAAATTCCCTTATTAATAATAAAAATGATATGATCCAGCCTGTCCCTAGCTGCCCTCCCACTGCGACGCCCTAAGCCGAGGTCCGTACCCCACGGGGGTGCCCTTAGCGTGTAGTCGCCTAGTTTGTAAGTTTTCTAATAAGCCCTGGCTGGAGGCTTTAATTAATTTATTAATTAAGGCAACCACAGGCAAGCCCGGTTAAGCAGCCGACAACCTCAGAGGTTGACCTGCGAGATGCCACACACAAAAAAAAAAAAAAAAAAAACCAGCGACCCGTCAAATACGCCCGGAGGACACGGGGGAACATACGGTGGAGGTCTGACCCGCTTGGGCAGAGTACCGCTATGTCCTCGTGGAGGCGATCGGCGGCATTGACCTCTCGCGCCCGGACCTGGTTCAGACCATGGTGCGGGGCGAGCGGCAATGAAACAAAAAACATGTTTGTATGGATTTCAGCTGTAACCATTGCCCTACCACTACTTAATCTGATATTATGTTACATCACTAAAATATGCTTCAATGAAAAAGCTTCGAATACTCGACTTCAGTAATACTAGATTTCAAATTTCACCAGTCAATGGTACATCAAAGTGTAGTGTAGTAAACTAAATTCCTTCGTCTCTTAGGCACGTGTTTGCGGCTAAAGTATGAAGCAGTTAGCTTAGATAACTACTAATTTTGGAGATACTCGTAGTAACTAAACATTCGTTTAGTGGACTACGACGAAAAATTCAAATAACAAGAATACAGCTCATTAAAATTTTGTCAACAATTCACACACAAATTTTGTCAAAAGTAATTTGAATAAAAAAAATTGGGACATTCTATAAAACAATTTTGTGATATGTGTTATAGTTTGTTTCACGCCATCAACTTCCAAATTCCGGGCTATTACTGAGAAATTTCTAACAGATACACCCAACAGGATTTTTTGCCCGACTTCCGACTCGGGAATCGAAATCGAGGCCTCTTGCTCAGCAGCTGCGTTTCCGAGCACTACGCCACCGAGCAGTTAAGGGAAGAAATTTTACCATGAATGAATTAATGAATATACAAATGTAAATCAGCGTTGACCAGTGTTGTGGCCATGCTGCATAATGCTCAATATTCGCTGAAATTTGTTTTTTTTGGGGTTCCGTAGCCGAATGGCAAAAAACGGAACCCTTATAGTTTCGATATGTCTGTCCGTCTGTCTGTCTGTCTGTCCATCCGTCCGTATGTCACAGCCATTTTATTCCGAAACTATTAAGACTATACATGTGAAACTTAGTAGGTAGATGTATTCTGTGAACAGCTTTCCGATTTTAAGAAAAAAAAAATGTAAATTAAAGGGGGGTCCCCATACATGGAACTAGAACTGAAAACATTTTTTTTCATGAAACCTATGCGTGTATCTATAGACAGGTCTTTAATAATGATATAAGGGTTTCTAAAACCACTTTTTCATAAAGTCAATCGTTTAAAAGATATAAGCTTCCAAAGTGGTAAAATGTGTGTGTTTTTAGTAAATTATAGAAGTTAGAGGGAGGGGCCCTCTAACTTCTATAATAATGGAGTGCAAAATCTAAAAAATACATGTCTGTAGATCTTAATGTAAACTTTCAACCAAAATTGGTTTGAATGAAATCGGGTCAGCAGTTTTTGTGATACAGCATATTTTCTAAAACCGCAAATATAACTTTGTAATTCATACAAACACTATGAAAAACAAAGTTATTTAGCGTAGTTGTAAAAATGTAAATAAGCTAGTTTTAAGAAAATTTTAAGGTTTTTCTTTATTCGTCCAATAAATATACATATTATATAATATTATTATAGTTACTACGGAACCCTTCATGGGCGAGTCTTAGTCGCACTTGGCCAATCTTTTTTTATTGTTTGTAATGGTGTAATGGTCCAAGCAGTGGTGGCCGACTTACGCCGAAGGCCCGACTTACGCCGAAGGTACAGCCTTCGGCGTAAGTCGGGCCTGTACCCGCTGTAGGTCTTGGCCTCGACATCGAACACAGACAGAAACTACTTTGTATAATTTTCATTGTCACCACTGCTCTCAAAACCGCGACGGAAAACATAAAATTCGAAGACATGAGTCGTCCACTAACTAACCTACATTGGGCCCGCGTGATCTATTATGCTACGTTTACACGCTTGCCGAGGTTCGGCAAGCGTCCACAAGCTCCAAGCCTTTAGGCCGTGCGCGCACTGCGTTGCGTTTTGGAAACGCAAAATTTGTGAAGTATGGAGTGTCATAGAAGTGCGCGCACTGCGGTCAGTCTACCGGTGCGGTAGAACTACCGGAACTGCGGCCACCGCAAGGCAGTGCGCGCACGGCCTTACAAACGCTTGGATGCCATTTACACGCTTGCGAGTGCGCTAGTGTGTTCCGGACAGGCAAGCATGACAGATGTTTGTGGTTCTTGTCCTTTGGATTTCATATGCATGGCTGACTGTGATATGCCTCGAGAAAGGCCATGGTTTCATCGTTTGACTAATTCATAGTAAATACGCGGTCATATACAGCGCAGCGTAAAAAAAAAGAAAATACACCTTCGGCGCGAGCTCGTAAGCGACACTAAACGCGCGCCAACATGTAAATACGTCACAAGCGCTTACCGCAAGCTTCCTTTGATCTGTGTTAAAAAACCGACACTAGTCCGGATCGGCGACAAGCTCATGCAAGCCAAGCCAAATGCCCCGTTTACACGCTTGTGTTTATGGACACTTGCTCAGTCTTGCCAAGCGTGTAAACGTAGCATTAGTTACCGTTTATTCCAGTTTATTCTGTCTCATACAGAGGAAGCCTGTGTCTCAGCAGTGGAGACGTTAATACACTTATTATATTATGTAATAAATACTTCTTTTATTTTTGGACAGTTTTATTATTTTGTTTGTTTGTTTGTTAATATTAATTTAATTTTCCTATTTTTTGAAAAGTTGAAACAAAAAAAGTTATTTAAAAAATCTAAAAAACCCGACTGCTCAACTGAAATGCAAGAAACAAGCACATTTTTATTTTAAAAAGTGACAAGCAGGCGGACCCGTCAAATGTAAAAAAAAAATACGTTCAATTGGGTCCCGCCTGCTTGTACTTTTTAAAATAAAAATGTGCTTGTTTCTTGCATTTCAGTTGAGCAGTCGGGTTTTTTAGATTTTTTAAATAACTTTTTTCTTATAATTAACCGGCATTGCTAATTTTTAATTTAGGTGTAATTTCGTTGTTTGCGGCTTTAAGTCGGAATTCCGAACCTTCTGACAGTCTTTCGAATGGATATCGTGTTACCCAGTATCCAACTGCATTCGTTTGTACTGGAAGCACAACATAACTAAAATTGTAACAAGACTATAAAGACTGACTTAATTTGACCTAACGATCAAAAATTAATCTAGAAAATGTTTATATTGATCACAATGTAGAAACAAAAAGCTATAACATTACGCGCCTGTAGGAGTTCCTTGTCACTTTTTCAACTGACCAGTGTACCAGGTCAGCTATGTAAGGTGTAATGAAAAACATAGTTAAGAATATAGAAATTAAATAATAACAAGTTTTAATTTAATTCACAACATCCACCCTTAATTTTGGTCCATTTATCGAGGCTAAGGCTCAATTGGCTGCCAAAAAGTTGGGAATCCTAGCAAAGGTGAGTCGGTACTTCACACTGGAACAGCTGCTCAACCTCTATCAAGCGCAAGTTCGGTCGTGTATGGAGTACTGCTCTCATCTCTGGGACGGATCTGCCAAATACCAGCTTGATGCACTTGAGTCTATAGAGAAACGGGCCAAAAGGCTCATCGGCAACGAGAAACTGGTCGAGACAAGGCTCCAAAGCATAGAACATCGGCGACGTGTTGCAAGCCTGTCAGTTTTCTATCGGTTACATTTCGGGGAGTGTGCGATGGAATTGCACAGTCTTATTCCGCCAAGCCCGTTCCATCATCGGACTACAAGACAAACGGCGATGCGCCATTGTTACATGGTGGACATCCCACCCATACACACGAAACGTTTTGGGCATAATTTCATTGTGCGTACGGCTAAGGAGTGGAATTCCCTGCCGGAGTCTGTGTTTCCTGATAGTTATAACCTGGGAGTCTTTAAGTAAAGAGTGAATAGGTTACTTCTAGGCAAGCGTGCTTCACCTTCGACCACATCATCGCTTAAGATCAGGTGAGATTATGGTCAAATGCAAGCCTATCAACTATAAAAAAAAAATTCAAGTTAAATTATACACAAAATATTTAATCTAAATTAAAGTACAGTCTAAAATAAAGGCATCAATAATTAGTAGTTGGTCGGTGTACCTAAGAGACTGATGGCATTACCAAGTTAAATTAAAATATAGCAATAACTTAATTTTCTTAAAAAATCTTATAATAAAGAAAGAAAATAAGCTTATTTGCGATAACACAAGACGCATAAGGAAATGAGAAAAAAGCTCTAGTGAAAGAATGATGTATATTTTGCAAATAGGTTATAAATAACACTTACTACACGTCTTTTTTTTTCCGTAAATGTAAACTAGATGAAGCCAGTGTTTCCTAACTGACTACTACTTAGAGAAGAAACACTGGAACAAACTCAGAGGTCAACGTCTCTTTTAAAGTCCATACAATCTGTAGTGATCAAATCATATGAGAGCCATGTAGGTTAATGTCTGTGGTAACCTTCAGAGAGGGTGCCACAGACATTCACAATCACACAGATTTGAGCAGGCCCATCCAAACAGTGCAAGCAGTTATCAAATATCGCGTAGCTCAACTTAGAACCTTAAGGAGCTCGCACAATTTGACGAACAATACCAAAGTAAGGACATTTGGATGGGCCGTATAAAGGCACTCAAACTGCCAGACAGTGCGGTAATCTATTCATAATATTCGTTGTTTTGACACATTGCTCTCACATTCACAATATAGCTCTTGCTTTTGCTTTGAGTGGGAAAATATGTGTCACAAACACGCAATGCCATCATCGCTCAGCATAATGCTATGCCACCATGCGTGACACTGACAAAGCACAGGTTTTCAGCGACTACCGTCCTCGTGATGACGTCAACTGGTCCGATAGACATTTCAATCTTCAAACTGAATAATAGCAAAATTGATGTTAATTAAAATGATAACCTATAAAATCACTGAACATTACATTAATTTCAATTCCATCACAAAACAATTTATCAAACAAACATCGGTCGAGAGGAAATCCCGGCAATCTTAATTTTTAATCATTCCCATAATTTCGGGATTTTTGTATCTCGTCGGCCAAAATTTCTCTAATAAGAGTCTCTTCAGAATTAATATTTTACGCTATTCAGGATTTGGGACCGGATTAATTTACGTTTTTTTTTAACATTTGTTAAAATCAAATTCTTCCTCATTTTGCAGATTTTTTTGAAACATAACTAAGGTAATGAACTCAATAATGGGTCGTAATTATGGTTTGGAAGCTGTTTTATAATAAAAATGGGATATTAACATTTTGTCTTCGAAATATCGGTTTCAAATTCCAATAAATATTATCTCTTTGAGCATTTTGGGATTTTCAATAACATCAACAGTTTTGTTAAACCAATCGGCTAAACCAATTTAAATTTTCATTATTAGAAAGATTTATCGTCGATAAAGTTAATTTTCAGCTTCCGCTTTTAGTAGAATTCCTATGTTCAAAACATTAGGAGATATTAATTAAATACAGTCGCATGGGTCGAGGATCTTCGAGGTTAAGCACCGCTTGCCGAGGTCGGTCAGTGGATGGATAACATTTCGGGATTCCTGGCTCGGAAAGCACGTTGATTCCTGGCTCGGAAAGCACGTTGATTCCTGGCTCGGAAAGCACGTTGATTCCTGGCTCGGAAAGCACGTTGATTCCTGGCTCGGAAAACACGTTGATTCCTGGCTCGGAAAGCACGTTGATTCCTGGCTCGGAAAACACGTTGATTCCTGGCTCGGAAAGCACGTTGTTTCCTGGCTCGGAAAGCACGTTGATTCCTGGCTCGGAAAGCACGTTGATTCCTGGCTCGGAAAGCACGTTGATTCCTGGCTCGGAAAGCACGTTGTTTCCTGGCACGGAAAGCACGTTGATTCCTAGCTCGGAAAGCACGTTGATTCCTGCCTCGGAAAGCACGTTGCTTCCGCCTGTCATTTCCACATCTTTGACAGTCGTTACGGGTAGTCAGAAGCCAGAAAATCTGACACCAGTCTTGTCAAGGTGTATCGTCTTACTGAGCTACTGGGTTGTGGAAGTCAGCTAGGCAGTCACTCTATTTAAAAAACCGGATACAACTCAGTACTTCTGTATCCGGTTAGACCGGTAACAGACTGCGACATATTCGGGAGAAAAGCTAAACAAATGATAATGATCATTTTCGATATTCCAATAATTTATCAATAGTTTTGCTAAACATCGGCTAAACCAATTTCAGTTCAATATTAGAGAGACTTTTTATTCATCCGTTCAAGTCCCACTATTATTATTATATTTATTTATTTCAGACAAAATTATCCATATAACATCAAAAACAGAATACAAATGACATACAAATAAACTCAAGTTAGACATAATACGCACACTACACAATATACAATATTAAATACAATATTTCCCCGAAATCCTTCCGAATGTCCTTTTCGAGCGCCACTTCAGATCAGATATTGTAGCGCGCATCTAGGTCGTCTCACTATCTTTTTCTGCACCGTATTTACTAGAACTAGACAAATAAGATTAATCGTTGATAATATTAATTTCAAGCTTTTCTTTTAGTAGTTTTTATATGTTCAAAACATCAATCTAAAAAGCATTGGTATTACATACAAAATCGCGGGAGTCCTTGGGTCGGATTCCAGACGACCAGATTAGCTCCAAGGACACGGGAGGGACGAAGGAGGCTCACTTTACAGAAAGACAATTTGTGCACCGTAGGCACCTTCTGTGTGACGGGAAAACAAATTGAGGGTTTTGTTTTGTTTTTGTGTAAGTGTTACTTTATTTTAAGTATGCTACTTTTTTATTATTTTATTATTCCGGATAAACTCATTCTTGATCTCGATCTCGTCTGATGGTAAGCTATAGATGAGGTCTACGATGGAATGAGCGAGTCCAGAAGATGCCGTACACTCTTGCTTGAACGGCTGGAAGGTATTAAGTGGCACAGAACACAACAGCCGGCAGAAAGTTCCACAACTTGGCTGGGCGTACAATAAATGTGGACGAGAAGCGCTTGATACGACAGAACGGTATATCAACCAAGTACTTACGCAAAAAATTATCTGGATCCATTCCAGAAGTATATTATAGATACCCTATTTGGTAAAAACGTTTAGCTAAAGTAAAAAGTCATAGAAAAGCCTAGTACGCGATGTACTGTACTTAGAAGACACACTTCTTACAGTTTTTTCGATGTTAGTACATTAGCATTCTTCATTCTTCATTTTCAAGCAACGTTTGCCCTGGATGGATGACCATCCTAAACATTTCAATATTTCTTCGTGCCTAGAAAGCTAGGACTTGGAAGGAAAAGGCACTTACGAAATGATGTAGATTATGAGTCCCATCGATATGAGTACGCAGCGCACCGGTTCAGACGATATTTCCTCCAAGTTCACAAGAGGAGAGAGAGTTTGAGGATTCACCAATACCTTATCACTTTTTAGAGTTTTAGCGGTAGCGCGGGCGTATGATATATACGTTTCGCCAGTCTGCGAGCTGATTTTTGAGTGAGTGGGTAAGGACGGGGAGTGTTCGCAATGAACGAACAGGAAAGAGTGGGAGTAAGGAATCGATTTGACAATAGTTACGGGTAGTAATAGTTACAGAAGCCGGGAAATCTATCACAAGTTTGGCCAAGGGACCGTCCAGTGTTACCATCTACTGAGTTTTGAAGGTCTGACAGGCAGTCGCTTCATATAAACTGCTGCATCGGTTAGACTGAAAGATGAAGCATATGATAGTAATTGTTTTCACTTATATAATTACCAGAAGTAGGAATTAGGTAGAGTTATTTATGTACTTGCATCGAAATGTTGATATTAATATGGATCTTCCCGGGATTTCTAATAGACAATCCCGTGTGACCAACAATATTAAGTAAATTAGGCAACGTCGCGCGTGCAGTGGTTTAAATTGTGTAAAAGTAAATAACTTTTTATTTATTTAATCACGGGATTTTTCTGCTCTTTGAAATTAATCCCGGGATTTGGGGCATATCCACTTTATTCTTTCGTTGTATGAAAATATGAAAATCAGTGTAAGTGCATAAATAACTCTACCTAATTCCGACCTCTGATAATTACACATTGTAGCTACAGGTTACTAACTTAAAGCTTAACAAAATAATAGAACGTTGCATAAAATTACTTCAACCTAAACGCTCCCGAAAACTGGTAAATGAATTTAATTAGTCCGAAAATTTGGAAGAAAATTGTCGAAAACTTCACAATGTAATCTACCTTAGCATGGCGAGCCAGGTCAAAGGATTAAGACGAGTCTGAGTTTTACAAATGAACGTTTTGAGTGAATTTTAAAACTTTTCCTTTGTGGGTAGGTATGAATAGCGGCTCTTTGAGCGTCCTGTGAATGACGCTGTCGTCCCAGTCTTTTGGTTGGGAAGTTGTTCTAAATTTGACGACACGTTTGGTGCAGAGTTCTCTCAGCAACTTTGTTCTTGCTGCACATTGATGATCTGCTTATGCCCGTTACCTTTGGGTATGCAGACGACAGCACAGTTGCTGAGAGATATATGTCCAGCACACGTGCTGGTGGGTCTCAGATCCAGTCTCTTCGTGAGGACATGGTTGAGCGCTTGAACTTGTCCTTGAAGGCTGTCCCCGAATGGGGTGATAAAAATGGGATGGTAACTTGGTCAAGTTTAATGCAGCTAAGACCCAGGCGTGTCTTTTCTCCACAAAAAGGAGCCAATTCGAACCAGCTCCTACTTTTCGTGGTGTAACCGTGCCGATAACCGATCATATTGAGCTTCTTGGGGTAACACTAACTTCCACCCTCAATTTTAGCCCGTTTGTCGAAGCATCAAAAAAGTTGGGAATCTTAGCAAAGGTGAGACGGTACTTCACACCGAAACAGCTGCTCAATCTGTATCAAGCCCAGGTTCGGTCGTGTATGGAGTACTGCTCTCATCTTTGGGATGGATCTGCCAAATACCAACTGGACGCGCTTGAGTCTATTGAGAAATGGGCCAAGAGACTCATTGGCAACGATGCGCTGGTCGAATCAAAGCTCCAGAGCCTTGAACATCGGCGACGAGTTGCAAGTCTATCGGTTTTCTATCGGTTACATTTTGGGGAGTGTGCGATGGAATTACAGAATCTAATTCCGCCAAGCCCGTTCCATCATCGGACTACAAGACAAACGGCGATGCGCCATCGCTACATGGTGGACATCCCACCCATACGCACAAAACTTTTTGGGAATACTTTCATTGTGCGTACGGCTAAGGAGTGGAATTCTCTGCCGGAGTCTGTGTTTCCCGAGCTCTAAAACCTAGGGGTCTTTAAGTCGACAGTGAATAGGTTACTTTTAGGTAAGCGTGCTTCATCTTCGACCACATCATCACTTACCAACAGGTGAGATGGTGGTCAAACGCGAACCTATTATCAATAAAAAAGGGGTTGAACGATTGGCTGCTGCTCTACGTGTTATGGATTCGATTTCTGCACCGGAATTAATGTTTTTATGGTGTACAAATAGTTATTCCACGTCTGGGTGTTAAAAGAAATGCACACACTGACCACGATACAGGAGTCATTCCTAATGTGGGGCTACGCTTAAAATATGTAGACACTAAGTTTCTGATTCACTCATCAATGTTCAAATGTCACACCCAACTCAATCTCAATTCACTCACATTCAAACTCAATTCTAAAAGGCATTCTTGCTAAATTATAAACGGCTTTGATTGTAAAATAAGTAGTTGTTTTGCAGAGTGCTCATTTGGTATTTACACGATACTATTACAAAAAAAAACTTTTTATAAATGTTTGACTGTCAGTCTTTCTGATTGTCCAGGCTTATTTCTGGAACGGATAAATCTATTCAAATGGGAATATCACCGGAAGATAGAAAAGGTTATAGAGCAACATAATACGCTACTTCTTATCCCGTAATTTTCACGAAATCGGGAATTACCACGGGAAAAACTACGGAGGTAATATCGACTCCTACGAATGAAGTTTAATATTACTAATTAATTCTTCAATGGCTTCTCTTGACGTAAGCGGGTTCATCTACCCACATATCCTTCAGAAATATCGCATAGCAATCAGTTACGTAGCTAAGGCTGTACCTACACAGTCTACACTAGCTCGATGCGGTTATGCAACACGGCTTTATAATTAAACTAGTTGTACACCGTGCCGTAGACCCGCGTTAATTTGAAAAAGAAACAATATTTATTACAATTGATTTAGTGGTTGAGATTTCTCATACAAACTTTCATCTGTTAGCGATGCTAAGAGTTATCTCTTTAAAAGTAATAGAACTGGGCAAGTGTGTCTGACTTGCATGTGCACGGTTGTGTATCTACCATTAGAAGACCTTGCATCTTGGATTTTTCATGATTATACGACTTAAAAACAACTTGCCGTTGGTTTAGATTTTGTAAACAATAATGTAATGACATTCATTATTTATTTTGTAATATGGTTATTAATAACACTTTTACACGTAATTTAAATATTACTATCAATATACTTAATAATATTATGTGTATGCTCGTGTATGGAGTAGGTACTGCTCCCATCTCTGGGACGGATCTGGCAAATACAAGTTTGATACACTCGAGTTTATCGGAAAACGGGCCAAAAGGGTCATTGGCCACGAGGGACTGGTCGAGTTAAAGCTCCAGAGCCTTAAACATCGCTTACAGGTCGGGTGACATAGTGATCAAACGCAAACTTAACATCTAAAAAAATATATGTGTGTTTATGCTTCCTTGACGTAATACGAAGCAACACATCGATATAATTTTTGGTATCGAGATTGTTGAAGGCTGGAGGCCAAGTTTACAAGGTTTTACATAGGCTAATAAGTTCAGCCGCAGGCAGAACCTTGTATTTTATATTTTTGCTAAAATATGTTGCTTGCTCTTAATATTCCTTTAAGCTAAATATTAATCACGTAGGTACCAACGGCTACTGATCGTCTTAACAAGCATTAAAAAGCGTAAGTTTAGTCTGTGACCGTGGTTGTGACTTATTGGGTAAACATTTTTGAATAAAAATACAAACAGATTAATTCCATATGACTAGTGAACGAGATTAAAAAGCGAATAAACACCTGCAATTTCGTTTGCGTACATAAATCATTGTCCTAGGCTTTTTTGTTTGCGTTTGAACACTATCTCACTGATGGTAAACGATAATGTGGTCGAAGATGAAGCTCGCTTCCCTAGAAGTAATTTATTCACTGTTGACCTAAAGCACCCAGGTTATAGCTATCAGAAAACACAGAACCTCGCAGTGAATTACACTCCTTAGCTATACGACAATCTAAGTATTAAGGTCCTGATCTACCAGTATTGCAAATTAACTGAAATTAATTCAGTAATTCTGGCGTAATCTATACTAATAGTATAAAGCAGAAAAGTTTTTTCGTTTGTTAAAACGCGTTAGTCTTAGAAAGTACTGAGTGGAATCGTACGAAATTTGGCACGCAATAGATGAATAAGTTTGGAATGGTAATGTGGGCGTGGCGAGCGCGCCACATTTATGATACCAAAATTATAGCTCGACCGATTAATTCATTCACCGCGTTTAGTGCGCTTCGGATTACTTCGGAACACAGAGCTCTGCTTTAAAATACCGTGTTGTGCAATTATAACCTGTAAAACAAAAAGTCAGACCGCAAGTATAGAGCGAGGAGGTATATCTTTCCATCGGTAAGTCGAAAATAACATTTAATTACAATTTTATTTGTAAAAATCAGAAAATATTCCGATCACTATGAAATTCCCAACATTAACAACATTGTTGCAACAAGTTACAAAAAATATACATTGCCCAATGTGTACTCGCTTAATCAACGCAATGACCAAGTCCGCTTACAATGTCTTACATGCGTTGCGTCCCCAACCCTTCAACCATTGACGTGTCGTCCTTTGCCCTGATTGGCCGTGATGCACGGCGCATGTTTATCGACAGTGAGCTCTCGATTTAAGTGTGTGTAATATATTTGTGTGCGTAATTCGCATACGTAACGAACCTCTTGCTTGTAGTGGAGCTAAATAGTGGGAGACAAGCGGCGACACGCGTTCTCATACAAATCAGGAACTATTTCCTTTCTAACCTCTTTTATCTGTTCTGTGAAATTTAGTATGAAAATAACTTGAAGCTTTAGGAAGGTACTTTTTACCCGATTGTAAAGGAAGGAGGTAATGTTTTTATCGTGCTAAAGCCCTAGGGAGCGAAGCCCTGCGCGACTGTTAGTTGATAATAAAACACAGAGATAATGACATTGCATATTTTAATTAAATAAAAACGGTAGAGAATGAGATTAACACTCTGCTACATACACTAGAATTCTGGGAAGATCCCTTCGTTTTAACACAGATTGACAAACAAACAAACCCAATGAACTGTACACTGTACAGTATCCTTTGAGCCACTATACGACTTAATTCAACATGGTGGCGTGTAGCTTGCCTACAGGATCCCCGTGAGTTTGCAGATAAATTGACCTCAGGCAAGTTTACATGGGAAGAGGGAAGCTAGTTAGTTGCTGAACATTTTACGTTGCTTTAAGATTTGTAGGACAGATTCGGTGGCGACAAGATGATTGCATTCTTCTTACGAGTTTTTATGGCGAAGTAAACAATCTCAAAGATTTATAATTTCTGAATTAAAACGTTCGGAGGTTACTTTAAACTGTTATGATGTCTGTCAGTCAATAAGCTGAAACTGTATGCAAAAATTAGACCTTTTTGAAGAAAAAGAATTCAAAAATTCCATAGATATACAATTATAGGTAAATAAAATTGGCTGTATGTGATTTGGAAACAAAGGTGTTTCTCAAGTGCTTAAAGTTACTTACATTTAAACCCAAAAATCATTTTTAACATTTCTGTTTGTCTGTTGGTTTGTAGTCAGTCTTTTTGTTTGTTCGTACTAATCCATGAAATGGCTTAATTGAAATGGAACTGGTAGATAGAGAAGATCGTAGGGCAACAGAGGCTACTTTTCATACCGAAATTAATTTAAAACCACGCATGTGAAGTCGCAGGCCTAATTAATTTTAAATAAGACAAAGATACAAAATATCGTTGTTGGAAAAACAGCAGCCTATTGTCTTTTCGTCTGATTGACCTATAAAAACTACGCAATCAGTCTGTTAGGCATGATCGCCCGGTTGAGTAGTGACCAGCCTTAGTGTGTTGAACTACGAGCGGCACTATCTAAAAAAAAATATATATATCTGTTAGGCATTGAAATCTACAATTACAATATCTACAGACACTTTTGTGTATCTCGTAGCGGGCCTAATTACGCTCGACTTCAATTCGGACGAGTATCGGCCCTTTCTGGACACTGGCCTCCCAAAAGTTGCCACATTGACTAGTTTCGTGTGTCTCGGGTCAAGGAGAGTTCCTTGTCCTCACAAAGCCGTCTAAGGCTCAAAATGAAAACTTAAAGCTTATGTATATACATACGTACTTATTTACTTAATATTTATTACAAAGGCGAAGTTAATGCTGTAAGCATTCTCTGCCAGTCAACCGAGGGTCCTGAAGCGATAGCGTGGCAGATGAAATGTTTGCGCGTGGATAGTAATGAAAAAGACATGAAAAATAGTAACTTAAACTGGAACAATTGGTGTATATACTGTTATCATTGTCATCTGCCCGCCAGACTTTTTCCAACTATGCCAGGCTAAGCCCCCAGTCTAACCGGCATTTATATTGTTACGAGCTGGGGTTCGGGATAGAAATAATTACGCCAATTAGACCAAAATTAACACTTTAATTTAATAAACACAAACTGAAAATTAACACAATTATTTGCACCACAATACTTGACACTTAACACTTAAATCGCACTGAAATTCACTTATAGAATTCCGATTATATCGCCTCGTATCTTGGAACTAGTACTCACGCGGGGCTTCGCTCCCGTGGATTCTTTCACGGTAAAAACATAACTCTCCTTTTTTGCAGTCGGGTAAAAAGTAGCCTATAACCTTCCTCAAGCTTCAAGCTACTTCCATACCAAATTGCATCCAAATCCACCCAGTACTTTCGAAGATTAGCGCGTTCAAGCAAACAAACAAACAAACAAACTATTCCGCTTTATAATATTAGTATAGATAAGACTGACTCTCCGCGTTCCTTTGCGATCTATTTATATCCCGATCTGTGTTCTAGAACATTCTTGTACAATCGACTCACTGTCTATACTGCCATGAATATTCCAGAAGCTACTTGAGATACACAGTACTGCTACTCGCCGCTAGATGGCGTTAGTGTCTCGAACATTCTATATGTCGGTTGAAGTTTCTCGACGTACTTAGCTAAGCGACTGGCGTAACAATATGGATCGACTGCTTGTCTGACCGCCGCAACCCGGTAACTGGTTATCCTGATACTTCTTGGTAAGACTGGTCTTAGATTTTCTGGCTTCAGGCTACCCGTAACGACAAACAAATGTGACATCAACGGTTTACCGTTCTTTCCGAGGCACGAAAGATTCTTGATGTATTGATACATGATAAATGATCTTTATTTGCTAGGGGCGCCAGCAGCATCAGCACATGGGATTGCCACTGGCTCTGAAACCATTATACTATACTGCTCGTTTTGTAATAGCACAACACAAGCTTTGTTTGCATAGGTCCAGTTTTATCCGACATATCTTTTTCATCAAATATGTTCTAATGTAAAAGGTTTGGCAGTTTATATAATGTCTTCAGTATACCTTGTGTGATGGTGTTGACTGTTATTGTATGATCTTTATTTTGCAAATTGGTTATTAAATAACACTTTTACACGTCATTTTTTCGTAAATATTAACTAGATGAGTTAGTGTTTCCTAACTGACTACCCTGAGAAGAAACACCGAAACAAACTCAGGGGTCCGTCTCTTTTAAAGTCCATACAATCTACGCTAGTTTAATTATATGGGAACCTTGTAGGTTTCAGTCTGAGGCGGTCTTTTGAAGAAAGATGCTCAAAGATTTGAGTGGGCCTGTCCATACAGTGCAAGCATTTGTCAAATAACGTATAGCTCAACTTAGAACAAGGAGCTTAACGATTTGACGAACAATACCAAGGTAAGAACCTTTGGGTAGGCCGCAAAAAGCACTCAAACTGCCAGACAATTTATTATGTTTAACTCGATTTTATTAAGATGATCATTGATCACCCACCTACTGTCCGACCTTGACAGGAAACCGCTGTAGCTGATATTATTCGGCGCAAAAGCTCCGAATTAATGTAAATGAAACTTCCATCCACATGTTAACCTAGGCAAACGATGCTTAACTTTGTCGATCTACCCATTTAGCTGAAATTATTTAGATACCCATATTAAATACTTATATGTTATACTTGTATTGTTAATTTAATGTAAAGAGCCACGTTTTGCCACAATTTGAAACTTTAGTCCAAGATAACTCAATAAGAAACCATAGCAACAAAAAAATTACCTAGGTATTTTATTTAAAAAATTAAATATTTTAATATTTCTTGACACACGTAATAAATACTGGTTCCTTCTTATTTTTTGACATTCTATACGCCAGTTTACGCGGGCGGCGGCGGCAGTATTTAAGACGGTGCGCGGCTTTTATGATGATTAAAGAGAGTTTTTCTCTTTTATCATATGAAAATTGTAATAATTACGTAAAATAAAAAACGTTACGATTCATTTTTTCTTTCGTGTTTATAGTTTCTTTACCAGCTATAGATATATCTCTTAAAATAATTCGTGTATGAATAGATACACCTTATATTTATAAACGCAAAACCATCTGGCGCACGGCCTATCAATATTAAAGCGGGCGTCGCGTAGAAACACCTGATACAATCCCCTACTGTACCCATACCCGTCCATTATGACAGCTATGAAAGGTAAACAGGTGACCTCATGAACAGACCTGTCCAACTTACATACGTAAACACATAAATACATACAAAGTTTGGGGAAAAAGAGGACCAGTGACCACAAATGTATTGTGCGTTTTCGTGCTGATGTTGTTAGCTTCCGTAGCCGTCCATCTGTCAGTCTGTACCATGAATCTCAAGGACATAAAAGAGTTCTCAAAATTACTTATGGGTATATTATTTATTTATAGTTAATTAAAACTGCGATACGTCAATAACATTTATTAACATAGAAACATTTGAACCGTAAATTTTTGTGGGTTAAATTAAATCTAAGATGGACAGTGGACACTCTTGCATAGATCAGCTCACAGAACACCAGATATATACAAGTATCACTTTATACCATTTATCCACAAACACATCACATTCAGGATTGGTAGACAAGAGAGCGTTAAGTATTCTAAGAGATTGACCTAAGGTGATTCAGTTCTGGCGATATTTTATTATGTGTGTATTTTTAAAGTAATTTGGATACAATAACAAATGCACAAGTCCATTTCGCAGTAAGACGGTTTCATTTGTTTATAGTTTAATTTCTTATTACTATTATCAACCGCTGGCCTTCCAAGAAACAAAAATATTTATGCAAAGATAATATATAATAACAAGCTTCGAATACAGCGTTGCCGAGTAGTATTAGTCGGCAACGCTGTAATGCTGGCTCTTCACGTTGGCCAACATAGTAGCGAATGTAGTGGCCAATGCCTATTGGCCAACGTGTAGAGGGAGTGTTTGTGCATCTTGGGTTGAATTGCACCCCCTCTACACGTTGGCCAATAGGCATTGGCCACTATATTCGCCTACATGATACAGACCTAGTGCCCAAAAGACTGGCAGCATTGCCACGTCACATGGCAATGTTACTTTAACTGGCTAAGAACGAGTCGAAAGAGAGAGAACAAGGGAATAAAAAATCGTGGCGGGTGGACTATGAAATGAAATGATGCTGCGAGAAAAATTTAATCTGAAATGTCCTGAAAGGGTTTTTGTATTGGCGCCAAACCCACGATTTGTAAGGTTATAATACTATTATTATCTCGGCAGACCTCTATTACACCTCTAACCTAAATTATACCTCTAGGCCATCCGTCTGAAATTGTATGGAAAAAGCTGGTAAAAATAAAAACGTCTGGTATTGAAATTGGAGCCCTAGTTACAGAGTCGGTCTTCGGTGGTTTTCGCGATGCATTCACTATTAAATATAATTTTAACTAACGGTAACCTCGACTTCAGTTCTTTCGCGTGGAAATTTCACACATTTTCCCGATAAAGCATACCTATATGCATGCTTTCAATTAATTGTCATCACAAAATAACTTAAGCAGGGTATTTTATACGAACTTTCGTCAACTTTTAAAATCAAATAGTCTATGTTTGACCTCGGGTCGTGAAATATCTCTATGCCAAAATTTAACAAAATTGGTTCAACGGTATGGTCGTGAAAGCGTAACAGACACACGGTCGCATCTATAATATTAAGTAGTATCATATTTATAGGGGAAGGCAGCTTAAACGCCGGGATGACGACATAGTGAAGACAGCAGGCGCCGTATGGACCAGAGTTTCACAGGACCATGGCCACTGGAGAAGCCTGCGTCATGGGACGCGCTGATAGATGCCGAAGTGCAATAATGTGATTTGTTTAGATTTTAGTAGGTTAATTTATCAGTAAATAATGGTTTTTGCTTTGATTGATCATATTTATAGGGATATGGATGGTGGGTGTACCTATTATGTAATGAGGCACCTAAATATCATCTTAATACGCTCCAGTACTTTAACGAGAACTAAATTAATCAGGTTGTATTAAACCTTCAAATCAATTCAGCAAAGTTACCTGGTCGAGTTGAAACTCCAGAGTAATTAGGTGAGATCTCTTCTACCTTCTAGGTAAGTGTGCATAGAGCACTTAATACCTAGAAGGCAATACGGGTAAAAAACGTGCCATTCCTAACTTTAATGACAAAGCTTGTCATTTTCAAGTTATACCTTGTAACTTATCAACTAAAAATTCTTAATTTTGATGATTGTTTTTTATAAAAAAAAGTTTTTTTTTTAAAAAACAAACAGGTCAACATATTTTTTTTAATTTTCTTTTTAATTTATATCAATGCATTAGAAATATTTCTGTTTTATTTAAGATGAACCTGCTCTTCACTTCGACCACGCCTGATGGTAACCAATAAATAATTATATATTTTATAAGAGTGCGACAAAATCCAGAGAAATGTGTATGCAATATAGATAATTGTATAAATATAGCGCATATAGGAGCAATTTCAACTAAACGAAAAGTAAAGCTACATAACAAGAATGAATGGTTTCATTCTCGTATGGTATGTAGCTTTCTATTGGCGAAAGAATGGTTAAAATCGATGCAGGAGTTTTGCAGCCTATTTGGTACAAACAAACAAAGAACAAAATAATCTATCATCTTTATAATATTAGTATATGAAACAACTTTATTCAATGAAAAGCGACATCGCACAAACACAGTCTTAGAACTCACTACAGGTTAGTATGGTATAGTTATATGTATGTACAAATTAACCTCAGTGACTTCTTAACAAAGATAGAAGCAGGACTAATTACTATTATCTTGTCCAGATGATCGCAAGGGACCGGAGGAGGCCAAATCATGGCTTTGTGCTACTTATCATTTAGTTTACTCCCTTTCTTGGGCAGTCACCGTTGAAGGTACGGCTCTTTAAAAGCCAGGCTAAGACAAAACACATTTGGCTAAAAGAAGAAATTTTGAGATGATAGATAGATATACTCTTTATTGTACACCATAACAGAAAACAAATAAGGACTTAAAAACGAAAAAAGGTGATACCATGGGCGGTCGTATCGCTAAAAGCGATCTTTTACAGACAACCTTTGGATGGATTTGACACACAAGGAAAAAAAGAATATAAAAATAATTAAATAAATGATTATATATTAGAACAAATCGTACCATATTTTTTCATTTATTATCGTAGGTGCAAGAAAAGAGCCTCCCCGAGTGACGTACCAAAATACCTTCTGATACGTCTGGAGTCTGATACCTTGGGCAATCGACCCCTGTTGATTGGCTAATCTTTTCACCACGATGACAAACATAAGTTAACATATTTTGGCCATCGACTCGCTAAGAAGAAGAAAAATTATTAATTGTATTATTCTGGAATAAATAATATTTGATAACTTTAAGTCTTCAGATATGGTTAGATGTGGTAAGGTATGCGATTTGGTTAACAAAACGAGAATTTAATGAGCTGTGTGATCAACAACGTTCCGTGCGCGACTGAGCGCCAACTACGGGCAATCATTTAGTTTAGTAGGACCAAACGCTGTGTCTTCCTCGTTTTAATACATCAATTCTTATAATAATTTCTCTTTTAGTGACACATTTTGGCAAATCACAAAAATCCTACTCATATAAACAAAAATTTGATATTTGTATGTTTATATTTCAAACAACCAAAAATGGCACACTTACACGTTACACGTTAGTACACTAATTTAGCCCTCCCCACTTTAATTTAAAAGTTTTTAAAGTCCTTCCAAAGGTTGTCTGGAAGATATCGCTTTCAGCGATAAGACCGCCATTGTTACCATAGAATAAGCAATATTGTTAAATAGGTGTGTTTAAATTTTGGTGTACAATAAAGTGTATTCTATCTATCTATCTAAATGGCCTAAGGGATTTGGACGAAAACACTAATTATTTACATCAATTTGCTTATTGTTTGTTATTATTTTTTCCTTTTCTTGATTGCTTCGAGTTTGTTACTGTACCAGTTTAACCGTTTGTAAGTACGTTTACCCTGGTTACGCTTAACTATTATTATATTAACATCAATATTAATACGTAAATGCGCCCGATTCAAAAAGAGGGGTGTTATAAGTTTGACGTGTCTGTCTTTGTGTGTCTGTCTGTCTGTCTGTGGCATCATCGCTCCCCAACGGATGATGAAGCGATTTCAATATAGTCTTTTTCGTATTAAACGTAACTTATGTGCGAGTGTTCTTTTAGACATATTTGATAAAAATCGGTTGAGCCGTTTAAAAGTTGTGGGGAGTGAAAGTGTGGATGAATAATCAAATGTTGTCAAATATACCCACTTGGGTATCAAATGAAATAACTGACAAAAACTATGGTAGGTGAAAAGCTTAAAAAGCATAAAATAAAAATTAAATTAAAAAATTTAAAAAACCCCTGCGCAAAAAATACTTAGCAGACTACCGCATTTAGAATCGATATTTAAATATATTATATTACATAGCGATACCCCGCCGCGACTATTATTTTTTTACTTTTTAAGTGATGTTTCTTAAACTACTACGAAGTAATATTTGCGTAGGGGTTTTATTTTAATTTTTAATTTAATTTTTATTATTTTTGATAGGCTCGCGTTGGACTTCCACCTTACCTGATGGTAAGCGATGATGTGGTCAAAGATGAAGCACGCTTGCCTAGAAGTAACCTATTCACTCTTGACTTAAAGACCCCCAGGTTATAGGTATCTGGAAACACAGACTCTGGCAGGGAATTCCAATCCTTAACCGTACGTACAATGAAAGCAGGTACCTCCAAAACGTTTTTATGCTTATGGGTGAGATGTCCATCATGTAACGATGGCGCATCTCGCAAACTCGTCAACTCGTCGCCGATGTTCAAGGCACTGGAGCCTTGACTCAACCACTGCATCGTTGCTTGTGAACTCGAATATAACAATACCAACTTTCGAAATATGAATATGTATATCGAATGTAACTTAGCTCAAAGTTTCTAAAGCCTACTAATAATATAAATACGAAAGATTGTGAGGATGTATGTTTGTTTCTCTTTCACGCAAAAACTTCTGAATGAATCTCAATGAAATTTAGTAACTAGATAGTTGACATTCTGGAATTATACATAGGCTACATTTGATCCCAGAATTCTTACGGGATCGGGATTTACGCGCGAATGAAGTCGTGGGCAAAAGTTAGTAAATATTAAAATAAACAGGTAGTTAAAACCAAAACTAAAAGCTATAAATAAATTAATTGTACGTTACGGACCTACGGCTCCCACAAGCCTATGTTTTCCCTTAATTACAGGGCAGTCCATTTCGGTAATAGACACTGAACAAATATAAAATAGGTGCGGTAGTTTGATAATTGGCTGAAATACGTCACCGCTTTGCCTAACCAACTTGTGTTTTCCAACATGGCACCTGTGTAAGATTTTATGGTTTAAGAAATTTATTTTTCAATACACTTCCTCGAAAATTGGCTCTTATCGCACTACGATTAGGTTCAACATGCAATGTATTTCACACTCGTGGATTTTTTTAAGTTTTCCAGATTTTGCCATCGATAACATTAAACAACCATACAACTGTTCAATTCCCTATATTCAGCGGTGACTGTTTTTTTTTTCACAGAACGAGGCACACGTATTTAAGGCCTTATATTTATTTAAAATTAAAATTGTGTTTATGAACAGAATATCAGATATAAAAATTATTATTTATAAAATTAATGTTGCTTTCATCAACAAATTAACACTTATTTGTGTTGTAAATTAAAAAAAAAATCCACTGCACGTCCGGGAGGCAGATGCTCCTGGGGCTGAATGAAATTAGGTGGTTGTGGAAGCAGTATTTTCCATAGATCTTTTTTTTGCCTGTGGTGGTTGGTCTTTAGTGGATTGAGTGCAGCGAAGTCAACTTTTCCGGCTCTTGAGTCTACTTGGTATAGATGGATATTCGAGGGGATGTCGGGAATCGACTTCTTATTTGTACTTATCAAGCGCGCATGCGACTTTCCTTCTTACGACCGGTGGTGCGATACCTACAAGCGGGAAAAGCTTATTGAGCGGAGTTGGTTTTAGGTACCCTGATATTATTCGGCACGTCTCGTGCAAAGCGATGTTGACTTGTTTTGCCTGGAAAGATCGGTGCCACACGGGGCACGTGAATTTGCCCGCGGAGAAACATAAGGACATGCTGGTGGTGCGAAGAACGTCAGATGCTGCACCCCAGTTGGTTGAGATAAGGCGACGAAGCCTATTTCGGGTCCCAACATTTTGTTTAGTCTTATAGCACTGCGACTTGTAAGTGAGGGCTCTGTCCAAGGTAACACCTAGCTACTTAGGGTTGGCGCAGTTCTCGAACTTTGTACCTTGCCATGTAATATTTAGCGTCCAGTTTGAGTGTCTGTTGCGGAGATGAAATGCACAGGACTGCGTTTTACATGGATTTGGTCAAAGGGCATTGCTGTCATAGTATTTTCCCAGTGATTCTAGAACCTGGGACAGACGATGTTCGACGTCTTCAAAGCTAGCTGACTGAGCTGCCAAAGTCAGGTCATCCGCGTAAAGAAAACGCTCGGTGTGCTGGATGGAAGGCTAATCATTTTTGTAGATATTAAAAAGTATCGGCGCTAATGTGCTGCCCTGAGGGAGGCCGTTCTTTTGACGACGCTATCTACTTTTAACCGATTGATGGAAGCACACCTGGAAGCGTTGTGTTTTGGTAGTGAAGAAGTTAGCTCAATATTTGTACGAAACCCTGATCATTAGTGAACTCGTTAAATTTTTCCAGAAGCTTAGTTATGTTGACGGTGTCGTATGCTGCTGAGAAGTCAACAAATACGACACCGGTCATTCTATTTGCTTCGAACCTATCCTCTATATTATGTTGTGTTAACCGAAGGACCTGCCTGGAAAATGACTTGCCAGGCCTAATTAGTACTGGATCTATTACTACTGTAAGGCGCTTAAGTAATAGTCTTTCGAATAATTTATATGTGTGACATAAGAGAGATATAGGTCGATAACTTTGAGGGTCGTCAGTGGGTGTACCTGGTTTTGGCAATGCTACGACTTTGGTCCTTCTCCAAAGCTTAAGAATTTTTCTAAAGAAATAAAATGAAATAAACAATAAGAACATGAGAAAAAATAAAAAATAAGTTTAGAGTAAAATACACTTATTAAATTACTTAAATATAGATTTTGTCCTCACGCCTGTATGTCGTGTGTACTTTTGTAGTGTATGTGTGATCGAGTGAGTGTGTGTATGTGTGTGTGTGTCTGTGTGTGTGTGTGTGTGTGCGTGTGTGTGTGTGAGCATTGTGTTATGCCAATATACTTTACACGTAAGCCTATTGTAGTAGCCATGATTTAATGTTAGTTTTAACTTCTTTGAGTGAGAGCGAATTTATTTTAAGCTCTCTGTTTATTTAATTTTATAGGAAATTAGACAAATATTTACGTTGCCACCTGGCAGATGCAGTACGACATACAATCGCCGGACGAACATTTCGTATGGTGCCTCTCCTGAATATATCTTTGTAGTGCTGTGTAATAATACGCTGTTTGGCGACTATTTGAAAAATATATATTTGCCGTACTGTTAGTACTTTAGTAGGTATATATATTTTCTTTATTATTACTCAACATACGTAAATTTACTTTACATATGTTGTATAAACTAGTAGTGGGAAATCTGAATGGCTTGAATATCATTACTTTAAGGACAGATCTTTGAGCCCTTTCGAGGATCATATGAGATTTATACGCACCACCCCATATATCCTATCACTGATTGCACCCGTGCGTAATACACCGTGCGTAATAATTCAAAATCTACCACGTCTCTTAGCTTTATAAAACTCCATATTAACTTCCTAATATGTGTAGTCGTGAGCTCTAGAATGCAACAAAAGTATTGAATATTTAAAGTTTTTTAAACAACCCGCAAATTAGTAACAATTGCTGTCGTTTATAAAAGATAAGGAATGCGAACTCGTTGCCACAACAAAGAAAAACGTACAGTGGAATTTAGTCATACTACCAAGATTAAACTTCCCCATACAGGTACTGATGTCTAAGATCTTTATATTTTCCAGTTTCTGTACTTACAAAGGAAAAAACGGAACTATTATAACATACTTAAAAATGTACAAAAAAACAATATATTTATAAACAAATTAAAACAATTTCTAATTAATAATAATTTATTAGAAATTGTTTTAATTTGTTAGTTGTTAATAATAATAATTTACCATACAGTGCAAGCATTTGTCAAATAACGTATAGCTCAACTTAGAACAAGGAACTTAACGATTTGACGAACAATACCAAGGTAAGAACCTTTGGGTAGGCCGCAAAAAGCACTCAAACTGCCAGACAATTTATTATGTTTAACTCGATTTTATTAAGATGATCATTGATCACCCACCTACTGTCCGACCTTGACAGGAAACCGCTGTAGCTGATATTATTCGGCGCAAAAGCTCCGAATTAATGTAAATGAAACTTCCATCCACATGTTAACCTAGGCAAACGATGCTTAACTTTGTCGATCTACCCATTTAGCTGAAATTATTTAGATACCCATATTAAATACTTATATGTTATACTTGTATTGTTAATTTAATGTAAAGAGCCACGTTTTGCCACAATTTGAAACTTTAGTCCAAGATAACTCAATAAGAAACCATAGCAACAAAAAAATTACCTAGGTATTTTATTTAAAAAATTAAATATTTTAATATTTCTTGACACACGTAATAAATACTGGTTCCTTCTTATTTTTTGACATTCTATACGCCAGTTTACGCGGGCGGCGGCGGCAGTATTTAAGACGGTGCGCGGCTTTTATGATGATTAAAGAGAGTTTTTCTCTTTTATCATATGAAAATTGTAATAATTACGTAAAATAAAAAACGTTACGATTCATTTTTTCTTTCGTGTTTATAGTTTCTTTACCAGCTATAGATATATCTCTTAAAATAATTCGTGTATGAATAGATACACCTTATATTTATAAACGCAAAACCATCTGGCGCACGGCCTATCAATATTAAAGCGGGCGTCGCGTAGAAACACCTGATACAATCCCCTACTGTACCCATACCCGTCCATTATGACAGCTATGAAAGGTAAACAGGTGACCTCATGAACAGACCTGTCCAACTTACATACGTAAACATAGAAATACATACAAAGTTTGGGGAAAAAGAGGACCAGTATCTCCTTTCTGTAGTCGTTAGGATGTGTGAAGCTTTTGCAGAAATATAAATGTATTGTGCGTTTTCGTGCTGATGTTGTTAGCTTCCGTAGCCGTCCATCTGTCAGTCTGTACCATGAATCTCAAGGACATAAAAGAGTTCTCAAAATTACTTATGGGTATATTATTTATTTATAGTTAATTAAAACTGCGATACGTCAATTACATTTATTAACATAGAAACATTTGAACCGTAAATTTTTGTGGGTTAAATTAAATCTAAGATGGACAGTGGACACTCTTGCATAGATCAGCTCACAGAACACCAGATATATACAAGTATCACTTTATACCATTTATCCACAAACACATCACATTCAGGATTGGTAGACAAGAGAGCGTTAAGTATTCTAAGAGATTGACCTTAAGGTGATTCAGTTCTGGCGATATTTTATTATGTGTGTATTTTTAAAGTAATTTGGATACAATAACAAATGCACAAGTCCATTTCGCAGTAAGACGGTTTCATTTGTTTATAGTTTAATTTCTTATTACTATTATCAACCGCTGGCCTTCCAAGAAACAAAAATATTTATGCAAAGATAATATATAATAACAAGCTCCGAATACAGCGTTGCCGAGTAGTATTACTCGGCAACGCTGTAATGCTGGCTCTTCACGTTGGCCAACATAGTAGCGAATGTAGTGGCCAATGCCTATTGGCCAACGTGTAGAGGGAGTGTTTGTGCATCTTGGGTTGTATTGCACCCCCTCTACACGTTGGCCAATAGGCATTGGCCACTATATTCGCCTACATGATACAGACCTAGTGCCCAAAAGACTGGCAGCATTGCCACGTCACATGGCAATGTTACTTTAACTAGCTAAGAACGAGTCGAAAGAGAGAGAACAAGGGAATAAAAAATCGTGGCGGGTGGACTATGAAATGAAATGATGCTGCGAGAAAAATCTAATCTGAAATGTCCTGAAAGGGTTTTTGTATTGGCGCCAAACCCACGATTTGTAAGGTTATAATACTATTATTATCTCGGCAGACCTCTATTACACCTCTAACCTAAATTATACCTCTAGGCCATCCGTCTGAAATTATATGGAAAAAGCTGGTAAAAATAAAAACGTCTGGCATTGAAATTGGAGCCCTAGTTACAGAGTCGGTCTTCGGTGGTTTTCGCGATGCATTCACTATCCTACTAATATTATAAATGCGAAAGTTTGTGAGGATGGATGGATGTTTGTTACTCTTTCACGCAAAAACTCCTGAACGGATCTGAATGAAATTTAGTAAGTAGATAGTTGGCAGCTTGGAATAACACATAGGCTACTTTTTATCCCAAAATTCCCACGGGGTCGGGATTTGCGCGGGAAAACCTTCCCACGCGTACGAAGTCGCGGGTAGAAGCTAGTTAAATATAATTTTAACTAACGGTACCCTCGACTTCAGTTCTTTCGCGTGGAAATTTCATACATTTTCCCGATAGAGCATACCTATATGCATGCTTTCAATTAATTGTCATCACAAAATAACTTAAGCAGGGTATTTTATACGAACTTTCGTCAACTTTTAAAATCAAATAGTCTATGTTTGACCTCGGGTCGTGAAATATCTCAATGCCAAAATTTAACAAAATTGGTTCAACGGTATGGTCGTGAAATCGTAACAGACACACGGTCGCATCTATAATATTAAGTAGTATCATATTTATAGGGGAAGGCAGCTTAAACGCCGGGATGACGACATAGTGAAGACAGCAGGCGCCGTATGGACCAGAGTTTCACAGGACCATGGCCACTGGAGAAGCCTGCGTCTTGGGACGCGCTGATAGATGACGAAGTGCAATAATGTGATTTGTTTAAATTTTAGTATGTTAATTTATCAGTAAATAATGGTTTTTGCTTTGATTGATCATATTTATATGGATATGGATGGTGGGTGTACCTATTATGTAATGAGGCACCTAAATATCATCTTAATACGCTCCAGTACTTTAACGAGTATTAAACCTTCAAATCAATTCAGCAAAGTTACCTGGTCGAGTTGAAACTCCAGAGTAATTAGGTGAGATCTCTTCTACCTTCTAGGTAAGTGTGCATAGAGCACTTAATACCTAGAAGGCAATACGGGTAAAAAACGTGCCATTCCTAACTTTAATGACAAAGCTTGTTATTTTCAAGTTAGACCTTGTACCTTATCAACTAAAAATTCCTAATTTTGATGATTTTTTTATAAAAAAAGTTTTTTTTTTTAAAACAAACAGGTCAACATATTTTTTTTAATTTCTTTTTAATTTATATCAGTGCATTAGAAATATTTCTGTTTTATTTAAGATGAACCTGCTCTTCACTTCGACCACGCCTGATGGTAACCAATAAATAATTATATATTTTATAAGAGTGCGATAAAATCCAGAGAAAAGTGTGTGCAATATAGATAATTGTATAAATATAGCGCATATAGGAGCAATTTCAACTAAACGAAAAGTAAAGCTACATAACAAGAATGAATGGTTTCATTCTCGTATGGTATGTAGCTTTCTATTGGCGAAAGAATGGTTTAAATCGATGCAGGAATTTTGCAGCCTATTTGGTACAAACAAACAAAGAACAAAATAATCTATCATCTTTATAATATTAGTATACGAAACAATTTTAATCAATGAAAAGCGACATCGCACAAACACAGTCTTAGAACTCACTACAAGTTAGTATGGTATACTTATATGTATGTACAAATTAACCTCAGTGACTTCTTAACAAAGATAGAAGCAGGACTAATTACTGTTATCTTGTCCAGATGATCGCAAGGGACCGGAGGAGGCCAAATCATGGCTTTGTGCTACTTATCATTTAGTTTACTCTCTTTCTTGGGCAGTCACCGTTGAAGGTACGGCTCTTTAAAAGCCAGGCTAAGACAAAACACATTTGGCTAAAAGAAGAAATTTTGAGATGATAGATAGATATACTCTTTATTGTACACCTTAACAGAAAATACATAAGGACTTAAAAACGAAAAAAAGGTGATACCATGGGCGGTCGTATCGCTAAAAGCGATCTTTTACAGACAACCTTTGGATGGATTTGACACAGAAGGAAAAAAATAATATAACAATAATTAAATAAATGATTATATATTAGAACAAATCGTACCATATTTTTTCATTTATTATCGTAGGTGCAAGAAAAGAGCCTCCCCGAGTGACGTACCAAAATACCTTCTGATACGTCTGGAGTCTGATACCTTGGGCAATCGACCCCTGTTGATTGGCTAATCTTTTCACCACGATGACAAACATAAGTTAACATATTTTGGCCATCGACTCGCTAAGAAGAAGAAAAATTATTAATTGTATTATTCTGGAATAAATAATATTTGATATCTTTTAGTCTTCAGATATGGTTAGATGTGGTAAGGTATGCGATTTGGTTAACAAAACGAGAATTTAATGAGCTGTGTGATCAACAACGTTCCGTGCGCGACTGAGCGCCAACTACGGGCAATCATTTAGTTTAGTAGTACCAAACCAGAGAGGTGGTTTTCAAATCAGTGGACCAAACGCTGTGTCTTCCTCCTTTTAATACATCAATTCTTATAATAATTTCTCTTTTAGTGACACATTTTGGCAAATCACAAAAATCCTACTCATATAAATAAAAAATTGATATTTGTATGTTTATATTTCAAACAACCAAAAATGGCCTAAGGGATTTGGACGGAAACACTAATTATTTACATCAATTTGCTTATTGTTTGTTATTATTTTTTCCTTTTCTTGATTGCTTCGAGTTTGTTACTGTACCAGTTTAACCGTTTGTAAGTACGTTTACCCTGGTTACGCTTAACTATTATTATATTAACATCAATATTAATACGTAAATGCGCCCGATTCAAAAAGAGGGGTGTTATAAGTCTGTCTTTGTGTGTCTGTCTGTCTGTCTGTCTGTGGCATCATCGCTCCCCAACGGATGATGAAGCGATTTCAATATAGTTTTTTTCGTATTAAACGTAACTTATGTGCGAGTGTTCTTTTAGACATATTTGATAAAAATCGGTTGAGCCGTTTAAAAGTTGTGGGGAGTGAAAGTGTGGATGAATAATCAAATGTTGTCAAATATACCCACTTGGGTATCAAATGAAATAACTGACAAAAACTATGGTAGGTGAAAAGCTTAAAAAGCATAAAATAAAAATTAAATTAAAAATTTAAAAAAACCCCTACGCAAAAATACTTAGCAGACTACCGCATTTAGAATCGATATTTAAATATATTATATTACATAGCGATACCCCGCCGCGAATATTATTTTTTTACTTTTTAAGTGATGTTTTATTTTAATTTTTAATTTAATTTTTATTATTTTTGATAGGCTCGCGTTGGACTTCCACCTTACCTGATGGTAAGCGATGATGTGGTCAAAGATGAAGCACGCTTGCCTAGAAGTAACCTATTCACTCTTGACTTAAAGACCCCCAGGTTATAGGTATCTGGAAACACAGACTCTGGCAGGGAATTCCAATCCTTAACCGTACGTACAATGAAAGTAGGTACCTCCAAAACGTTTTTATGCTTATGGGTGAGATGTCCATCATGTAACGATGGCGCATCTCGCAAACTCGTCAACTCGTCGCCGATGTTCAAGGCACTGGAGCCTTGACTCAACCACTGCATCGTTGCTTGTGAACTCGAATATAACAATACCAACTTTCGAAATAAGAATATGTATATCGAATGTAACTTAGCTCAAAGTTTCTAAAGCCTACTAATAATATAAATACGAAAGATTGTGAGGATGTATGTTTGTTTCTCTTTCACGCAAAAACTTCTGAATGAATCTCAATGAAATTTAGTAACTAGATAGTTGACATTCTGGAATTACACATAGGCTACATTTGATCCCAGAATTCTTACGGGATCGGGATTTACGCGCGAATGAAGTCGTGGGCAAAAGTTAGTAAATATTAAAATAAACAGGTAGTTAAAACCAAAACTGAAAGCTATAAATAAATTAATTGTACGTTACGGACCTACGGCTCCCACAAGCCTATGTTTTCCCTTAATTACAGGGCAGTCCATTTCGGTAATAGACACTGAACAAATATAAAATAGGTGCGGTAGTTTGATAATTGGCTGAAATACGTCACCGCTTTGCCTAACCAACTTGTGTTTTCCAACATGGCACCTGTGTAAGATTTTATGGTTTAAGAAATTTATTTTTCAATACACTTCCTCGAAAATTGGCTCTTATCGCACTACGATTAGGTTCAACATGCAATGTATTTCACACTCGTGGATTTTTTTAAGTTTTCCAGATTTTGCCATAGATAACATTAAACAACCATACAACTGTTCAATTCCCTATATTCAGCGGTGACTGTTTTTTTTTTTTTTTTTCACAGAAAAGGGGCACACGTTTTTAAGGCCTTATATTTATTTAAAATTAAAATTGTGTTTATGAACAGAATATCAGAAATAAACATTATACTATATAAAGCTAGATTACCACTCACTGACTCACTCATTGACATAATTGTTCTCCCTGATGGTGGATGGGGAGGTGGGTATATTTTGACAGATTCGTAAACAAGTAACTCTCAAACCTACGGGAAAAGTGCCAAACCTCCCCTTTTCACCCCCCTTCTCCCCCCTCCCTATCGTATCTCGGAAACTACGAGACCCGTATTTTTTGTTTTTTACGGATTCGTATAGAGGAGGCTCGGTAAAGTAAAAACCATTTTTCAAAGCCCCCCCCCGCCCCCCTTCTCCCCCCCTTTAGGCGGATCTCGGAATCTAAGAGACTTGGAACATTTTTTTTTTCAGATTCATTTAGAGGGGCAATGCTTTAGTCGAAATACTTGTGCAACCCCCCCCATCGCCCCCCCCCCTTTTTTTTTTTTTTTTTTTCACGAGCTCGCGAGGTGCTTGCACCTCGCGCAACACGCAAATACCAATTTCTTTTTTCACAAGCACGCGAGGTGCTTGCACCTCGCGCAACACGCAAATACTAAACCCCCCCCCATCACCCCCCCCACTTTTTTTTTCACAAGCACGCGAGGTGCTTGCACCTCGCGCAACACGCAAATACTAAACCCCCCCATCTCCCCCCCCCACTTTTTTTTTTCACAAGCACGCGAGGTGCTTGCACCTCGCGCAACACGCAAATACTAGTTATTATTTATAAAATTAATTTTGCTTTCATCAACAAATTAACATTTATTTGTGTTGTAAATTTAAAAAAAAATCCACTGCACGTCCGGGAGGCAGATGCTCCTGGGGCTGAATGAAATTAGGTGGTTGTGGAAGCAGTATTTTCCATAGATCTTTTTTTTGCCTGTGGTGGTTGGTCTTTAGTGGATTGAGTGCAGCGAAGTAAACTTTTCCGGCTCTTGAGTCTACTTGGTATAGATGGATTTTCGAGGGGATGTCGGGAATCGACTTCTTATTTGTACTTATCAAGCGCGCATGCGACTTTCCTTCTTACGACCGGTGGTGCGATAACTACAAGCGGGAAAAGCTTATTGAGCGGGGTTGGTTTTAGGTACCCTGATATTATTCGGCACGTCTCGTGCAAAGCGATGTTGACTTGTTTTGCCTGGACAGATCGGTGCCACACGGGGCACGTGAATTTGCCCGCGGAGAAACATAAGGACATGCTGGTGGTGCGAAGAACGTCAGATACTGCACCCTAGTTGGTTGAGATAAGGCGACGAAACCTATTTCGGGTCCCAACATTTTGTTTAGTCTTATAGCACTGCGACTTGTAAGTGAGGGCTCTGTCTAAGGTAACACCTAGCTACTTAGGGTTGGCGCAGTGCTCGACCTTTGTACTTTGCCATGTAATATTTAGCGTCCAGTTTGAGTGTCTGTTGCGGAGGTGAAATGCGCAGGACTGTGTTTTACATGGATTTGGTCAAAGGGCATTGCTGTCATAGTATTTTCCCAGTGATTCTAGAACCTGGGACAGACGATGTTCGACGTCCTCAAAGCTAGCTGACTGAGCTGCCAGTCAGGTCATCCGCGTAAAGAAAACGCTCGGTGTGCTGGATGGAAGGCTAATCATTTTTGTAGATATTAAAAAGTATCGGCGCTAATATGCTGCCCTCAGGGAGGCCGTTCTTTTGACGACGCTATCTACTTTTAACCGATTGATGGAAGCACACCTGGAAGCGTTGTGTTTTGGTAGTGAAGAAATTAGCTCAATATTTGTACGAAACCCTGATCATTAGTGAACTCGTTAAATTTTTCCAGAAGCTTAGTTATGTTGACGGTGTCGTATGCTGCTGAGAAGTCAAAAAATACGACACCGGTGATTCTATTTGCTTCGAACCTATCCTCTATATGTTGTGTTAACCGAAGGACCTACCTGGAAAATGACTTGCCAGGCTAGTACTGGATCTATTACTACTGCAAGGCGCTTAAGTAATGCTACGACTTTGGTCCTTCTCCAAAAAAGAAATAAAATGAAATAAACAATAAGAACATGAGAAAAAATAAAAAATAAGTTTAGAGTAAAATACACTTATTAAATTACTTAAATATAGATTTTGTCCTCACGCCTGTATGTCGTGTGTACTTTTGTAGTGTATGTGTGATCGAGTGTGTGTGTGTGCGTGTGTGTGTGAGCATTGTGTTATACCGATATACTTTACACGTAAGCCTATTGTAGTAGCCATGATTTAATGTTAGTTTTAACTTCTTTGAGTGAGAGCAAATTTATTTTAAGCTCTCTGTTTGTTTAGTTTTATAGGAAATTAGACAAATATGTATTTACGTTGCCACCTGGCAGATGCAGTACGACATACAATCGCCGGACGAACATTTCGTATGGTGCCTCTCCTGAATATATCTTTGTAGTGCGGTGTAATAATATGCTGTTTGGCGACTATTTGAAAAATATAGGTACATTTGCCGTACTGTTAGTACTTTAGTAGGTATATATATTTTATTTATTATTACTCAACATAGGTAGATTTACTTTACATATGTTGTATAAACTTGTAGTGGGAAATCTGAATGGCTTGAATATCATTACTTTAAGGACAGATCTTTGAGCCCTTTCGAGGATCATATGAGATTTATACGCACCACCCCATATTTCCTATCACTGATTGCACCAGCGCGTCCACCAAGTCTCTTAGCTTTATAAAACTCCATATTAGCTTCATAATATGTGTAGTCGTGAGCTCTAGAATGCAATAAAAGTATTGAATATTTAAAGTTTTTTAAACAACCCGCAAATTAGTAACAATTGCTGTCGTTTATAAAAGATAAGGAATGCGAACTCGTTGCCACAACAAAGAAAAACGTACAGTGGAATTTAGTCATACTACCAAGATTAAACTTCCCCATACAGGTACTGATGTCTAAGATCTTTATATTTTCCAGTTTCTGTACTTACAAAGGAAAAAACGGAACTATTATAACTTTATAAGATCACTTCGTTGTCCGTCTGCCCGTTTTATTAAGAAGACCGTTTTACTCAGGATCACAAAAAGATGTCAAATTGAATTTAATGCTCTGATCTCCGATCCCTTTCATCTGTGAGCGCTTATGTCGTATATTTTGAGATTTTTTCACGAGGGCATCAAAACCTATTAGTTACTTTCCGTTGACCTAGAAGAATTTTATAAGAAGTAATAATGGAATGTTGTTCATGCATAATAGTAAGTAGATCTGATACAATCAAATACCTGGATGTAATATGACGACGCTCTAAATTGGTACGCACATATTGATAACGTATGTGGGACAGTATGTAACTAATGTTTGTAATGAAAAAACTCCGTAACTACGCTGATCGAGTCACCTTGGCCTTGGTTTACGATTCCCTCTGCAAGTCTATCATCTTATACTGTCTTCTTATATGGGGAAGAACTGATAAAACATCCCTAATTAAACTTGAGAGGGCACAGATAGCCGTCTTAAATGTGATGCTTTCCAAAAACTTCTGACACCCAATGGTAGACTTGTATGCTGAGTGCAAAGTGCTTACTGTAAGGCAGCTCTTTATTTATCTTACGACCCCGTGTCGGCATTCTACTGTTGTGCCGAACACCGCAGCATTGGTGAAGAGAACTAGAGCTAATCCTTGCCCTATAAGTCCCACACGCACGGTTTTTGCTACCCGACACTTCCCACATATAAGCTCATTCTTATATAACAAAATTGACAATATACTGTATATAGTATCTCTACCAACATTCTCTATCAAAAGGAAACTGCAGGTATGGCTCCTAAGTCTAGATTATGATAAAACTGAAAAGCTGATACACAGGTGACACCTCTACTATACCTATTTCCAATTACACCTTAAGATGTGTCCAAACATCGAGCGGCAATCGAGCGAGGCTGCCGCGTGCGGCCCACCGCTCTATGTTTAGACGACTGCCGCGCAAACATTAGACGCCTTTGTCCTAACTAGAGCGCGGCAGAAATGTGTTCTAGAAATGCCGCGTGTTGCTGCCGCGTTCTTGCTGCTCAATGTTTGGACACACCTTGAGAGACACGTACACAAACAGTCAGTCACACAACACACACACACAACACTCTCATACACAACATGTATAACACACACTCACAAACACACAACACAGACACGCAAGTATACATATAGACTCTTATCCACAAAAAATTAATTTTGTATAACTTAATAGTTTATAATAAGTATGTATTAAAATTTAGGCTAGCCGCTGCCGTACCGAGGAACACTGACACCCATAACACAGACTCTAGCTTGGGAGTCACCAGACTCACATTTTGTATATTTTCCCCTCCAAAAAATGTATGTACTCATTGACTATTGTAATGTTTTTTGGCTGTTAATAAATTCATTTATTTATCTGAAAACTGTAACCGTATGTGAACATAATCTGCCAACAAGAAATATATTCTACACCAAATATGTAAATAAATATTATATTCATAAAAAAAAGAAAACAAAACTACTCGTATCAGCGATACTTTAGCTTACACTATTTAACATTCCCTTGAATACGAGTTACTTTCAAAGTTCATACATATAACTTCATACTTGTCAATTTATATGAGAACCTTGTAGGTCAATATCTGAGGTCATGTTTTGAGGAAAGATGCACACAGATTTGAATTTGCCTGTCCCGACAAGCATTTGTCAGATATAACGTATAGCTCAACTTAGAACCTTAAGCAGCTGAACGATTTGATGAATAATAGCAAGGTAAGGTCGTTTGGGTAGGCCGCAAAAAGTACTCAAACTGACAATTATTCTTATCTCGAATATACTCACATATTTTTACGCGATAGAAGCCGTAGACAGAAGCTTGTACAGAATATTTTACTCCACCCCAGTCCCTATCTCTAATTGTATTTCCAAAGTTATGTAAGCACAATTGTTTACAAATTACTTGATTAATTCAACGAAGTCATTTGTATACACTGTGTCTATGTTTATACGGCTTTTTAATTAAGATCGTAACAAAAGTATTTCTATTTCTCTTGTACTCACAGCCTTTATAAAGAAATTTCTAAAACAAGCAATATTACTTTATCCCAAAGTTGGCCAAATAACGTGCCAATGCCGCCATTCTCTCGGGTACATTACGAGCCTACAGCCTTGAGCACAAATTTTTTGATGCTTTATTTTAAGTTCTAGTTTAAGTCGTTTATAAAGATTGTTGATCGGCAAATTGACACACAAACCTGGCATAAATTTTCAAAATAATGGTGGAAACCGCATCACAAACATAGTTTTGAGCAACAATACAGGGTGGCAGGAATAACGACGCACAAACGCTTAACATGGATGCAGTACACGATTCTGGACCCCTGCGTTGAAATTTTTCGTCGGCTTTTTCTAAATTTTTCAGGCTTTTACTGTTATTTTTTTTACTGAAAACTGTATAAAATTATTGGTGTCACTCACTCACTAACCCAATGAGATTTTAATTTAAAAGGAAGGAATACTGAATCCATGGTAAGCGTTTTATACAGGGTGGCAGAGACATCGAAATGTCTCTGCCACCCTGTATAGACCAAACGATGAATCGTCTTTTGCTTAGGATTTCCCAAACTATGTATGTCGTGGTCGGCTTCCAGTCTAACTGGATGCAACCTAGTACCAGTATTTTATATGCAGTGTCCTATCTGTCCTCGAAAACCCAGTAGCTGGTTAACACGATACGCTATGGCATGACTGGTGTAAGATTTTCTGGCTTCTAATTACCCGTAATAAGTGTGTCACAGATGTGCATAAAAATATGACAGCAGGGACTAACGGCTTAAAGTGCTTTCCGATTCATCATCACCATTTGCTGCTTAGCCTAATTTAGCCCTCCCTATTTCAATTAAAGCTTTTAAAGTCCTTCCAAATGTTGTCTGGACGCAGTGGTAGACGCCCACGGCGTCCGACGTCGGTCGACGATCTCCGGCCACCGTAGGCGCGGGCATGCGGACAGCGAGTAAAGGGCAACTCGTTGTCCGACCATGGACCATGCCCGAGTCGACGGCGCGTCGTGTTCCACGCGCGCCTCAAAGAGCGTCAGCAATATGACGAGGCCCCCCCTGTAGAGGGCCGAAGCCTGCCGGGGTCGTGGGACTCATCCCGTTACCGTGACCCCGGTACGTAAAGGGTTATTGAAGGAACACCGTGGATTTTAGTCAGTAAAAGTTTGACAGTCCCTCCCACCCTGCCCGGGGTGGGAGGACTTATTTGATAATTTTACCACGCTAAAAAAAAAAAAAGGTTGTCTGGAAGATATCGCTCTCAGCGATAAGACCGCCTTTGTAATCAAAGTTATACCAATAAGGTTAAGTAAGTGTGTTTCAATTTTTGGTGAACAGACGCCAGCACGTCAATCTACTCCAATCTGTCAAATTTAACCAATCGAACATTAACCTTCCACTATTGTGATAAGGTTGAAAATCTATTAAAGAAATTTGACAGATTGAGGTAGGTTGATGTGCTGGCGTCTGTACAATAAAGTATATTCTATCTATCTATCTGTCTTAGCCCTTTGTCAACTATGTTGGGGCCGTTTTACCGGATGCAGTTGAGCAATAGTTTTTTTAAATTTTATTTCGGATGAGCCCGCTCTTGACCTCGATCTCGCCTGATGGTAAGCGATAGATGAGGTCTACGATGTGACGAGCGAGCCCAGAAGATGCCTATTTACTCTTGCTTTAAAGGCCGAAAGGTCATAAGTGGCAGGGAACACAGAAGCCGGCAGAGAATTCCACAACTTGGCTGTGCGCACAATAAATGTGGAGGAGAAGCGCTTGATACGACAAGACGGTATATCAACCAAGTGTGGATGGTACCCAGGCGTGCATCTGGTAGACCGGTGGTGAAATGGGGATGGAGGAATCAGGTCACGGAGCTCCTGCGCACACTCCCCGAAGTACAATCTATAGAAATGTAATAGTGATTTACATGGAGCAATCGCCTATCTGAATCCCATAGCCCCATAGTTGGGTAACACGACACTCCCTGGTATGACTAGTGTCAAATTTTGTGGCTTCGGACTACCTGTAACGAGTGTCAAGATGTACATATTTCAGCTGGGATCAACGGCTTAACGTACTCTCCGATTAAATGTGTTGATTAAACCAGTTCGCTGATAAAAGTAAAAAACAAAAGTTTTTTTTTGCGTCAAAATTGTTTTAGCTCAACTTAAGACCAGGCACTCTAAAATAATTTTCACGCAAGCTCCGCCCGCATGCACCGTTTACCGTTTAGGCCGTTGTGTGCTAAACGCTAACGCAGCAGTAATAAAGTTGAATATCACGTGCGCTCTTTCACCATGTTCGGGTTCGAAACTAAATGTCGTAAGTCTCAATTCTTATTTCGTTTATAACTAAAGTAATAATTGATCTAGAGAAAATATATCTTATATTTGGATAATAAACTATAATTTCTTACTGTCAATACTAATTTTAAACATAAAAGCCGAGTAATATTGATAAAATTTTGAATAACCTTAAAAAAACACATGATTATCGATTAAAAATGAATTGAGCAAAAATGTTACAATTACGTAACTGGTCCTAGACATGTAACGAAAAAGATCCAATAAATCATATACTAAAGTTCCATTTTGATTGTATGCGTGATTGTTCCAGAATATTAATGCAAAATTACATACAATTTAGGGAGCCTCCTCTTAAGAGAATCTTGACTAAGACCTACGCGCAGCCTTACAATAACATCTCCATAAACCCTGTCAACGTGCTGATAACCACCTTATTACCAGTCGTAATGATGGTAACGGTAAAACTTCCCAGACATATCCACTATGACTTTTATATATACGTCTAAGTATTTGTACTCCCCTCATTGATATGAAGCCTGAATGTACGAAGAACTGCTTTATCTCATACATCGGTCGCCGAAGATAAAGTTTATGGAGTGTATGGGATTTTTATAGTAAAAGTTTTCAAAAGAGTATTCGTTTGTTTTGAAAGTGAGTCCCATTGAATTTTCGCCAAAAAAAAACGCAGGTAAACAAAAATGCCTTGGATATGTATTATTTCCGACGAATTCGCTTCAGTGGTCTATCCCAAAAAGAAATTAGACAACACGGTTGGCGCACTTCTTGAGCGTTTGGTAGCGGCGCTTTGTGTCGCAAGTTTGATTCCTGCACCGGAACAAATTTTTCAATAGTCTGGGTGTTTATGCTAGAAAGGAAATAAGGACTTTTTGATAAAAATAAATCTATCCGTTTTATACTTTGCCATGTCAATCGACGAAAGTGTAGAATTTTATCGGTGAAAATAAAAACATGTGTAAATTCTGTGCATTAAGAGATGATTCTGATCATAGTTAAATAATATCAACCGTACGATTTGATCTTTAAAACCCACTGTGATCTTTCAGTTGTTCTTACATTCTGGAGCCAAGGTATCTCGTCAGAACAGTCCCGCAACCCCGAAACTCATAAGTAAATACGTACTCCTAAAGGATTTCTGTGGATTAAGCCTGGGTTTACGAATCCAACACGTTTGCAAACATCAAACCTGACCGCAATACTTGGTAACAGCAAATACACAAACAGTAAAGAAAACAAAAAACAACTGAAATATAAATTGTCGCGATAATCTAGCTTAGACACGATTTAAGGCTTAACTAGGACCCAAATAACTTTCTAGGCCTGTAAATTGTGTCGACACGAGGCGAAGCTTTAGGTTCTAGTATGTTGTTTCATTGTCTCATTATAAATAGTCTTAATTTATCTGTAGAGCTGTTAGTTTGTTGTAAGACAATGGTTAAGTTCATTATGCTGCATTAATTAGACAGGTTCTATTCTATCTTGAATTGTTGACGTAATCACGGCAAATTACCATCATTTATCCTACTTATATTAATAAATGTATGTATGTTTGTTACTCTTTTACGCAGACAAAAAATTAATGGATTCTAATCGAATCGGTAAAAGCGTTACGATAATATAGTTATATTATCGTAACGCTTTTACGCATACCTCAGTAAACACAACCCTTATAATATTATAAACATGAAGGTAACTCTGTCTGTCTGTTACACTTTCACGCTTAGGCCACCAAACCGATTTTGATAAAATCTGGTACACCGAGATGTAGATTACACCTTGAAGAATGACAGCCTTTTCATGCGAGCGTTGTGTCGTTAATAAAAAGGGCCCAAAAAATCCGTAAATCTTTAATATTTACTAAGGTTTTGAGGATCATAATCAAGCATATAGTTCCTTATTAATAATGCCATCTAATACTTTAAAATTGAAAAGAAATCCTCATTGTGACACTACTGTTGACTTTACCAACAGTTTCCAAGACGACAACTTTTAACCTAACCGGACTGTCCATCACAGATAACGAGGAACCTAAAAAGTAGAAATGATGAGTCAGCACAAAAAAGTCAGATGAAAAGTGACGAGGAGAGCTGAACCAAAGTAATAGGATCAACCCGTCTTAAAGCTTTGCTATATCAGTTGAAAAACAGATAGGGCGGGTTCCACTCTGTAGTGATGACAGATTATCGTATCGTTTATTGTGCTGTGGATTTTATTTTTAAATGGAGGGCTGACTGTTGAACATGCCTTTTTTGCAGTTACGACAGATTGTTCAGTCAATGGGAACGGCTACCACGACAGTCGCAAAATGATAAAAAAGACGTCACGAATTGGAGTCACTATGACATGACGATTAATTTATTATTAGACGTCTGTCATCTCTAGCTGTTTCCATTTTCACAATCTATCGTCACTGCAAACAAGTGTCGTAGACGACTGTTAATCGTGTCGTCCTATATGTGAACACTTCAATTTATATACGCAAGCCACGACACTTCAAACGACACGATAGTCTGTCGCCACGTGTCTTCATCGTGTCGAATGGTGTATTGTTGTTGTTGGTATGTGTAGGTATGTAGATACTGTCTATCTTTCCTTCGCTTGCTTCATGTTAAAGCAAATATATATGAAATCACGTCCAAATAACGTAGAGACAACTGATGTGCAAACGACAAGGCGACTGCTACTAACCGTAAAAATTACGTCATGAACTCTGACCAATAGGAACAACGAGATACGAAAGTCTTTTTTATTACTGAAGAGCTCGTTATTGACCTTGATTACGCCTGATGGTAATTGCTATAGATGAGGTCTAAGATGGAATGAGCGAGCCCAGAAGAGGTCACAGTATGTGGTAGGGAACACAAAAGCCGGCAGAGATTTCCACGTCGTATGCACAATGAAAATATATTTCGGGGACACAGAGACAATAAACAGTCATTATGGGGAACAGTCCAAGACGAGGGTTGCCCAACGATAATAATTTATTTATTTAGTTTTAGGAAATTAATTTCCTTAGAACTTAAAACTTCGGCACTGTTGTACGTCCACCCGCAATTACTTCAGTTCATTCGTGATCGTGGCACTTGCAACAGTGCCGAAATATCGGAAACTCAAAACAATAAGTACACATGGTAAATATCCCGATGTAATTTCTAATGATACTGTTAGATATATCGCACTAATAATACAATACTGCAGTAACTCAAAAAATGTCAAATTTCAGATAACATCATATTCAATCGTAAAATTCAATTCCCTACGCGTCAATAATACCGTTGTTGGAATAGTACAAAAAACAAATAAGATATGGCACCATGAGTCATTGTTCATGATGACCAACCATCATATTCTGCCACCGAATATTGCATCATCTTTAGTTACGATCAAAACTCGGCTAGGAGGGACGTGCCGCTTTGTGTTTTAGAACGCATTAATTAGAATTTTAACGTTATTGCTGAGTCAGGTATGTAAAAGTTTAACTATTAATTCGAGTTAATACATTATATTTGATTTAAACGTAAAATATACTTGAAGTATTTGTAGTTGTTACACTATTATTGATTCGTAAAATTGCGATTTAAAATAACATTTTTACTTACATCATTCTTGGTGGTTTATTAAGTAATTTTAGACATAACACAGTATTGGTGAAGAATTTGTATTTGCTGTTTTTTTGTGATAATTTTTTTAATATTTAGACAAATACTTATTGGTTAATCATAGCATTTAAAATCACGCATTCAAACATGTTAAAGTAAACACTAGTATACTCTACTAACAATGTACTTTTTTTAAATTTCGAGTTACTACATTCTAGGTGACATAGGTTCAATATTAAGGGTGTTTTACTTATTATATTTTTTTTTAGATTAAGTATGCACCGTGGGCGATTGCTTGTTGGTATAGCGACTAATTCAACGTCAAACAATCACCAGGAGAAGGAAAATGAGGAACCTATTGAAGAAATCTTGCTCCCTTTGAATTCTTCGACTTCATTATTGACTCCAAAAAATTGTTAAATTTTATTATAGGTTAATCGTTGGTTAGGTTATGTTTATTAATATAGGTAGGTTTTAGTATTATTTTTAACTTTTTAGTGCTTTTATGGTTTACTAGTACTCACGCGGGGCTTCGCTCCCGTGGATTCTATCACGGTAAAAACCTAACTCTCCTTTTTTGCAGTCGCGTAAAACGTAGCCTATAACCTTCCTCAAGCTTCAAGCTACTTCCATACCAAATTTCATCCAAATCCACCCAGTACTTTCGAAGATTAGCGCGTGCAAACTTTTCCGCTTTATAATATTAGTATAGACTAACTTCTGTCCGCGACTTCATACGCGTGTGAAGGTTTTCCCGCGCAAATCCCGATCCCGTGGAAATTTCGGGATAAAAAGTAGCCTATGTGTTATTCCAGAATGTCAACTATATACTTACCAAATTTCATTCAGATCCGTTCAGTAGTTTTTGCGTGAAAGAGTAACAAACATCCATCCATCCTCACAAACTTTCTCATTTATAATATTAGTAGGAAGCAATGATATTTTATAGTATAATATCATTGGTAGGAAGGATTGAAGTCGGTTTCTTTTTTTGCAATTTTTTTTTGCATTGTGTTTTGGATGGTTTAGTTTGTTGTTTTTTTTCGTTTTAATGAGTACATTATGTTTAAATAACATTTTAAATATGTTTTATAATATTAATAAAAGTTTTCTCGACTGATTTTACTTGATTGTCCAATTTTATTTATTAATTTCCTAACCCTCGATTGAAAGTGATTGTGTTTGAGGTACCTATATAACTTAAAACTGAATAAAAAAATTGTCTTAACTAAAAAAATGTTACTCAAAACCATAAAAAACTCACCTTTAGATTGTAGCAATTCCAAATGATTGAACAATAATTACACAACTAAAAATAATTCATTTTTCTGAAAACTTTTTTCAAGCAATATAGTCTTAACTCAAAAATTGGCTATTAATTAACTATCTGTTTTTTTTTTAATTATTGGGAAATATTTAATTGCTTTAATTTTATTAATAAACCTTTTATAGTATCAATTTTTTTATAATCTATAACAAGATGGGAAATATACATTTTTCGTCGATTCTCAAAAAACACACATTTTGAGTTACAACAGTATTGTATTATTAGTGCGATATATATAAATGAACTTTCCAATAATGTTTTAAATATTTGCTCAACAGTTACCTGGTAGAATATGATGGACTCTTTAAAGTATACCTATCAATTTACTGTACTCGTATTCTTGCAAATTAATAAAATTCTATTCTATTTTATAAGTTAATCGTCACGACATAATGGAAACGCTCCCTTAGTGTTTCCATTTTCAAAAACAAACATCAATGTTCAACTGAAACAAAGTTAAAAAGTAATACCATTTCCTTTTATTCATACCCCGACAAGCACTGTTTCTATGCAAAACTTTTAGACTGTCAACGTAAAATGGTTCAATACTATTAAACTAGTGTCGCCAACATTGAGCCCGCCTCGTGCGCGCCAATCAGCAAATTGCATCAGCTTTCAAAGTACTTTTGCGCTACCGGGTTGATCAGGGTTGTCGCAGCAAAGATTTTTATTGAGATATTGGTATTTATTATAAACTTTATTATACGCTTAAGGATACAAATAATAAAATTAGTGTACAATGGGCTGTCTTTTCCACAGAACAGAATATAATTTCCATGTTAAAATTATGTGTTCCAATACACATAGAATTAACTCTGAACACCTTAATTTTTCACAAACAGTAAACATACATATTTATACACAAAACAGCCCCGATACCCGTTACACAACCCTCATCTAGCTTTTAAACCCTTGATTGGATTCCACCCGTTGTTCCCAAATCTTCATTTTTGGTGGCACCCCTGTCCTGATACTAAGTGGATCTATACCAACGTGCTACGTGCTATACTAATTGCTTGAAAGGAATTCCTAGTACGTACAATTCTGTTGCGTTTTTCCAGTAAACTTGATAGTATCCTAGGTGACTTTAATCTCATTTTCTGTGTGTTTATCCGTAGCATTGAGCTGGATATAAATATTAACAAACTGGATAGAAATTGTTAAGTGAGATTAGAAACTTTTATTGTTTAGTTTCTTGATTTTGGCATAATAACATGTTAATGTCTTCATATTAAAATCGAATTAAAAATCATAATAAATCAATATACCTATAAAAGTAAGTTAAGTAAGAAGTCTTTACTTATATATTTCTCTCACAATGCTAATTGGATCCCATTCTATGAATTGTACATTAGATATCATTATGTGTGTATATATGATTATAATTATGTATGATACCACGGCCCCAGACGCAAGGGTTACTAAAGGAACAGGGCGGGTTATTACTAATAACCCGCCCTGTTCCTTTAGTAACTGATGTTCACTTACTGACTAATAACTTATTAGTCAGAAGAAGTCTTACAGTCCATTCCGCTTCACGCAGATTAGGAGAAGCTATTTGATCACGATAGAAAGTATATTGTTTATTAAAAAAGTCGCCCTATTTGTATATTTTAATATTAATTGAATCATAAGGCGAAGGTTTTTCGGATAGAAAAAGGAAAATATGTTGTGCTTAGTCCCCTGAAAATAATTTATCAATATTATTTTTGCATCGTGCATCGTGCACGGGATAAAAAAAGAATTCGAAAACGTTAAAAGTGATTCCTCCATCTCCCTTTCACTACCGGTGGTGGTTTCACGCACGGCTGGGTACCACCCACACTTGGTTGATATACCGTCTTGTCGTACCAAGCGCTTCTCCTCCACATTTATTGTGCGCACAGCCAAGCTGTAGAATTTTCTGCCGGCTTCTATGTTCCCTGCCACTTATGACCTTTCAGCCTTTAAAGCACGAGTAAATAGGCATTTTCTGGGCTCACTCGTCCCGTCTTAGACCTCATCTATCGCTTACCATCAGGCGAGACCGAGGTCAAGAGTGGGCCCATAAATAATAAAAAAAGTATTAACAGGATACAAAAATATTTTACCAAATATTTTCCTGTTTCTAAGTAAACAAACTAAAAAATATGGCATCAATATAAAGATTGCACGACAACATTTATTCCCAAAAGCTTTACGAGTACAATATAATAAATTTGTAAATGAAATATTCCAAGTAAACACTATTTTATTTTGAGTAATAAACTTAATTGATTGTTTTCGTACAATGTATTCGTTTTGATTCATTAAAAGAGGAACGGAATAATATTGGACCACGGTGGATTTTGTGGCCAGAAAACTATGATAAAATCGGTGATAAAAATCTTATTATCATTCATTAAATCGGTGAAGATACTTACAAGTTGAAAAATGTATGGACAAAATAGATGTTGTTTGGTCAACCAAGCGTCGCAAAATCGGTCCTGCACTTCTTGCATCCAGAAGACTCCCATTACCCTCACAAAATCATTGGTCTAACCTACCTTCTTTTACGATATGGTGTCGACACTCCAAAAGTGGTTCGAAGAATATGTATTTCCGTATCCATTTTAGAACCAAAGTATAACATAACATACTACATTATCAGCCAATAAATGTTCTAACTGCTGGCTGGAATACAACCTTACTCTCTATGAGTTTTCCATAAAAATATACATGTAACAATCTTATTACTTAACAGTATGATCATGATCGGACCCCAGATAAATTTGAATGCGCTCTAGTAGCTCGCTTAAGTATACAAGTCGACATTTTTTTAGAATTTACTACGAGACATTTGGTAATCCTTCCGAAATTGCATGAATATTCTAACGAGATACCGCAGCCCGGAACGTAAGGGCTTCTGAAGGAAAAGAGTGGGTTTTCAGTCAGTAGAAGTCTAACACTCCCTTCCACTCCTCCCAGAGCGGGAGAAGCCGTATGACGATTTTCCCCCGAAAAAAAAAACATTTTTTAGTGCTAACCAACCCTTAAAATTTGGATAATTTTTCAATTCTTATCTCTGAAGAAAATAAACTTTGTCCAAGTCCCACAGGCTACTTATATTGTGCTCCTGCACGCAATACTGGAAGTATAATCCCATGAGTCTGTAATATAATAACTGATATTAAAATTGACACACGTCTCCCATTCTAGCGTATATTGTACATACCGTAGTCAGTTCATGTTATCTGAAAATGGTCTGGCTGATCAAAAGTCATTTCTGTCCTCAAAATAGGAAAATACGAATGGGGTGACTAGACTAGACCGATGTCAGATTAAAGGATAAAGTCAGCCTAAGGAGTTCACATATCCACTCCTGTATTGGAGTGCAATGGAGTATTGCGTACAATATTGCGTACAATATTGGTGTGGGAGGCGGTCAGTTTAATAAAATGTGCTAAGCGTACGAACTGCCAAGTCATAACTAAAATTATAAAGCAAAAATTTTGTTTGTTTATTTAAACGCGCTAATCTTCGAAAATACTTTGTTGCTTTGGACGAAATTTGGTATGAAAGTATCTTGAAGCTTGAGGAAGGTTATAGTCTACTTTTCACCCGACTGTAGGAAGCAGGGTTATATTTTTATAAGGGTTTTTTTTTTATAAAATACAAATCTTTATTTCAGAAAAAGTCCATTACAAACATTTTCCAGATTAAATGAAATACAAAACTAACGCAAACAAAATATGTTACTAAAGGAAATGACGAAAACAAACAGTTTTGTGTAGTGTTAATACATAGTTCGATAGCACATATTTTAAAACATGAATCTTATAACTCCCTACTTACAGAAGCCATCTTTTTTATGCAGATGTAAACCCACCCAGTTGGTATTTGATGGAAGGGCTATCCATCGTCTCAGCTAACGTTCTGAGTAGGGCTTCCAATCCCGGAATACCGAGATCTCAGTATTGCGGGATCTCGCGTCATTTTCTAATCCCGCGTTATGCGGGATTACGGGCGTGGGATCCGCGGGATTTGCGGGACTGAAAAAAAGCATGCATTCGACCTCTCGCGAGCGCGATTGCTCGCTGACTGGCCGGAAATGTTGCAAACAACGTGGGGGCCGATGTCGCCCGTTTTTCACAGTTTAAGTAACCTAATTTAGCTGAATTTCAGTCAGTGGTAAAATATCAGTAGGTAAAGTTTTTTATTCATTATTTGTTACTGTTTTTTGTGAAGCAAAAACGGTGAAATTGATTGATCTCATACTAATAGTAATACGTAAATAAATGAGGAGTTACTTGATTAATTCATTGTTTTTTTTTTGTGATAAATAAACGGTGTAATTTGCTTGATCTCATACTAATAGTAATACGTAAATAAATGTGGAGTTGGTTAATTAATTCATTGTTTTATTTGGCTTATATAAATGTGAATATTTTCAATATGCGGGATCCCGCAAATACCGAGATCCCGCGGGATTGAAAATTTGTAGTCCCGCAAATACCGAGATTGAATTTAGGCTGCGGGATTGGAAGCTCTAGTTCTGAGGGTAGTGTTGATACTAGAACGGCACTTACTCATCGTAGACCTGTTTTACAACACACCGAGATGCTATAGAACCTAGGTTTTGCTTAACACTTTTTCTGGGGGAAAATCCACAAATGACTCCCTCCCGTTCTGAGTGGAGCAGAAGGAGAGTGACTAACTAAAAATCCAACTTGTTCCTGTAGTTGGCCGTATGTTTTGAAGCCGCTGTATTTGGTTAAAATATTCCCGCAACCCCGTCAGGCAATCGAACTATTTTTTTTTTAATATTGAAAATAGATTCGCGTTTGACCACCATCTCACCTAATGGTAAGTGATGATGTGGTCGAAGATGAAGCACGCTTACCTAAAAGTAACCTATTCACTCTTGACTTAAAAGCACTTAGGTTATAGCTATCGGGAAACACAGACTCCGACAGGGAATTCCACTCCTTAGCCGTACACACAATGCAGGTATTTGGCCTCGTTTTTGCTGCTGATTGCTCTTTTGAGGCGCGCGTGGAACATGACGTGCCGTAGACTCGGGCCTGATTCTTACCGGACGGTGAACTACCCCTACTTGCCGCCCGCAAGCCCTTCGGCAATATCTTCAGATCATCGTTGTACTCTTCTAATACATAAAAAACAATATTTACGTAAACGTTATTTATAATCACTTGGCGAAATAGATATCATTTATCATTATCAGTTTGAATTTTATGACCAAGTTTTTTGTATTCCCCTTCGTGAGCACTCCACGGTTTACAAGCGTTACAGCTTACAATGGTTAACACAACACATGCAAGCGCAGTGGAGGCCCCGGCTTGTCTAACGAGTCGTTTTCGAACCCAGATAGGCACAGCACTTTGTGTAATCTCATCATCACCGATTCCTGCTCTCTATATGTCCTAAGACTGAAAAAATCGAAGACATGCGACATCCAACCCACACGGCTGGCGTGGTAGAATATGGGCCATTCCCTCTCCTAGAAAGGAAACCTGTGTCTCAGCTGAGGAAACATTACATCAGGCTGATTATCTTAGTCGTATCGAGCCTAACCCTTATAATAATTTCTCGTATTGTAAAAATACGCGAAGACTTTGTAAATCGGGGAGGAGACTTGGTGAACTGAAATACAGGCTAGTCTAGCTCAGGCACCAGGCTTTTATAATATGTATGGTACCCATTATTCTAATACTATCTACACAATGTATGTAATTTTAAGATATTTTGGTTAGTAAATAAAAGCGTTTTTTATTATTTCATGATTTTGTCATCGTTATAGTTCTGAATTAAATTATAGTCTTATAGCCACCAAACTACGAAATAATCGAAACTAATAACAACACACAGTGACTTGTAGCTATTAACTTAAATCTTTCGGGTAAGTGTAGGTACTACATTACCATATAACCAGAGATTCTGTCTGCGTCGCCTGTGTATGCTAATCGTGTACATAATACCTAGACTGAATATATTATACTTAAAGGGTTGTTAAAAGATATGATAAATATTTATTCAAAGAAAAATGTAGGCTGTCTGATTTTTCTGGAGTAGACACGTTTTTCGTTGAATATCATTGTCTGTAAGTAGGGTTGCCATCACCAAGTTTGCCGGCCCCAGACAAAGACTTATAAACCCTGTACATTTAGGTAAAATCACAGGTTTTCCCCGGACACCGTAGAAAAACACATTTTTGAACTTGAAACTAAAAACAACGTTTAAATATGATTTTTATTTACTGATAAAGTAATAACATTGTAGAGCTTTAGAACTTTTTTAGTAACAGTCTCTTCCTTTTTATTTAATCAACGTAACATAAACAATGAGATGAAATACCATAGGAAAATAATAATAGAGATCGTGCTTTTTGGTTCCCGTAAGACCAATGTGTGTCCGGGTTTTACCTAGACGCTTATTGGGAAAATCCCCCCGGACGCCTCCGGACGTTCTCCAAACTAGGAGAAATCCGGGAAAACCCGGACGGATGGCAACCCTATCTGTAAGTATTATTTAAGCAATGTAGATTTCAATAGGAGTTTTATTCAGTTGTGATTTTTCGCTTTTCGTATTTTAATGCATTGAGTGATAGCTGTTACTAGTGTTGCGTAGTAAAACAATAAGGGACGTTTACTAGACTTTTTTAGTATACAAGTCATTAGTCATAAATATGTAACTAAATATAAGTACCATTAAGATCAGGTTTAGGTTTCAGATTGACAAAAGTAGTCTAGTTTTTAAGGCATAAGTACTATTGGCATCAAATTGTAAAGGCATAGTTATTGATATTTGTGTGCAAGTTTAGCATACTGTTGGAGGATTTTTATCTTATTTACTTCAAGGTTGGGTGTAAGTACCTACTTGACAAACGGGATAAGAGTTAGGATCATGTACCCTTTTTGACTAAGGCTGACGAAAACACTTTACAAAAGGGTAATGTAGATTTTCTACGGTAAGACTAGATATTTAAAGTTGATTACAATAGTATATTTTGGCGTTTGGAAGTAAACGTTCTCGCAAAGACTCTCAATTTTGATTTATGTTTGTGAATTTTTACTAATTATGTATTTTATATGACTTTCACTATTCATGTGTGTCATGCTGTATATATTTGAGAGAGCTAGTCTCCCAAAGAGGGACTTAGAGATTTTGCGCATAGTCGTCGATTTATTGGTAATTCAACGTAACATAACCAATCTATTGCGTTTCCACTGTCAGGACACACGCCTTTCTTCTATGAAAGAGACTTGACTGGTAACCCATCAAAATCAAAAACATAAAGCAAATTCGCGCTTACACTCTCTCACACACACGCACGCACACACACACACACACATACCCACACACTCTCACTGTCGCATAAACCTAAACAAACACACACATACACATATACACAAACCCTCACTATCGCACACACCTAAACAAAAGCATACTGTACTTAGTTATTTTTAAGTATTTAATTTTTCAATTTTTATTTAATTCTAAATCTTTACATTTTTAACTTATATTTTTTAATTTTTTGTAATATTTTAACAATCGTAAATACGTATTGCTCAATTAATAACCATAATATGTACTAAGCAAAAGACAGAAGCCTCTTTGTTTGTTAACTGTAAATAACCTCTCTTCCGGTATGATCGCTATCTCCCAACATACAGGCTCCAGCCTAGTTTGGGAAACAGTATCTCAGTACCTTTTGTTAATACACCATAATATAATATATATAAAATCTGTCTGAAGCGCAGGAATGCCAAATTGTGTATGTCTTTACTCTGTGTCAAATAAACATTTTTTTAAATTTTTATTATTATTCATTATCACGTGGACCCAGTGCATGTTGGTGGCTGTCATATGTTTTCGTATTTTTCAGTCCTAAAACGTACCGTTTTCACTGGATCAACAGTAATACTGCTCCCTGATAATTCAAACAAATTTAAAACCAGCTTTGACGACACGATTCGTGCAGTAGTTGAGAGATTGCCTGCAACCCTCCTTATTTCGGGTTTGGTTTTCTCACGGAATATATATTTATATCTCCTGCAGAAGAGTGTTCCAGGAAATACTGCTTATGTATCTGTGTTTAAGCATACTTTAGGTACCTCTTAATTATAAAAAAGAAAAGGTAACCACATAGTCATATCCAATCAAAAGCCATATTTGTAGTGCCTACAGTCTAGAGTCTCAAGTCATTAAACTAGGCATGATAGAATCACACCCATACCTCTTACTGAGCCTAGCGTGACCCAAGACACTGTTAATAAGACATAGGCACCCTGTATAGTGCTTGCGGTCGTAAAGCCGAGTGCTCGACCTCTCCTATTAAATTATTAAACCCACAGAGTACGGAATCGCTAAGTCGGCGTACACTAGACAAATGGGTAGACGACGCATCATGTTATAAGTTTACCTCAACGAGCAGTCAGCAGTATTGACGGCGCCCGATACGTACGCATGCTGGGTATACGGGAATGTTCAAACGAGATACCGCGGCCCCGAAAGGAAGGGCAACTGAAGGGACAGGGTTTTTAGTCAATAAAAGTCTGACACTCCGTTCCGCTCCACCCAGGGCGGGTGGTAAAATGACTCCTTTTTATGATTTTATCCCCGAAAAAAGAAACAATTGCCGTGTCAAGCCTTCAAATTTGGACATTTTTACTGAAGTTGTATCTGAAAAAATAACAATGATGAACAAATACACGCTAGCTGACTCGCAAATGTGAGAAACGCGCTATGTGGCCTGTTATAAACATTTTAGAACATTCTTTCTACATAGTCACTCTCCAGCTGTCTGTCTAAGTCCTACAGCTAAGTTATTATTTGAGTATTGAGTAAGGAATCCTTCTGTCAGTGTGTTTTCAATCTAATTAATTATATTAAATTGCGCCACTTTCGACTATCATAAGTACCGTCATATTAATTACTGATGACCTAAAACTTTAGGGATTTATTTGTGAGATAAAAATATAACCTTTGCTATATTTGACTGCGGGTCTGCGAGGTTCGGAAAGAAATCTCTATGCCAAATTCAGCGGTTTAGCCGTGAAAGCATACCAGACATACAGGTATAATTTTGCATTTATAATATTTGAGTAGATTTGTAATGATTTTATTATTTTATTAAACAGCAACACACTAGATTTTTTTACAAAGTTTTCACGATACCGTATCTTGTTTTGACCACCGAGACGTTTCTATGGTCTGTGATTTGTCGCACGAATCTATTCTGACACACCTAGCTAGATAATGGATTGGATTATGGTTCCACGTGTAACTAAAATACTATGTTATTACATGTAACTAGGGGATTACCTCAAGGGATTGACAGTTAGCGAGACTTGTTATCAACTTATCGCAATATTATCTATTAGATATAATATTATCTATTAGGTATAGGTGAGTGATGTAGTATTTTTTCACGATATAATCACTAATGATGGGATTCAAAATAAACGACTGGAGGTGAATAGTTGAGCTCATTACCAGACACAACATTGAGGACAATTTTTGTTTCTATATTGTAGTTTGTATTTATTTTTTGAATTTGACGGCTCCGCCTGCTTGTCACTTTTTAAAATAAAAATGTGCTTGTTTCTTGCATTTCAGTTGAGCAGTCGGGTTTTTTTAGATTTTTAAACATTTTTTTTTCAACTTTTCAGTTAAAATATTAATTAACAATTTTTTAATTTTCCCGATCATGTCACATTGGCACCCTACCGGATTAAGAAAGTGAAAGAGCTCTAAGTCCATATTTTTAAACTTTCTCTTTGTATTATTTTTGATAGTATTACACTAATGATAAATATGATATACCTTTTTGAAATCCTTGCGATAAGATTTCCCTTTAATTTGATACCCATATTGAAATTCGAAACAAAACATTTTTTTTTCACTATGTATAATGGCTTCGCACAGCCGCCATGTTTGATTTTTTCAAATGTCACCTACCAAAGAACACTTGGGCTGCTAAGACGAATCTAACGATACCTCAATTATGTGAATCCGTTCAGCGGTTCTGGAGATATGATGTAATAAAAAATATTACATACATACAAGATACGCGCGAAAAACATAACCCTTCCTTTGCAGTCGGGTAAAAAGTCCAAAGCTTTCATTATAGTGAGCACGGTCATCCAATTATCATTGAACAAACATAAAAAACAATACTCAATTAAAACATCAAAAGTGTATAAACAAAACAAAATGGATATGCACACATTGCACAGAGCCCAATCGAGCAATCTGACTCCCCGATGTCACATTATTTGAAGTACCTAACGTACTGGATCCCTGCTATTTATTTATTTAGTTTAGCTTTAAAAAACAAGATTAATAAAAATACAGGAAAATACGTAATATAGTCGCCAGAGAGAATGCATAGAGATTAGTGCAACTGAGTGATAGTAACATAGTTTTAATTTTTATTTACTAACACAATTACTATACTATGTATTTTTAGGTTACAATTAATAATAATAATAAAAGTGGTCGCCAGTGCGAATACTGGGTTGGGCAAAACTTGCTATTGAGTTTTTCTATAAGACTTTTTTAGTAGAATCCCGGAGTTTGGAAGTTAGCGGTGTGACCACCCGTGCCTCGGAAACCAAGTTAAGGCCGGCCGCAGACGTTCGGTTTCCGAATTAGGTTTCCTGATCAGGAATTCAGATTCGGAAACCAAAATGTTCAACAAGGCGAACAATTCCGAACGGAAAAAATAAGAATAATGTGCGCCTTGTATGTAAGCAGAGCATTGAGGTTTTTTCCTGATCAGGAAATCTAATGCGGAAACAGAACGTTTGCGGCTGGCCTAAGCCGTTGGTCCTAGAGTAGTAATAAAACGGTAATTTTTTCTGAAATAAAAAAAATACAACATGAAAACAAAAAGTTGTTTTTCTGGATTAGGTTTTTTTTTTAAATTACGAAAATAAAAATATAGTAAGAAGGCTATCGTTGAAAATGGAACTACCGTTTATTTTTTGTTAAATATAATATATATATCTCAAAATGATTGGCAATCCTTGAAGTTTACATTTACGGATGGGGTTACCCGCAATCTTTGTTTGGTTTATGTTTTGTTTAAATTGACTCCAGTGAGTTTTGAGACAGAGAGTGAGTTAGTTTTTGTTGAGTGTGAGTTCATAATAATATGTACCTGTATGTATAACTTCTATTTTCATTGATTTAAACATAATTGAAATAAAAATAAACCAATCAATTTAGTTTAATTCTATTTCATTTAATGTTTTTCTGATAAAAAAACCAAATTTAGAAAAAAAACACGACAAGGCTAAGTTTTTTTTTAGATTGTGAAAAAAACATTTGGTTTTTTTTTTCTATTTACTACTCTAGTTTTCCCGGTTGTCATTTGCACATCTGTGACAGTCGTTACAGGACATTAAAAGCCAGAAAATTTTCTGATACCTAGTTCTGTTACTCAGCTTCAGTGTTGTGGAGGTTAGGTAGGCAGTCGCTACAAGTAAAACATTAATACTACCTAGATGGGAAAACACTAAGCAAATGATGTTGACCTAAGGAAATTTACCTGATGAAGAATTGACCTACATCAGGTGAAACTTGGAGCCGAACCCAACAAAGTTTAAAAACAGCAAGGCAGATTGAGTAAACATACGACAAACCTATATATCATTGTTACGTAACTTAGTTAATTACCACGGCATAGTAGGTTATCATAACATTTACATAATATAATTAGTTTAAGCTCCAGCAGAGAACTTGCGGCTTGTGATTGGTTATAATATGACCATATCACGTAGGGATGGGATTTGAATTACATTTCATACGAATGATATTTAACATTAACTTGAATCATATCTCTGATTCGAATCTATCATTGCGTGGCAAAGCTATCTTCGTGGTTGAGCAAATTCGGTGGTGATAACTGATTCAGACCATGGTATGGAGCGAGGGGGAAAAGAGTTCTCTCCCTCACGCGTTTAATATCCTCCATAGCTAAAGTTCTAATGAGATACCGCGGCCCCAGGACCTAAGGGGAACTGAACGGAGTCTGATGCTTCTTTCTGCTCCACCAACATCGGCAGGAGACATTTGATAATTTTCCTCCTAAAAAAAAGTTAAGCATATTAAAAGTTTTTCACTACTTTATTTTTTATTAAATAAATGTTAAAATAAAAGTAGATTACATTTATTTTTAAACCTCCCTGTAAAATGTTTTTCTTTTCAATGGCAGACGATCACGTTGCTGCGAATGCTTCAATTTATCATATCGATTCGAATAGTCTGTTGATTCAAATTCAATTTGGATAGTTCCAATTTCAATTTTACATTCAAGTCACATCACTAACATCATGTAATAAGTATTTTTCAATACACTTCCTCGAAAACTGGCTCTTATCGCACTACGATTAGGTTCAACATGCAATGTATTTCACACTCGTGGATTTTTTTAATTTTTCACACACGATGGTACCATTCCAGATTTTGCCACAGATAACATTTAACAACTATTCAATTCCCTATATTTGGCGGTGATTGTTTTTTTTTCACAGCAAAGAGGCGCATATTTTAAGGCCTTAGGTATATTTAATGAAAATTAAAATTGTGTTTATGAACAGAATATCAAAAATAAACATTATTATTTATAAAATACTTTTGCTTTTATCAAAAAATTAACATTCATTTGTGTTCTATATAAAAATATATATTTTATTTTAATATCAGGCTGTTTTGCAGCTTCATACATTTGCTTCTCCTTTAACCCGCGAAGGTAAAGCGCGGGGAAAAAGTAAATTAAAATACTTTTCGGTCTACTATAATTTTATTTCTTAGAAAGTGTATTGAAAAACGTCGTTTGATACACGTGGACATTTGTTACTGCAGTACTCGGCTCCATAACCCCCTCGCCTTGCGGCTCGGGCGTAACTCCGTCTCGGCCGCAATGACAAACTTTCTCAACTTGTATCAAAATGTACTATAGATAGAGTTAGAGAACTACAGAACCAGACGATTATAAATGCATGCCGTTATATTTCTGGTGAACTAAATTCGGCGAAAATTTATTATTTCTCAGCAGTAATTGGAAAGAAGAGAGATGGACTAAGCCTTCTTGTATACTAACATACTGAATTGGGTTCAGAGTAATTTGTTGGAAAGTACGTTACGATGGCCCAACGTGCTTTCCAACAAATTATTCTGGGTTGCCATTTACACAATGTGTAACGGAAACCCCATATCTATCCAAAAGGACTGAAGACAACATCTGGTATGGAGTCTCTATGCAAAGTTTCAGCTCAATATAAGTGACTCACAGAATTTACCCCAAATTATTGGTTTCATATGTTTCTTGAATACCAGTAATAAAAAACGTGTCACAGCACTATGAGGGTCGTCACTTGCCAATAAAACGCTAATTCTCTTCGTTCTTCTTAATTTGAAAAATTCGGCCTCTGGTATCAATGTATTGAAATTTCTAATATGCTTCACACATGTAGACATAGGATTAGAAAACCCTTGCCATATCGTTTGTTATCATCCAAAGAAGCCGTGCACTAGGTATGTATATGCCCTTTAAATTACACGTTGTATATCTCTGACAGTCATTACGGATAATCAGAAACTAGACAATCTGACATCAGTCTTGCCAAGAGGTATCGTGTTGGTACCTACCCTTTATACACGACTGCAAAGGAAGGGTTATGTTTTTCGCGCGTATTTTGTATGTATGTATGTAATATTATTTATTACCTCATATCTCCGGAACCGCTGAATAGATCCACATAATTGAGGTATTGTTAGATTCGTCTTAGCAGACCAAGTGTTCTTAGATAGGTGACATTTGAAAAAATCTAACATGGCGGCTGTGCGAAGCCATTATATATAATAAAAAAAAAATTTTTTTTAGAGTTCTGCAGTATGGATATCATATTAAAGGGCTTAACACAAGGATTTCAAAAAGGTATATCATGTTTATCATTAGTGTAATACTAGCAAAAATAATACAAAGAGAAAGTTTAAAAATATGGACTTAGCTCTTTCACTTTCTGAATCCGGTGGGGTGCCATTGTGACACGACCGGGAAAACTATAAAAATGTTAATTAATATTTTAACTAAAAAGTTGAAAAAAAAAAGATTAGATTTAGATTTTTTAAATAACTTTTTTTTTCTGTTTTTTCCTGGGTAGGAAAAAAATCGAATGACTTCTGCCACTCTGGGTGGAGCGAAAGGAAGTGTCAGACTTCTGCTGACTAAAAACCCACCCTGTTCCTTCAGCTGCCCTTAAGTTCCGGGGCCGCGGTATCTCTATTATTAGTCTATTAGCACCGACTGTAAAGGAGATATTGAAAAATTGAGGAATTCGGAGAAGCTTGCTTCCTCGGGCCTTACAGTTGAAGAACCGATTAAACGCCGTCCTAGAATTATAGTCATTGGTGTTCCCGTAGCTCTAAGTGAAAAAGAGGTTTTTGATTGCCTTTATGAACAAAACCTGGCCGATAAGTTTACCGATTCAACTCAAGAATCCCTCCTGGCGGCAATGAAATTAAGCCATAAATCGGGTAAAAAAACCGCATCTACCTGCAACTACATACTTGAAGTTTCCGCTAGCATCAGAAAAGCCCTAATCAATCAAGGACGACTATTTATAAATTGGACCTCATGTCCTGTCAGAGATTTTACGATAGTCACACGATGTTTCAATTGCCAGCAATTCGGTCACGCAGCGAAATTTTGCAGAGAAACCAGCCCTATTTGTAACCACTGTGGAGAGACTGGACATACCTTTAAGGAGTGTGCCAATAAAACTTCTCCCCCCAATTGTGCAACGTGTAAGCGTTACAACAGAAGATGTGACCACCAAACTGGTGACGTAAGTTGCCCAGCACGTAATTACGCTGAGATCAATTATATTAATTCAATAGACTATGAAGGCGCCTAAGAGCGCCACTAATTTTAGTTTATTACTGAGCACTTAAACAGTTATATATTAATCTATTTTAGTTAACAGTTAATTTTAATTAACAATGACTGATCAATTACTTTCTGAACTCGATAATTTCTCTGTGTCTGAAATCATAACCTGTAATATTGATGAGTGTAAGAATTTTTTGACCCCAAATGAGAAAACTTTGACACTACTGACTCAAAATATTCGCAGCATAAACCGTAACATGAATGCATTAGAAGTTTTATTGCACAGTCTCGATATAAGTTGTGATATCATAGTCTTAACAGAATGTTGGCTATCAAATCATACAAATGAGATACCATCAATGGATGGTTACTCTTTACACAGTACAAAGAAAATAATCAATCAAAATGCTGGTGTAGTTATATACACAAAAAATAACTTAAAAGTAACCGCAGAAGAACCAACATATCAGGACAGTAATTGTTTAATTATTAAAATCAATTACGACACCGTAGTCGTGGCTATTTACAGGCCTCCCTCTCAAAATTTAGATTTGTTCTTGGAGTCTCTTGACATAAATTTAAAAAAACTTTGTTCATTTAAAAATATAATCTTAACAGGCGATATAAACATTAACATTGCTTCAGGTAGAACCGATACTCATGCGCAGAACTACTTGAACATCTGCGCATTTCATGGGCTTCTACCAGCACATAACCTCCCTACCCACCAAAGCGGCTCATGTTTGGACCATTTTATTATAAAATCATGTAAACCATCCATAACCTTAGTCACTAACTCTGCTATTACTGATCATCAGGCCATAATACTCAGTTTACAATTGTCTGTACCTAGAAAAATTTGCATGCGCAGCTTTAATAAAATTAATATGACTAACCTGGAAAGTGACATACGCAGCATTAATTTCGACCCAGTTTATAAGTGTAATGATGCAAATAACTCCTTAGATTGTTTTATTAATATTTTACAACGTGCAGTTTTAAAAAATACTACAACAACAGATTTGCCTCGTAAATATAAAAACATTAAACCTTGGATTACGCCCGGGCTCGTTCGTTGCATTAAACATAGGGATAAACTTCACCTAAAATCAAAACTTTCTCCCGAAAATGAAGTACTCACCATAACTTATAAAAAATATAGAAACTATTGTAACAATCTTTTAAAAAAACTTAAAATTGAGCATGATAAAATGGAATTAAAAAAGGCAGGGAATAACAGTAAACTTGTCTGGAAATTCATAAAAAAATATACATACAAGTCAAAAATCCCGGACCCGCCCCTGGACTTACTTCTAACAGAGCCTTGCCCATTAACAGTTATAAATAAGGTGAACAATTATTTTGCTAATGTTGGTAAAAACTTAGCAGAAAAAAGCTTAAATACAAGAAGTTTTCCTACTCTAAATGATACGATGCCTTCAACCTCTCACACCCTTAACTCTTTTGTACTGTTGGATACAGATGTGGATGAAGTATTACGTATAATATCTGGATTAAAAGATGACTGCGCTGTTGGATGGGACAATATACCTAATAATATACTCAAAAGATTCAAAGAACAACTTGCCCCACCGTTAACTCATATTTTTCAACTATGCCTAAATACGGGAGTCTTCCCTAAATTACTTAAAAAAGCTGTAGTTACTCCTATTTTCAAATCTGGAAACAAAGAGAGTATTAGTAACTATAGACCCATATCAATTTTAACAGGTCTGTCAAAGATTCTAGAAAAGATTATAAACAGCAGACTAATGAAATATTTAGAAGTTAAAAATTTACTCTCAGATCGGCAATTTGGTTTTAGACCAAAAAAGTCAACTAGCCAGGCAGTATCCCAACTGACAGACTATATAACTAGCAGTTTAGATAGTGGTATGCATTCCATAGGGATCTTTTTAGACCTTGCCAAGGCGTTCGACACTATTTCTTGTTCTATATTATTACACAAGCTTGAAGCTCTGGGAATAAGAGGAATTCAACTAGAACTTTTTGCTGATTATCTTAGAGACCGACATCAATGTGTGAAAATTGGTCATTATGTAAGTTCTGACCTGAAAAACAGTTCCTTTGGTATACCACAAGGGTCAATTTTGGGTCCGACACTATTTCTAATTTATATAAATGACCTCTGCAACCTGAATCTCCAAAACGGTACCATTATTTCATATGCGGATGATACGGCTCTGGTATTCTCAGCAAAAACAAGAGAAGAGGTCTATGAACACGCTCAGTCGGGATTTAATATCGTATCAAATTGGCTTTATAATAATATTCTAACCTTAAATAGAGATAAAACTAAATATATCATATTTTCAATGAAGAATAACAACAAACTAATTACTAATCAAAACATTTACGCACATAGCTGCACAACCTATAACGCTGACTTTGCATGTACTTGTCCCACTTTAGAGAAAACAGACAATATGAAATATTTAGGTATCACTCTTGACCCTAACCTAAATTTTCGTAAACACATCGACTTATTATGCAATAGAGTACGTAAATTAATATATATATTTAAAAACTTACGTTACATTACAGACTATAACTTAATAAAACAGGTATATTTAGCTTTAGTTCAATCCATACTTACCTACTGCATAATTGCTTGGGGTGGTGCCGCAAAAACCATCTTACTTCCTCTAGAACGTGCTCAAAGAGCTATTCTAAAGGTAGCCACCTTTCGTCCTTTTTTATTTCCAACACATCAGCTTTACGTGGCAGGCAAAGTATTAACAGTTCGTCAATTATTTATACTCCACACCTTATTAAAACAGCATACTGATCTACCTTTTAACCCAGCACCATCAGTCAAGAGAAGGAAAGACCTGGTCTGTACTCGGCCACAAACTAGACATGCATTTGTTTATAGATTTTACATATTTTTAGGACCTTTTTTATATAATAAAATTAATAAGATAATAGACATACATAGCAAAAATTACAAAAAATGCAGTATCATGTTATCGGAATATTTAGCTAAGCTTAATTATGCAGACACTGAGAACTTGTTACAAATTTTAAAATAATTTTTAAATAATTTTATGTGATTAGTTTCTATTTTGAATTTTATATAATGTATCCATATTCCTTTAGTTATTAAACATTTATTGTATAATTGTTCTTGTTTAGACCAGTTTTACAAATAATAATTGATCCTGCAATAAAAAACATTATTAGCGACAGCCTGAAACACAGGTTTAACCTAGCTCAGGCAAGTCGTTAAGAGGTATTTTAAGTACAGGTGATTTAATTTAAAAGTAAATAAATAATAGTTGTAAATCAATTATATATACCTAAGCATTAGTTTTAACATTTATGTAATCTTTTGATTTATTGACCAATGTATATTAATTGTAAATTTTGGATGAAATAAAATATTATATTATATTATATTATATTATCTCGTTAGAACATTCCCGCAACCCCGGAGGTATAGTTCCTTCCTTCCTTGTCGCTTCGCTCTTGACAGAGCGGTCGTGGTCACGTTGAGGCTTCTGCGTTGGTGGTAGGGGCTGAAACAGCTCTTCGCACGATCTCCCGCCATCTGTCCCTGTTGGCAGAGTGCTTGGCGCACTAAGATACGCTGCTTCCCAGTGCTGATTTCTCCTGGTCAGTCCAGCGCATTGGTGACCTGCCACGCGACCTGGTTCCCTCCACCTTTCCTTGAACGACCAGCCGCTCTATAGAGTCGTTCCCCCGCCTAGAGACGTGACCAAAGTACTGCAGTATGCGCGACTGTACTACGGCCGACAGACCCTGCGTGATGCCGAGCTCCTGAAGTATGGACACGTTGGTGCGGAATTCTGTCCACGATATTCTAAGCATCTTCCTCCAGCACCACATCTCCAGAGCATCTATCTTCCCCTTTTCCAACTCGTGCAATGTCCACGTCTCCGCCGCGTACAGAAATATGGGGAAAATTAGTGTTCGCACGAGCCTGACTTTGGTGGCTTTGGTAATATTGCGATTCCTCCACACTTTACGTAATTTCTCCATCGCAGTCCTGGTTATGGCCATACGTCACTTCACTTCATCTACGCAACCGCCGTTATTTGAGATTAAAGCTCCAAGGTATACGTAGGTCTTAACCACGTCGCAGTTCGCAATCTGGGTTACTTCAGGCGAGTTGTCGTTGACGCGATCCTCGATCATAACCTTGGTCTTAGATCTGTTTATCTTCAACCCAAACGTTAGGCTCACGCGCTCCATTTTGAGAAGTAATTCCTCCATAAGGCGCAAACAAGGTGGTATCATCTGCGTACCGCAAGTTTGCAATTTTATACCCACCAATCACAGCACTATCTGCCCAGTCTTCGAGAGTGATTCGCATTACAAGCTCGGTGTAAATGTTGAATAACAATGGTGATATTGTACATCCTTGTCGCACGCCTGCAATTGGATGGAAACTATCTGAGAGGATGTTGTCTGTCCGCACTGAAGCTGTTCCCTCCTCGTAGAGCTCCCTGAGCAGGTGCACAAGGTGTTGCGGTGTACCCATGTCCAGTAGTGCTTTCCACAAAGTTGGCCATTTTACCGAGTCAAATGCTTTAGAGAAATCAACAAAGCATATGTATGTCGGCTTGTTGAACTCTCTAGCCTTCTCAATGATTTGACGAACGATGAGGATTTGTTCACGGGTTCCTTTACCTTTTACAATTCTGGCTTGTTCTGGCGCAATTTCTTTGGACAAATATGCTTTCAATCGCTCGTTTATGATGTGTAGCATTATTTTGCTAGCGTGAGTTTTCAGTGCAATAAGTCGGAAATTGCTACACCTCTTAGTGGAGCCCTTTTTATGAAGCGGAGTGAAAATTGTATGAGCCCATTCAGAAGGCCACTTGCCTGTGAGCCATATCTTGTTACATATGGTGTGGAAAATATGAACGCCACGGTCTCCCAATGCCTGTATGGTTTCAATTGGGATCTCATCTTTCCCTGTAGCTTTGCCGTTCTTAAGGTGTTGTATAGCGGCTCTTACTTCTGACTCAAGGATATCTGGCTCTACCATGTCACTTGTAGGCTTCGTCGGGGCAAAATTTTGCGACTGAGGATCTTGAAACAAGGACTGACAGTAAAACTAGGAGGTATAGTGTTACCTGGCAACTGGATTGTAGAGGCAGTCGCTCCATGTACACCAATGGTACTTAGACTGAAAGCCAACTCCAACAAAGCTGGCACAAGGTGAACCTTTCAAACTAAACTTCCAATTATTGTCATCTGCTGAAGCAGATGACGATAATTGGAAGTTTAAAAGTAATTATTATTTCATTATTTCCAATACATACATATAAATTACATTTTTAAATATTCTCTAAAACAAAAAACATTTAAAAATATAAAAAATAGTAGCCCACCGGTATCGGGAACAGGGTCCAAGCTACCGGCGGTCAGGGCTCCATAGAGAGGAACCTCCTGACGATACGCGCCGTGTGCAGGAGTACCGCTTTCTGAAGCAAGCCCTTGATCCAACCGCCTAACGAGAGCCTCCTGAGGTGTTGGTCGAGGCTCTTGACTATTAAGCCATTGGCTGAGACGACTATCGGTACAATGATTGCCGAGTTCACATCCCACATGACGATAATCTCATTATTATTATTAGCCAGCAAGTTATTTAAAACAAACAGTCGCGCGGGACTACGGTCCCGTGGACTTATACTATTACAATAAAAACATAACTCTCCTTTTTTGCAGTCGAGTAAAAAGTAGATAAGCCTAAAACCTTCAAGCTGCTTCTATACCAAATTTCATTAATATCCACCCAGTACTTTCGAAGATTAGCGCCTTCAAACAAACAAACAAACTTTTCCACTTTATGATAGTTGTATAAATTAAGTAGAAATGTTCGGCTCAGTAACCCTATAAAAAAAAAAAACGACGGGAGTGCCGGCAGAAGTGAAAACTTGAATATTAACGTTGTGCATTTTTGATATTTTGGAATGGTTAGGGTAATTTTGCACGAATTGCTTTAATTATCAGTATAAAAGTACTATCATTTATGTGGTATAATACAATATTTATTTACTGCGCTATTGTACACAAACATCACAGTTTATATTACATTAAAAAGTTTGCGCAGGCATACATTTTCGCCGCGTCGTAGAAAGAGAGATACTTCCTCTCCTACGACGCGCCGACTGTCTACTCTCCGTCCGTCTTACGAATTTTCGATCAGGTCACGTGTCCTGACGCGAGTTTAACATTTTTTACCCATTACAAAAAGTGCACAACGCCGCTAAAGAAGTTTTCACTTCAATAATAAAACCATTTCATATTTTTAAGTTTCTATAATTACGATTTACTTGTGAAAAGTTTCTTACCTAAAAAAACTTTTATTACGAAACTCGTAACAAACTTTGGCCTTAAGATTCCGATAAAAGTCAAAGTAATTGAAGAACTTTGTTATTAATCGCCGATCAATTAAAATATTGGACAACCCTGTTAACTACGAAAACAAAGTTTTATAAAATATTATAAATAATTCTAGATTATTTATTTATTATTTCTATGTAACTTACGTCAACTTAGAAAGTATAAGGCTAGATTGTAATATAATTAGGGCTCATCCTGCTGATGAACTCTAATAACAAAAAATAAAAAAAAACTTAGAAAGAATTTCATGATTAATTATATTTAATTTGTTCATCAATGCGCTAGACTGACCAGGTGAAATCAGCATTTTATGCATATCAGCATAGATTGCGCCAGGCACTCTGCTAACATGGACAGATGGCGGGAGATCGTGCAGAGAGCTGTTTCCACCCCATAAAATACAGAAAGAACGTATTCTAAGTTCCACCCCTACCACCAACGCGGATGTCTCGACGTGAACACGACCGCTCTGTCACGAGCGAAGCGACAAAAAAGTGTCTTGTAATAACCAGATACCGCCCTAGGTATTATAAAGCCTGCAATACATGTTGGCCGAGCGTTGTCGAGTGAAGGCCAATACCAACATGTAGACGGTATATTTGCCTTGTCTTGCTATCGCTCGGTGTCACTTGCCTAGTTGGCCGAGTGGAGGCCAGCGCCAACGTGTATAGAGCTCATTTGGTGCAACTTGTCTTCGCTCGCCGTTGCTCGTGATCACTTGCCTCACTTCGGATCGGTGTTGGTTTTTGGTCACAAATCAAAGGCGCTCGCCTGCGCTCGGCCAACGTGTGGGCAGCTCTACAGACCCTCTTCTACATTGGTCGTCTGCATTGGCGTTCGACAAACTTGTCGAACGTGTGGACATTATTTCTTGCCTTGTATCTATTTGCCAACGCTCGCGCTGGCCTAAGCTCGGCCAACATGTATTGCAGGCTTTAAGGATTGAAAACGACATCATCATCCTCATCATCAACATCATCTTATGTAAATCTACATATATCCTTTTAATCGTCTATTGGATATCAATCTTTCACATTACACACGCCGTAAATTAGTTAGCTACATGATTGTATACTTGCACTATCCGTTTGGTTATTATATTTTAAATATTATTCGACACAAAAATGAAACAAAAAACCTACGACCTTCGATCTTCAAAGTTAAGCACTTGCCGAGGGTTCAGCCCGTGGATAAATAAATAGATAAAACTTTTATTGGTCAACAGAAGACACAACACACAATAGCACATTAACATATGAAACAGAAAAAAAGAAAAGAACAAACGTATAAATACAATCAAAAATATTATAAACGAAAAAAGAAACAAACAAACCTTTAAAAATGTAACTTGGAAAATCGGTGCGGTGTGTGTCTCCAAATTGCACCAAATGGGAGCCCAGCTCAGCATATGCCAGGCAAATATGCCTGACGCTGGTATTCTGCTGGATCCCAGTAGCCGTACTTACGGATGTCGAGCAGGTGGCGTAGGTACAATTAAATAATAAAAAGAACATGAGAGTGAGAGTAGTGCTCTGCGAAATGATTTGTGCAATATTGACAGCGGCAGCATTTCCGATACCGATATAAAGATGATGCTGAGAGAAATATATTGGTATTAGTGTTTAGTTCATAATTTTACTAACATTATGTAAGATGTTTTAGTAATAAATTTTGTATGGATTTTGTCTAAAATATAAATAAATAGATTTGCTGTGATTATCATTTTGTGCTCCTGCCTGTTTGACAACTTCAAATTAAAGAAGAGTTTGCAATCGCCTCGCCCAGTTCTGTGAGTTTATAAGAAACTGTCAAAGCGTTGGTCTAGCCAAAGCCAAAAAATCTGAAAAATACTCCAAAAAACTTTTTATCAAAAAATTAAACCGACTTCCGAAATTAAAGTTATTTTTCACTTTGCAGTGTTTTTTGGGAGTCGGTTTAATTTTTTGGTAAAAGTTTTTATTTCACTCTTTTTAGTTGGTCTATTTTTAATTTACCTAGTTACAAGAGCCTAAATGTCAACTACTTATAAACTTTTACAAAATATTGCTTTTCCCAATGCTGGGCCGTTAATTGTTGAGGAGTTCTCCTGGTACTTCACCATCAGCTCTACATCACCATATGCATTGTGATGAGCATAAAGTGCTTAACATCCATATTCAAGTAATCGAATCGCAATCCACTCAATACTTATTATTGAGAAGTTTCGGCGGCCACCTGTGGTCTTCATCATCAGTTCCACTTCCTCAAATGGTACTTTTTGAGAGCAACTGCACAAGTTACTATAATAAATACCCAAAACGTCATAGGTGTGCCTATAATATTTGAAGAGTTCCCTCGATTTCTTCAGGATCCCATCATCAGATTCAGAGAAAAAAGAATTTTTCAAATCAGTTCAGCCGTCTTCGAGTAATCGATGATCATACATTAAAAAAATAATATGTTCGCGTCGAATTGATAACCTCTTTTTGTCGTCGGTTGAAAATACTAACTATTGTGACAGTCAGATGAATAATAACTTCATGTAATACAATAGTACTCAGCTGTATTTATTTAGACTGGAAGCCACTCAAACCTATTTGGGAAAGTCTAAGCAGATAATGAGTTAAGACCAGGCAGTCCAAAATAATTTTTATGCAAGCTCCGCCCCCATCCGGGGTGCATGGGGGCGGAGCTTACATAAAAATTATTATGCCGTAAATATTAGGCCGTTGTGTACTAAACGCTAATGCAGCAGTAATAAAGTTGAATATCGCGTGCGCTGTTTTACCATATTCGGGTTCGAAACTAATTGTCATAAGTCTTAATTCTTATTTCGTTATTAACTAAAGTAATAATTGATCTAGAGAAAAATGTCCTATATTTGGATATTAAACTATATTTTCTTACTGTCAATACTAATTTTAGACATGAAAGCCCAGTAATCTTGATTAAATTTTGAATAATCTTTAAAAAAGACATGATTGTCTATTAAATAATGAATTGACCGAAAATGTTCCAATTACGAAACTGGTCTAGACATGTAAATAAAAAAAATTCAATAAATCATATACTAAAGTTCCATTTTGATTGTATGCATGATTGTTTCAGAATATTAATGCAACGTTACATACAATTTAGGGAGCCTCCTCTTAAGACGACGGTATAACCAGTCAATTAAGTATTAAAATCATCCATGAATCTGCAGATTCCTCAATGATCTCAAATTCACATAACAAAAAACAAGCTTTTACATTAATTTATCTTGATATGAAGTCCACAAACGTCAATAATTGATTTAGAGTATCAGGTAAAATCTATTTAAAACTGTCCGCTTTTTTAGGGTTCCGTAGCCAAATGGCTAAAAACGGAACCCTTATAGTTTCGATATGTCTGTCCGTCTGTCTGTCTGTCCGTCCGTCCGTATGTCACAGCCATTTTATTCCGAAACTATTAAGACTATACATGTGAAACTTAGTAAGTAGATGTATTCTGTGAACCGCTTTCCGATTTTAAGAAAAAAAATGTAAAAATATTTAAAATAAAGGGGGGTCCCCATACATGGAACTAGAAATGAAAATATTTTTTTTCATGAAACCCATGCGTGTGTGGTATCTATAGACAAGTCTTTAAAATGATATAAGGGTTTGTAAAACCACTTTTTCATAAAGTCAATCATTTAAAATATAAAAGCTTCCAAAGTGGTAAAATGTGTGTCCCCTCTAACTTCTATAATAATGGAGTGAAAAATCTAAAAAAAAAATATGTCTGTAGATCTTAATGTAAACTTTCAATCAAAATTGGTTTGAACGAAATCGGGTGAGTAGTTTTTGAGATACAGCATATTTTCTAAAACCGCAAATATAACTTTGTAATTCATACAAACATTATGAAAAACAAAGTTATTTAGCGTAGTTGTAAAAATGTAAATAAGCTAGTTTTAAGAAATTTTTAAGGTTTGTTTTTTATTCGTCAAATAAATATACATATTATATTATATTATTATAGTTCCTACGGAACCCTTCATGGGCGAGTCTGACTCGCACTTGGCCAATTTTTTTTCTTGTGTTTTACGTCGAAACAACTTTTTACCCTTGATAAGATAGATAGATAGATATACTCTTTATTGTACACCATAACAGAATTAAATGAGGATTTAAAAACTAAAGGGTGTTACAATGGGCGGTCTTATCACTAAAAGCAATCTTTTACAGACAACCTTTGAATGGATTTGACACAGCAGGAGAAAATAAATACGCGGGTAGTCCATGGTATTATACCGGAATATCGGAAATATCGTTAGTTATAAATGAAAATTTTGTAGATTGACACATAATCACTTTATTACAATTATTAAATCACATAATAGTTACTTCAATCCGTTGTTCCTTGCCAATAATCTGCAGCCAAGTTGATGAGGAGAGTTTTACGAAGGTAGAAAGGAAGAACAAGAAGCCCTGTTCTCGTAACCTGTGCGGCACGAGCAGACCAAACATACGTACCTTCTTTGTCTGCATCACTCCACTACAACTGAGGATGACGTACAGTATGTGAAAGTGAATACCAACTAGATTCTGAGTAGTGTTGCCCAAACGAGAGTCTCGCAAGAGTCTTGCAATTAGCGATTATCCTATTGCTATTTATTAAACGGTAGTTGAGATCTCAGAACAATGTAACAGAGTCTGTTACATTGTTGGCTGAAAGGTAGAAATCACGCTACAACTTCAACTTAAGTCATTCGTCGTACGAGTTCCAACCCACAACATTGCGTGTGCAGTAATAGTTTTATGAGGTTTTTAATATGTATTCGTTTACTATCGTATAAGATTATTTTTAACCGACTTTTAAAAAAGGAGGAGGTTCTCAATTCGGATGTTTGTATTTTTTTTTTTTTTATGTTTGTCCACGCATAACTCCGTCGTTTGCCAACCGATTTGAAAAATTCTGATCTTGTTAGAAAGGGTATACTTCCCAAATGGTCCCATGAAAATTTTATCGAAATCGGACAAGCCGTTTCTGAAAAATCAACAAAAGTCTAAAAAAATGTTTACGTTGATGATCTTTTCGTTTACGCTGCATTGCGTTTTTTGTTCGCGCATAACTCCGTCATTTACGAACCGATTTGGAAAATTCACTGACCCACTAAAAAACACGAAAATAAAAACTTTTTTGCAAAAAATAAAACCGACTTCCATATCAAAACACTACAAAGCCAAAAATAATTTTAATTTCGGAAGGCGGTGTGAAAAAAAAAGAAAATACAAAACCAATAACACCGACTACCGAAATTAAAATTATTTTTGGCTTTGTAGTGTTTTGATATGGAAGTCGGTTTTATTTTTTTCAAAAAAGTTTTTTGTGTATTTTATTATCAGCCACATAATAAAATGAATTATCATATTACAATCAAATCAATGAGCTTACTTTCAGCTGTATACTTAAGAAGGTAGACGATGAAGAGAAAGATCAAAGAAATCATTTTCTTTGTGGAAAACCGAGGGCAACTACGGCCTAAAGTATTACTGAAATTAATTGCCACTTACAAAATAATAAACAAATTGAAAGACTCTTCAAAACTTTTATAATTGACATCAGAGTCTTGTTTATATAAAAAGAAAAATAAGCGAGGTTATTGTATAACAGAATTTAAGAATAAAAAACAATTATGTGTATATTAAGTTTATGTGTTAAAGAAAGTTGGTAAGTACGACCCTGCGCCCTGCTTACTTTTAAAACTGACGTGATGAAAATGGTATGGCATTATAGTAAACCTGATTAATCCACTCATATCGTAATAAGATACCATATACGCTCGAATCAGAAACAAAATTGATGAATGACTACAAATATTGAAGTACTGAAGACCCCAAATAAAAAAGGGTCAAGATAATTGCGACTGATTATTATTATTGACTAATACACGAGCTTTATTTCCTACAAATACACTAGTCTTCACATTGTGTTTAAAAATACTAACACGTTATTCGTAGGAACAAAAGCCAGTCACTGAATATATTATAAGGTCTGTAAACAGCCCTCTGTCCTGTATGTAACATATGTTTTGTTCAAGCCTCCTGTAAAATACATGCACGATATATCAGGCAGAGGGTTGCTACTCTACTAACAGATTTATCATCATGTTTTGCCCCTGTATTTGATCGAAGTTTCTTGGGTCAAGTATTTTTCTTTTTATAAAATCTTGCAAAGTTTGAAAATTCCAAAAATTAAATGACTATAAACATTCAATCAATTAGCTAGCAGCATAACTATTCAATTAGGAACTACTGGCCTCATCTAGCTAAATATAAAATGACGAAAAAAAATACGGGTAAAATTGTAATTAATAACCAATTACAATTCGCGCGGGGCTTCGCTCGCGTAGACTTTATAACAATAAAAACACAACCCTCCTTTTTTGCAGTCGAGTAAAAAGTATACCTTCCTCAAGTTTCAAGATACTTTATGATAAATTTCATCCAAATCCACCTAGTACTTTCGAAGATTGGCAAGTTTAGACAAACAAATTTTTCGTTTTTATTTGTATAGATTTAATAACCAATTTACAAAATATTTAATTTCAAAAAAATAATTAATAAAATCATAATATAATCAAAATATAAATATATAATTAATAATCATAATCATAATGAACAAAAATCAACAAACGATTTTGGTAGGCCAGTTAAATTTCAAAAAACTGCATTGCACACCGAAAGGAAAAGATATTTCGCGTCTACCAATCAAATTACTATTCTGTTCACGGGCCCCTTAAATCAGAGATATCACGGAAGCCTTCGCAACAGATAGGAAAAGCAAACGCTTATCCATTTAAAATCCCAGCACAGACGAGACGGGAATAAAAAAAAAAAAACAAAATGTAAACGAGACAGCTTCATAAAACATCATCCAATTACATTTCATTGTACCTAACTCCCATATAATTAGAGTTCTTAATTAATTATTGCGTGAAACAATGGCTTTCCTTATTACGAACAAGTTTTAGACGTGTCTTTGAACGAGGCCACGAGGTGAGCGTGTTTAACCTTTGTTTGACGGGAAAGTTTACTCGCTTCGCTTATGAGGGAGAAGCAGAGTTCATAACTGTTATAATATCCGTGCTAGACACTTTACAAGTTTTTTTGCATCATTTATGAAACTGAAGTGGACCGCAGGAAAAATAACCTGATCGAGTTGGTTGGAAACTGTCTCAAACAACTTTTGGTGCATCTTAAGGCCTGTTTATGGAACTAACAAAATTTTAACTCACAATAATTTTTAATAACGCATGACACAAAAATAATAAAATAATGACGGTATTTAAGGGTGCCTTCAAATTAGCCGCGCGGCATTAGCGCGGCTGCAGCGCTGCCGCCGCGCTGCTTTGAAAATCCATATAAATATAAACGCGCAGCGGCAGCGCTGCTGTCGCGCTGCGGCCGCGCGTCATTTATTTGCATTTATTTGTATGGATTAACAAAGCAGCGCGGTGGCAGCGCTGCAGCCGCTCGGTAGCAGCGCGGCTAATTTGAAGGCGCCCTAAGAACACGGTTGTGTTGGTGGTACGTACCGAAACTAATGTTTGGATGGCCTACAAATAATGGTTTCGGGAGTAATTTTAGTGTGGGCACAGTTTTTTTTCTTTATTATAAATTATAAACTAATGGCTAAGATGTCGACCTTGTAGTCGAGAGGTCACCGGTTCGAACCTCACCCATTACACTATTGCCGTGAATACATTCCTGACACAAGCTTAGTATTGCTAGTAATGTAAATTCCACCAACATTGTTAGTTCTTTTCTTAAAGAAAAAATGCCCCGTTGGATTTACAAATCTCAGTGCCAAGACACCATTCAAAATGCTGTCACCCATACTGCCCCCTATGTCATAATTACAGTAAGTCGTGTTACTGGTGTTATGACTTTTTTTACATTACTGTGATCCTTAAATCAAGCCCTATAAGGAAAATTTTTCTTTATTTTTATATCTAATTTATTAACAAAGTTACGATAAGCACAATCACAGTAAATGTTGAGAAGACTCAATCTTTCATTATAATAATAACAGTAAGTAGACTTACTGTATTAAAATTATGTTTTATTTCGTATTTTCACTATCATATTTACAGTAACTAATGTTCCGGTATATTGACATTATTTAAATATGGCGTTTTAGCTACTCATTTTCACAGTAAGTATAGTTACTCTATTTATAACTTGTGTAATTCAAAATAAATAAAACCAATTCGTAAGCCACTTACTTGATGTATATCAAGTAAGTAAGTGGGCAGATATACTTACTACTTAAATACGCTTAAGAAAGTGTTAGTAGGGCTGATAGAAGTGGTAAGCGTCAATAGCCTAATGGATAAGGTGTCGGACTTGTGATCGAGAGGTCGCAAGTTCGAACCCCACCCATTACACTATTGGCGTGAACCCACTCCAGACACAAGCATATTTAGCTTAGTTGGAGGGGTTAACAAGATTGCTAGTAATGTGAATTCTACCCACATTGATAGTAATCTTTAAAAAAAAAAAAAAAAAATTATAGATACAATTCATTACATTAAAAAAGACCATCAATATTCCATTAATACCCATCAATATTTAACAAATAAATTATATTGAGGACTAATCTACAAACACATATCTTTTGTTACCCGTTTAAATATTTAAGCTATCTGCTATAATTATCAAGATACACCAATTTAAACATTTCAAAACAAAAGTGCGATTTCCCAACATTTAATTTTTTTGACTTACTATAATTATGACAATGGGGGCGGGCAGCATAGCTACGCTCGCCTCCCCCTTTTGTGATTCCGAACCTATGGGTTATGTTCATGTAGGTGTAAGCTATATCACTGCAAATTGTAATCAAAATGCGTTCAGTAGTTTTGGCTTGAAGAGTAACAAACATGCGACCATCCTAAAAAATAAACACGTTTATGATATTATCCTAGTTGTGCCCGCGACTTCGTTCGCGTGGGAGTCCATATTAACTACGCGGTTTTAGATAAGAAAGCTATATGTTTCTCTATAAACTCCTCTATATTCCAGTGAAAGCTCCATTAAAATCGGTAAAGCCATTCCAGAGATAGCCCGGACAAATAGAAAGACAGACCGGATTTTTTTTTAAAGTTTCTGTGTTGAAAGTATTGTGTAAATAACTGTACTGTGCAGTGAGCAAAAACAGTTGTTTTGAAATCACATAGGAGTACGTAAATTTTATTTCTATGTATGTGTAATATAAGTAATATTTAACGTGTAGGAGTGAAAATAGGCATAAGACTGACAATTCTATCTACGTGACATAAACTACCCTGGCTTGTGTTCATTAAATGATATTTTACATGTCCTGCCATCATCTAACACTTACAATTAGGTGTGAACGTGGTCAAGACTTCAAGAGCGGGGTCAATCGTAATAATAAAAAAATGGCCAAGTGCGAGTCAGACTCTCCCATGAAGGGTTCCGTAGTAACTATAATAATATGTATATTTATTTGACAAAAAAACCTTACAAATTTCTTAAAACTTGCTTATTTACATTTTTACAACTACGCCAAATAACTTTGTTTTTCATAGTGTTTCTATGAATTACATAGTTATATTTGCGGTTTTATAAAATATGCTGTATTACAAAAACTGCTGACCCGATCTCGATCAAACCAATTTACGTTGAAAGTTCACATTAAGATCTACGGACATATATTTTTTTATATTTTTCACTCCATTATTATAGAAGTTAGAGGGGGGGACACATTTTACCACTTTGGAAGCTTATATCTTTTAAACGATTGACTTTATGAAAAAGTAGTTTTAGAAACCCCTATGTCATTTTTAAAGACCTCTGTAGATATTACACACGCATAGGTTTCATGACAAAAAATATTTTCTGTTATAGTTCCATGTATGGGGAGCCCCCTTTATGTTAATTTTTTTTTTCTTTAAATCGGAAAGTGGTTTACAGAATACATCTACCTACCAAGTTTCATAGGTATAGTCCTAATAGTTTCGGAATAAAATGGCTGTGACATACGGACGGACGGACAGACAGACAGACAGACGGACAGACATGACGAAACTATAAGGGTTCCGTTTTTTGCCATTCGGATACGGAACCCTAAAAACGAAGAGCAGATCATTAAAAATAATTTAACACACCCCGAATAATTTAATCAACAAGCCAGATTAGGGAAAAGCACCTCTTTTTAAATAAAACAAAATGGTATTCGTAAACCACTTGTTGGTACTAATCAAGTTGTATGATGAATGGGATCTAAACACGCAAACTGGAAAATGTATGGCCATTTGAAATAATTTACTAATTAAATAACCGCTGGCAACTTCACAGGAGGGAATTAGTAATTTTTTTTAAACTAAAGGAAACTCAATTCAGAGCTATTTTTTTTGTCTGTTGTGCAGTTCAACAAAATGAGATACAGCTTAAAGTTGCCTGACGCTGGTTTTCAACGGAACCTTATATTGAGTAAAAAACCAAATCAGATTTGTGAAGAAAATACTCGAATAAAATGTACGCTTCATTCAATTTTATTATTGATTATAGGCTCGAGTTTGATCACTATCTCACCTCATGGTAAAGCGATGATGTGGTCGACAATGACGCTCGCTTTTCTTGAAGTAACCTGAAGACTAAATAGATTCATTGATGGTAACATAAAGGGATATGTATTTATCTTATGCATGTGTATTTATTGTGTAGATATGTGGTTTGGCTGGAGTGGTGTTTAATGGGGTTACTTTAGACTTTGCATAATTTATGTCACACCACGCATTATTTCTTCCTCTTCAGTCGTATCACTCTTTTCAGTGTTCGTGGTCAACACGCAGTAATTGTTGGATGTCCCGCCATCTCTCCCTGTTTGCCGACATTTTGGTGCACTCATGCAAAGGTCCGCCAAACATGGTCTTTACTTGGTCGGTCAAACACATCGGTGATCGTCCTCAAAAATTTGTGCTTTTAACATTTTTCTTACCCACTTTTACGAGTATACTAACACAGACAACCCACTTGAAACCCAGCGCAAAATTTCTGCTGTCTACGAATACCAACAAAACTAACATAAATACATCTAACAACTTTGCAATTCCCTACATGATCACACTTCTATCAGAAATCAACAAACACACTCAAACCACATCCTAAAATCCCCATTAATGCTGAATCTTCTCGCTGCGTTAAAAGGCTTTACCGCGCCCGCTTCCGCCTCGTCTCAAGACATGTCCTTAGAGCTGTTTTCACTCATGAATATTTAGAGCACGTCGGTGGCTGCTTCAGCTTTCCCGCCCCCGCATTCCTCGCCTTATCAAATATATAGAATAAAACTTCAAGGCTCGGTTTTAGAAGGTAAATTTATCTTCGAAAGTCGCTGTGTTGGGATATGAGTTCCCCAAAGAAGATTAGGGAATATTGCCGTTCTCATAAATCAAATGTTTGTGGATTTTAGTCTTGTTTGCACGTTACTTATTTATGAGAGCTAAACGAGTTACGAATATAGTGACGTATAGAGCTGAAAATATAGTCCACCTGACCGATTATGACCACGGCGGCCAGTTTCAGCGGAGATTAGCCAGTATTAGCCAGGAGATATTATAGTAATAATATAATATAATACATTTATTTTCTAAGATAATACTAAATGCTATTTTAACAAATTTGTAAGAAACTGGTGCCCATTGTAGGTATATAAATACCTGTATTACATGTCGCCAGGTCCCCACTCCGCTGACAAAACTTGGAAAGCATATATTGTGAATGATAAGATCATTTATCTGAACAATTAAATACAATTACAATTAAATAAGAGAAGTTCAAAACATGTGTGTCGTTGTGTTCAAATGTGTGCCTGTGTGTGGTTGTGTCTGTATTTTTTTTTTTATTATTTAGAGTAGGTTCGCGTTTGACCACCATCTCACCTGATAAGTAAGTGTAGTGGTAAGTGATGATGTGGTCGAAGATGGAGCACGCTTACCTAAAAGTAACCTATTCACTCTTGACTTAAAGACTCCTAGGTTATAGCTATCGGGAAACACAGACTCCAGCAGGGAATTCCACTCCTTAGCCGTACGCACAATGAAGGTATTCCCAAAACGTTTGGTGCGTATGGGTGGGATGTCCACCATGTAACGATGGCGCTTCGCCGTTTGTCTCGTAGTCCGATGATGGAACGGGCTTGGTGGAATTAGATTGTGTAATTCCATCGCACACTCCCCGAAATGTAACCGATAGAAAACCGATAGACTTGCAACTCGTCGTCGATGTTCAAGGCTCTGGAGCTTTGATTCGTATATTGCTGTATATGCGAAAGTGAGTGTGCGAGTCTCAAGTTATCTCATTGGGTGTAACAACTTTTTAGTGCACGAGTATGTGCACAGGTAGGTATAGGAGCAACCTCTGTTCCTTACTCTCATAGCCCAATGAGACAGCAATCTGACACGACTGGAGTGTCATATGCAGATGCAGGCGCAATTGCTTAATGTGCATTCCGAAGCACAGTGGTATCACACTGCCGACTTCCTGACTCCGGGCTACTGCTGAGTTATTTCTATTAGCGCTTGCGACCAGTAGACTACCGAAGCAGTTCAGTTGAAAATACACGTGATAGCAGAGAAAAAATGTAATGATTACAAATAGAGAATATAAACACATCTACCTATCTATACCAACTAGTGGTCACCCAACGGTCGAAGTTTAACTACATTTCAAATCATTTCGAAATAATTATTATTTTTAAATAAAAATGTTAGCTTTCTGCACTTCTTCTCTATATAAACTTGAACTGTGCACATACATCTGCATAATTTGCGTAAAAAGGGATACAAAGTTTTAGCTTCACGCACGTTTTGATGTATGGACGGATAAACGGACCGAAATAAAATTTTGCACAGAGTTTGATTTAAAGTCTAACTAGCACATGTTTAAAAGGCTCGCGTTGACCGCCATCTCACCTGATGGAAAGCGATGATGTGGTGGAAGATGAAGCACGCTTACCTATAAGTAAACTGAAGGGTCAATAGCCTAATGTACCCCCAAGTTCTGTCAGGATTCAAAGACTCTGGCAGCATTCCACTCCATACAGCTATGGAAACGCATACGCATAATGAAAGTATTCCCAAAAAGTTTGGTGCGTATGGGTGAGATGTTCACCATGTAATGATGGCGCAACTCCGTTTTATATAAATATAAGATATATTTGTTTATCGAAGAGCTTTGTTAGATATTCGTCTAGTGCGTAATATCATTTTTAAACAATATTTGTTTTAGTTCGTTTTTTCGTAATCTCTTACCTAATTTTAATACTTAATTGACTGCAATTTGAGGCAAATTTATTGTTTTTGTGGTGTAACAAATAATTTGTTTTTATGTCTCTCTCTATGTTGTAAGAATCTGGCTCTTTTGGAAGTACTTGATAAAACTCATGACAAATAAATGAAATGATATTGTTATCATTTCATTTATTTGTCATGTCAATATAGAAATATCTAGACAACACGAACAGGAACAGAATACTTGGCTTAGACCAGTAAGTACTTGTTTCAAATTTCTAAATTTGAGTCGAGTGCAAAGATAGATCGTTCTTAAATAATAATTTTTATTTAATAATTATATCAGTGTTTCCAAACTGTTTGCTCACCTGACTTTTTGGCACTGTTTCCTTTCCCGCCATTTTTGTTGCGCCTCGGATAGAGATTAATTTTGCTCTGCCCGCACCCCATCGCAGCTTCCGAGTTATTCACATGTCATCACCAATCACTTGATCATCTTAATCATTTATTCACCAACTTCAGAAACACCAAGACTACAGTCTAAATTTTATTTTATTTTACACACTTCCACTTAATTTTATGTTTCTTCGATTTAAATAGGCGTAAACTTTGCTCCATGATCACTTTCCTGTAAAAGAAAATAACATACATTAAAAAGCGGTCTTGAATCAAACCGATGGGGTGTTTGGATAAAGCTGGAATAATACAGGGTGTTTAAATAATTCCAAGCAAATAATTACGGAAATTGAACCGCGGGGGTACACTTACAAATCAGGGGTGAAAACATTTAATGAAAGAGTCCGTAGCGGGGTAATAGGAAATCACCTTCACACAGGGTTATTGCAAATAGCAGGTTTAATAGAAAAACAACAAAAGTGGACTATTGTGTGTTTTCCTTCGAAGGTAAAATTAATATACCGTCCTTGGTCGATTATGGCCATGGTTAAACAGTTTCAGGTTACAAAATTATGTAACAAACTTGGCTTGATTTAAACTACGGCCCGTATAAACAGCGGAAATAAGTAAGGATAATCAACTTCCTCATTATTTTTAATAAGCAACTTGCTTTTAAGGCCTGCACCTAGAGTTAAAATAAAGTGAAAATAATTTAAAAACATCGTGAGTGAACGCTCTTAAACTAATATTATATTAATTTAAATATTTACATTATAATTTAAATATTTAGCCCGACACTATCGATTGGGCTATGGGATAAGTTTGTGGAAAGTTTTCAGAAAACAGAGCACCGAGCCTCAACGGCGACTTATATGAGAAAAAGCATTGGATCTTAGAAAATGGACTGAGCGGCTGACTTATAAAAAAAAGAATTTTTTTTGATACTAATCCTTCTACCTGTGATACAGGATTCAGCCTTAAGTTTGTAAGGCCTAGTTTAATTAAGATTATTTTTTTAATTTACCCATAATGATTATTGCATAAAGTTATTTTATTTATTTATTATAACTAATGTGCATAACTATGACGTAACTCAATCAAAAAATCTATGAGCCATATGACCGCTTCATCTTTATCACATGCCTTTGTGCCCGTAGTTACTTTATACTGTGGATTACTCAGTCCATTCTCTAAGTACAAATCAAAAGGTATTTGTCAGTGATTATTTTGATCACTCGTGATAATTCTAATCAAAATTTGCGCTTGGGAACGATTATTTAAGCAAAGACGACACGGTGACTCCAAGGTCTGTGCATTTGACGAATGCCCGAGGGTACAAACAACAGAGTCAAATACAACATCCATTGCGCTGATTATTTTAGAGCATCAACTAAACTGTACTAAAAATATTGCTGTGTACACCAAAAAGTATGATTAGAAAGATACGGAATGCTTCTGTTTCTTATATTACATTTAGAGGTTTGATTGATGGCTGTAAAATTTACCTAAATTTTTGTCGTAAAACTTTTACGACATTACTTAAATTAACGTCAATGTCATGTTGACATTTCCAAGTTCTTGATGCGAAAGTGGCTCCGACTAGTATTGAGCAAACACCCAATTTTTAACTTTATCTTATCTCTCTTTCTTATTTCATCTGCAAGAAAGGGACAGACAGTATTTTTAGGTCAGCTTTAGTTGATGCGTACAATATACGAGACATTGATTGGACATACCGGCGCAAAAGATCTGGAATATATTTTAGCAAACATGGATACTGCACGGTTTGGGAAACAGCAATGTTATGGCGTAGTATTTGGTATTTACTAACCTCTGCTACGTACATTAGTAGCTACTTCTCATTTCACTATTTCTAAATTAAAGTTATGACACTAGTGAAAAAACGTTGCAATTTGAAAGTGCACTCTCTCAGATTTCTGTGAAAATCGTGATGTATTTGGTTTATAGCCATACGCTCGCCCCCTATAATAAATAACTTAATTAAATAAATGTACTATCAAAGATAAACTTCATACCAACTTTGACTAAACTTTTGAAGAGACAACAGCCTGGTATAAATAATTATAATGCTGCTAGCATTATAATTATTTATACCAGGCTGTTTCAGAAACAGCAGTGAGTCTTGGTGCTGTGAGTTGTTAAGATGGGTTCGAACTCAGGGACATTACTTAGTGTAATTTTAACGCTGCTCTCAAAACAGCGAATGAAAATATTTTTTTTTTCATTTTTTTTTTTTTTCATAATATTGTGAGGAAACTGTCATGTCCTAGAACCGGAACATACGAAGACATCGATTACGACATCCACTAACCTGCACTAGGCACGCGTTTTAGATTACGGCCCAGGGGCCGTATTATGACGTGTTAAAACTTGAGTCGTTCCAATGAGAAAGAGGGATGAAGCTATGCACGCTATATAGCTCCGTCCCTCTTTCTTGTTGGAACGACTCAAGTTTTAACACGTCATAATATGGCCTCAAGCCTTCGTCCCAGAAGTGAGAACGTTATAGCACAGATTACTAAATAGTTACTGGTTATAGGCTGATTATTATGTTATGTTTTGTCAAGTGCGTTATTTTGTAGGTATCTGATGTACAGAAAATAAACATTGCACAAAAAAGTAACTTAATACCCGGAATATAAAGTTCTAAATAAACAAATAATTTTACGAACAGTTTAATGTTGTTGATGGTATTAATTTAGTTCAATCATATTATAAAGCCATCAATCGCATTAGTCTGCTTGAAAAATGTTTCACTTTCAAATATCGAACGTATAGATGTTCATTTTGTTTTCATTCCATTTTGTTCGTAACTTCATTCATTAATCAGAATAAAATCGTGTTCATTCTCAATACACTGCTTTTATTTATTTAGTACCTAAATTAATTTTACTGTTCTCGAGACAGTTTTATTACCCTCTAGTGTTTATTTAAGCACTGGATGAATCGTTTACGGCTACGTTAAATATATCTTGATAGCGGAAAATATTTATAATTTATAATTACGTCGAACACATTCTGGATTTTATTAAAACTTTTAGCAAGCTTTCAGCATAATTTTATTGGTTTTAGGCGCCTCATTTGTGAACTTGTTTTTATTTTGTGATTATAGGTATACTTGATAAATTATTTTCAGTATTTTAGCTTTGCCCGCGTGATGTTCAAAATTATTATGAAATATGATAATAATAACGGCATAGGTAAAACTAAGCTAAGTCATTATCCAACACATTGAAAATGTAAAACCTGGAAGCAATTGCCACACAATTTGGCAATGCCCAAGTCTTGGTTAGTTGATAGGCTTGCGTTTGACCATAATCTCACCTGATGTTAAGCGATGATGTGGTCGAAGATGGAGCACGCTTGCCTAGAAGTAAACTATTCACTCGTGACTTAAAGACTCCCAGGTTATAACTATCAGGAAACACAGACTCCGGCAGGGAATTCCACTCCTTAGCCGTACGCACAATGAAAGTATTCCCAAAACGTTTCGTGCGTATGGGTGGGATGTCCACCATGTAACGATGGCGCATCGCCGTTTGTCTTGTAGTCCGATGATGGAACGGGCTTGGCGGAATAAGACTGTGCAATAACATCGCACACTCCCCGAAATGTAACCGATAGAAAACTGACAGGTTTGCAACACGTCGCCGATGTTCTAGGCTCTGGAGCCTTGTCTCGAACAGTTTCTCGTTGCCGATCATTACCGGCTGATAGAGAGTGGGACTAATATGTTGAAGCTGTCGTTTATTTTGTTGTTAGTTTAGTGTAGGTATAGTAGGTATAGTCTTACTAATATTATAAATGTGAAAGTTTAGTTGTATGTTTGTTACTCAATCACGCCAGAACGCCTGGACGGATCGAATGACTTTTTTATGGTATGTTGTAGCTAGAATATTCCCTGTCTGGCATTAATGCTGAAATGGACTATTTTCACGCAGCAGTGAGGTACGCACGGTCTGTTATTACACTTAAGTTTTTTATTTACTTCTATTTTTGTATGTGTGCCTGACAATCTGATGCCAAATATATGTTTTTCTTACTTTTTAGAAAACCCTGGAAGAACACAAAGGCTATTTATTATTCCGGAATTCCTATGAGATGAAGATTTACGCGGCAAAAAGCTGCCATACAAACGCACAAAATCGCGGGCACAGCTAGTAGGGAAATAAATAAAAAACATGGCGAGCATACATGAATTCGGGCAACCCCAGAACTTTTTTTACTTTTTTTTATTCTTTGTCAACTGACGAAAAAATAACGGAGGAGGTTATCAAGTCGACGCGTATTTTTTTTTTTAAATTTTGAAAAGAGTGAAATAAAAACTTTTAACAAAAAATTAAACCAACTCCCTAAAACCACTGCAAAGTGAAAAATAACTTTAATTAAAGTTATTTTTCACTTTGTTAAAGTTATTTCTCTCTTTGCAGTGGTTTTTGGGAGTCGGTTTAATTTTTTGGTAAAAAGTTTTTATTTCTATAGGAACTTTTACGCGTAGCGTATGTCAGTTCCATCGTACCCTAAACTTACATAAGGCAATCATATACTATAAGTAAGCCAAATATTTGAACAAAACTTTCGCATCACCATTCGGCTGGGACAAGATTTTATGAAATATGCCTACGTCAGTCTTGTTCAAATTCAAAACCCTAGTACTTAATTTAGGCGCGGCGGGAAGAGCTCCGGCGTGATCTCAGGGCAGTATGGAGGGAACGACTGTCGCAACCGAAGGCCGGGCACGCCGCAATTGCGGCGGTAAGACCCCTCTTTGAGGAGTGGCTAGATCGGCGTCACGGCGTCCTGACCTACCGCATGACGCAGGTCCTCACCGGACACGGAAGTTTCGGGAGGTACCTGTGTCTGATGGGAAAGGAGGAAACGCCTAGGTGTCACCACTGCGAGGGTCGCCCTGAGGACACAGTCGAGCACACGGTGCAGGACTGCCCCGCTTGGGCAGAGCACCGACGTGTCCTCACGGCGGCAATAGGCGGAGACCTCTCACGCCCGGCATTGGTCGAGGCCATGCTGCGGGGCGAGAGGGAGTGGGAAGCGGTCGCCTCCTTCTGCGAAGCAGTCATACTTCCGAAGGAGGAGGCGGGCCGCGAGAGGGAGAGGATGGCGTCCTCCCTCCAGCCCAGCCGCAGTGGTAGACGCCCACGGCTTCGGACGTCGGTCGACAATCTCCGGCCACCGTAGGCGCGGGCATGCGGACAGCGAGTAAAGGGCAACTCGCTGTCCGACCATGGACCATGCCCGGGTCGACGGCGCGTCGTGTTCCACGCGCGCCTCAAAGAGCGTCAGCAATATGACGAGGCCCCCCCCGTAGAGGGCCGAAGCCTGCCGGGGTCGTGGGACTCATCCCGTTACCGTGACCCCGGCACGTAAAGGCTTATTGAAGGAACACCGTGGAAATTTAGTCAGTAAAAGTCTGACAGTCCCTCCCACCCTGCCCGGGGTGGGAGGATTTATTTGATAATTTTACCACGCTAAAAAAAAAAAAGAAGTACTTAATTTAAAATAGTTCTCTTTCCCATATATCTAATCAAAGCACGCACGATTAGTAGCTCTCTAAGCATCCATCGATTCGTCACACAAACCAGCTCAGCACAACCAGACTCATAGCATTTTATCTTTCTCAAAACGGAATCGATTCAATTGAAAGTAAATTTAAAGGGCAGACTGCGTTTACCATTGTCAATAACTTTTTGATGTAATTGATGAACGTGATGACCTAATATCAAGTATCAAGAGAAGTATTAATATCAGATGTTTCAGCAAATATGCATAGACAGTAACATAATATAATATAGATAATCCGCCTATAACATTTAATCTAAACTCATAACAACCCAACTTTTCATTCCTTTTTCTGACCTGTAAAAAACGAATCAAGCGATCCTTTCATTAGGTACCAAACATAAATCATGTTTAGCTAAAACATCTGTTGGCAAACCACAAATATACAAAGTGTAATTTAAAGGGTATATACATACCAAGTGCATGGCTTCTTTGGATGATAACAAACGATATGGCAAGGGTTTTGTAATCCTAAGTCTACGTGTGTAGAACTTATTACAAATTCCAATACACTGATACCAGAGACCGAATTTTTCAAATTAAGAAGAACGAAAAGAATTATTGTGTTATTGGCAAGTGACGTAGAAAGTTATTGACCCTCGTAGTGCTGTGACACGTTTGTTATGATTAGTATTCAAGAAATATTATGAAACCAATAATTTGGTATCAATTCTTTGAGTCAGTTATTTTGTGCTGAAACTGTGCATAGAGACTCCATACCTGGTGTTGTCTTCAGCCCTTTTGGATAGATATGGGGTTTCCGTTACATTTTGTATACATAAATAACGTTCCCACCTGTTGGGACACAGGCTTACCCTCCGAGAGGGAATGGACCGTAGTCATCACGAGGGTCTTCGTCGGATCTACCCGATATCGCATGAATTCGGATTTTTCAATTCTAGTATGTACGTTTCCTGTGGTGATGATGCAAATTATGCAAAGTTAGCAAATAACGTCAAAATAATTGTAATACTAAAGGATATGAAGTAAACTTAGATTAAGAAACCGTTCAAGAAATTGAAAGGGACATTCTCGCTTATAAACTACTGGTTCAGAAGAACTCACATGTTCATAATCATCAGTTTCTCAGTTAAAATAATAGTAAAATTTCTGAACTTTTTAAGTCATTTTTAACCGACTTAAAAATAAAGGATGAAGTCGAGTTGCCAGTCTATCGGTTACATTTTGGGGAGTGTGCGATGGAATTACACAACTAATTCCGCCAGGCCCGTTCCATCATCGGACTTCAAGACAAATGGCGATGCGCCATCATTACATGGTAGACATCCCACCCATACGCACAAAACGTTTTGGGAATACTTTTATTGTGCATACGGCTAAGGAGTGAAATTCCCTGCTGGAGTCTGTTACCTGGGGGTCTTTAAGTCAAGAGTGAATAGGTTACTTTTAGGTAAGCGTGCTCCATCTTCGACCACATCATCACTTACCATCAGGGGAGATGGTGGTCAAACGCAAACCTACTTTCAATAAAAATTTCTATGTACGAATCGTATTTATTTTTTATTTATTTGTATGTCCAGTGATTTCTCTGTCATTTGTGACACGATTCAAAAAATCCTTTTTAACACGCTTTTATTAGGTCAACCTGTATGTAACTATGTAATGGAATCTGAGGTAACTAATTTAACCATCTTCCAAGGGTCGTAGCGTAATGAAAATTGGCAGCTGTATGTAGTTTTAATGACAATACAATAATATGGTACTGTCAAATTGGTCTGATGATGGAGCCGGAAGATACGAACTGGAACTTCATGATGGAAAATCGTATCATACCTGTTTTGGATTTCTTATAAAAGTCTTGTAATGAACTTTGACTACGGTTAGGTTTCAAAGTCTGATGATTAAGCCGGAAGATAGGCACTGGCATTCCATGATGGAATACCGTATCATAGTCGTGTTTGCACTTGTGAGAAAAGCCACGTACTGAACTTTTACCACGATTGGGTTTCAAGGTCTGATGATGAAGCCCGAAGATAGGCACTGGCATTTCATGATGGAATACCGTATCATAGTCGTATTTGCACTTGTGAGAAAAGCCACGTAATTGACTTTGAACACGATCAGGTTTCAAGGTTATAACAAACCTAAAGAAAATCCGTTATCGGTTTTCTTAACCTTTTTGAATTACCGCGTAATCCATAGATTTTTTTTATAGATGTCACTTTCAAATCCTCTGGGGTGACCAACCGTTTAATTGTTCACTACTCGTGGGAATAATATGGCAAAAACTACAAAAAAAGAAACAGCAACACAAAGAAAACGGAGATTACAAAAAAAAGAAAAGGCGCAAATATTTTTTTGTTTTTACGTGCATTTACAAAAGCGTGTTTTTCTAGTGTAGTGATATATATAATACGTGAAGCAAAAACTGTATACCTCTTTTTGAAAAAAAGAAAACCGTAGACTAGGAAGGTATGAAATTTGGCACACTCAAATATTATTTGGAGCAGGAAGTCGGGAAGCATTCCAAATAATTGTATGTATTTATGGTTTAATTTAAACCACTAGGTGATAACTATTATAGTTTAATCATGCTAGTAATGATTTTTAAAAGTGCTTGCGAAATAAAAAGCCATATTGTGATCATTTTGTGGAGGAACTACAGCTCCTGAAACAACTCTTGGTCTATTTTAGGAGGCAGCAGTTCACCATTGGATTTTGACATGTGTACAACATTTTGTATGGTTCTTACGAAAGACATCTAAATGTCCTATAAAAACAGTTATTATTAACTTAACTTTAATTCAGAAGGGATCTTTGTAAATTGTTAAAACAAAAAATGCAAAAAAATATTTGGTGAAATTTTACTGTAAGATTAATTTAAATTAATACTATTTTTCCATCCAAGCAGCAATCAATCCATTTTACGACATTTTTACGTTTTAAACATTTTGGAAAATAAAATATGATACAATCGTACAATATTTCTTACTTTGTATCAGTATTTAGATCACGATCATCATGTGACTCGTTCAACTTTCGATCGTTTGTTTAATTTATGTTCAATATTTATAATAATTATTAATTACCATCTGTTTTAGAACCCAATGGCTTTGTACGGGACGATGGGCAGAGGCCAGACGGGATTACTATAATGCTTTGGAAGTTGGGTAGGCCTTTGGTGTGGGATGCTACTTGTGTTGACACCCTTACGCCATACCATCTTATTAGTAGATGCAGGCAGCTGCAGGTGCAGAAAATCTCAAACGGCTAGAGATGTAAATTGAAAAAAAACAAAATGTTTTTTTTCACAATCTTGAAAAAAAACATGAAAAAAATCTTGGCACCGTTGTTTTTTTTCTACATTTGGATTTTTTTCAGAAAAAGTGAAACTCTATAACTAAAGTCGAATAAGACACTAAATTTGATTATTTTGTTTTTATTCAAGTCAAATAATGTTTAAATCAATGGGTAACTATTATTATGAACTTAAAAAAATACTTAATGTGTTACAGTCATCAGTATCAGTAGCTACGGCTACGCTTGTTTTATCAGCTTCGGAATAATGTTCTGTGTCCGTATTTGTTTCATCTGATTCTGAATCAACGACTATACTATCAGGGACTCTATTACATTCTGCTTGTGTTAATATTGTTTATGATTGTACTGATTGCACAATGTACACTATTTTCCTAGCCCTGTCATTTGTCAGTCTATTACGTTTCTTGGTATGAATGTCGCTGTACGTACTAAATGTTTCTGCAGTCTGCACGCAAATCAACCAAAACATAAACCAAACGAGGATTAGGGAAATCCCCGTCCGTAAATGTAGTTTACACTTGGTGTAGCCAATTATGTTAAGACATGTATTATTTAACAAAAAACAAATGGTATTTTCTTAATGAACAAAAAAAAATATCAACTCACATACGACAACCGCCTTACCATATTTTTATTTTCCTACTCATGAAAAAAAACCTACTCCAGAAAAAAAACTGTTTCTTTTCATGTTTTTTTCAAACGTTTTTTTTCATCTCAGAAAAAAAACCGTTTTTTTACAACTCTACAAACGGCGCAAATAGCTATATAGAGAGTAGTTTGGGGTTGAAAGGTTAGGACCATAGTGTCCGAGTGCACATTGAGTCTTTCGTGTTACCAGTAAACGATTAGTCAACTCCTCAAGTGACCAAAGAGCGGCTTTTTCTCTGGACAAAGAATCAGCATTGCCATTAATCGTGGCAATGCAGCCAATGTTCTGAGTACTTTTACCATTGATAGCGATGTTGACGAATTTTTCGATGCCCTATAAATACTTTTTATTTTCGCCGGTATATATGTTTTATTTTATTTGAAAGAGCGTACTTCCAAGCATTCAAGTTTTACTAGACTACTTTAAAAGCAGAGAACAAGCCAAGCTCTTTTGTGAAAATATTAATCTTCTTTACGTTTAATATTTTACGTCTTATTTCAAAAGTAGTAAAAGTTATGCGTTTTTTATTGCAGATGAAAGTTAAAACAGTTGAAGTAACGAAGGTTGCCTGGTATCAAATTGTTTATCTGTGAATTTGTTCATATTGTTTTCAGAAATATATTTTTAAAACTTTCATTATGTATACCAAGGTCATGAACAGATTTAAAATGTATAATTTTTGTTTAGTTTATTTTTAAATGATTATAGATATTGTACATGCAAAAGTAACTCTGTCTGCCTTTTACACCATTATGTCTAAACCACTAAACTGATTCCGATGAAATTTAGTACAGGTATAGACTTTGTAGAAGACATAAGGCTGAAGACACCTATTAGTTTATATAATATTTGTGTAAAACAGTGTTAGTAAATAACATTTGGAGAAAATAATCAATTGATTTACCGAATCCCAACTTTCCGAACTATGTTGGAATCAGCTTACAGTCTAGCTGGATACAGCTGAGAACAAAGAATTGATTCCAAATTATTGTTTTCATATATTTGTTGAATACCAATCATAACAAACGTGTCACAGCACTACGACGGTCAATAACTTTCCACGTCACTTGCCAATAACACGATAATTCTCTTCGTTCTTCTTAATTTGAAAAATTCGGTCTCTGGTATCAGTGTATTGGAATTTGTAATAAGTTCTACACACGTAGACTTAGGATTACAAAACCCTTGCCATATCGTTTGTTATCATCCAAAGAAGCCATGCACTTGGTATGTATACCCTTTAAATTACACGTTGTATATATTCTTTCGATAATGACATTTATTTTACTTGTACCACATTGTGGTCTTTTTAACCCAAAGGTTAAGGTTACATTAAGTCCACCCATGTATCATTATTGTACATAAATTTTAAAAAAATAAATAAGTAAACCCTACTTTTTTGAAGTCGGATAAAAAACCTATAACCTTCCTCAAGGTTCGAACTGCTTCCATACCAAACTTCATCTAAATCTACCTAGTACTTTCGCAGGTTAGTGCGTTCAAGCAAACAAACTTTTCCGCTTTTAATATTATAGTATAGTAGTGTATATAGGATAGTATAAATGAAATAAAATAGGTATTTATTTTGTAAATTGGTTATAAATGTTAGCTTGTTCAAATTCATATTTAAATTTCAAATAAATATTGCGCATTTTCTAGATATATTTGTTCATTCATTAAAAACTAAGTTGTGAATTCTACTAAAACTTATCGATTATTACGGAGGTTTGGATTTAATTATAAAAATTGTATTATTTTAATACCGAAGTATAAACTGTCAAACTGTCAAAGAACAAATTATTATTAATTTAGCAAACTTATAAATGTATTTATTATGGCAACGGCAAAATATGTTAGTTTTAATTTGGCAACACTCAAAAATGACGGTGAAGGCAATGTCCTTATTTCTGGGTGGGGAAAAAGTCATTTTGAAATTGTAAAATTAGATATAATTGAGCGACGAAGTAAGTCGGTTAACATTGAATGTCAGTATTTCGTGTGCCTGTGCATAATAAAGTTATTTTATACAAAGAACATTGTTTTAACTTGAAAAAATAGCAACGTTTAACAATTCAGAAGCAGGGATAACCCCAGAGAATTCTGGTGTAGCTATTGCTACCACCCTGGTGTGATCATACGTCCAAAATAAGAAGCAGGGATAACCCCAGGGAATTCTGGCGTAGCCATTGCTGCCACTTTGGTATTATCATAAGCCCACAGTAAGACCGTTGGACAGTGTACATTGTACAATTGGGTGAAGATGTCCAGCGACCGGTCAGAGAAGTCCACCGGGAGTCATCACAGCATTGTGCGGGGAGGGCCCTCGAGACGCAGCCGATATCGCACACGTGTTGAAGACTTGAAGCAAAGTCGTCGCTCGCCAACTGCGCCCAGACGAAGTCGTCGCTCACCAGCATCGCACCGATGGTCGTAGCTCAGAGCGGCGCAGATCCAGAAGATCACCTCCAAGGGTTGAGTCGCACTCAAGAAGTCGAAGCAGGTCAGTCGTAATATCTCCATTGCAGCGTCGCACATCGCGTACGCCATCAACAGACACGAAGATTTATGAAGAGACCAATAGTTTAAGAGCTCGTAGTCATAATAGGCAGAGGCGTCACAGATTGCAAACTCCTCGTAGAGAAAGCACTAATAGATCTCGAAGTCCAGTCAGGTCTGGTATAAATGAAATATTCACATCTGTTACGCCACAGCCTCCATCTATCGATGTTAATAATGAATTACTAAAATGTATCAAAGAGTCCTTACAATCCATCTTAGCCGTAGCCCCACAGAGTAAAGAAAGGTTTGCTAATAATGACGTAGTTCCAGAAATCGATCCTAAATCGAAAAACCAAACCATCGTTACTTGGTTGAATAAAGTCAAAGAATGCTCTGAGATCTATGGCTGGGATAGTCAACAGACCGCTCACTATGCGCTCCCAAAGTTAGTTGGTACTGCAAAAAAGTGGTACGAAGGACAGTCATCAATATTGCTTCCATGGGACGAATGAGTCGAAAAACTTAAATCTGCTTTTCCGTCTCATGAAAATTATCGTAATTTGCTTACGGAAATGTTGGCTATAAGGGCAAAATTTGGAGATGATTTAGAATCATACTATTATGAAAAGTTAATAGCCTTAAATCTTTGTAATATAGTGGGCAGGAATGCTGTTGACTGCATTGTTTACGGAATAGATGATAGATCGGTTCGGTTCGGAGCAGAGGCAGTAGGTTTTAGAGATGTCGATAAACTGTTGGGCTATCTGAGGTGCGTCAAACATGAGCGGTTAGATAGGTCCAATAAGAAACCGGTACGTCCTGTAAACGAAACACGTAAACCTGTAAAAAATAATTTGGTTAGAGTCTTAACATGTTATAATTGTCATGAAACGGGCCATTATGTATAAGGATGTAAAAAACCTATTGTTAAGTGCCAAAAGTGTAAACGCATTGGTCATGATGATCCTAAATGCAATAGGAGCGTTTGGGTAGATAGAGCCGAATTTAAGACATTATGACTAGATTTAGGAGGATATTGGCTTAGGAGTAGACAAAAATTTTATTAAGGGTGTTAACTTTAATAATGTACAGTTGACAGGGTACGTAGATTTTGGTAGTCAGTGTACTTTGATAAAAGAATCTGTCATGGAAATAATTATACCACGTGAAAAACGGCAAGTGAATAATTTGCCATCTCAAAAAGGTTTTGGTAATACATACGTGAGTGCTTTAGGTAAAACTAATATTTCATTAATGATTGACAATGCTAAAATGTATGTCGAGGCAGTTGTCGTTCCTGATAGTTTTGTAAACCATGATCCACTTATTGGACAGACTGCTACGGAGCAACCCCACATATGGGTATTTAAATCTGATAATAACTGATAAACGAATGAATAATTATACACGACTTACTTTAAAATCTGTCAAAACTGTCAAGGCTGAAGGTTGTATTTCTGTAAAAGTGTCTTCCGATACAAATTTTAGTGGAATGGTTTTTGTTGAAAATGGTTATCGTTTAAACTACGTAGTGGTCATTTAACAATTCTAAACTATGACAATAGGTTAATTCAATTTAAAGAAGGCCAAGTCTTGACTCGTGCTATTCAAATGAATAATAACATTAAAGGCATTAATAGGATACAAAATGTTCAAAACCAAGGCGGTAAACCTCCATTTACATTAGATGACCTCAATATTGATGAAAATTTGGAAAAAAATCAGAAGTTTCAATTGTTTAATCCTTTCAACCAGTACCGCGATTGTTTCGCCAAAGACTTGTCCGAACTAGGTCAAACCGCTGTCGCGGAAATGGATATTCGGCTAGCAGATACAGAGCCAGTCGTTTATCGACCATACAAATTAAGTCTTTCAGAACGGGAACAAGTTAGAATTATGGTTGAAGAACTCTTAAAATATGACATCATAAGAGAGTCCCAATCTCCATACGCGAGTCCTGTTTTGTTAGTGAAAAAGAAAACTGGTGATAAGCGGCTCTGTGTGGACTATCGCGCCCTGAATAGGAAAACGATTAAGCAACATTACCCGTTGCCTCGTATTGAGGACCAGACCTCTTTAGCTTCGCAAAATCATGGTAAAGATGAAAGACTTTCGGATGATCGATTATTACAGGTACAATGGGGATTAAACAATACTGTAAACAAAGGCACGGGTAAAACCCCCTCCAAGGTTTTGTTTGGGTTAAGGCTGACTGGGGTCCATGAAGGTAGTCTGGTTTCAGAAATATCTAACACACCTAACGAAAATGAAATTAGCACAGGTTATTAAAAATTACGTAAGATTAGGGATGAAGTA